>OZ038321.1:24675659-25075080 GCA_964035795.1 Pterobdella sp. o SKG-2022 | reverse complement strand
CTTTATGTTTTTAGGTAGGTGTATATAAGTATGTGTAAGAGTATTGTACGTCGACGTATATATTGAAAGCAATGTGAGAATTCTCGTAAGTTTTAATAATTTGTATAAAAGATATTTCACAAAATTACAAAAATGTGGAAAAAATAATTATTAAAATTTCATTAAATATTTTTTAAAGTTAAATTTTAAATTTGTAAATAAATTTTAATACTACTAGTTTTTTAGGACCTTGATAGGAACTTTATATGTTAACAAAAGTTATAGCAAGTTTTGCACTAATCCTCGTGACCATGTCGTTATTTTTGAGCCATCCAAGTACATAATTTTTTCATTCATTTAAATAATATATCAATATTTCTACCTATTTTCATCATTTTCGAATAATTTTTAAACTAATTTTGAGTTTTTTTAGTTTGATACATGATTCAAAACTTAAAATTGCTGAAAAGACTATTTTAAAGTATTTAATTTAACCTAATTGAACGACTCAAGAAAACTATTGAATGGCTTTAAATCTTACTTAGTTTTTTTAGAGCTAATTTTAATGAGCAAAAACTTCCGATAAATTAGAATTTTTTCTTATTTTTTTTACTGCCTTGAGGGATATTTTAAAAAAAGCAAAAAAAAAAAACAAGTGCCTCTTGGACATAGAAACCTTATTAGGATTCTAATCATTCCTTCACAAACTTCGATGCATTTTTCAAACTTTTACAAAACAATACATCTATAAATCAAATTTTAAATCTGTTTAAGCCTCAAAACTGCTCGTGATAAATTGAATTACAAACTAGCTCGGAACACTTGCTCTAATACACAAAAAACTGACAATTTATCTGTGAATACTTTTGTCACAACTATTTTTATCTATTTCTTGAAAAGGAAAAAATCGAAAAGTAATTTTGCTTTTCATTTTTTTAATCTTAAGCTCAAAATCTTTTAAAATTATTTCCTTCAAAGAAGTTTACTTTATATAATTAACTCAACACTTTCAGTTGCCATAACTTTGAAAAATCCTAACTAAGGCATTAAAAGTTTAAAACTTAACATTTCAGTAGAATTTGAGTGAATTTAGAGAAATACATAAGTTGTTTGAACTATTTCTCATGTGAATTTTTCACTTTTCAAAAAATTTTTTGACTTTTGAGTTTTAAAACAACTGTATTCACTACAAATGATTAGGTTGAAAATTTTCAAATCTAGCTTTATGCATATTTTAATTATTTATAAAGAAATGCTTTAATTTTGAATGAAATTTCTCCCAAATCAAAAGTATACCTAAAACACACTTCCTATATTAGAGTTTTATTGAAAAATTTTACTTCATAAAGGTATATTCACTTTTAAGAAATACAGAATCAAATTCTAGTTCTGTATTTTATTTGATTTTGATATTCATTTCTTTGAAGTCTACAGAAGCAACCTTAAATTGTGCTTTAAATTTTAAACTCTTTTTATTTTATCTATTTACTTTTTCATTTTGACATTCTTCTTCAAAATCATTCTGTTTATTAATTATTTTAAAAAATTCTTTTAAAAATTGTTCACTTAATATTCATCTGAGTTTGAAATTTAATAATTTTGCAGTCACAACACCCTATGGAACAACAACTCTGCATTCTAGTGATCCATCATTTCATCAACCTCAATCAATAGTAACAAAGCTACCTTCATCTACTTCTCCAACATTATCAATATTCTTTTTCTCACCCTCTACTCAACAACAAAACTCACACAAACCTCCTGCAATAGACCCCTGGAAACATTTTTTATCGTTAACTTTATCATCGAAAAGCTATACCCTACCACCGCTTTCTTCATCACTGTCAACACCACCATCATCATCATCTCTATCACTAGCAACATCATCATCCTCACTTTTACCTCCATCACTATCATCTCCACCACAACCAACATCATCACTCCCACCACCACCCCCAACATCTCCATTATCACCACCCTCTTCATCCCCACCATTATCATCATCAGCTGTTTTATCTTTGTCTTTTGTAAATTCAGTACCACTTTTTTCTGTGTCTCCATTGTATGTTTTCAAAAAATATGAAAATTTTGAAACGCGTAAAACTCAAAAAGCTATAACTAGCACCCTTAGTTCGTCTTGTCCAGCTGTTAAAATTTTTTCATTTAAAAAGAAAAGAAAAACTTTGAAAAAAGAAATTTTTTTTGCTCATGTTAGAACTTTGACAGAAGTTGGAACTGCTGAAACTGTTCAAGACTTATATACAACAAGAAATAGCACCACTTCATTAATTGGTAAAACTACCAAAAAACTAACAGATTCTATTGTTTTTAAACAGAAAATTACTATTTTCAACACTTCAATTCCAAAAATTAATCAAAACCTTTCTACCACCACGCCTACTCGGTTTAAGAATATTCCTTCAAATCACCGCAATGACAATAAAAAAAGCACAAAGGGCGAACTAAAAGTTAAAAAAAATGGTTTTTATTTGAGAAAAACTGAAAAACTCAAATACGAAAAATTAAATAATAAACATAAAAAAATTAAAAATGGCGATAAAATTATTCAAAAGACCATTACCTTTTCTAACGAGCCTATTACTACACCTGCTCACATCAATCTGCATAAGCCCAACAACCCACAATACTACAAACCCTCTTTTAAAATATTTCCAAACATTTATACCTTGAAACTCCCTCTCTTCGCTACAGCTTCACTCTTTTCCAGACTAGAAAATTCTCGAAATCTTTTTTATAAGCATTTTTTAAATAAAAATGCATGTGACTTCAACCTAAACAAAAAAGTGAATAGAAAAGTCATTTCATTAAAAGCTGCAAACCATCAAAATAAGATGCCAAAGCGGTTAGGGCTTATCACTAAAAAAAAATTAATAACACTGCCATTAACCTTAAAAACAACGAAAGCAACACAAAAAGCAGACAAAAAGAAAACACCAATTTTAACGACACTAAAAATTCTAGCCTTCAATATAACGAAGCCGGCGACTATAACAACAGTCATAAACAAAAAAACAAGTAGCAGGATGCCCAAAAAATATCCCTTTTCACATTCAAAATCGCTGCTCTTCTTCATATTACCTTCATCATTGCTGTCATCAACTACATCACCACCAACACCATCTCTATCGCCTCGTTTATCTTTCAAAACAATTAATCTTCCTTCTAAAAAACCGCTCAAACGTACGAAACATTTTTACACTTTTAACTATCTTCAACCAACAACTTTAGACAGAACGCCAAACAATGTAAAGCGACACGTTACATTTGAGCAGATAAATGAAAGTTTCAACTTGAACATAAAAAACACCCAGACAATAAATTTGGCAACTAAAATCGCTAGAAACTTCGATATTACAAAACTTTCGAATGCTAATGAGACTAAGCGAAGGTACACGAAACAAAATGATCAAACTAATAAATCGAAAAATTTAACGATTCGCTTCACTAAGGCAGCTTATAAAACAAATTGTTCGAGCAAGCCTGAAAAAACCCATACTTTCAAATATTTCAAAATCAAAAGAAATATTAAAAAGATGACAGATTGGAAAAAGCTAAAAAGCAATGAAGAGAGTTGCTCACTCCATCACTCAAAAGACATCCACAAAAACATCAGTTACCATAAAACACATTTAAGACACTTCAAATCTTTTCCCTTCATTTCTCATCATTTTAAAGATGACCAAAGAATCACCTCCAACATTAAAAGATCCACATGTGAATACGAAAAACTACTGCACAAAACTAATGAGTGTATTTTAAAATATCAAAAGGTTTCAAGCAACAGAAAGGAGGAAAAGCATGGAATGGAAGCTTTTAAATTTGGTAACGAAGCATCTATCATGCAGAAGAATCAACTGTGCAGGTTACATAACTGTTTCATGTTCTTTATAAATTTGCTCTGAAATTTTAACTTTTTGCTTTTTCATTCGTGAGAATACTCAAAGCAATAGTGCGGTGTATGCGAATGGATTGGAACTTAAATATTTGATGTCAACTTTCAAATGTCTTTCAAAATTTTCATCGTAAGAATAAACATATGTCTGAATGTTTTTTAGCTTGTTGATGATTGCATAGAACTTTAAAAATTACAATACAAAACATTGTCTCTAGTTGAAGCTGTGATGGTTTTAATAGTAACAACAATTATGCATAGAAGCCTTGTACTGCCAAATAATCCCTTTTTTCAACATAAACACCTACTCTGACCTTCTTTTATAATATAAAATTGTTTTTCTATGTTTAATTTGTTTTGAGCAAATGTTTAACCACTCTAACTCACAGTACTTCATTGTTTATACCCTTCTAAACATCAACACTGCTTCTTCCCGTAGTGATCCTTCCTTAATTTTTATCACTTCTCTTTTGGAAAACACGTTTCTGATTCAAATTTGAAAAATGATTTTTTTCACAAAAATCTTTGAAATTTTTCAATATTATTTTATTTTCAATTGTTTATTTTTATACTTCAATTTAGATATAAAACTATTCTCTAGGGATTGCCTTATAATTTGGCGTTGAAATTTTTTAAAATAAAGAAATTATCGAATCTATTATGACATTGCAATCATCTTTTATATCTTAAGGCTGTTAAAGCTTAATATAAAAGCCCAAATGCCTGGATTCAAATCTAGAAAGTAATTTCATTTCATGCGCTCTTGTAAGTTGTGGTGGTAAGGTTGTTTCATTGCTAAGTGCTTGAGTAATATTGCTAGTCATATTAATCTTTGGTACCCTGTCTCGCACTATATATGGGAACATACATTTTTAATTGAAAGCTATGAATTATAAACTCTTTCACTGTCATAAAATTTATAAGATACTAGTTTTCGTATAAAGCTTAGGATGTTTCTCATTTTAGCCTGAAATTTAAAGAATCGAGATGTTGGAAAATAGGTTATTTTTAATTGAATGAGCAGAAAGTGTGAAATTCTTACACCAAAGAGGCCCGTGAACGTAGTTTTTCGAGCTTTCAAGTACAAAGTACAGTAAAATCAAATCTTACATGTGTTTTGAAAATTTAATGTAATGTAATGCAGTATTTATAAAGCGCTTTTTCTTACAGATCAAAGCGCTTGCTACAAATTTAATGTAGCGAAAACACACTGTGGAACAGGTGCTAATTGTCGACCCTCGCGGGATTGAACCCGGTAACTTTAGATAATTAGTCTAATGCTCAACCATTGAGCTATAGGGGCCGACGATAAAAATAAAAGAAAAAATTTAATTAAAAATAAATGAAGACTGAGTTTTAATATATACTTTCAAATGTTTTTCCTAAAATTTTTTTTTGAAATTAAACTTTATGTAATATTCAAAATCTCATCATGGGAACTTTAGTAATTGCTTCATTGCCTACAACATTATGGGATAAAAAACTATGCTCCAAACTTGATAATAAGTAAGAATATCCATTGCCAAAAATATATTCCTAAATCATCTATTTATTTTGCAAATCTTTGAAAAAAATACCGATAAAATCAGATAAACACACTTTATTTTAATTTGAAAATTTCTTCGTGATAATAATGAAAGATTTCAAAAGCTGCATCAAATATTAGTAAAAATTATTAATAAAAGAGCTGAAAAAACAACAACCTGCAATCAAGGTATCAATAAGAACTACAATGATACTGAGAAGTGATTTATTTATACAAAACCTTTTATAACAATCAATTTCGCTATTTTAATGAAACATATAATGGAAAACGTGCCTTTGAATAACTTCAACACCGACTCAAAAACAATATAAACGAAAAGATTTCTTTTGTGACCGTGGAAAAATATTAAAAAATAAGACTGAAATATTCTGTTATAAGCAAGACTTGGGGTTATGGCAGCTGATGTAAGTGTTACAACTGACAGCACAATAGTTTTGAGTGAAACAGAATTGCATTCATTATTCAAGTATTTCTTTTAAACTCTTATCATGCCGATATGCTCGAAATTATAGAAATAAAAATATTATTTTTGTCAAGAAGATAGCCGTATAAAAGAATACTTCATAAAAGTGGCAAAAGATTTATTCAAATTGTTTAAAAGTGACAAAAGTAATAAAATCTTTTTATAAAGATCTTCGTCATCATTGACGCAAACTGATTTAACAAATGTTGAGAGAGCGACTGAAATAAATCTCACTACAGAACGCTGCAGTTTTGGTCTCAGGGGTATGCTCGAATCCGACGGTATAAAAAATATATGAACTTCAAAGAACTTGAAAAAAAATCGAAAATCCACATAAAACTTGGAAATTGTCAGACATCAGGACCATTTATAAAGATTAAATAACTTTAAAACACATTTGGGAAAGATAGTTTTGAACAAAAATTAGACAAAATGTTTTTTGATAAATATTTGCTATGAAACATATCTTTAAAGCTATCATTTTGGAAAAAAATTTTTGAAATTCTTCTTTCGGAATCTTCAAAAGAATTATATTTCAAAAACTTTTGAAAAGTGATATTTTAACCATTTTTCCTTGGAACAAACGTGAGAGAAATAGACCCTAGTGATAACTTGTTTGATTTAAATGTAGTATACTAGCATCTAGCAAATTTGGTCAATCATGAATGCTGTGGAAGCAAGATCAAACTTCCCTTTAATTCCAAATTTTATTTGAGTTTTCAAATTTTTTACAGCCGTGTTTTTTAAGATTTTAAGCCGTTTCAAAAGAAAAAAACACATTAAAAAATTTAAAACTATTTGATTTATAAATTTAAATCTTCATTTATGTAAGCAACAACCGGCGTCTTTGAAGTTACTGGGTATTTAGGTCGGAAACTGTGCATAGAAGGATCATAAAGACATCTAAGTCCCATTCAAAAAGCATTAGAGTTTTAACATTTTCAGCTCAACCTCAGCATGTCTACATCCTTTAACGTACTTTTCCTTCTAGAGGAAACGATGATGAAAGCTTCGTAACTGTCTACCTTATTTTTCAATCAGTTTGTTACTTGTTGCCAAATAATAAAAGTTAAAGAAGGCTGGAAAAATGATGAACGAGCTAGTGTCTTACTTATCAAAACAATTTAAGTTTAGTTTTTTGATGTAGCATTATGTGGTTGAAATGACTTGAAATGCTTATGTTATTGAGAAAGAATGGTCTAATTACTTTTTTGTTTATACTTTTCATTTCCTGTTTGGGTTCCAAAACTTTGATGATTTAAAATTTATTTAAAAACAGTCTGAATGAAAATACCCTATCTGACTGACAAAATGTGACTTAGAAATGTTAATTTTGTGAAATATTTGAAGCTGCAGATTAGAACACAGATAGATCTGAAGTTTAATTAAAGTTGATTACCTCACGCCTAAAATACATCTTTATCCTTTTCATACAAAGCCTTCACACTCATTTGTAAATGAACAACAATAAAATGTACTTTGAAACCACTTTTTTTCAAACAAAATTATCATAATAAAGTCTAAAAATCGTTTTAATTCACTCTATAAATCATATTTAACATATATTTATATATATAATCTTTCCACCACATAACAACCTCCAAGAAGTATTTTAACACAGAATAACACATTTAAAACCAATACATGGGAAAGATTTAAAAAAAAGCTTATTAAGCATATACACATGAAGTGATCAATTATTTCTCATCCGGGATTTAGCTCGGAAACAAGGATAATCTAGGTAACATCCTTAAGACTTCATGAAAAAACTATGCAAAAAACAATATAAGTTAATTTATAAATACATTTTAGACAAAACGCATAAAGTATACCTAAAATATACACATACAAACGTAGAAAAATAATATACCTAAAAATATTTTTATAAATTAATATAAGCACATGACTTATATAGTAAAACACCACTGCACGAATTTTCGATGGAGTTGTATCCCATAATACATTAGCTCTGCATACCAACTCAAGATACATATCTAAACATGTAACTAATAGAAATTAATGTGTATATTTAATATACTAGTGTTACTTACGTTAAAAGTACAATATAAATGGATGGACCCTTATGACTTCGTCTAGGCATGTTTGTCTAAATCCAATAAAGCAATACACAAAAAACAATATAGCTATAAAATTGACAGCATGTGAAGATAAATTATTTTTTTATTAAAACAATAGAAAATTTATAGTATAAACTAACAGTAGTATTGCCTGGTTCTACAAAGCTTTATAGAATTTGAAGAAACTGCACTGAGAGACTCTACTTAGCTTTTATAATGATCGATCTGCTGGAAATTTGAGTAATTTTTTATGCTAGATGAATTATTATGAATAGGGCATATTTTCAAAAACATATCTCGAATGCTATTGAATTGAGAAACTTTTAAAGAAGCTTTCCATCTTTTCCTATATAAACTCACTCTGTTGTATTGTATTAATTTTGAAGTTTTTTGTAGTTTATTGTTTGTTGTTATTGTTTTGAGTTTTATATCTTTGCATTGTGTGGTATTGAGTTATATTGTGGTGTACTCCATTATATATATCAAAAAACTTAACGATAAAAACTTTGTCTAAAATTTATGATTAAACTTGAATGGAGGCTTATAATGTATACACCTTTTAATAGAGAATATAAGTACGCCTACTTCACAAACGGTATATTTTTTATAACTTTTCTCAGAAGAAACATAATCTAGGGAAGAATCAAAATATTGTGAGGTATTTTTTTTTATGCAATGAATAGCTGAAGAATCTGTAAGGAAAACAAAGAATAAGTGGCATTTTTGATAATATCAACAAACCGTCATTTGTTCGAGAGATATAAATTGTTTTCATTAAGTTGTGTAACATATGATTTAGAGAAATTTTTTCACTTTATTTGCAATAAGATTTATAAACTAATGAGTTTAATACTGTATTCAGTTTATAAACGATTTTAAGTTTATTTCAAAGAATTTTTTGGAAATATTTTTACCCTTTCACAAAAGAACCAATTGTGTTATACATGTATGTATCATAGGTGATACAATTAGAGGTTCATAGAGGGTGTGTGAAAGCACAATAATCAAGCAGAAGCCACTAGGGTAATAGCTAATGTCAGGCAATGCTTTTTAGATGAATTGCAAAATAATTTTTCAAGAGAAAAAGTATTAGTTTCAAAAGTTTACTGTAAAATAATATTTTAGATAAAATATTTATCTATAATATTTTAAACACTATATTTTTTCTGATAAACGTACTTTTCTTGAAATGTGCGAATAATCAAAAAAATGATGGAAAGGGATGCAAAGGTTCAGGATTGAAGGCGAATTTAGAAGGATTTTTCTTATGATTGATGCTTCAAAACTTGCGCCTACAGGTTCGTGGAATTTTAGTAGCGATGATGAAGGCTTTCAACACACAATAATAATAAGAATAATAAGCTTTGTATTGACCTTGTAATAGACGAATTGTATTGTAGTGACCTGAGAAGTTGCACGATACAATATTTTGCAATATTTAAAATTTAATTTCTATTTTATTTTATTTTTAAACATGGTTAAATATTGTTGTTTGTAATGGACTGCAGTACAAGCATCCTATGGAAGTAATTTGTTGTTTTAAATTTTATAGTAGTTATATTGTGTAGGGGAGTCTTGTAGCATCAGGAGGTTGATTTGCGATCGGGTTTTATGCTGTTTGATGCAATTTTTTTCATTCTTTTCTATGGACTTTGCCGTATTTACCTTGGATATTTACTACTGTGGAAGCATTCAGATTTTCTTATTTAGTTCACAACTCCCATTCTAGTGATAACGAATTATGACAAAAATAAGTAAAAAGTTGTTCGAGAAGGATTTGCGCGCGTAGATACTGTATGTTTAACTTCAAATATGCATGTTTTTGAAAAAAATTCTCTTTGTAATAATCATGACTGAGAACTCTTTTTTTTTCATATATTTTCCCAAATATAAAACTAAAAATGAGTAACAAAGGCCAAACAAATGTCTTTGGCTATTATGTCAACCAGTCGATATAGCCTTAATATTGAAAACCTTTGAAAACAAAGGCTTGGTCAACAGGCATTTGAAAATTTATTAACATTAAATAATGTATTGTATTTCTTTCTTCAATTTCTATTTATTTATAATTTTTGAGTTTTTAAATCGTTTTTACAATCTTTTTCATCATCAGTTGAAAAATTTTGATGTAAACTTTGATGTATTTAAATAAATTAAAAAACGATTAAATTTTAGGAAGTTTTCTTAATAATTTTTTTCAATTATCACCCACATTTATTTCAATTATAAACTCTGAAGCAAAAAGATGGAAACAAAAAGTTAGAAAGCATAATAATAATAATAAAAATAATGTATTTATCTATTTTCCTTTTGTATTCTATTTTATTTGCTTACACATCACTCTCGCAACATGCCAATCTATCATTAATATTTTCCCCATTATCATTCCAATATACCTTATTGAAAAAATTTTTAACACACATTCACTATGACCGTAGTATCGCTTCTTTATTAAAGCGAGGCTCACAAATCGAGTTACAAAATCACTGCAGTTAACGATAGTATTACATAGAAAATGTAGCGCTAAAGTTTATAAGTTTCTATAGCATTTTTTTTATTGATACAAAAGAATGATATTAATTTATTTAAAATGTAGCAGTACAAATAACGCTATCCAATGACGTGGGTTCACAAGCCACGATTTGTTATGACGCGCTGAATCTGCACTTCAAAGCACTTTTTCGATATTACAACTTCAATAAACATAACAAACATATTTCAAATAAATGCAGCAAAAATTTTTTAGGGAAATATTGCGCTATAAAAATACCACTAAATATTTTCTTGCAATTTCAACATTAAAAAATGCATCTCCAAACGTTTATATTAAATTTCCTATAGTCAATCATAAAGAAAATTTAATGTTTCCCATAAATATTTTAAATCTCATCCGTGGAGCTATGTTCTGGTAAGTTCACAGTGAACTTTCACGAAAACCATATACATAACTTTAACCCCTATAAGGGCTGCGTTGACAGTCAACTGAATAATTTTACTCGCCTATAGCGCCATTCTTAAACCCGCAGAAGTTACCACAAAGCAAAGGAGTGCTTGGAAGACTTGGAAAAAAGTTGTTCATCAAACAGTGAGGCGATAAAGTTCTTTGCAGAGCAGAAGTCTCGGCTGCCTGCCCAGTCTAACGCCTGCCAACGTTGGTGCAATGTTTTCTTTTAATATGGATTATACTGTTCTTTCAAGCCTCATGTTTTATGTTGCTGTTTTCAATTTTGTTTTTTTAAGCATTTTGTTATTATATTGTTTTTTATTTCTAAATTTTTAAAAATATTTCTAATTGTTTATGCAAATTGAGATATTTTTAGAAATATTAATATATTCAAAGCTTTCATCTTAATGATTTTTTTATTATGTAATGTGAAATACAAAGTCAATTAAGTAAAATTTTCCATTGTGTAATGCTATGGCGATCGACTAAGTCGTGTGGTATGATTATTTCACTGTAACACTATGATTACAATCAAATGTACAAAAAAAGTTTGAGTGCGTTTTTGTCGTTGAAAGTTTCGATTTTTTGATTATTATGTCAAATTTATTGAAAAAAATTTAAGTATAGGCTTTGATGAGTGTAGTTAAAGAACATTTGAATTATCATAATGATTCCTTATATTGGTCTGCGGCTGTTTGCACAGTATCAAAATAGTTTTGACGTTATTTTCTAATTATACTGCATCACTTCTAAGCCCTTCATCCCCGCTTTATTCGTATTTTTGCTTCCCAAATTAAGTTTTTAAAAGTATTTTGCTTTTTGTATGCTTTGAGTCAATTAATATTTAACAGTGGTTTTTGGTATAGATTATTGTTGCCAGCTTGCTTGTTGTTTGGTAAAATGTACATTATTATTTAAAAGAGGTTCTTACTTTTATTCATTTTTTTGTTTTTATAAATTTTCTTTTCAAAGCCGGAAGTTCACTAATTGAATAAGTAATTGTCGTTATTGTATGCTTCAAAAATGAATTATTTAACACTGGAAGGAGTGTTTGGAAACGTGCAAAAAAAAGGAACTTTTGAAAAAATATTTGCTATTAAAAAAATTTTATAATGGAAATCAATTTTAAAAATAATCAAGTTTTTTCTATTTTAATTGGTTCAATTTGAGTTTTTTTTAATTAAAAGTGAATTTAAAAACCCATTGTCAACATAAGCGATGAATGAATATTGAAAGGCTTTGGCTTTGTGAACAATTAATGTTTCTCAAAAAAAATTTTCTTCACAAAACTTTTTTAATTTTTTTGCTTATAAGCCTTTGAATACTTTCAATTCATTTAAGTTTTGAATTTTCCATGAACCATCTGATAAATAAAATATTGAATTATTTAAAAGTAAAGTCGATAAAATAATTCTATAGGAAAGCTTGAAATTTATTTAATTCTCAACCGACCTTGGTATATTTTCAAGTTGTCAAACTTTTGAGTTATGAACTTGAAATCAAATGACCAATAAATTTAAGAAAAAATTGAGAAAATTTTTTTTAATGTTTTTTCATAAAACAAAAAAGTAACAAAACCAGTATAAATTTTCATGAAACTTTAATAAATAAGAAAAAAAAACTATATTCAACAACAAAAATTTTATAAATGTAGCACAGAAAAATTTAATGAAAAAATAATTCTTTGCATAAACTACCTATAAAATAATCTGCAGCCCATTCAATCCATATTTTAATATAGTCAAAAGGGTGACTCAGCTGTTTCTAGTTCATCTAGTAATTTTATCAACAATTTTGTACACATTTTTGAGTTTCTCCTTCATCAAAAATTAAACTTAAATGTGTCATCTTCTAAATTTGATTATAGACTTCTGCAACAAATCTTAAAAACTGTAATATACATAAAAAGTGACAAAACATGGAATGTGTGAAAAAAGTGAAAGTAAAAAATTTTTAAATTCCTGTCTCACTCATTCTTTCAGAGCAATATAACTTCAAAAAATCTTTTATCAATTCTTTTCATCACACCCAAAAGTCATTTTTTAAATATTTGAAAGACAGAACCAAAGAAGTGTAGGGGTAAATCCATTTTAGCATTCAAACTCATTTTCACGTGGGTATAAAGGTAGGTAAGTCGATCAGTAGATCACCCTTAACTGGGGCTCGATTGCGTAATTGGTAGGTTTCATAAGGCGCTACTTCATGGATATAATCTATGAAATATACGTATTTATAATGAAATCAAATCCTGGAGTTCAAACACTAATAACTTCAAGTGTTGAGAAGGTATGGAGGGGTATGGGACTGTATAAAAGTTAAATGTAGGAAAGACATGACGCAAATATCAGTTTTATACATCTTACGATTCTATGATATAAATATATCATCTATTACAATAGAAATATACCAATGATCATATAATGATTTCAGTTACTTTTAAATGGGGAGTAGATTACGATGAATATGACAGTAAGATCAAATGGTCTCAAGTCAAAGTCGTTTCTAATATAAAAACATTTGCTATGTTAATAATGATAATTGATTTGATGAAAGACAATCGTTAAATTTGTTTCGTAAACGCCCTTTTAATTTCTATTTAAAATTTTTGCTATATCCTAATATTTTCGACAATAAAAATTATGGTTGTGAAAGCAACTGGCATCCAAAGTTTTATTCCAAATTTAATGCTTGTAGTTTCTGTTTCAGTACGCTAGAAATAGCACATAACTTTGAAGAAAAAATAAATATATATGAAAAATTTTTTTATGTTTCGAGAATTTTCTACAAACTTTTCTCTATCAGTTTCCATTGTATATTACATTAAACTATGGCTATTTGCTCGTTCAAATGTTTGCCTAAGCAGTAATTAAGCCGTTTAAAGAGAATGCTTTTCTATAAATATCCCATTGCATTCGGCATGCCATTTGAAAGTCTCCCATCTTATTGTGATTAACATTTTTTTTGTGGGAAACCCTTCAACACATATTGATTAGAACTCTGAAACTTCAACTCAAGAGACTTTCCACGTTTTTTATATACTTGCTTGGATGTAATGCGAAGCAAAAGATCGAATGTTACGAGGGCGTTTAGTATATACGTTGATGGATCGATTTGTCATTGGCAGATCTTTAGTGGCAGAAAGCGTAACGAAAAAAGGATTGATTATTTTGACGGTTTTGAAATGTTTCACGTTGCGAAAATATTTTCTAATCTTTCACATAATAAAGATTGTACAATGAAACGACAAAACAAAAATTTATATCTCAAACAGTTCAACGCAGATACTTTGAAGTCTTCCATGTTGTTTTCAATCAACAAGATAACCTTCAAGTGGTGAAAAACCTTGAAAATGGATTTTGGCATGTGGGAGGATGAGAGATGTGCTATAGTTTTGTGCCAACTCAACGCCGCTTGACAGCCTTCGAACAATAAAATACTCTTTAGAACGTTTTAAGACGTGTTCGTTTTTTAAAAATTTTCAAAGTATTTTCAAACATGGGCATATTTATTGTAATGGCTTTTATCTTTTTATATTTATGAAGAAACTATTTGAGCCTTTAAAAAACAAAAATCTTGGCTTAAAATAACACCAAACCTGTTTAGCACCTTTAAAAATTTGAAAATAAATTACAGCTGCAAAGTTCTCAAACTTATATATCTTCCAGGCGAGTGGGTTTAAAGCAACACTAAAAATTTTCTATTAAATGCAGTAGAAAATTGAATTGTGGATTTTTATTCATCTGAAGTAAACTTGGCTAAAAGCGGATATTTAGATTCTAATGATAATAGTTCTTGTAACCTCTTTAATTTCAGGCTCACTGTGATGTATGGTAAAACTAAGTGTAATTAAAAGCTAATGTGGGTACACATCAACGCTGAAATGATGGTGAGTACCTACGAATAAAAATGCACCTTCATTTATTTTTCAAAAATACATTAAAACCAAAAAAATATGCACATTTTAATACTAAATATATTTGTTTACACAAAAATTTTGAGAAGCATCTAGACTTGTACAAAATATATGTTGAAAACACAAGGCAGCTGCGCTTACATTTAAGTGCAGCCTGAGATAATTTAAAATTCAACTTGCATTTTGGTATTAAGCAATATTGTGCAAGAGCAAGCAATCAGTTAAAATGGTGGTTCCAACTTGGATAATGGCGTTTTATATGTACGACCTTCCGAAGCATTTCACACTTCGATTTTCACCATTGTTCATCTTAACAGAATGATTATCTTGATTTGCTAAATCATTTTTTCCATGCAAAAACACTCAGATTCAAAATATCTGTGGTAGCGCTTGCATGGAAATGCTTCCAATAAGCACATAAGTAATCATTTATAAAAAAACTTTGACTTCAAAGTGCGTTGCATTGCCAAAAACCAAAAAATGTTTTCAATCAGCGTTTTAAAGTATGTATTTTTTGACAAAGCTTTATTAAAATATAGTAAAGCTAATTATTCTCCTTGATTTATGTTCGCTTGTGAAGAAATGCCTGGCAGACTGAAGAATCATCGAAAATAATTATTAATAACCCAGGTTGGGTACAAATATGCCAACCGACAAAAAAGATCTTCATAATTAGATGATAACAAATATATGCAAGAATAAAAATTTCCTTCAGGCAATTTGTCATTACCTCGTTAAAAAATTCCAATTATATTCTAAAAATACAAATAATTATCGTCCCAACACAACAAAAACCCTCTTTTAAAAACCCTAAATTACAAACGAAATTTATAGATAAAATTTTCCACTTTCAATCATTAGCCAGTGAAAAACGATAAAACAGTAATTGATAAATGCGGCTGAAGCACAATTGCTTTAACGAGGCAGCTTGTTTATAGTTGGACGTGTTTTAGACGTTGCAACTCTTACAAGGAGACTATTGCGACTAATAATAAAAATCATAATTAAAATAATAACAAATATAATAAGAATAATTTCAATATTATGGAGTACAATAAAATAAAAGTTTGAGTAAAAAAATTTAAATATAACAAAATAGTAATCAAAATTATGATTAAGATAGGGATTACCAAAATAATGTTTAAAATAATAATATTCAAAATCTTATTTAAAATAATAATAATAATAACTTGAAAAACAATGAAGTTTTATTAAACAGAAAAAATTGAAATAAATATCTTGAAGCACAAGAACTTAGTTTTAAAGAAAAAAAGCATGGAAAGAAAACGTAACAAGAGAACATTTGTATGGGTGTTATAACTTACACAGATAGATTTATTGAACAAATTATTCTTAATTTGACACAGAAGCTCTGTATGATAAAACACCCTTTTCGCCAAAACATTTCAACACCGGCTTGCAAAATTGTTCGCAAGATGAGGAGAATATTGAAAGAACTATAAATAGCCTAACGAGAAACATGCAATGACCATAATGAGTGGCGTAAAAAAATAAGACAGAATAAATGAATTTTTTGATAATTCTCTAACCCTTCCACCGTCAGTTCTGATAATTTTTTGATGTTAAACATGACAAGAAAGACTTGAGAGATGTTCTCAATTTTGTCTGTGGAAGAACTAAAGATAGTTTTATATTGCATTGAGGTATTCGTATGTTTATGGTGTTATATATATATTAGTGATTTATTATATATACCAGCATATGATTTGGATGTGTTTGTAGTAATGGTTTTCATTTGTTACTGTAAATTAATGTTGTATTTATACTCACAATATCTACCATTAAAGCCATATATTAAACAGCTCTTACGCCGCAGCCGATGTTGCTGATATATTAAATGAAAATATGATTTGTGAAAATTATTTTTTAGCCTTGCTAAACACACCAAAAAAAGATGACTGCGGCGAACCATAGGGCCTATTCAACAATACCTTTTTTGCTTGATGCATAATAACAATTTTTTCAACTCATTAGCTCTCATCTTTTGTAATGATTATTTTTGAAAAGCTTCTCTTTAACGAAAGTAACGAGAAGAGATATGCATCAAATGTAACGCGCCTCTTTATGTCGTTTGATTACCGCATCTTGTCATCGTTTGGTATTGTGGGAGATTTTTCCATTTGAGGCTAGCTTTAGAATTGAGTTAACTTTTAAAAATCTTGTTGAGTTATTGCTGTTGATACATGAGTAAATACCACGTTATGTTTTACTTAAATGCATCATTAAAATTTATATTTTTATTCATTTTTTATATTCTTGAAGAAGAAAATTTTTCGATTCGAATAGGACAGAAAATGTCTTGGTTATAGAATCCCTCGAGGCCATGTAAAAAACAAACGACGCTTATTAACTGAATTAAAGAAATGCTTAGTAAAATAATATCAGTGGTAGACAAATAAAACGTCATGTCTATGAGTTTCAAGCCATGAAGGCAGTGAGCACCACTTGTAACGTTTTGCTTATTTTGTTTGATGAGGAAAACATCAAAGTGACAATATTAAAACAATTTCATCTTATTTGTGTCATAGCCTCTTGTGGTCTGACTCTGTCGTAATACTAATTTAATTTCGGCAAGTGTTTTTTAAGCTAATTTTATTGCTTTTTAGTTGAATTTCAAAATTATTTTTTAGCTGTTAATTACGATAAAAATGAAACCTTATTTAATTTTTCGATCATTAATCTTTTTTTAATGAAATCGTGAAGAAAGTTAAGAAAATTAATGAATTTACCTTGTGACTAAATTGCATAAATTATTGATATTTTCAAGTTATATGCCAAAAAAAAAAGAAATAATTGAATTTACTGCGGCGAAGATTGCAAACTATTTTTGCGCTTTTAGGAATGAAAATCTTCAAAATCAGATTAATTATTTAATTTTGAAGCTTTTGATCATAAATAAATTGCATTACAAGATTTATGAAAGTCACTCGATTTCAAAATTTTTATTATGAAACTAATTTATAAAAAGTCTTTGAAATAATTTTTAAATCGAGAAGTGTCTTAATCAGTCAATTTGAGTCCACCTTTATCACAATTAAACACCGTTTTGCTCTGATTACATTTCTATTATTGATATTTATCACCGCATAAATTTGACCCCAATCTTTTAAAGGAACCCATTAAAAAATAATTATGAAAATTGAGCGAGAAAGATGGCAAATGATATGAGAATGATAATTGTGACGTAAGTCATAGATTAAAAATATGTTCAGTCCTAATGTCTTCTATCAATTATTTTTCTAAAAATTCCTTTATTAATAGTTCTCATGCCAATAATAAGTTTTTTGGGGCATTATCAAATTAAGGAAATTTCTGCAAATGTTTCTGTAAATGGTAAAAATATCTTGCTTTGTTTGGCACCTAATAACTATTCTATAGGTTAATTCTGTATCACTTCTAGGTTATTGAAAACTTTTGAGTGCGAAAATTTTTTACGAACAAATACAATAATGGTTTAGAAATTTTTTTTCAATCTAAGTTCACTTTTATGAAAGTTAAAACCTTTTAATTTTTGAGTGGTTTCAAAAAAACCACTTCCAATTTAAAGTTAATTTTCATTTTCAACCTTTGTTTAAATTCTGTCGTTAAAGCTTTAACGCTTTCTTTTATTGCATTGATTATAAGAAAATAGACGCTATGGGTTGTGCAAAAAAACTATTCATGGAAAAAAAATTGAATATTTCACAGTTAATGAGAGGTTATTCAATGATAATGGAACAAGCAAATGTTATACGACTACCATACCAAACACCTTACTTTGCGCCTCTGATGCCAGAAACCAATTTATCGCTTCTACTAGAACGCAAAACTACAATCTATTTTGCAGGTTTGTTGTATGAAAATTTGAAACCACACACTGATTTTTGAAAATTTAAATCGATGTTTATATAGCGCTTTGCTTAAAGTTCAAAGTGCATGCTAAAATTTAATGTTGCGAAAACAATTTCAATCAGTTTTAATAAAAATTATTTTTTCTAAAACTTTTTTTTATAGATTCTAAATATAATTTTGTTTCTGAATCTACATTGAAATTTGAAGATAAAAATGAATTTCTTATCATTTTTTCAGATCTCTATCGATCGTACTCAAATGCTTTGAACACATGAAATCAGAAGTTGCAAAACTATGTGGAAAAAATGATCAAACGACATTTAAAAAAATCTTTATTAATCCAACAATTGATGGAGTTAGAGGGGTAGTTACGAAACACTGCAAGACTTACAATTACCCCTACAACCTCTTTTTTGGTTCTTGTACCTCAGGCCTTAAAAAGATTATCATTTTTGAAATATTTTTACTTTTTTTATTTAATTACTTGACAAACAATAATTATTTCATTTTAATTTATTGAAAGTCATATTTAAAGCAGGAGTTTAGATATTTACGCGATTTTTTTTCGTTGTTAAGCATTTCATCGCCCTCTCGTTCAAATCTGTCGGCGAAGTGTATCTCTTGTCGGAATTTCTTCTTTTATAAATAGTTTCATACTTCAAATTATTTTTGATTTTAATAAAATATTTGAAAGACGTTTTTTGTTCAGTGGGGTCTTAAATTAGGCCACAAAATTCTACGAAAAATGTTAGTTTAGAGCGCACCAACTACAAAATGTCGACAATTTTTAACATCGATCATAAAGTTTTAGCGGGTACTTTATTGGCAGCGACGTCAGGATGGGCGTTGTACACTTCTTGGAAATTATGGCTGAAGAAAAGAAAAAAAAATCAAGAAACATATGAAGAAACGTTAAACTATTTACACGAAAATCTTATGCAACAATATGGGTCCAGTAAAGAAATTTTGGGTGATTGGCAGGCGTTTTTAAAGGATGATTTTTTAGATCTAAGATCAAGATGTGTGGAGTTATGTAACAAGCATGCAAAAAATCATCATGTAAAGTTATTTAAAAAATTTTATGTGAACACAATTTCTATCAATTGTTTATTTTTTGTAGAAAGCCTTAGATGTTAATTGTGGAGTAGGAAGATCTACATTTGAACTATCACAGCATTTTGAAAAAGTTTTAGGCACAGATCCTAGCAAATTATGCATAAGTACATGCCAAATTTTGAAAGAGAAAGGAACCATAATGTATTCATTTGTGAATGAAGGAAATCTCACTTCTGAATATTCTGCTTGTGTGCCTTTCCCAATTGTTTGTTTAATATTTTTAAAATTTTAATGATATTGAAATAAAATCTTACTAAAATTAATTATCATGCATTAATGAAATTATAATTTTTTTAATTATTCCATTTTAATTCTTCATTGATAGATCTCATATTAACAAGTATTCATCTTCAAAAATAGAATCATGAGCAAGTCAACTTTCGATTTGCTGATGCCAATCTTCTTCCTCTTGACTTGGGATCTTTTGATTGTGTCCTAGCTTTCAACCTTCTGTGCCATCTTCACTCCCCCATAAACTTTCTCAACCGACTTCCTGAGCTTGTTCACTTAGGAGGAGTTGTTGTTTTTGCTTCAGCCTATAACATGAGCAATCAAGTCACTCCGAAAGTTTGTAGTGTTTTGATGGAATTAAAAGTTATATGCACTTATTTAAATGTGTGCTGATGATTTAATATGCTGCTTAATTGTTCAGGAGAATTGCATCCGAAGCTCAAGTTCAGAGAATGATGGAACAACCATTTATGAAGGAATCAGAGACAAAATGGGTCGATACTTTGATTTTATTGAAGACTTCAATCAGCCATTTTTAGTGAAAAAATCTGAAAGAACCTATATTTTGAGTTTTTTTCATGTCCATGTCTGGAAAAAAAGATAATATTTACTTGATTATATGCCGAATTTTTGAATTCCATTTTTAAATAATTTTATTATTTTTTCAAATGATAAATCATTGTAAACAATTTTTTTTGTTATAAGACGCTTTGTAAATATCGAAAAAGATTTTTGCTAAATTCGTTGTTACAGTTTACTAAAACATGGAAAAAGAAATCGGGTTTTTTCAATATTCTCGTGTCAACCCGAACAATTTGATTTTGACCAAACCCGAGTACGATGTTTTGCTTCAAAGAGCTTGCAGGACACTCGAGCCAAAACAAGAATGTATTCCAGTGAGATTCGCTTAATTTATTCTGAATCAACTTTTAAAATCCATAATTTCAAGGAAAAAGATAAAAGCGGAGAAGTTCTTGAAAAAGTTGTATGTGAATTGAAAGGTACGCAAGAAAGTGTGGAAAGAGACATAGAAGAAGAAAATTATAAGAAATGTTTGCAGGAAGCAGAAAACAGAAGAGCAGCGATAAAATTAGCGAAAGATAAACTCGCTCTTAAAAGCGGACCTTCTCTCGTTTTGCAGGCAAAAACTAAAAAAATTCATGATGTTTATTCTCTTAGTAAGGACAACAAACACAAAGTATTTATAGAATGACACGAAGCTTTTCGTAAGGCTAGCTTACATTATCACTTGATAATGTAAGCTTCGTGTCATTTTAATAAATACTTTGTGTTGTCCTTACTTTTAGATTCAGGCTATTGTACTTCATCAGTTTCTTCTCTTCATTCAGTTTTTACTTTCCAGAGAGCCTTAGGTTTATCAAATGCATTGAAAATCAATGAGCAACAAATAGAATTTAAAATTAAACTTGACGAAGAAGGGAAAAAAAGAAACGCTGAACTGGATAGGTTATAAAGCTGTGAGTGTGTAGGATAAATAAGAATTTCAAATTTTTAAAACTTCAGATTGACTTATGAATCAATCAAAAAAGAAGACGATTCTAGAAAAAATATAAACAGACAAAAAATACAAGAGATGCTTGAGACCAACAAAATTCTGTAAGTATTCAAAACCTATTTGTTTTATAGTTTTAAAACTAAATAGTTTGAAAAACTCTAGTAACTATAAAAAATTTCATAAAGAGTGGACAGAAAAATCAAAAAGAAAGAGGAAGAAAGAGTTAAAAGAGCGAAAGAAGAACGTGAAATACTGTGTTTAACTGAAAAGTGGAAGCAAAGAATTGAAAATGATAAGTTCAAACGTTGCTTAAAAAATAAAATATTCAGCATGAAGAATCAAGACATGGTAAGGATGAAACAGGAGATAGACAAGGAAAGATTGCAGCTTGAAGCTGTAAGGATAAAAATAACATTTTGAAAAAAATAAATATTTCATAAATCCGAAAAACATTTTATAGATCGAAGATAGAGAGAATGAGATATTCATAAACTACAAGTCGGATATGGTGAAACGAGGTAACATCAAAATGATCGAGTAAGTAGGAACAACGATTTCTCACTTAAAATAAAAATTTTCATAAAATGTATAAGACTAGGATTGTTGTCGTTTGACTACTTACAATTTGTTGATGTTTAGCATCACCACTTATATATGTATGCGTCTGAACATAAAGTTCATCTATCTGATTGTGAGTCATGGTTTGGTTGGTTGATTGATTGATTGATTAATCTCAGTGACCGTGAAAGAAGGTTGGAGGTGGTGATAGACAGAACGAAAGACTGGATCAGATCTCAAGACCAAGAAGGAAACAGAGATAGAAAACTTGCAGAGGTTCCTTTATTGACATCATTTGACCATTATTTCAATAGAAAACTCTGAGAAATAGATCAAATTTGAATTTTTATCGAATACATGTGATTACTAGGTATACGCTTACGAGAAGTGGTTGAAGGACGATGATGACAGACGTAAAATGATCGTGAAACAAAAACATGAAGGACTTGCCGAATTTTGGAAAGCTCAAGTATTCAACTTTGTTTTATATGTATTTTTTAGAAATTTTTCAGTTAAAGGGAGTTTTATAAAATAGTAAGCACGGGTTAACTGGAGTTTTTGACCAGTTTCAAAAAGAGTGACGTTAAATATTGTGATTTTCTATTTCGTTCCTACTCACTGTATATTTTGCGGCTTCAAAGATTAAATTTTTAAATTCATTATTTAATAAATGATAATAATCAAAAACTAAATTATGATATTCAGATAGAGGAAAAGTTGGCAAACACGCAAGCTATTGAAGAAGAGTGGTTAAAAGACTACAAGGTTTTTGATCAATTTTAATGACTACCCACAAACCCATACTTAACACCTCAAAATACCTCTAATGCTAAAAAAAAATAAGAAGCTGTAATAAAACAATCCAAATTAAAGGCTCGAGTGCAGAAAGACTGTGAAGATACAAGGCAAAACACAGAGGCGCTCTACAAAAGGTGTGTCAAAAGCCGAGAAATATGCAACTACAATCGATCTTTGGAGGTTTTGAAATTACTCTTTATGTTTTTATTAATGTGTTTATGCGTGTGAATAGATTACCATCGTTCAACTGGGCGCTCGGCGGGTCCATAGGTATGCTCCACAGTGCACTACATCTTGTGTACCAAAAATTGAATCCAAATGAATGGTTCCCATGTTTAGAATGAGAACTCAAAATGAGATTTCTTTTACGAAAAATCAATTTTACTTATGTTATAGTGGGTTTTTAAACCGGATTTAAAATCTTGGTTATTTTCTCTCTCTTTAAGAAAGGAACATGACTGAAAGGTTAAATAATATAATATCGCATTCACTTTTAAAGTTTAATCTTTTTAATTATTGCCTAAAAACCAGTGGCTCTTTTTGTAAATAAAAAAATTTCTTTTATTTAGCATTGATACAATTTCATGAAAAAGTTGTGGAGTTCAATATAGAACAAGATAGAATATAAAAATCGATACTAAATATTTTGAATCAATTAAAAAAACAAGACTATTTGAATTTTATCTATTTTTAAACGTTTCTAAAAATAAATTTTTTTTAACTTTACAACGAAATAATTTGTAATAAATTCAGAATTGATATACTTCATTTAAAAAGTTGGCTTATGGTTATTTTAATTCTTTGAGCCAAACATAAATATTCAAATGATAATGCTTATGGTTATTTTATAAGACTAAATTTTAAACTCCGATGTGTTGTAAACCATATATTTATATAGAATATTTGATGGAGATATGTTATAAATTGAAAAACACACATGCTTTTAGTGATCAACAGATTTTAAATAATTTTAGAAATTCACATTCAAAAATTAGTCTTTTATTGATCATATTATTTTGAAAAATCTATTAACCTATCACAATATTTATGAGGATGCTCAATATCAAAACACCTTTTGAAGGTTATCGAATTCACGATTTTTGTATACTTTACTTGAGAATCAAAAATCTACTTACCAGAAACTTTGGGATGTTTAAAAATTTTGAAGTGTTTCCATGTTGAATATTCATGTTAAGTTCCAAGAATCATACAATTATAAACATGTAAAACTAAGTTATTAAATGTTAAAAAAAATTTAAAATATGAAAAACATACTTTCAATAAATATCAACCATTCAAAAAACTTAATCCAGGAAAAAAAGAAAAAATATGAGTTGGAAGAAAAAGAAAAAGGAAAGATCTACATTGAGAAAAATCTTGGAAGGTTCAAAGAATTGGACGCAAAACTAGAAGAGACGAAGCAACAATATTTAGACCTGGGTAAAAAGGGCGGAAAAAACATCATCCCTATTTTAAAAGCAAACCTAAATGATAGGGAGTTTCTTATGTAATTTTCAAAAAAATTTTAATTAAATTTTATTAATTATAAGCTTGTTTTTTTTTCAGTTTTAAATATAGTTTGGCAAGAAGTTGAATGTAAATTAACTGTTAATAACCCTTTAATAATTTTGTAAAAAAGATTATTACTAGGATGATTTATTTTTGCATACTGTTGAATGTACATTTCAAATGCGTAGACTATCTTGGCGGGCTGTAAAACAATCCTGGTATTGTAGTTGTGATTAGTTTATTAAAATATATTGGATTATATTTAATCAGCTTTTCAAAATATTTTTATTTACTTGATAAGATTTAAACTATAAAAGTCTCACTAAATTTTCATTTAGAAACTCTGTGAGTATTCAATGATACATAAAAAAATTACCAGCAATACAGGCTGTAACGAAACAGGCGGCATTTCCCGCTAACATAGCACTCATCACCAATACACTTAGACCCTCTCTTTTACGGGGCAACAATGCAGTGAAAACCCCTATCACTATCCCTGGTTTCATTCAGTTAAGGGATGTTGATTTAGATGTTACATTGAATTGTATGTGTAGAGGTGTATTAAACTACGTTATGATGAGTGAAAACTCTACTTTAAATACGATAACGTTAAATTATATTCATAAAATTTAGAGAATTATTTACTAATTTATTATGATTTAAAGCTAAAAGACAGTTTTTTTTATTATAACAAGTAAAATACTTTAAAGTACTTGTAAAATTTTCTTTAATTTTTTTGTAAGCCTACCTTACGTTATTATCTCCACAAATAATGTAAATACTGCAAATTATTTGAACAACAAAAGTACTTGATAAGGTTACTTCGTTAACGGAGTACTTAGTATAACTACTTTTTGTGTGCAAATAATTTTAAGTAAGCTAATTTAATTTGTATGGTATTTATAAAACGCTCTTCTTTGTTTTTCAAAACGCTTGCTACAAACTTAATTTAGCCTAGACACACTGTAGATAAATTGCTAATTTTCTAACGATAGCTAAGCTGTACGGGCCTAAAGTTTTTTTTGAAAAAAAATTTTGGTTTGAAACATTCTATTCTTACCCATACTGCCAAAGTTCGAAAAACCACACAGAGCGTACGTTGAAATCACTGTGGACCTGTCCTGTGTTTGAGGGTTATTGTGAATGTATGTCAAAAGTAGTGTAATGTACAGTGAAATTCATGTTGCCCAACTTTTGAAGTGCTTACTACAAAAAATGATAGAATATCGTTGCGATTTGAGAGTTTTCAATTTCATACTACAAAAAACCTGGTAACTAAATATAGAAATACAAACTGAAAAAAAATAAAGGAGTTATAAGTTAAAAAACAGCACTGTTTGAAGATGGATTTGAAGGTTGAAACATCAAATTTTTATGTTACAGTATTTTGTTATGCTCTTTTACAAAATATTGTTATAAGCTTTAAATAATTTCAAAAAATTAAAAAAAAATACATTAGTTTCTAATAAACTGATTTCAGTTTAAATAATTAGTGTTGAGTAAAACGGCAATTCTCTAGATCCCAATGAACCAACCCGTGCCTACAAACTAGGTTTAAACGCTGACTCAAATAAATCTCATGAACAAATGCTTTTAATATCAAATAGTAAAACATTATTCTGGACAGCTATCTAGAATCATTGAGAATAATAGCTCGAAAAAATTATTTTAGTAGTGAGATAAAAACAAAGACATACAAATGAACTATGAAAAAATTTAATTTATCGAAAATTTTAGTTGAATGTCAAAATATTGACGTTTTGTGAAGTTATTTTTAAAAAGTCAAACATTGACATCAATCATGCCGTCTGAGAGAGTGAGAAAAGTGCCATTGGATTGATGCAAAAGGACATCTTCACCATCATCACTCCAACCCCATGTTCCATTGTTTAATACATGGTTGTCGAAGAGAGCTCTGTTGGTCATAAGTGTCTGTAAGAAGAAAAAATGTGGTTTGTGAGATGAAAAGTTCGATATTTGAGCTGAAATCGAAGTTAATATAAAACAATGTTGAGTATTTTTTAATTATTAAAAGCATTTTAATTTAAAACTTAATAATGAAATTTTGTTTGATATTTTATCAAAAATAGTGTAAATACATTTAACTAAATAAATGTAATCCATATAACTACAATATAAATATAACTAGAATATAACAAATAATATTACTTTCAACTCAAGATAGGCTACAAATTCATTAACAAAGGTTTTAATTCCAATTAGTTTGGCCACTTTGCGACAGTCCTCAATGTTCACTCCCATCACAGCAGCCAGTGGCCACAGAACGTAAGAGCATATGAGCTGAGGTGTACATTATTTCTTTCATGGTTTTTATTTATTACTTGATTTATGAAGGTCAAGAATACTTTTAGGCAAAACAGGAAAAAATGATGAATGAGAAACTAATTGAAATTACTAGCTTTACTCCCCTTTCTTGCTGAAATTTTACCGTTTTTGATGGGCTTGTCACTTGAGCCGCATACCTAATTACTGCATCCTTTTTTTTCCTAGTGCCAAGAAAAGGTAGTCAGCCATTGAGTAGGTTTTGTATCAAAGTTGAGTATGTTTTTAAACAAGATTTGCAAAAGTTGCTACTAGGCTAGATTTCTGAACTAAACTTTTTTGGGCCCTTTTAGCTGCAAGTTTTGAGAAACTTTTGGTTCATCGTTTAAAACGATTGGCTCGAACTTTCAAACGTGGAATAAATTTATGTATTTACATTATGGCAAAGTTTGTCATATACTGTGAAAAAAATTAATCTGAGCTCTATCCTATAAAGATCTTAAACAAATTCTAATGAAAAAGTCTTATGATACAAAATGCAAATAAAGCTGATCTTACTTCAAAAGTGAATTTTTTTGTGAATCCAACTCTTTGGCCAAACCACGCTAGTACGTTGTTGAGAAGAGAAAGCAATGAGACAAACGCAAGGATATTGGCACAAACCATCCCAGCCAACCCAACAGCCGACATTGCCCCATAAGCTGCGGCATCTATCAGGTTCGAGCTAGGTCTTGGGTTGGTTGGAATGTTGATAAGTTAAATTCATTATCTTTGCAACGAATGGCATTTTTGGTATGAACTTCTTAGTGAAATAAAGTTATTTAGATGCACATTATAGTGCAATGAAAAAAATAATTTAAAACTGAAGTTCTCTATTCATATTTTAATGAAGTTATATAGAAACTCAAAAAATTATTTTCAAACCAAAGTTTAAGATATTTCAAATATTGATAGCGAATTGAAAATAGTTGCATCATTGAAAAAGTATTGACCTGAAACAATAAAATGTGGCAAAAAAAATTATTATAAAACTCAAAACTAAGCTATAAGACAAGATTTGAATAAAAAAGTACTTCAAGAAATAACTGAATAAAATATTTTTTACAGTTTTAAACCCCTATTTAAACTAATTTGACTTTACTAGAAAATTGAAATCTTTGAAGTCCTAATTCACTATTTAAGCAATTGAAAGCATAAAATAAATTTATATGGCTCTCATTATTAAACCGATTAATTCTTTATAATTTCTATTTTAGCACGCAATAAATATACAAAGCAAGTTTTTATAGATTATAAAAAATAAATTTTTTTAACAAACTAAATGTTTCTTATGAATAAATTGCTTTAATTACTTAATGAGATATATTTTCAAAAAAGATAACCACAAAATTGCACCAACGAAAACCCGGAGTGACTTAATGTGGGCCCACTTACTATCCACGCACTTCACAATCTCTCGTGTCTAGCAAAAAGCTTTGCACAAAGTTATATAAATAAATCCTTGGTGTTCGCAAATCAAACCATAAAAACTTAACTATTTTAACAAGCTTGCATCTAACTTGACGTTGAGAACTCGTTTCACTTGGTTGCTTGATGTCTTGGTCTTCTTCGTTTCTGGATGCACAAGTTTGGATATGGCTAGAGCTGCAGGAGCAGACATGACGGAGGCTGACAAAAGGTGGTTGGCTGGTACCTTTTTTGGTTTTTGTATGATAAAAAATTGAACAAAAAGATTTGATCATTCATGCAATCAGGCCAGGGTTATGAGCAATCTTACGGATGTTAAGAGCAAGAAAAGTAAAACATAAAAACTTTTCATAAATTATTTGCTTTATTAAAACAGTGCTTGTTTATAACTATGTTATTAATCTTACTAAATTCTAAATAAAAAATCTAAACTTTTAGTTAAAAAAGTTTCAAATTTTAGAAACAATAATCTCATATTAAGAGCGATCTGATGATTAAACTAACAAACAAATTAAACTAACTCCAAAACCGATGTAAGCAGCAAAGCAGGCACCAGCGATGGTGGCAAAGCCTGAGGTTATGACAGCATGCAGTTCCGAGTCAGTCATGTAGGGAAGAAGGGGCTTTATTGCCAAGGGCATTTCGGACTGTGTTTGAATGATTGATGGTTTAAACAAGAGGTTTTTTGAATAATAATATATATTCATTTTTGATAAACCATTTGAGCAAGTCTTTGAGAGAAAAGTTATGAAAAAAAACGAGAAAATACCGATAATTTGTGTAAACTTAAGATTAAGTAAAACCTGGAAGCACAGAGGATACAATACTTGCTATAATGTACTGAGTTTTTGATTTTCCAAAAACATTGTCAGAGAACTTTCGTCATAAGAGGAAAGCGTCAAAAAGCTAAGTCTTTTATAATTTTATAGCAAAGTTATTGACCAATGTATTTTTGTTTTAACTTCAGCTACGCAGTAAAAAGCCCCAATCTATTTTGAAACTACAAATTATATATGAATTTTCCCTATTCTAAAAATAATGAAAAAATATTTAATTTTGATTAAATATTATTCCTATTATGATATTCAAGACAGCAAAGTACGTTTAAAAAACTGAAAAGCTGAAGTAAAAACTATCTAAAAACCGCCGCGCTTTATCTTGTCCAACACAGCCATAAAAAAAAATGCCTCGGTAATATTACCATTCCAAAAAAAATGTTTCCAGCTGCGGCGAATGATTCTCCGGCTGTAGTCTCCATCAGAGAATCCATTATGTTGGACACTTTAAGTATCATCCATTGCATTGCACCAAGGTGGAACAAAATGGAAATAAATGAAGACACAAAAATAATTGACGGTAAAATCTATGGGAGTATTTAGAAGAAATTTTAAAGTTTATGAAGCTTTTACAAATTGAAACTTTATTCTTTTATATTTCAAAATTTAAACATATATTTTTGGAGTGAGAAATCATTTTTAAAAAGTTATGGATTCTGATTAGAACTAAGAAATAAAACCTTCATGGCAAAAAAATGATCCATGAAGTTATCCCCAAAAACGAATTTCGATCCTACATCGGAGAAGTCCAAGAAAAAAGTAACCCTATAGTTTCATAGATTTATAAAAAAATAAAATCTAAAATTGAACTACTTTAAGTTGATTTTATTTGAAGCTAAATTTATACTAAATCTACTAACTTATCTCCCACCCATTTGAGTATATGATACCCATAATACCACCTCAATATCAAAGAGGCAAATACTAATTGTAAAGTAAACCCCCATAAAACAGTACGCCAACGAATCTGAAAATAAAAATTTTATAAACTGAAAGTACCATGAATTTTTCCTATTCAAATAAAATTTTTTCTAAAAACTCATATTTTTTTTTCAGAGACATCGTATGTATTTTTCTTGAATATTTTGTAACGAAAAACATCAAATAAGAGGAGTTTTTAATACATTTATTGAGAACCAAAAGCTATAATTTTCGATAAGTTTAGCCTTAGCATAAAACGTTAGCGAAAAAATTATAAATTCATAGTTACGATTTAATTTTTTTGCTAACGTTTTATGATAAGGCTAAACTTATCGAAAATTATAGCTTTAGATTCTCAATAAATGTTTTAAGAATTCCTCTTATTTGATGTTTTTTGTTGAAAAATATTAAAGACTCATATATTTATTAATATTCACATGTTATTATATCAAGATACTAAACCAACCCTGGCTGGACGGGTAGAGAATATGGAAGCCAATAAAATGTAAGTAGCCAAACCACCCAGAGAAACGAGGTTATATACTGTTCCGTAACCACACAACACATCATACACCACTAGGCATGTTAATGTCGCTATTAAAGTGATAAGAACTATCCTATGGGGAAATTTAAGTTTTAATTAGATTATGTGTTTTTTGTTAATTTTTAGATGATACGTTGAAGTATGGGGAAGTATTTTTTTCCTTTTAAGTTAGAGCATGCAAAACTACTGTGTTTTCGTTGATATCAAAAAGTATTATTTTAACGAAAAGCAAATTACGATTTGAGTTTATTTTTGCTGAATATGAAAATTTAGTTTTGAAAAATTTTGAACCTTAAACAAATCAAATCCGATATTGTTTCTTCTTTCCATTGAGAATCTACTATTAGACTATTTATACCTCCAATCGTATCAAAATTTTTATTGAAAGTTCAAATACTCACGTGTTAAGAGTCTTAGAATGTTCTTTGTAAATTATAATCAAAGGTTTACAAATCTTCATGAATGATGGGAAAATGTGTTTTTCGAGCGCTGAAAGCAAGAAGCGGAACAAGAAAAAGACAGTAACGATTATAAGAACCAAGGCACCTGGAGTTTATATATCAAGTGTTTGAATCACGCAAGTCTATCGTTCTGCTTAAATGATTGTGAGAATTGATCATTGCTTTTTATGTATTATAGTATTATAATAAATAATTTTTGTAACTTCGAAATTAATTTTAAAAAACCCACATTCTCACCTTCATCTTTATAGTTGTTTAACATGGCGAATACAAAATATACAACAAAAGCTATGAAGCAGCTGATTAAGAATCCTTTTTTTATGTATTTAGTGTAGTTTTTGAAACCAGTTACTAGTCTATTATGATGTCGATCTAGCCACATCATCCCCTTTGAAAGCGGTTCATCCAACTCCTCCCATACTTCTGGGTACTCTTCTTCACTTTCAAACTCAATCTTTGCATCTGTACCATTTTCCAGGGTTTTTTTCATTTCTGATTGTTTGAGTTGCTTTTTATTACATATAATATCGGTTTCGTCGTCTAAGAGTTTTTTTTCTGTGCCAAGTTCGTCCATTTTAATAGATTTCTCAACAAGTTTCTTCAGTTATTTTAAACTTCAACTTCATTAAGGAAGTTATATTTAAAAGTTGATACAAAACAGAAATTGCGTTTTATATACCTTGAATAAAAATTAGTATTATAAAATATGCTAATAACTTTCAAAGAATCAAAATTGCCCTAATAAAAGTACGAAGGCTCAACGCATCTTCACTTTTTCTCACTGAATTTTAATTTGTCTTGTAAGTCTCGTAAAAAAAAGTAACGAAGATATAAAAGTTTATTTTTGAACTCTTAGATTGTTGAAAATATTTGATATATATAAAACCTCAACTAGATAAATGTTAAAATTATTTTAAATAAAATAATTCGATTTTGAAAAGATATCATAAAACTTTTGAATACATTTTAAAGTCATATCTCAAATTTACAAAATCTCGGAATAATTTCAATTAACCTTGAACTATCCATATAGAATTCTAAAATTGAACATAACTTGTTTGAAAACTTAAAAATAACTGCAAGATTTTTATTTATAAACTTGCTCGTTATAAGATTAAACTTGGACACTTATTTTCGGAACAATAAAAATATTCTAATCTCTCAAAAAAAATTTTTCACTGATTATTTATTTGAAACTCAGAAATCAACATTTTTAAAAATTTTGTTCTTTTAAACCACTGTTTTCACTTAGTGGTAGGATACTTTACGATAAAATACAACTAATTAAATAAATTCTGAAAGAAATTTTATGTACCTTTTATATGTTTATTTCCATTTCAAACATCAAAGTGAACAGTTTTTAAATACATTTATTTTTCATAACTAATTTAAACGCTGTATTTTTAACCTTTCACTAATAATTCAATGTTTAATTTTATGTATGTGAAATGATTTTTGAAAGTAAAAAAATTCTTTTAAAATATAATAAACCTTAAAAAATTGAAAAAGTAGCTCCATATTTCAACATAAAGTAAAATTTATTCAAAAAAGTTGAATTAATAAATATTCAAGAGTGTTAAATGAATAAATTATTATCTACTAATCTATTTTTAACCAACTTTTATTCATAAAAACGTATGTTTAAAAAGTACACTATCATCATGCCTGACAGTTTGAATGGTTTGAAATTGTTTAGCATAGCTTACATAAAGTCTTATTTGGAACCTAAGTCTTATCTAATAAAACAACTGAATTCAAATTCACTAACGTACAAACTGAATAGAAAATAAACCTTTAACGTTTAATATGGTTTGAATCTTACTTCATGTTTTCCGATGTTTCCACTTGATTGGTATAGAATAACTATTTAATCCAACTCAGATAGAATAAAGTAAAAAAAATTTTATTACAGAAATGAGTTTTGTGAGTCATTTAAATAGACGATGAAATAGATCTTCACTGTATTTTCGAGTGTTCGTTATTTTAAGCTCTCAATCATCCTTGGCGCTAAATATAATCTCTTGGCATCAAAGATAAGCTTCAAAAACGTTCACCACTAAAAATTTTTCAAGACTTTTAGCAAGACAAACTTACATTCACGTGTGATCACTTGGTAATGTAAGTTTTTCTCACAAAAAGCTTCGTGAAAATTTTTTTCAATAAATAATTACTTTATGTTAAAAACTACTACATTAAAGACTAGGAAAGGTATATTTTTATCTAAAAAAATTGATCGGGCCTTCCCAGATTTAAAACCGAAAAAGGTTTAAAATCTTTGTGAATTCTGGATGTGGGTCTGGATTTTGTATAAACATTTTTGCAAATAATGTCAAATGTGCTTTTACCAGACATGGAACCAAACTGCATTCTAGCTAATTTTGCAAACTTTCTCATTGGAATCTTTTCTACCCCTTTCATACCGTGCTTATCCCCGAGAGAGCTACCATATAAGGCAATTTTTCTTCTTATGAATGCGAATAATTTTACTTTTATATTCCTGAAGCAGAATCTTTTCATCTAATCATAATTTGATTCATATTTACCGTGTTGTTAGTGAAACTTTTACTACATTCATTTAAGTTAAAGACATAAAGTTTCTTCAAATTTTATTCAAATAGTTTAGCAACTTGTATAGTATGACAAAACATCTTAAATGTAACATTCAATATCACTCAATAACAAAACTTCAATTGAGAAATAGATAATATATAAATAGATGAATAACAGAAAAAAAAGGTGCATTGAATAGAATCTTGAAAGATTCAGATAATTCCAAAACAAGAAAAGACTAAACAAAATTATTTAGATGTTGGTCAAAAGAGTAGTATAAGAATTATTACTGTATTTTTTAACAATAGAATTTTAAGGATAGAAAACTTTTTGTCTAACTTCCATTAAATAAAGTTCAGGTTTCATCAGACTTTTTTTTGTAAGCTGTAAGTTTTGATTGATACTTTTGAGAAAAAATTAAATGCAAGCCAACTATCATGAACATTTAAAAAGCTGTAGAATGTCGAGTTAATTCATTTTTAATTTTTTTGTGCTTTAATCTTGAATGCACGTTTCAAATGGGGAGTGGTCAGTCTATTTGAGTGGGCTGTAAAACAATCCTGATATTGTTGTCGTGATTAGTTTATACTATATTGAATTATATTTAATCAGATTTTCAAATCTTTATAATTAAACAAGTTTTGAACTATGTAAGTTTTCTGATTAAATTTTCATAAAAAAAACTCGTTGAAGACTAAATATTGAACCAAAAATTACCAGCAATACAAGCTGTAACAAAACAGGCGGCGTTTCCAGTCAACATAGCACTCATCATCAATACACTCAGACCCTCCCTTTTACGGGGCAACAACGCAGTGAAAACCCCTATCACTATCCCTGGTTTCATTCAGTTGAGGGATGTTGGGGTTTAAGTAACTTGATATTTTAGTATGTTTAGAAGTTTCAATAAATTGGACTACTACTATGATGCTCATTTGTACTTAAAACTAATATTAAATCTATAATTTTGAATAAGTTTTTTGGAAGATTTCACTTTTCTTTGCTCTATTTTTTCTGACTATTCAAACGCCTTTGCACCAAAGCCAATGTTAAAAAGTTTTACTTAAGAAAAAATTGTATTAAATATTTTTATACGTTAATATACTTTAACTAATAATTTATATAAAAGTATACACATAAGATAATTAAACCTACTGCTAACATACTCAATACAAGGTAAAAGGGAATGACATCACAAGTCTCAATATGTTATAATAAATCTTAATGTGGGACATATTATTTTTACCCATACTGCCAAAGTTCGAAAACCACACAGAGCGTACGTTGAAATCACTGTGGACCTGTCCTGTGTTTGAAGGTTATAATGCAATACAATGCAATTAGGAAAAAGATTATAATGACATTAACTTCAAGAGTTTTCAAGCCACATAACTATTAGATGGAAGAGAGAAATAAACTATTAAATACTATTGTGAAATAAAGCCACTTAAATGCAGTCTGGTGGTTATTCAAACTTATAATGCGATATAGCATTAAACTCGGTAAATAGATAATTAGTCTAAGACTTTACTGATTAAACTATGTAGGCCATCACAAAAATAAACAAAGTCATGGTTAAAATTGATTAAAAAAATGAATTTTTTCCACATCAATCTAATCTAACCGTTTGAAGAAAACATCTTTTTTATACAGTAACACTACTGTATTGACAATCAAACTCGTAATTAAGTCGTTAAACTAGGATTATCTAGCCTTGTGATAGACATTCTGTTTTCAAATTATCAAAGTTTCTAAGTGGATAAAAATATTTCCCAAAAGTTTTTAGGTGCAGTTCGAAAAGAAAAAAAACAAAAAATTAGTTTCATAAGCTGGTTGAAAAATATAATGTCTCCATGAACTCATGAATTTGAATTCAAAGTTGAATGTCATTGTTTTAATGTCCATGAGAATGCTATCTACATTCTACAGTCATTTTGTAAAATTTCAATATAACCTATTAGAGCTTTTTAGAATCATTTGAGTTGAATTTTAATTTAAAATTTTATAAAAGTTTTTATATTATATGGAATTATATAATATTAGTAGTTAAATTCGCAGACTTCATCATTTGAAAACTGTTAGAAGATGCGTTCGAAAATCGAAACATCCCATATTAGTTTTCAATTCTTTTAGAATTTTTTTGCAGTAATATACATTTTTTGAATCATGTTTAAATAAAGAGTGATTTGTCAAAAAATTGAAAACCAATATTACGAAGGTAATTTTTGTCTTTAAATATAACAAAAAAAAGCCACTAACTTAGACAAAACGCTATTTTTTTAGGTTTAGACATTCCTAAAACTATGAGCTGTTGAGTTATTTAAGAACCTCTTGGTTAAGTTTCTAGATTCCTTAATGCATAAAAAACGTGTATTGTCTCTTGTTATTGAAGATTATATATCAGGAGGCAAAAAACGTCTCTGCATTGACCGTGAACCAACGCGTGTTTAAATACTAGGTTTGAACACTGACTCAAATATGCCGCACAAACAAACGTAAGCGCAAAATAGATTAACATCAATAATGCCGTCTGAGAGAGTGAGAAAAGTGCCATTGGATTGATGAAAAAGGACATCTTCACCATCATCACTCCAACCCCATGTTCCATTGTTTAATACATGGTTATCGAAGAGAGCTCTGTTGGTCATTAGTGTCTGTAGGGAGAAAATGTGGTCCGTGAGATCTGGATTCTAGTATGGAAAATAAATTATCCAAATTTATTTATTTTCCAATGATGTTTTTTCTATTAAAATTAATTTTTTTTGTAGATATCTTTTTCAATAATTTTTTTATATTACATATGATTACGATAAATACATATGAAGCTAACTAAAAAAATATTACTTTCAACTCAAGATAGGCTACAAATTCATTAACAAAGGTTTTAATTCCAATTAGTTTGGCCACTTTGCGACAGTCCTCAATGTTCACTCCCATCACAGCAGCCAGTGGCCACAGAATGTAAGAAAATATGAGCTGAGATGTTGAGAAACTTAAATATATTTTTAATTTTTGATTAACTATCATTTTAATTGTTTATAAATTCATAGAATCTTTTCATAATTGTCAAAATCTTTCAAACTGAGATCTCTCATATATCAAGCTTAACGAAAAAACTGGTTATATTGAATTAGTCTGGTAAAAACAAAAGCAAAACACCTTTACATACTTCGAAAGTGAGTTTTGTTGTAAGTCCAACTCTTTGACCAAGCCATCCTAACATTGTGTTGAGAAGACCAAGTAATGAGACAAATGCTATAAGATTGGCACAAACCATCCCAGCCAAACCAATTGCCGACATTGCCCCATAAGCTGCGGCATCTATCATGTTCGAGTTACATCTTGGGTTGGTGGTAATGGTAATTGTTAATTTCATCAGTTTAGTTTTGGGGATTTTTTGAAAGAAATCAATATATTTGCAACTTTGCTGTTGAGAAATTTTAATTAATCAGCTTTTATAAGAACTGCAATTAAACTACTAGTTTCAAACGTACACTTTATAACACATTTCTATGAGAAACTTTGATGGAACCATTTCTAAAATTTTTTCAAATCAAATCAATTAGGAGTATGATAATAGTGGCATTAACTTCAGGAGTTTCTAGACCACTGAGTATTATGAACTTTGAATGCAGTGTAATTTAATCTAAGTTTTCTAAGATATGAAAATTTAAAAAAATCATGCAATTATAATTAAATAAACAAATCAGTTAACTAGGATTATATGAAAAAAAGGTCTGTTGTTTGAAACAAAAGCAACCATAATAATACTTATATAAATGACATTTAGAAAACTGAGTTGATTTTATGAATGTATAAAAATAATCAAATCTGTAATAATAAACAAAAAAAATATATGGATAAAACTTTAAATAAACAATTTTGAGCAATAAAATAGTTTTTTTTATTCTTAAAGTTACGAATGAGTCCAAATAGTTCAACATATTGAAAATTTTCATAGTGAAGACTTGCATCAAAAAATTTTAAATAATTTTGACATTCAAATAAGCTGAAAAAATTATACTTAAACTTAAATATTTCCTTAAAAGAATGCAATTTGAAAACACGGACTTAAGTAACAACTAAAATAGCAGATCAATAAAATGAGTTTTTTAGAGTTTTAAAACTAAGACGTAAATCAACTTGGAATATTTTATAGTTTGAAAACTCCTAAAATCATTTTTGAACATGTCTTTTTGTCCACATTTCGATTGCGATACAAAACCCATTATTGGACGGTCTTAAGAAAAGTCAAACTTAACAAAACTTCTCATCAATTAAATCATACTTCTCCAACTTCATCCACAAGCATGACATCATTTTCAACTTCTCCATCTCCTGCTTCTACAACTACATCTTCTTCAACTAACTCTTCATCCCATGCAATATCCCCACTCTCCTCAACAACTCCATCTTCTTCATCAAGCTCAACTTCAACAACTATGACCACTTCTCCAACTTCATCCACAAGCATGGCATCATTTTCAACTTCTCCATCTCTTGCTTCTACAACAAATACTTCATCTCTTAGTTTAATTAATAATTTTCCATCATTAATTTCACTAGAATCATTCTTACCAATCAATTCAATCACATCTACTCTTACTTCTAACTCACCTCAACCTACTTACAGCACTATTGTTAAATCAAAAAACAAGCACACCCTTTCCTCTTCACCCACTAACAAAATCTCACACTCATTCCCCCCCAACCAACATATAAACCAGCCTATCAAGAAAACTCCACCAATAATTAAATATTTGACTAAAATTACTTCCACCACAAGTGAGACTCCAAGTGAGCTCTGCAGAAGATTGGTTTCATCCATTAACCTTTCTAAACAGACCTTTAAGTCTTATCCCAAGCATGTTTGTGAGTCTACTGATGCCGTTGTCTGGGAAGCTGACTCTGCTGATTTGCTCAAAGATGCCAAACTTTTTCTTTCCTCTCTTCCCAACATCCGCCTTCATGACCCAATTCTTTTAAACCCAACAATTACTGTTCTGGGTCTACCGACATGGGTTTCGGATAAAGAACTGGAAACCTCTCTCAATCTTCTCTTTCCATCTGCTCATCCCAGTGCTCTTCGTGCCTTCAGACAGAGGCCTAACGCACGAAATCCTTCTACCCGTGATTGGCTTATCCAAGTTCCAAGCACTGTTTTTCCCACGATGATCAAGTCCAAGAATATTCATTTCCCTTTTGGTAGATTTCCTTTCCACTCCCGTATTCACCCTACTAGATGTCTGAATTGCCAGACTTATGGCCATAATATAGCTAAATGCCACAACCCTAGAGTATGTGAGCACTGTGGCAAAGACCATCCGTCTGACAACTGTTCTAGATCTTCTCCTCCCTTCTGTGTTTCTTGTTTTAGATCAAATCGTCCTTGCCATGACCATGTCACCACATCCTTTTGTCCGGTGTATAAGCAACAAGTGCGACTTAAGATGGGGCGTACGGCCTGGCAATGAAGGCCTGCCTTACTCATGCACCCTCAAAATCCATCTCCTTTTGTGAAGTTTGGCCTTCTCAATCCCCGTTCCACTCGCAACAAATCCACTCTTATCCTGGACGCGATCTCCACTCACTGTTTCGATATCCTTGCACTGACTGAAACGTGGATCCCGGAAGATGCTGACAATGTCACAAAATACGACATTGTTCCCCCAGGTTACCATGTTCTACATTCTCATCGTTCTAGTGGAAAGCGCGGTGGTGGTATTTCTTTGATTTCCTCCAACTCCGTTAAACTGACACTTGTAAAATCTGAAATACACTCTTCCTTTGAAGCATTAACTGCCCAAGCCTCTTTCCTAACACGTTCCTTAACCATTTCTGTTATTTACCGCCCTCCTAACTCAAGTAATTTTATTCGTGAACTCACAGCTCAGCTTTATTTTCTTTCTTCGACATTCAATCATTTCATAATGGCTGGAGATTTTAATACCCCTAATTGTCATCATCTTGATAATCCCCTTAATATTCTTTTGCGAGAGCACGGTTTGACGCAGCATATTAACTTTCCAACTCACAGGCTTGGCAATACTCTCGATCTTGTTATCACACCGGCTTCTCTCTCTCATCTTATTTCTGACCCTGTCAGCGAAATTTTTGAATCTGATCATTTCCTTATTTCGTGCCGTCTTAACCTCGTACGGCCCCACCTTTCACCTCATCGTGTCACTTCTCGGTCTTTCAGGAATCTCAACTTGGCCGGCTTTGGAAAGGATGTCAATTTTATAAGCGATTTACTTATTAATTCTCCAATCTCTAAGGTTGATGACTTTGTTAGTTCCATGGACAAATTGTTTCTTTCGCTGATGAATTCTCATGCTCCTTTACGCAGTCATACTTTTCGCCCCAGCTTGCATTCACACTTTCATCTGTCTGAAAATGCTCTCTCTGCCAAACGCCGAAGAAGGAAAATCGAGAGACAGATATCCAGTCTCCGAAAGCTTTGTGTGCAAGTCCCTGATGATCTTTTACAGAAATTCCGTACTTCACGTAAACTCGCCCGCGCCGCCATTAACAAGTCACGTGCTGATTATCTTAATCTATCGCTATCTTCAGCGACACCTAACTCCAAAGCCTTTTGGAAAACGGCGAACTCCATACTTCACAGGTCTCCTCCACTTCCTCCCCGGACTCCTGCGGAATATGATCTTTTTGTTGAAAACTTTAGCACTTTTTTCAAGACTAAGATTGAGTTGATTCATAGCTCGTTACCGATCACTAATCTTCCCCGTCAGCCCTCCTTAACTGACAGTGATCAATTAAATCTCTCATTTTTCTCACCTCCTAGTGTTGACGAAATCATCAAATTGATCAATTCTCTCCCAAATAAATCCTCACCTTTAGATATAATCCCTGTTTTCCTGCTGAAGCAGTTTTCCGGCATCTTCGCCTCCATTATATGCAAACTTTCGGCTCTTTCCTTTTCACAGGGTATTTTTCCAACTTCATTCAAAACGGCGCAGGTAACCCCTTTACTGAAAAAATATAACCTAGACCCCATGCAACCATCCAATTATCGTCCAATTTCAAACCTCAGCACCATCTCAAAGATCTTAGAAAGGGTTGTTCTCAAGAGATTATCCTCTCATGTTTCTGTACTGCGTAACTTCAACCTTTTCCAGTCGGCGTATCGCTCACATCACTCAATGGAAACTGCGCTTTTGTACATCACTGACAGCCTCCGCAATATCTGTGCTACCGGGTCTGCGGCCATCTTAGTGTCTTTAGATATTTCAGCAGCTTTTGACACCATTAATCATCCAAATATGCTGCATATCCTTGAAGACTACTTTCACATTTCTGGCATTGCTTTATCCTGGTTTCAGTCCTATCTCTCCGAACGCAAGCAATTTGTTAAGATAAGCTGCTCTTCTTCTACCCCTGTCTCCCTTCGTTTTGGTGTTCCTCAAGGTTCTGTTCTTGGGCCCATACTCTTTTCTCTTTATACTTCTCCTATTAGCGAGATCATACAGAAGCACGACGTTCTATATCATCAGTTTGCTGATGATATTACCCTCTTTACAGACGCCTCTTACCTTGATCCTCATCCCAGCCTCACTAAGATATCTGAATGCATCACTGAGCTTAATCTTTGGTTTTCTAACAATCACCTCATGTTGAATCCTAACAAAAGCGAAGTGATGTTTGTCGGCAGTCCCATACTCCTTTCCAAATCCAATCTTCCCACTGAAGTAATCTTTGACGGCACTACTCTTTCCGTAACGTCCAAACTGAAGATACTAGGTGTAACTCTTGATTCTAGACTCAACTTTACACACTTTGTCTCTCAGATCATACAAGCATCCAACTTTCATCTCCATGCGATCAGACAGGCACGCAAGTTCCTACCCTTTGACACTGCCGTTGCTCTGATCATCTCTTTAGTTCTTTCAAGGATTGATTACTGTAACTCTCTTCTTTTTCGACTCCCGAACTGTCTTATTTCTAAGTTGCAATTTCTCCGAAATCGCGCTGCTAAAACCGCTCTTCAAGCCGACTACTACTCTTCATCTCACACTTGTCTCGATCGCCTTCAATGGCTGCCGGTCGTACTAAGAGCCCAGTTCAAGTTGCTATGGCTCACGGCTAACATCTTATATTTTAATCAGCAGGCTTATTTATATGACCGTCTTTCCATTAGACAGACTCCTGAGTCTCTCAGGTCTTCCAACTCTGGTTTATGCTTACATCAGCCTGTCTCTTCTAAACCTTTTTTACATCGCTCCTTCTCGCATATCGCCTCTCACTTATGGAACTCTCTTCCACTTAATGTCCGTCTTTCACCTTCTCTTAAAATTTTTCGCAAGCGTTTAAAAACGCATCTTTATAGCCAAATTTCTTTCTCATAGCCCTTCTGATTAGAACAGCGCCTCTGCAGCAAACCTAGTTTGCAAACTGTGCGCCCTACAAATAATAATAATAATAATAATAATAATAATAATTCAATAATTTTACAACTGACTTGACGTTGAGAACTTGTTTCACTTGGTTGCTCGATGTCTTGGTCTTTTTCATTTCTGGATGTACAAGTTTAGATATGGCTAGAGCTACAGGAGCAGACATGACGGAAGCTGACAGAAGGTGGTTGGCTGGAACCTTTGATGGGTAAGTGATGCTTAATGAATATCTCGGAAAACACAATAAATTTACTAAATTTCTTCCATAAATCAACGTAAAAAAATTTTCAAATATTATTTATAATTAAATTTTAGATGCCTTTAAAAAGGTAAACATTTACAAATATTTAAAAACTTGCTTTAATGTTATCATCAACTTATTTTACTGAAAAAATTTTTTTCGCAATTAACTACTTTCCCCTTTAACAAAGCTTTTAATACTGTAGCTTGTTTTCTAAGTTCCTCTATATTTCTAACTTTCTCATCGCTTTTTAATAATGAATTCATTCAAAAAATTTGTTCAATTATATTTCAACTATGTCATTCTTCTTCTTGTCTTTCCAAGTTTTATCTAGTAGTTGTGCCCATATCGTTTTGCTCCTAGACCTTCTTATGACTCATTCTTATTCTTTTGCAAAATATTTTTTGTTTGCTGGTTTTCCATCTTGGAACTTACTGCATTGTGATAAGTTTAAAGATCGTATCAAGTGAATATTACTTAAAGAAGTTAGACTAAAGATTTCAACTGAATTCATTGCAGTAATTGATTTGAAGCCAAATTTGATGCTAAATCTACTGACTTATTTCCGACCCATTTGACTATATGATACCTTTGAACACCACTTCAATATCAAAGAGGCAAATACTAATTGTAAAGTAAACCCCCATAAAACAGTACGCCAACGAATCTGAAAATGCAAATTTTATAAACTGAAAGTACCATGAATTTTTCTTATTCTTATTTTTGTCTAAAAATTCATAAATTTATTAAAATTCTCGTGTTATAAGATCAAAATGCTACACCAACCCTGGCTGGACTGGTGGAGAATATGAAAGCCAATAGGATGTAAGTAGCCACACCACCCAGAGAAACGAGGTTATAGACTGTTCCATAACCAAAAAACACATCATACACCACTAGGCATGTTAATGTGACCATGGAACCGATTAGGACTAGTCTATGGGAAAAGTACAATTTTCATTGATTAGAAAGATAGAATTGCACTTTGAACACATAAGTGAATCAGATATTCTTTGTTTTTTGCAAACACAACTATGGCATATCTTCTAAACCACTCAGCAAAAATTGGAGCTTTAAAATATTAATTCTCAAACATCTTTATTCAAAAGCTTCTTTTATTTTGAATTTTTTCTCAAATTTGACTGACTGCTATCAAAAACTTTTAGATAAAGCTGTTTCTACCCTCACTCTAGCTTATGTTTCACCATAAAAGCTCATTTTTTTCCGATTCTGAAGCTGCTGAAAAACTTTTTTTAATTTTCATTTTTAGATCCCATTAAATGCATTTAATAGGTTTACGACATAACTCAGAGATTCACAGTTTCATCTCCATAATCTTTTTGAAACCTTTTCGAAACAAATAAAGCGTCTGCGGCGATGAACACCTGGCTTGAATTTAAACTTCAATTCATTAATAGTAACCGAACATTTTAACAATTTTTCAAACTTTTTTCTCCATTCCTTGTTCCAATAATGTTATTTTTCAGTGCACACCACACAATTTCCGGTCTTAATTTCATTTTGAGATTATGGCATGCCTCTACCAACCAGCATATTCTTACCTAAATTTTTCAATATCTTTATTCCGATTTTTCCATTAGCTTCAATTATTTTCACATAAACTTTCAAAAGAACCAAAACCCTTTTTTTCGAAAAACTAACGATTCCAATTATCTTTTCTTCGTCAAAAGCCGATAACGGTTCTTTAAAGGGTGAGGCAGATGATGTTTCATTATCCAGAATACTCTCCACGTTCAATATACCTTCCATGTAACTTTTTATGTTTGCTAAATCTCAAACTGTTCTTTCCTCTCCTATACACTCACCTCCTTTCACATCCATTCTCTTTTTTTTTGTGCTGCCTAATTTATGTGAATTATAAGGATTTTGACAAAAATCACAATTTTTTTGTTCTTGTTTTCATAACTGCGTCTAATGCTTTTTGATTTTTCTACAAAATATTTTTTCACATTTATTGTTACACCAATTTCCAAGAGCTTTTGTCTTTCAAGCAATAGAATTTTTTACCTTTTAATTCAACTTTTGAGCATTACCTTTCTTGTCCTACTTTTTCTTATATCACAAATTTTGTTACCAGTTAGCCTCCATTTCTTAGAGTTCTATATATGTTTCCATCCATATTAGTCAATTCTTCAACTTTTTAAATAAACCTCTTCATACTCAATGTCATCCAACTTCCATACTCTCCTTTTTAGTTATTTGCAAGACTACTTGTTTCTTTAAGCTCTATCAACTAAATCTGATGACAGAAACTTACTATCCTAATATGGAGTTTTTTAGTTTTATTAACATTCTTTAACCAGTTAAAGTAATGGAAAGCATTTTTTTTAATATAATAAATAGATTATACAGAACCAATGCGTTTTAGTGTAAAACGTTAAATAAATATTTTATTAAAATGATAATAATTATTGCGTTTATTTCGAATATACATCTGTGTAGTGCTATAGTAAATTTAAATCTTAACTAAATCTTATTTAAGGGATTTTTAGAATTTTCAATGATAAGATATTATATATATGTAGAGAAGCATTAGGTTTAAACTTTCAGTGTGAACACTAACGTATTGATAGTCTTAGAATGTCTCTTGAAGACTGTAACCAAAGGTTTAAAAACCATTTTTTTCTTGAGCGCTGAAAACAAGAAGCAAAACAAGAAAAAGACAGTACCAATTATAAGGACCAAGGCACCTGGAGTTTATATATCGTGTTTGAATCATGCAAGTTTATCGTTCTGTATCTGTGAGAGTTTATCAGTTTTCTCGTATGTAATCTAGTATCAAAATCGAGAAAAGTATTATTAAACTATCAATAACTTGAATAAAAATTTATGCAACTTTAATGGTTTGTTTCGTGGAGTGATTATTAATTTATTGAATATTATGACATCAAATAAGAAGGATGTAGGGGTACAAGAGGATTTCTTCGAGAATATGGTTACTGCATTGAAATTTGATTAAATTCTCGAAAATTTATTTATTAATGAACTTTTTTAAAAAATAAAACTAAATTTTTATGTTAATCAAGTATATCTAAAGATTTATCGAGTGATAAAATGGAAAAATTTATGAATTTCACCTTTTGTTAAAGACTAATTTTCTATGTTCAAACGAAAAAACTCAAAAAAAGTTAATTTTTCTATATAAACCAGATTTTTTTAGTGCTTTAAAAATGAAAGATTAAGATTGAGATTAAGAAAATTAATGTTTTGGTAATTGAAATCCGCATGATTATTACAATTAGATTTTTCATTTTGTCTACTATCGTTCTTAATTATTCTCATAGTTTAAACATCTATAGTCAGTATGGAAACAATTATAACCAGTTAAGGATTTTAAAATTGAGATTAATTTTTAAAAATCCATATTCTCACCTTCATCTTTTTAGTTGTTTAACATGGCAAATACAAAATATACAACAAAAGCTATGAAGCAGCTGATTAAGAATCCTTTTTTTTATGTATTTAGTGTAGTTTTTGAAACCAGTTACTAGTCTATTATGATGTCGATCTAGCCACATCATGCCTTTTCAAAGCGGTTCATCCAACTCCTCCCATACTTCTGGGTTCTCTTCATTTTCGAGCTCAATCTGTGCATCATTCTCATTTTTCTTTTCTTTTTTCAATTCTGATTTTTTCAATAACTTTTTATCAAGTTGACGATCTTTTAAAAATATCGTTTCTTTGTGAAGTTCATTCATCTTAAAATCTTTCTAACATGTTTCTATAATTTTCTTCTGATGTTTAAGGTAAGAGTTGCAAGTGTCAACTTCATTGAGGAAATTTTAAAATCTGAACTACGCTTTAAATAAATTTGAAATCTTTTAATGTCACAAAAACTTTTTTTAATTATCCAAAAACGCTCTAGTGAAAGATCTAAGTTATTAATACAATATTTCACAATTAAAAAATACTTTCAGCAAAAAAAACTTTGAGTTTGAACAATAAAAACCATGAAATTATGAACTATCTTTCAAGACATATGGGTTCTCAGAATTAATGCCTAATAACTAAGGTAACTTTATGAAAGATTGTAAAATTGAATAGAAACTTTTCGAATATTAAAAAAAACGATTTGTTTCGAATAAAATATAAAGACACGTATAGCTCTAATTATCTAAAGTTACCGGGTTCAACAATTAGCACACTGTTCCATAGTGTTTTCGCTACATTAAATTTTTAGCAAGCGTTTTATAAATACCACATTACATTAACTTACTACAACTATGAAAAGAACCCAATGCAAAAGTTTACGTATTTTTGATTTTAAAAGTATAGAAAACTTTTCAAAAATTTATTTCAAGATTTCTTTTTCAATAGAATTCAACAACCAAAGAAGGTTATGAACTCGTCTTTAACATTATTTTCTCAAAAGTAATGAACCATCTGAAGGTACCCAACCATGAACTCTTTTTCGGGGTTTTAGGGAACATGTACTGACCCAGTATTCTAATGACCATCCTCAGACGCAATGGACATTACTACATCATTTCTACTACATCTGAAACTCACTTTGCATTTTTTTGGCTTATATATTGTATAAATTATTTACATGGAAACAACATAAAATAATTGAAAAATTTTATTTTCATTGAAAAAATCTATTTGAATAATTAACATAAATAAATGTGTTACAAACAGCACAAGTATAATTAATAAACATCTAACAATAGAATCCCTTCTACCCATATTTGAAAAATAAAAAACTAGTCAAAAAAAATCATTATACTATAGAAGTTAAACAAAAGTGAAATACACAAATAAGACGATACCTACAAGAGCACAAACTCATTCCTACATAGGGGACATAATGACTTATTACTAGACTTGAACCACGTATACAAGCAGGACTTATGGAAACGATTGTGGCATGTTTTGCAATGAATCGTAGGCAAGTACTTGTTGCCGTCTTGTGTCGCCAGTATACTGTGACAGATCATGCAACTACGCCCGTCAAATTCCTGGTCTAGAGTCTGGTACCATAGTTCCAATGCGTCTGCCAACGACCCTTCCTGTCGATATGGTCCTTTGATTTAATACCATTACTCTAACTTATAATATACAATATACTATTCAACACCATCAATTGTAAGTTATGAATCAATTCTTAAACACTTATGAAGGCAATAAAAAAAACCAAAAACATTACCCTGAATTGCAACAACTGAAAAATCCTGAAAATCAACATCTCCACATCCTTCTTCATATTACTGATTTTATCCAGGTCCTTCTCTATGCTCACCTGTTTTCAAATTGCAGTGCCACTCATCACGCCTCATCGAAATTCATACATGTTCATTTCCTTTGATAATATGTTGTATTATCGAAACAAACAAATATTTAGTTATATTTAGTAAACATTAATTATTCCATTAATTCCTTCAACATCTTATCATGATATCATAGTATGTACAAAAATATATACAAAGACAAACATTTCCCAAAGGTGCATTGGAAGGGTAGGTGACACGCAGGGATATTTGGGTTTCGTCAACCTTATACGAGACCGACACCTGTTTACTACCCTGCCTGATCGACATCTTGGGCAGCAAATCCCCTTCTTTTAGCTTGAGGGACGACATCTCCTTGCCAATGTAGCCGTCACTAACGTACCTTTAGAAAATTAATTTGAAAACGATAAGCAATATTCTGAAAACCTAAAAAAACCAAAAAATAAGGGAGAATGATCTTCATAAGCTCCCCAGAAACAAAACTTTTAAGCCTATATCATTAAAAAAAAATTGACAAGAAAAATCTTTTAATAATGTTTATAATTTGAAATATCAAATAAACTAATGCAAAATCAATTACTTGGTAGTGTAGTTGTTGACGAACTCAGACCGAGTCTTACCCAGCTTGAAGAACCAAGGTCTGATCATCAGAACCATATTATGACAAGTTCTCACATATGTTCTGAATGCTATCTCTCTCATTGAACTTGAAGAAATAACTGCTTCTTCGTCAAGTGGTTGTTGGAGGCAAATGAGTGGGTGGTGGAGGGGTTTCAAGTTGAAATATTTCAGAACATACAACTCGATATCACTAAAACCATCAATGTAATGAGTGGGAGGAAAAAAGAAAGAGAAGTAAGAAAAAAGATTATTAATGGAGTCATTTATAAGTTGTTTGGGAGGAGAGTCGTGAATGAAAGAAAAGAGAATGTCCATATGATTGGAGAAGAACTCTGCTGGAGATGGCCATGTGGAGAGGCACTTTTCAAACTCTGAAGGATACAATCGAGAAACATCGATGAAAAGATCAAAGAGAAGGTGGTACTCAAAATAGCTAAGCATATGTGGTTTGTGGTTGATGTTGATGAAATTTTTGCTGTACAACTTGGCATCAAACGACGTTAAAATTTTCTTTTGAGCCTTAATGACAACTTTGGCGAAGAAATCCAAATCAAACTGTTCCCCTCCACTCTCAACCAGCTTCTCCTGACTCCTCCAACTTAACAACAACTCATACCTCTGCAATAACTTTTTTAACAAACTATGCGCAAACAGCTGTAAATGTAAACTCAACTTCAAATTTCCCGGAGTACCAGCTGGACAAAGTAATGTAAAGAAATAAACGATGAGCTCATTGATAGCCTCATAAGTATCGAGTGAATAATTGTCATCAGGGTCGAAGGTGGCTTGAGAAGAGACTGAAGGAAGGATAGTGGGCAAGCATTGAAGAGGACATTCATGCAAACACACACATAACTCCGTCCTCACGTCGTCCCACTGTTTGATTAAGATTTGATATATGTTCTAGACACAAACACGAAGACTTCTTAAAGAACGAAGCTTTTCGTGAACAGGACTTATATATCATATATGAATACTTGATAATGTAAGTTCTCATCATCATTTCTACCATTATCTACGCTGATGATGAGAACTTACATTATCAAATATTAATATGTGATATATAAACATGGTTACTCATAGGTGCTTGTGCACACGTACACAACAACAAATATACCAGGCCTGGAGCCTTGAAGAGCCTGCATAAGTGCTGCATCATCGACACCTCTAACACGTTGTGCCACTCTTCCATCACGCTAGGGTGCTCTGCCGTTGAATGGGTTCATTGGGCATCAATGAACCGAAGATATTGAAATAAATCGAGTTCTGTAAAAAATCTATGATTGATAACGTAATTAAATACATCAGTTCATACTTTTAGCGGCGGTAGGCAAATACTTCTGAATGGTCTTGAGAAGATTGAGGGCATTCAATATAAATTCCTTGAACAACGGAACTTCAAAGCATTTATCATTAGAACTGACTGTGTTTGTGATTGTCTGCAGCCATTTGTAACAAGAACAAGATACACTGTCCCATATTTCATACAAGATGTCTTCGGATGCGTCCAAGTTTTCTGCCTCAGATTCGATTGGTTTATCCAATGTAGTGGCACCGGTTGAAGATTTTTCAGAAACTTCCTCCTCACAAAAGAGTTTGTAATAACTTTGATACAGTTGCAGCACCTGTATTTGAGGAGTTTCATTGAAAGTGTTTTCATGAAAAATAGTAATAATTTAATGAAAAATTTAGACCTGACAGTTAAACTTGCTGAATTCTTTGTTGAACAAAGTGTCAAACAAAAACAGCTGTTGATCGACATTCTTGAGATAACGATGTGAGTTTGTGATGAGGTTTTTAGTTGTTTCTGCATCTGTGCTTTGTTTGAGAATAACATTCACCATTGTCAAAATTGACGTCTTTTCTGTTTAAAAACGTGTTTTGTGAATGTTATCAAAATCGTAGCTAAATCATTAACACTCAAATTTTAAACCTTTGCTAGTTTCAAAAGATAGGGTGCTATCAAACCACGCCCTCAATGCAGCGTTTGACTGGCCAATGAAGTTCACATGACACCGCAACGACAACACCATGATGCATTTCAAAATCTCTTCATCGTAAGAAGAATGAAAATTATCGCATAGTTTCTTAAGAGAGGTGTTCAAGGTATTGTCGAATATTTTGGTGTTCCCCTTGAAGTACACTAAAGAAAGCAATTGAAGTTCTGAGTTTTCCTGCAGTTGTTATACAGGTTATCCGGGCGATTCATGATGATTATCGCTGAGTTAGCATGAAATACTTGAGAATAAAAACATTTATTGTAAAGTTTCAATAAATTTACCTGGTGGGTAAAACATCTTTGTAGAATATTCTGTACCACTTCTGCAGCTATGTCCTCAGAGAAGAAGAATTTCAAAAAGCGATGAAACATTTCTATGAATCCTTTATAATACACAAGAAACGTGTGATTCTGCTTGCAATGGAAGAGTTCACCAAAGACATTACAGAACCTGGTGGTATAGGCTGTTATCTGAGAAAGGTGCAGCATGCTATGAACTTCCTTGTTGCTTGCAAGCTCGTAATATGACTCGAACAGTTTGCTTTGCAGCCAGAACAACACAATCTCTTGCGGACCTTTTTTTTCTGGGAAAAACTCAATCATTTCTTTGGTGTGGTTGGTGGTGATCTTCATTATTTTATCCATCACATCCACCCAGACATCCATCGTCTGCGTGTCAATCAGTTCCTCGTAGATTTTGTTGTAGATTGTTTCTTTTATTTGCTTCAGAAGTTGAAAGTTTTCAAGTGAAAACCCTGCTTCAGAAGAGTTTTTGTGAAGGACAATCTGAAAAAAGTTGATGAAGGTGTGGAGGGATTGCATGTAAGTGAAGTCATTAACTGCATATTCTCCCAGACAAGTCTGCAAAAGCTTCAAAGCAAACCACAGAGAAGAAGGGTTGGAAACTGAATGTGGGTTTTGTTCATTGAGGTTTGCGATAATCTTGCACAACAGCTCTACCACCACTTGTACCTTGTCGCTCGATAAACACGCCTCAATCATTGGCTTAAGTTTATTTAATATACTAAAAGGATTTTTTAAATTGGCCAGGGAATAAGCGAATGGAAGCCACAGCTGCAGATCTCTCTCAAGGTTCAAGTACTTCTGACAACACTCTATAGCGTTGTTTTCAAACCAATCTCCAGCCCATTTGTCCTCATGTACCCACTCATTGAACAGAGCCTTGAAACTGTCGTCCTTCTGAGTTCTAGCCATGAAACACTTCATTATGTCTCCAATATTTCTCAAGGAATCCTTGTTCTTTCTCATGTAATTTCTTAAAAAGAAATATTTCTCTTTTTGTTCAGCTTGAAAATTAGAGAAGAAGATTATGTTTTTTAATACCAAACTCAAAGTGCTTGCACTGCACTTTTCGATAAGTGAGAACAATAACTTTGTAGTGATAACTTCAGAGTAGTCTTGGTCTCGGTTGTTCGGATCAAGTTCGTTTGAAAACCTCTTGAAGAGCTCAGCCTGGCCATACACCCTGAAAAAGAAGGTGAAGACAATGTGCACATTCAGGTTGTCGTACATGTGTTTGTTTGAAGAAGAAAGTTGTTTTAGACACAACAGCAAGATTTCATCGACAAAATCCTTGAAGACGCTATCTTTAGCATACAAGTCCAACATTTTTGAATTGTGGAAATGTTCCCCTAGAGCTGTCATGTCGATCATCTTCTCGTTATCTTCCAACAATTCTTCTTTGAAAGTTACCGACTTCTTTCTTCCTGTGCGTTCCTCCAAGTTGGAGGCGTTTAGAAACTCCACCAGTTTGTTTCTTACTTGCACACTATCGTCCACCTCCAGAGCTTTTTGTATAACTTCTACAATTTTATTGGCATATATTTTGTAATTACTTTCCAATCTGAGTTTTTTATTTGAAGAGCAGACGGGGTTAGTGATAATTTGGTGAAAGAAAACGAAAAGTCCCCAAATATTCAAGTGTATCTTGTCGGCATATGGGTAGCACTTGGCAATCAGTAGTGAGTCTTCCAACAGCGACCCCATCTGCATCGTTCATTAAAGCATCATTAAGTATTATAAATAAGTTTGTGCTATAAAATTAATATGAGAAATAATCATAAAGAAACAATAGAAACAATAATTTTCATTTATGTAGCGTCAAAAAAATAAACTAGAATGCACTATTAATAAAAAAAAGTACTCAAAAAATCATAAAAAACTAACAAAAATATTACTCTTACAAACAAACAAACAAACGAACAAACGGTGACTAACGATGGCCATGATCTTCTCATCATTATGGTCCCCCTCAGACACAAACTCGATGTCAGTAAGGTACTGTTTGAGGTTGTCCATCAATGTTTTAGCTATGATCTTCTTTAATTGACCTCCTAATCGCAGTTCGTTGTCCTTCAAGCTAGCGTAGTGGTGTTAGTTTTGTGGCTATATATAACATAATTGGGAAGAATGAAATACCATGCAATGTGCCAAACCAATAGGATTGTAATAAAAAAACTTCAGATAGTAATGATTTCGAAGCATACACTTTTATCAGCTTAACAACGCGAAGTTTTTCGTAAGTCGGACCTACATTATTAAGTTTAATAGATAAACTTCAACAATATTGAAACCGCATAAAAAATACAAACAAATAAAACAAAACAAAGGGATTTGTCAAACCTAAACGAGAGAGTTTTTAGAAGTTGTAGGTAGAATAAAGGGTGGTATTTGATGTTGGTTGGCAGGTGCGCCACTATGCTCAAGATGTTCGGATGTGAGTTCTGTACACTATGGCACCTACAAATATCATAATGAAGAATATTAAATATGAATAATATAATAAAAAAACAATTTATCTGAATAATATCATAATAATAACTAAAAGAAAAATAAAATCACAGCCAATTATTCATAGATAAGTAGTTGATGCCCAGAAATAATCGTCCATAAAATTTTTTGATTTTTTCAACTCCATTTTCCAAACTTTCAAAAATATATTTTACAAAATAATTAAAACCTGGAAAATATAAAATAAAAAAAACGAAAATGATCAAAAATTTAAAAAAAAATCAGTGTATAACCATTAGAAATGTCACAAACTTTTTAAGTATGATCCACAACTTAGATGAAAAAGTTTGCTCCGCCTTGGCATAATTCCAGCAGTCCTGGATGGGTTGGTGTGATAGATCGTTTCAGTGTTTGCTTCTTTAAATTAATAATCAGTTGTTTTTATTATTAGTATTATGGTTATTATTATTATTAGTAGTAATAACAATAATATTAGCAGTATTAATAGTAGTTTCCCCAATATGCAGTCTGACCCACTGAGCCAAATATAAAACAACAATTACCTAATGATGAGGTTAAAATTGAAAAAAATATTAGCATGGAAAAAAATCAAAAAAAGTTTTTGATTTGAATACAACCAACAATGATAAAAATATGATTTTTCTAGCCTCCCATGAAAGCACACACCAAACAACCCAAACACATACAGGCAGGGCGGTGAGAACAACGCTGAAACACCTCCAGAAGGAAGGAAGCACAGAGATGTTGGTTTCAGTGCATACCTGTAAAATGATCTTCATTATTGATGTCTTATGCTCTGTAGTCAGTACTGTTTGGTTGCTCAGGTCGTTTGTTATATTGTCTCCTACGTTTAGTTTATCATCAGCAAGGTTATTTTCCGTGTTATCATTGCTAGCTTCATTTTTATCTATTACGGTGTCTTTAATACTATTGTCCGTATTGGCGTCTTTTTGTTTATCATTGACGATATCTGGTGAAGGGATTTCTATAGCCGATGTTTGTGTTGTCTTGGCGTTATCTGTTTCAGAATATGCAGTTTTGTCATTGTCGTCAACTTTTTTATAGGTTTGTAGTGTGAGGATTGAAGTTGTTTGAGTGCCGTGTGGCTGCGAGATGGGTGTTGTTGTGTTGTGCGGTGTTGAAGCAGTGAGAGTGTGTGGTGTGGGAGTTGAGATGAGTGTTGATGAATTGATGCTAAGACTCATATCGACGACTGATGCCATCAATTCCAAAAAGGCCCTTTTCAACTGCGTGAGGTTTTTCAAGAGTTCCCGTATGATGCCTTTAAACTTATATTAATTGTGGATGCAAGTTTTTACGAATCTTTTGCATTCACATTATAAATTGAAATTTTCTCCCTTTTCTTGTTTTTAGTTATTTAATATCTTAACTGATATTTAATTCTCTTTTATTAATTAAATTAATTTAACCTGAAGATAATTTTTTTGTAAATCGAATAGTTTCGTGCATGAATAAACTTATAAACCATCCCACTTAATGAAAGCTAATTAAAGAGAATCTCACAGAAGCATGTGTACTCCTCCCAAATGCCCAAAACTTTCGTTCATCGAATAACACATGCAACAACTTTGGAAAGAGCTTAGGTCGATCTGCTTCAGCACTCAACATTATCAGCCTGGTGAAGGCGTCTATGGATGATGTGAGTACCCTAGTGTGTCTTGCCTCTATCAAGTCTGCCTCTGTCGTTCTAATGAGGTTATTGTTATTATTATTACATGTTTAATGTTTTTTTTTATTTACATGGTATGAGACTGGGTCAGTGTTTATATGGGTTTGGTGTGTTTGTGGTTGAGGGAAAATGGTGGAAGTTAGTGTGAATTTTTGGTATATGTATTTGAGAGTTGTTAATAGTGAAATCCTTGTAGTTATAAAATGATGAATAATGCGTGACTTAATTGTATTTAAATGATATTCATAAGAAATAAATCCTGTAAATAATAACATATTTCAATTACTAGTCATCATCATGTTCAGTCATCTTTCAATACATTAAACTCACTTATATAATGTGAGGTTCTCAGCCTGGAGTTCATATAGATTTGTTTTCAACACCTGTCAAAATTATTCAACTATATATTAACTGAATTTATTTCACTTCCGATTACATGCTAGCATCAGATAAGCATCCAATTAATTGAGTTGAGTTGTAGATGTTAAAAGTTAAAAATGTTTAGATATGGATTAATTATTAATATTTATTTTTGGATTAATTCAATTAAAAGAAAGGTTGATACTTTTACATAAAAAAATATAGTTTCCAATGTCATAATTGGTATAAATCCTCACACTTTCAAAAATATAATTTGAAGATTGGAAGTCATGGAATAAGGTTTTGGAAATAAAAAAAGTCATCAAAAATGCATGTGAGCTTTGACTAAAGACTATAGAATGACAAAAAATGTATGATATAAGAAGAACATATGCACACTTCAATTGTTTAGTTGACGCTATATAAAAGAATATTGATATTATAAATAAGTGGTTTAACGAAGTAAAACTACTAGCGCTGAATGAATGAAGATTATTTGAAAATAAACAAGATGATATAAGCACCAAACAGACGAACCCCAATGATATGACTCTGAAACATTAGCACAAAACGTTGTCTCCCTCCTTCTTTAAATGTCTCTTCAAACACCTAGCATCATTCAATCAAGTGCTTTATCAATTTTGGTGGATGTTATATTAACTAGTAGCAAATAATTAATTATCAGGTAAATGATATGAGCCGTGTTATTGAAAAATATTTAGCAATGAAATGCATAAAGTTGAAAGATTGGAAAGTTTCATCACTGGAGACTAATATTCTTGAAACTCTCTGGGTTAAACATCACTATAATAAACCTCCTAAATTATTATTATTATTATTCAAAAATTTGAGCGTTATTAATTAAATTTTAAAATAATTCATATTACTTTAATATTTTAACCATGATTTATAGCTCAAGCTATTTTTTTCTATAAAAATAAAACCATGATATTATTATTTAATTACTGATAATAATCAGATAATTTTATATCAAAAGCCTCCAAACAACCTTTCTGGCAAGAGCAGCAACAGAAGCATTAGTATCACACTGTGATATGAGCCACACAGCTGCTATGTCTCCTAGGTGTCTGGGAGAGTCTTCACGAACCTTTGATAACAACAACCACAAACATTCATTACTTAGTTCTCTCACTTGCTTGTCATCGTCCTGTTTGGTTGTTGATACTAAAGTGAGCTTTGTTAGTTTGTTAATAGATGTAAAACAGGGATGTGATATTATTAAACAGAAAATGATAGCTGTTTTATTTATAAATATTGTTTATAAAAATGAGTTTGAAATGTTCTCAACCAACCAGCACAGCTTTGGCATAGCTGCTGAAATAACTGGGTATGATGGGAATTAGCAGCGATTTCTCTTTAGAATCGATATATTGTTTTATTTCTTGCAGTCCCTTTATGAATTTTGAAAGAAATTGAATGATGAATTTATTGAAAAATTATCCATTTTCATAGAATTAACTTTTATATTTAAAGTAATACCTTTATTCTTGTGTTAGAGTCTTTTTTGGATAGTTTTTTATTGGCAATCAAAAACTCTGCGTCAAGTTGTTCTTCTTTATTAATTAGGAAAGGGTTTTCAGTTGAAGTAGTAAAAATATTACATAGCTCCGCTGCTTTAGAACTGCTTGAAGCCTAGAAAATTTATACTTTGAATAAAATTTTTTTGATATACACTAATGAATTCTTGAAAACTTGAATTTATTTTCATAAACCTGAAAAAAAGTTGAAGAATGTGGTAATCAAAATGATACTAACTTTCACGTTTCCTTTAGTTCTGAACCCCGGTTTATTTTTCCCCATTTTTTTAAGCTTTATAGAATTATTTTAATTTTAGTTTGATACAAGCACAGATGTTATTCTATTTTAGACTTACAGTTGGTTTCGTAAGAAAACTTGTTTAAAAGTGATAAGTTTTAACTATTCACAAACAATTTTAATTTATTTGTGAAAATTAAACAATGAAATTAAGAAATATAAAACAAAGTGTTTTTGTGAAAATTTAAAACGAATGTTTTGATCTTTGTGAAATGTTTCGACAACTTTTTCAACTTTCGAGTTAAACATTAAAATATTAAGCTTTTAGTGAAAAACTATAATTCATGAAATATATTCTCAAATTGAACGTAATTTAGCAAAATATAAATTTTTTATACCATTCTTAAATACGAAGTATCACTCCTTAATAACCAATGCGATTATTTTTTTATTACTGTGTACATAAGTATAACTTTGAAAAAATACGGAATTCATATCATAAATTGTTAGTGAGCTAATTGAATTTGTATCTTTTCCAGAATATGGGAAACATCTTCAATATAAAATTTTTTATTGTAAGTATGCTTCATGAACTCATATAAATATTATTGATAAATGTTATTGTTTTAACCTAAACATGGCTTATTTAATTAGACTACAAGAAATTTTATTTTTGCTTACATTATGAAGAAAGAATAGAAAAGTTAAACCAATTCGATTTTGTTTTCCACTTTTTTATGCATACATCTTGAACATCCTAAATTCTAAAATCTTGATTATTTTATATCCAATGCTTGTTGTTCACCTTTATAACTATTAATACCAAAGAAGCCGTTATCGTTTTCTTTTGTTGGATATGAAAGATATTCGGATTATGTAGAACAGAATTTTCACCAGCTATTTGTATATAATGCATTGTTTGCTTCATATTTTCATCAAAAGTTTCAAACCATTTAAACCTTTCAAGGATTTTGTCACTAAAACAGAACGTATTTGTTCAAAATTTGTTTCAAATGTGAGACTTTTATGAGTAGAACAATTAAAAACCCATCATCCTTACACGACCTGAACTATTTCGCTCAAATAGTGCTAAAACTGCTTCTTACATTGAAAAAAAATATTTTCGGTACCACATACTTGTTAATATAATATTAGTTTTTGTGACAGTTTTTAATTTAATATCGAAAGTTGTACTTCATTAAAAGTTTAACTATTAAAAAAGAAATTTTCAGAAACTAAGCTTCAGACTAGTTAAAGATCTATTTTATATTCACTAAGAAATTTCAAATATGATATCGTAAACTACAATTTGTCGCAAACTTTATTTTTCTTAATTGAAACCACTTTCTCACCACATGAAAATAATTATCCTCTACATTTTCCCCAAGTTTCGCTTACACTTTCAGATCTAAATATTTACAAATTCATTCTAAGATAATTACATCGACTGATAAAATATAAATTTTCTCAAAGGCTTTGGTAAAGTGCCTTCTAATAAATACAATTTAATGCCATCAAAATTAGATTTCTATAAACTTCAGTACAACCAAATGTTTAGTGATATGAATATTAAAGCCATTTTCTTCATTTTGAATTTTCTTTTTTTGGTGGATAAGTCAACAGGTGAGTTTGTTGAATTTTTGAAATGAATTCTAAATTTTTATAATAAAAAATTGAAAGTTAAAAGTGTTTTAGTATTTAGTTTTTTAACATACACACTTTTTGGCTTAATTTCTGCACCAGTCTGTTTATCTAACGCTACAAACGATATTTAAATATCATCAAAAAAATAAAAAGCATCTATTATGATCATAAGCAATAACAATAAACTTTGAAAAACATTGTATGAATCTTTTTCTTTAAATATTAAACGAAAAACAATAAACTAATAATGACGTCCCAACAGGCGCGCAGACCTTTGTAATATATTAAATAATGATTTCCTAACCTAACAACGTCTAAATTTGCCAGATGGCTCTCTATGGCAAGATTCAATCCTGGCATGGACCGCCTCTTACAAGGGGAATCATTCTGCCATCCTACATCTTAGGGGCGATTTGCATCACATCATTAACAGGTTCTTCAGAGGTTTTAAAAACGGGTCGTGGTGTCATTATTGATTTTTTGGAGAAAACTGAAAAAAAATTATTTTTTTTTCTGTCAAATTTATAAAGTTTGATAATTTTCAAGGTTCTCTAAAAGTATTTACAGCAAGAAAAATACATACGAGTTTAAAAGTGTGAAAGAAACGGAAGAAAATTCGTTAAAATTTGGAATTTCATTGAACCATAATGAGAACGAAAGTGTGGTGAGTGATTTGAATTCTAGAAAGATATGTTTCGTACCCGACTACTCTGTCACTTACTGTCCTTACGAACTGCCTATCTCACAAAAAGTTAGTTTCAGCCTCCTTCTTGAAGAGCATTCTTCAATGTTCGGTATCGCAACCATTGCTTTGGTTTTAAGGGTTTTCAATGTACAAAGCTTCCGTTAGGTAAAAATACTTTAACACGTGCGTAATAAATAAGTTCAGCTTACAAAAATTTTCATAAATTGAAAAAAATGCACATTTATGCAAAAAAAAATTATAGTATATAATCGTAAACCATTATATAGTATCCAGTTCTTAGTTTTCAATCTGGTTTACACCTATAATTTTGACATTATCCATATGAAATACATATCTGTGAGTTTCAAATTTGTATGATTAAATTGCTTAAGACATTTGAATCAAACACTTCTATTAACTGAATAAGAACAACAAACTTTTCGTAACACACATTATCTAGTTTGTATACTTGATAATGTGAGTTCAACTTACGAAAAGCTTCTTATTAATATTTAGGTAATAAAAGTCTTTGATTCAAATCGTTTTAGACTAGTTTAGTTAATCAAATTGGTTCAAATTTCAAAATTTATGACAATTTTAAAAAATGACAAATTCACTCAAAGATTAATTTCATTCAAATGATAGTGCTTTAAAAAGCCTCAATTATCAAATACCATAGTCTTTTAATTCCTCATAATTACCCTAACTTGCAGGTGTACAGTTTGAGTTATGATTGGCAGAATAATAATATCTACTGGGCGGATTTCTCATTAAAACTCATTGGCGTTTTCAGTATGTACCAGAGAGTTTGGAATGTGGTGGTTTCTGAAGGCTTGACTGGACCCATTTCTATCGCTACAGCTCCTAATATGGAGTAAGAAACGTATTGAACTTGATGCAAAATGATTTTTTCCGAAAGCCACAATAAATTTTCAAGTGAACTTGAAAATGTTACGTTGATAACGAAAAGCTTCTTACCTCAATAAGCTAATTATTGTTTTGAAGTATTACTCATAGATGGAAAATATTTTAAAACCGAGTTTTAATAAATAGAAAAAATATAAATTGGTATTTCACAGAGATTGAAGAAAAGTCCTAATTTTCTTCATGTATTCATCGTTTTAGTAATCATGTGTTATAAAAAACAAAACGTACAGATTACGAAATTCTCTCATAAAATGCAGGTATCTATTTTGGATTGACACTGGGGATAATTTGGCGATAGAGCGGTCAAACTTGATGGGAGAAAATCGAACAACCATAATCAAAAGTAAACCCTTGAACTCTTACCTTGCATATAATTAACCATAACCATTTAAACTCTTATGCTGTTCTATGCACCAGAAGGCGTAACAGGCTCTAAGAATAAAGGCTATCCTATATGAACCGTTTATAACCAAAAATGATAAAAGCGTGTTTAAACTTCCCATTCAATGTAAATCATTAAAAAACTTCAACTCATTAACAGGCGATCTAATGCAGCCATTAAACTTGTTTTATGATCGGATGCTTAATGAAATATTCTGGCTAGACACTGGGTTGAACACTTTTTTCAGAAGTAATCTAGATGGGACAAATAAGAGAACTTATAAAGATAAAAAACATCAAAATATATTCAATTCTTTCATCGTTTCATGGGTAAAACTTTTGTTTTTCTACTTCTCAGTTATGCTTGCATAATTATTTTTTAAACTGTCATATCTAAGAAAACTTACATTACATTACTTTGCATTCAAAGTTCATAATACTCAGTGGTCGAAAACTCCTGAAGTTAATATCACTATAATCATACTTGTAATTGATTTGGTTTGAATTTGATTTCTTAATTTTATGACGCATTAAACTCCATGCTAGCCCTATGTTATTTTTGGGACCAAAAAAGACCTGTTGGTGTATAGAATGGACAACACATCATCAAGACTAACTTACACCACCAGTATCACTTTTAAAAGTTACATCAATGTTAGTAAAATGCAATATAGAATATTAAATTTAGTTATTTAAGGATACAATAACTAAAGCGTTATTTGTGATAGGTGAAATCTTTGGCTATATCAAGCCCTCTCCTACAACGACCATTCCAAAGTAAGCCAACAAAAACAACTCAATAGTAAATCAAATATAAGAATTTTTTGAACTTTGAACTGTTCTAATACTTTAAATAAAACTCTTGTATTACTGGAAGCCAATGTTAACATTCAATGAATTCTACTTTACTTAAATAACTTAATAGAAAAGCGTAGAAGAGTTTTAGCCAACTCATCTGTCGATACTATTAACTTACGTTATAACCAAGCAAAAAGAAGTTTTAAAACTTCTTATTGTTTCAAATAAAGTTTCAAATAGTGAGATGTTTACAATAAAATCATCAACATTAGCAGGTGGTTGTTGGAAACAAAATGGAAACTGCAGTCACATATGCTTTGAAAGAGATGGCAAAGTTGTTTGCAAGTGTGGTGTGGGTTATGAACTACAAAATGATCAGAAAACATGCTTCAATAGTAATATTTCTTTCAAAATATTATTTAAAATTTTTATTTGAAATTTTAAGGAAATAAAATTTTCTATGAGCGATGTTTCAAACAGATGAGAACCCACCCGGAATAAAATCATCAGTTACCATATTTGACACCGAAGGGAAGTTGATTGAAGTTAACGAATTTTCTGGAAACCAAATCGTATCATACCAAATTTTTGAAAAGATTTCTCATATGGGTTTCGACTCTGATTTGGCGGTGCTTTTTTACTCTACTTATTCCATAATAAATCGACTGAGCCTCAAAAGCAAACAATTAAAAAGAATATACTCTTCAAGTAAAATAAAAATTATATTTGTTGAGAAACATAAACTATAAAATCATTTCAGATATTTTGAACGTTATCAATAGTTTAGAAATATTAGAATCGAAGAAAGTCTTATATTTTACCACCGACAAATCTGAACTCAAATCAATTGACTACGATGGAAGTGATATCAAAACAATCACATCCTTCAATTTTCCTGATTCCAGGATTCTAGCTATCGATCCCGATGAAAAGTTTCTCCCATTAATATACGTCTTAATGAGTCTTCAAAACCATAATAAAGATTCAAAAGCTTTCAGCCATGATAATTAATATTTAAAAGTATCAATAAAAAAAATTACTTTTTATTTTTGATATAATAAATTTTTCTAGAGTTTTTTACATAGGAGATTGCTGGGGCAAAACAGTTTATCTGATGGACATTGATAATCCAGAGAAAAAACAAGTGTTTTTGCAAGGGTTTTGCGTGAAGACTCTAATTCTCAACCACAAAGGTTATAACAAAATTTTTATATCATTGGATCTTCTTATTAGAGTCAGTAGATACCGATAATGTTTTCATAATGATAAACTAGATATAAGTAGAACCTTAGTTGAACTAACTCAAATGTTTTTTTGCTATTTGTTTTATATTTTGGACATTTCAAAAATTATGAGTCATCAAATTTTATTTTCATTTTACGTATCAAATACAACAGTGTTTAATTACTTGTATTCTAGACTTTACTCAAAATTGAAAGACTTAAACTACTAAACTAATTTTTCTTCACTCAAGAATCGTATTTCTTCATTGACGACGAAGGTAAGCTGATCTACAAAGAGTTTCCCTCCAAGAAAATTCACAAGAAAAGAGAAGTAAGCGTGAGACTTCGTTCACAAATTCCTGCAAAACTCCACACAAACTATGTGAACTACACGCTCAAAAAAAGCAACTCTTATTCAACATTTGAATTGAAGTGCGCCAACTCAACCATCAAAACCAACTTTACTTCTGCTTCCAAGATCAATCGATTCATTTACTTGACAGATCAATCTAATCAGTGAGTATTTGAAACTAATGATTCATAATTCAGCAAGTGGCTAGAGAACCGAAAAGCAGAGAGTCGATGTGGAAAGACCCTCAGATCAAACCTGGTCTTGTGAAGCTTGATGAAACCAGCAAAAAACTTTTCCTATTTTAATTTCCAAAAAATCTTCAAGCTTTTGTCTTTTTTATTGAACAAACTTTATAAGTAAAAAAAATATGTAAAATTATCAAATATTCTTATAACTATCGGTGATGAAGTTTAGTGAATACTATTAAAACTTACTTATTTAACCGAAAACTTTGCCTTTTCGCCAAAACATTATGAAAAAATAATTATCTATGAAAATAAAAATTCTATAATATTTTACCATTTTTTATTACTTATGAACTAACGTGTTAATAGTTGTGTTTGGAAAGTGGATACTAGCTTGAAGAGGGCGACGAAGATAAACAAACTGCCCATAAACCACCCTGTTTTTATTATTCCCCTGCACCATTTCACAGGTTTTTTTAGTCATTTATAACTTCACTGGTGACATAGGTTAGTTTTATAAATTTTCTACTTTATTATATTTCTTAATTTCAACTTTGCTATATTCATTCCAGAAAATCTTACAAAATGCGTGTTTGATATTTTTGGGTGTCATGTAAATAGTATAAGGTTTCAAAAACCCATTAACACTACTTTGAATTAGTATTCTTGTTAATTAATAATCAGACTACCAAACTGACAGGATCATCATACGGAATATATCTCACTCTGCCCTTCATCACAATGGCTTTAGTCACAGTTGCAATAGAATTAAATTAGAAAGCAAGAAAAAATTTTTTTGAATAATTATTAAAAAATTTAGATTCAAAAAGATTTTGTTTATTTTATAAATTCTTAAATCTTAAGACTTGACTGTTCATATTGAACGAAAAAATTTACAAATTCTCAACAAGATTTATTCAATTTCAACATACTTTTATATCTAAAACAACATTCAAATAAAAATTTGGTTTTTGCAACTATGTATCTATTACTTCATGAACAAAATTTATCAACTTAATTTGAATATAAATTTTGCGGATAAGCTTGGAAAATACTGCATCGAATCAGAACAAAAGTTGAACCTGTTATCCAAAGTTAAATATGAAATATCTTTTTTGTTTCTTTATTAGGCTCTTCCTTTTAGTTGTGACCTTATACAAGCTTTTGTACTGCAATACGTCACATCACTAAGCGAATCAATCAGTTTTAATTACACTTTTTATATAATCAAACTAAAACTTCTTGAAATTCTGTGTACCTTTAATAATAGCATGAAAAAAATTAATGCTATAAAAATTTTAGCTGTATTTTATATTCAATTTTATAGGAAAATGCAATAAAAGTTTGTGTTGCGTTTTATATTTTTTTTATTCCGTTTTTTCACATAATTTTGAGCAATACATTACATTACTCAGTATTTTTGAAGTAAGTATATATAGTTTATGTAGCGCGCTTCTATGAACCGCTTAAAGGAGAGAGTTTTGAGGTTTTTTACCTAATAAAAATAGAATAAAAAAAAAATGATTTAAGATTTTAAAATGGAAAGATTCTTAGAAGAAGACTAGAAAAAAAAGAAGCTTTAGCAAAGGAATGAGAGAGGGATGATAAAGAGTTGAGAGCGTGTAGAGGATCAAACGCCAGCATCCTTAGAAGGTAGTATGAGATTGGAAAGATAAAAAGATGAGTTATATAAAATGATTTTTTACATAAGAGTACAGATTTCATAGAAAGAGCGGCAAGAAAGAGGTATCCAGTGGAGATCCTTTAGAGATGGAGAGATGAAGACGTCAAATACGGATGTAAAATGCAACAAAAACTTTAATGAAAATTAAAATATATATGATAGATTTATTAAACTTTTTTTCAGTTTGAAATTTAAAAAGTCTTCTAAACTGATTGGTTCGCTCAGCCATAGACGGATTGTAGTGAAAAGGGCTTATATGACCGTATACCTATTACTTTATAGTCATTTTTTGAAATTGAAGCGTCTGAATACTCAAAAATAATTTTTCAATTTTTTATTTTGTGATACCGTTTTTGAAAAAATTTGATTGTCTGTAACTTTTTATAACTAAATTTGTTACTTTTAAGACCAGAGTCTATAAGTGAGCGATATTGGGTTTTAAGGTTATAAAAATTGAAATAGTTTTTCAAAACTGAGTATTCTTATTTAAAAATTTAAATTTATTTGTTCAAATGAGAGATCTTATTTAATATAGAAAATAAAAATGCAAAAGAAATATCTGTTTGATATGTTGCACAGATCCTCTGTGACTTTCCTCATAGGTTTCAGTGTTGCTGGAACTGCGTACATAGGATATAAGTTTGTGAAATTTTACCGAGGTTAGTTTCATATGAATAAATTTTTATGTCTCAGTTTATCTTTCATTTTCAGGAACAAAAACAAAAAATGTGGAAAATACTGAGTAGAAAGAGATGTATTTGATAGTCTTAACCATTAATAATTAGTTTCAATGACAATTTTAAATAATTTTTTTTTTTGAATTTGTGTTTGAACATTCAAATATGATCATTTTTTCAAATAAAAATTAAAATTGTCTCAGTTACTTTCTTAAAAACTGGTTTTAAAACTCTTCACAATGATTAAAAGTTTTTTTACTCAAAATGAAAATAAGTTTATAACATTAACCCAATACTCAATGGAGATGAATATTTTTTAATGTTACTTTAAAGATGGTCAATTTGTATAGCTCCAAGGCAAGCAACTGAGGTGCAACTTTAATTTTTTATAAAGTTTCAATAAACCAAGATTTTATCAAAATTTATGCTTCGTTTTATTTCTCACTGATCAATTTTAGTAGAATATCTTTAGCTGTCATACAAATTTTTTTTCTTGATTAGATTTTGTTTCATTTTATCTAGGCAATGTAATTATGAATACTTGACTAAACTGTACTGAATTGATGAACTGATGGTTAAATATATTTCTCCAAACAAGATCGGTCTTGACAAATGTAAGTTCAATATTGTAAGTCAAAATTTATTTATGATATTATTTAATGGCTAATTATCAACTTAAATTGTGATGATAGAACTTAATGGTCTGAAAGTAGTTCAAAAATATTTGATTAATATAATTTTTTCTTTTGCTTCAATTTTTCCAATCACAATGACTTATTGAAAAAAAAGTTTTTTTTTTTAAATTTTGATGGTTTCAAGTATTTTTAATTAGACTAATCTTCATGAGAATCATGCAATGAAAAAATATATTGCTAAATAAAAATTGAAATATTTCACAAAGTTACAAACACACAAGTTTAGCTTGAATTTTTTCTTAAATAAAACTGAATATGTCTTAAAACTCCAAATTATCACACTTGCTCTAAAACAACTTCGAAAAATACCACAGATTTAAAAGCACTTTAAATTTCAGCAAATTCGCTTTACATCATAAATATATTTTTATCGATAGTTGTCTTATGTTCTGATCTAAGCTGGAAAACCGAAAAGATTTCATACTTCGGATTTCTATTAAAAAGAATAGACAAGAATTATATTTATATGTTGGTTGTTAGAAAAAACCAAGGTTCAACCTTAATTAAAAGTTTTGAATGACTAACCAATAAATATATCTCGTCTCAAATATAATAATACTTCAAAAATAGCTTTGAATACCCATTGTTAAGCTTAGCGCAGCATCGATATAATGCCAAGCTTGACAAATAGTTAAAGGCCCGAAACAAAATGTCTGAAAAAATAGTGATTCCCTTGAAGAAAGGTTTTCATACAGATATAGTAAAGCCTATATTGAGGTATTTGGATAGCGTAGGACATTATGGCTCGTCCAGCAAATACCATGGCCCATTGAATGAGATACAGAAGTTGAGGATTGAATGCATCGACAACTGCACTGAGCCAGATCAGAAGTCATTGGATTCATACCAAGGGTTGGTCTAGTGTAAAAAGTGCTTAGTGGAGTTCTAGCGTTGATAAAAAGCTTTGAGGATATGAATTTGTTACTCAATTGTGAATCGAAAAGCTTTGTGCAGTAATAAACTTGTAAACTCTTTTGTTTAACGTTAATATATGAAACTGAACTGTTCACAGATATGCAGACGAGATAATAGCTTTGGATTTAAAACTGCCGTTGACTGAAAACCAAGTTTGAAAGCTCGAATTAGTAGATCAAAGATATGTTTTAATGTTAACATTTTACTTCGAAGATAAGAATCAAGTTCAAATGGCAAGAAGCCTTTCCCAGTAGCAAAATAAAGAAATCCCCTACTCTAGGTTTAAAAAATTTCTCATCAACCTAACTCACAATAAAAATAAAAGACTAACTGATTTGATACAATGCAGTGATGGCATGTGGGGTGTATGAAAAGGCATGTGTACTGTACAACTTAGCAGCTATCGATGTAGCAGTATCCCAACAACAGAACACAATGCAAGACGAAGGTCTTAAAACTGCAGCCAAACTCCTTCAGGTACTTTGAGTTGCCATGATTTTACAACGTTGGTTTATGGGAATTTTCTTTAGCATTTAGGTCAAAGTTCTATAGAAGCATCGGTAATAAATTTGTGGCTTTCTAAAAAAGACACGTGGCATCACAAGTTTTAATTTAACCTGTTCGAAATATTTTCTCGGAACTTTTCTCAACTAGGACTGAAAAATCGTATAATTCATTTAATGAGCACTGAAATAATTTTTTTTACTTGCGAAGAATTTAATGACATTGCAACATTTGCATTACACTACATTGTGTGTCTTGTAAACAAAGACCAAAGATTTGAAGAAAAAATATATATCTAGATACACCTTCATTTTGAAGTTTTTTCTAGAGTTGATCAAATACTCTAAAAAAGCTTACACAAAAAATAATCAACTAATAATAATGACAACTATTTCAACTGGCATGCACCCCAAACCCAGCAAGCTAGTGGCATTTACACCTATCTCCGAGCGACGTCCCGGTTGACATTCGGAGAAACTGACTGCACAAGCGACTTGCATCCGGACTGCTTGGGGGCTCTAGCCAGTCTCACCTTGGCTATGGCTCAAGATATGTTTGTCAGAAAAGCCGCCCAGGGTATGATTTTTATAATAGGGTATTTAACCTGGAATCAAACTCTGAATCAATTTTTTTCTCTTTTATTAACCTATATCACGCGCTCCATACGATAAGTGTATTTTTTAAAATTTTATTCACGAAAAACTTCGTACTACCAATAAATATGTTACGTTGCTAACAAAAATTTTTTAATTTATAATATTTGTGATATTTTGGCTATAAATAGAAAACATGGAAAAAAAATTTTTTTTGATAAAACAATGTTTTTGCTAGTCTACTTAACATTTTCATGATTGAGAATTTTAGTATTTCTAGCTATCAACTCCATTGAATGAAATAAAGAGTTACAATACTAGTTGCTTACCAAATACATGAAAAATGCTCATGAGTTTATTGATGTTGACAGATGCAATGAAGGATGGTTTGGTGGCGAAATTGAGTCAACAGTGTAGTTTGTTGTATGAAGAAACATTCAAGCAGTTGCAGGCAGAACTTCCCAAGCTCATCTTTAATAAGGTGTTATAGGCATTTAGTGATTTGTAGAGCATCTGTAAACCCCATAATGAAAAAACACCGTTTAAAATATTTATTCAAAACCTATAAAAATTGTTGTCTGATGAAACTATGTTATCAAGTATTTGATTATGTAACCAGCTTAAAAAATCTTCCTTATTTGAATAAACTTTATCATTCATACAATAGCTTGCAGGATGTTATACCTACAATCTTGATGATTTTTAGCTCCAAAATTATTTCAAATTCCAGCCATTTTAAAAACTCGATATTTATCAGAACTGGAGTGTGATATGCAACGCCAAGAAGATAGGTTTTCAGGCAGTGGCATATTACTATGAAGGCAGGTCGTGCAATGGCAACAAAAATTTTGCCGAGAGTCTAGCCAGATTCCGAGTAATTCTTCATTTAATCCATTCTCGTCTTCAACTTTTGTGAACATTAAAAATGCATGTATTTTTTATACAACATGCTACAAAATTTTAAATTTAATTTGGCTACAATTAATGAAAAAGGAAAAAATATGATTTGATTTAAATCGATATCGAAAATTAAATATATTAAACAAACAATTCTAACTCACAGCAAGCGAAGGATACAATGAACCAATGCCAATCTGCCTGCTCCATCAAGCCTTTTCCCTTCGCAGAGCAACAAAAACTTATCGTTACGGACCTAACCAAAGCAGAAAAAGAAAACTCATTTATTTTCCAAACAGGAGTTCCCGACTCAAAAAAACTGCCTACTATAGAGAAAGCTGTGTTAGCAAAGCCCATACCCGTGGAAGGAATCAAGTTCAGTTCTGATTCAAAAGGTGGGTGTTAAATCGTTTTTAATAATACATATCAGTGTTTTACACACAATATAGTATAGAGATTGTTAGTAAAGTTACTATTGAAAATATTTTTGAATTTTAAAAAACTATGAGAAAATAGAACTTGAAACCATAAAAAAAGAAAAAAAACTAATGTTTCAAAAGCTAGTAATGATAAGTTGTCTCAAAAGTTCAAACTTTGAAAAGTCTTGCGATTTTTTATTTTTATTAAAACAATAACTATGCTTAACCTATAAAAATGGACTGAAAAGACGATAAATGATCTTATAAACAAACCAACATTAGAATTGCTAGACAACCTGCTACCATGGAATGTGCAGCAAGCTGCCATGAGGTGTGAAGAGAAGGGGATTGAAACCGTCCAGTTGGGAGTTTCAAAACTCAAAGAGGCTTCCAAGAACCTCAACTCGTCAGTAGGATTGGATGAGCTGGGGGGTTGTGTTGTGAAGAAATGCAATGGTTCTTATAATTATATGTTGTAAAGTGCTAAGAAACTGATGCGCAAACGATGGTAAAATGTTAAAATTTAGGAATTGCTTCTAGTTATATTTTCTATCAAATCAATTGAGCCATTAAAAGGAATAATTACATTTTGATCGAAATGGCTTGATCGTTCTGAATTTCAAGTTGTTTTCACAACTTCTTGACCATTTTTTATAACTGATTTAACTTTTATTTCTCACTAAAAATAATATTTTCAGAATTCTCATAAACCTGAATCTACCGGTTGCTTTGGAAGATATGGTGGGCAAATCACTTCCTAAATCATTATGTGAAAAAGCCTCAATGGTGCGGAGCTTAGGCGGAGCTCAGCACTTGGAAAGACTCATTTCAGAGCTTCCAACTATGGTACAAAAGTGCAAAATGATTTTGGACCAAGTGTGTGGGAAGGAAGGGGGAGAACGGGAGAAGGGAAAAGGCGGAGTGTTGCATTTATCGAATCCGTAGAAGTTGTAATTAAGAAAACGGTTGAAATTTGTTATGGATTTGATTATGGTCGCATGGATATGAATCTTGGCTTAGAGGTTTAGGGTATCTTAATAGTGAGAATCTTAACGAAATACATATGTTATATAGAGGGTTATTATTTATCAAGCTGAATGAATAAATTTAAACTAAATTAAATTGGTTAAAATAACAATGAAATTGATATGAATAAAAGTAATTTATATTTTTAATACATTTATAATAGAATGAACCCAAATTGGGTCAATTCCATTAGAATTAACCAGCAGATAAAAACAAACTACAGTGTGATAGATCTTTGATGGAAGAGGAGATGGAGGATCGAAAACTACGTAGATCCATTGGAAACCAACGTAGTGCGTCTGAAGTTTTGAACGCTCCTTTCAAGGTAACATGTAAAATTACATTTGGAAGCTGGTTACTGTTAGTGTTAGATGTTTTGATGGATAATACTGACCATATTAACTAATTTTAGTTAATTATTGGTTTTGACAACTACATATACAATTTTATAACTAATTATATTTGAAAGTCCAAATTACATGAAAAATATTCAACTAAAACACTATTGAAAATTATTTTTAATCACTTGGCGTTAACTAGTGAGAAAACGAATCTGTTTGAGAACATTAAGAAGATATAAATTTTTAGATTTTCTACAAGAGTAAATCAAATCATAGTTTTAATTTAGATACAAATTTAAATGATTTTTATTATAATAAAGGAAGAAATACGTAGAAACAGGGCTGTGGTGATGGAAGCAGCTAGGGCTGACTCAATGGTGAAACAAAAGTATTCTCCTCATAAAATGAATATTCAACTTCTCAGTGAAAGTGAAGTTAGTTTTAATTGCCAACTTTTGATATTACAAAACAAAATTTTTATATCATTTGGAAAATTATAATTTTTATACATAAAATATGGAATACCGTATTTAGTCGAAACATCATTCCCATGAGTATGTGGTAAAAGTTTCTTAGGTTCTTAGGGGGAACCCGGTCTACCGTGGAAAAGCATAAAAACTATCAATAAACTTAAACATTTCATAATGAAATTTTTGATTTTAAAAATCTTTTTGCTTGAAATAAATCTGCAAATCTTGTTCGTTAAGAAAAAGATTTATTTTTAGACTATTCAAATATATGACTTATAAAACTAGCTACATATAAAACTATATGAATACAAAGACCGTGAAAAAGCTATGCTTACCTGCCCCGTTTGCAACATAAGCAAACCAACTAATAACCAACAGAGTGAAATAGCAAGAAACGTGCCAGAAAACAAGATAACAAAAACACCAGACCTTAATGGCAAGAAGTTTGTGGGAGAGCTAGTGTCACTGATGAAACAAGTGGAACAACTCAAAAACGAAAGGAAGAACATCGAAGAGAAGTTCAAAAACACCAAAATTGATGCTGGTATTAATATTCGTCATTGAAATGTTAGATGCACTAGTCTAGTTATAAAATATAAGCTCAGAAGAAAACTTATATACTAATTATTCAAGTATAAAGCTTTTAAACTTTTATAAGACCATCACGGTTGAATTTAAATCAGTGAAAAAAATATAAAACGTAATCTTTTGAATATGTTTAATAATTTTCATAATCGAATTTAAACAAACTAACGAATTCACAATAAAAAATGAAATAAATATGCTGAAAGGGTCCAAGTTCATGGTCCATTTCAAAAAGATAGGCGCCTTGTACGAAGAGACAGCAAGCAGAGAAGAGTTGGATAAAGCTTTTGGAAAGCTCAAAGAAGCCTCAGCGAAGAGTCTCTCAGACCAGGAAAGGGTGCTCAAGCAGATACAGGTGTGTTGTAATGGGTTTTTTGAACAAAATTTTAAATAAATACACAATGCAATTTTTGCGATAAATTAGGAATTATTAATAGTTATGAAATGATGAGAAATGAGGTTGTTGCAACATTTTGTTTCCAAAATTTTACCTCATTCACGTTTGAAATGATTGGTTTCAATTATATAATTTTTTTTTTGAATAAGTGGAAAAATTTTCAAAATATAATTAAATTTTTTAATGTTAAAATCCTTATGTAACCTGACAATTTTTTTTATCAACAACGCCATTTTTGTAGAGTTCCAAAAAACTCATCATCCTTATAACCCCCAAAAAAGACGTCGACACACGAGCTCAATAAGTTCAAGTCGGAGAACAACTTCACAAACCCTTCCAGGGATGCAAAGACCAGAGAATTGTCTTCAGCCTACGATGTGTACATGGATTTGCATGCAACCACAAAGGAGGGAAACAAGGTAGGATCTAGCTTTTGAAAGTATTTTTATGAATTTTCATAAAATAAATTATTTTAAAAATCAAAGACTTATAATCCAAAAATTTCTCAAAAAATATAAAATTTGTTTATAGAGTGAAAAGCATTTTGTTTTAAGTGTAACGCTGCCAAGTGATTGTAACGAGTAAGAGCTTTTGTATTCACTTAAGAAACACTGGGAAAATTATTATTTGGAACGAGGCTTTTTGGAAACCTAAGTTATCGTCATCAAGTTCATTTAAATTAACTAAAACGCTCCTTTAGCTTCATAGCTAGTAAAAAACAGAAAAAGTCTTATATTAATATATTTGATTTAAAAGTACTTGATAAAGTTAGCCTTTGAATGAATTCTTTTTTACCCTAAATAAAGCTGTTAATGTAGTAATTTTTTACATTAACTTTGGCTTATTTATAGTGTTTTTTCCACGTATTATTTTAATTAGTTATGATTACTATTATTTATTATTCGGTACAAATAACTTCAACGTACGAGCTGAAATTTTAGACAAAATAAAAATTACATAATTAAGTGAGCGTGTTCTGTTCATAAAGCTTAAACTTTGAAGTAAAATTGCACGAAGCTCACGCCGAAAAACACGATGTTTAACTGTCTTTCATAACATTTGATCTCCACTACCTCAGTTCTACAACGATTTCATTCTGGTTCTAGAGAAATTTCAAGCCAAAGTATCTCAATTCTGTAATGAAAGGGCTGAAGAAAAGGCTGATTTGATGCATGGGCTGCCCTCTTTGTCGTCACACCCCGCCCAATTCAACGCTTCTTCTTACAATGCATGTATGTTCATAAACAATTCATTTTCAAAACTTTAAATATTTTAATAATTGATGTTGGTTTATCTAATATATTTCTTTAATTGATGTGTTAATGATAGAATAATGCACACTGATAGAAAAGCTCTCAAAAGCTTAAGTTTCGCACCTATTTTTGGGGCATTTTGTTTTTTGACCTACTAAAATCAAATTCTAGAGCTTTTAAGGTCATTTCATTTTTGAATAAATGCACTTACGTATATAATACATGGATCTATCCATATGATACCTATATGCTTTATATACACACTATTATGAAATGTATCAACTGAAACATTTCACAGTTTCGGCCCAGACTCTGTATACAGCGCTTCCCACACAGAACGTCATAAGTAAGACCATGTTTCTATACAATAACTAAATAATTCATATCAGTTAGTCCTATCATTCTAAATTATTAGTGATTTGTTATTAAGTGAAAAATAAATTTTGTGGGCACAAACTCATTATATGGTGTGAGTTTTAATGAAAGCCAGAGTTGAAAACCAAATAAACTGATTTTGTTTGTAATTATATCATTTATTCATGTTTTGGGATGATATATGGTTATAAAGACTTTAACACGATTGAAGTCAAGTTTATATACATATGTGTTCTGTAACACTAAAAAACAGTTAAAATTTTGCAATAGTGTACCTTTTCTTTCAGGGTTGTTTCTAATACATTTTGCTAAAAAACTGATTTAGGATATTAATTATTCTATTCTTAGTTTTGCAACATTTCACAAACCCTAAACAGCGACTAACCGACCTCCAACCATAATGTACGGAAATTCTGCATTCAATCCTTACACTGTCTACATGCCAAGATGAAGCGCTTTTGATGTTGTTCTCATTATGAACATTCTGTTCATGTACTGCTTTTCTTTTACGATAAAATAAATATGAGCATTATCATTATCTTGAATATCAAACGTTATAGGTATCAATTAACTAATAATAATTTTATGAACACTAGAAAGATTTTATTAAAATGGGAATCTTTTTGTTATCAAAGTAACATTTCATACCTCAAAATGTAACTGAACACAGGAAACATTGTATTTTGATAAAAACTATTTCAAGTTAGTAAATCGTTTATTTGACCGCGGTTAACCAATATTAATAGTACTTGGCACAAAGTTTGACTAAACAATGAAGAATATCATAAGCAGAACTCACTTCATCAAACACTTGCTAAGGTAAGTTTAGCTTACAAAAAGCATCTTTTCCAACCTTTGTCTTTGTGTGCATCCAACGTTTTAGTTTTTCTAGATTGTCCTCTAGGTATGGCTTGGCAGTCGAATAAGATTGCGTAATAATTGAATATTTTTTAGGAATATCTATTATCGAAGTAAAAAAAATTATTTTTTCGTTTTTCACACAGAAAACAAATATATATAAATCATAAGGTAGGAAGTCGAAATAGTGACGTCAAAACAACTAAGACTGCAACAAAATGCTGAATTATATTGTATATGGTTTGTTTCAAGTCAGTCAAGTTAGGTTCGCAAACTTCGAATTTTCCCGATATGTTATAAGTACCATTCTGTTTGTAACAGAAGTTGTGGTTTAAATACTTTTAGTTTCATCACAGAAACTCACGGATGGGTTGAGTTGTGACTAGATATGCTCAGTGAAGAGGAATGATTTAATTGCACAAAAACAAACAGAAGGGTTTATTATCTTATTTTCAAAGTACTCACTATTATGGGCTCATGTTACAGAAGGCTTTGATCAGCTGGTTGTTTAGTGATAATTAGTGTTGGTTTATATACTTGTTGTTCAGGTTATTCTACTTCATTTATGGGTTTGGGTTATGTGGTTAAGTTATATTAATTTTATCATTTTTAGTTTTTGATGTGCGCTGGTATGATTTTAATGATGAAAGAAAAAACAAATTTTTTCTTAGATTTTCGTTGCAATTCAAAAAGCTATCAGGTATTAACGATTGCTTTAGAAATTTAAAGTTAATACTTATTCTCCGAATTCAGCAGCGTTTTAAGCTTGTTTAGACCACTTGTAAATGCTTTTTGAAATTAAAATTTTTCTAATGTGTTTTTTATTGCCGTATTTAAATGTTATAGACTAATTTACGTAAAGTTAATTAACTATTAATACAATTTATTTCATCATGAAGTTCAACTGGGTTTTTGTAAGCAATAAACTTTGTTCTAAAATCTTTTGAACAAAAAATTTATTTATTTAACATTTTGTGCCAATGTTGGTACACAGAGTAGCGCTCTGGGAAACATAGTTATTGCGCTACTGAAACCAAAGTTTGTGGCGGCTAATGACCGACATACATACATAAATATTTTCGCAGTTTGAATTTTTAAAAGTAACATTTTTGTTTGAACTTCATTGAATGATGGATCATCTGATGCAGAGGTGATTACAAAGGGATCAGTCATTGAAGGGAATTTTAATTAAAACACTATCACTTGAAACACTCGTGAAACATATATAATGCATTGTGATTACCTAGACTTTTTGTGAAAATATTAAGTTTTTGATCAAAGGAAATTTATACAATATTAAGCAAACATATTCTGGTGAAAAAGTTTAAAGCGTTTGAGCGAATAATGCCTTCAGAAGACACAAATATAATTATCTGATGAACAAAAACAAAATACTTTTAAACAGAATTTTACGAAGTTTTTGCAAGAAAATCTCAACTTCCTCACTCGAGAATGTTAAACTTTCTTACAAGAAACTTTGTGAAGTTTTGTTTAACAAATGCTTTGTTTATCATATAGCTGTGTCAGGCATCACAAAAATAGATTTAATCAATGGAAAGCCTAGATCACTGAAAAGTTTCGCCCTTTCTCAATTCAGTGATATAATATAATATAATATAATATAATATAATATAATATAATATAATATAATATAATATAATATAATATAATATAATATAATATAATATAATATAATATAATATAATATAATATAATATAATATAATATAATATAATATAATATAATATAATATAATATAATATAATATAATATAATATAATATAATATAATATAATATAATATAATATAATATAATATAATATAATATAATATAATATAATATAATATAATATAATATAATATAATATAATATAATATAATATAATATAATATAATATAATATAATATAATATAATATAATATAATATAATATAATATAATATAATATAATATAATATAATATAATATAATATAATATAATATAATATAATATAATATATAATATAATATAATATAATATAATATAATATAATATAATATAATATAATATAATATAATATAATATAATATTATATTATATTATATTATATTATATTATATTATATTATATTATATATTATATTATATTATATTATATAATATTAGATTATATTATATTATATTATATTATCTTTAAAAACTGTCACAGAAATCTACTTGGTTATAATTACCGGAAATTACTTGAGCTACTATGTTTGAACTATTTTGGACTTTGAACCCCTTATGTTATATATATTTAGTATATATTAATAGGTTGGTTATAATTATCTTTCGGTTTTATATTGTTAGGTTGGCTATATTTACTTTTCGGTAATTAAAATGTTCTAGAATTTCCAAAATTTATAGTGTATAAGGGATGTAACAACTGGATCTTAGAAGTATTGATATTGTTGGATTAGTTGCGGTTAGTGCTGTTAATAAATTCCATATTAGAATTTTGTTTTCTAGAAAGACCTGTGGTGGCAAAAAATATTTTTTTATGTAAATAAGGAACTAGAATTCTATTAAAGTTTCTATCAAAGTCTTCAGGATGTGGAAGCAGGAAATTGAAATTTTCAGAAATTTAAGTTCTTTTTTGTTTAAAGACAATACTTGTTTTTGATTGCATAAGCTTAATTTCCAGAACCACGTTTTTCTTAAATTTATTTTGTTCGAAAGCTTCAAAAGTTTAATGTTCACAATGAATCAGTTTCTCTGCTATACTTCAAGCATTCGACAAATGAAAAACATTTTTATTTAACTCTTGAATAAATATTGCTCATATAACAGAAACAAACGTTCAAGACAAGAAACTAATGGTTCCAAGACTTGAGTTATTCGTCATCTTGTATATGAAGTCTTAGGAATAAAATTGGTTTGAAATGTTTACTGCCATGAATGGTCATATTATTTCTTTATTCAAGGAAAAATTTTAGAAATCCTAGTTTTACAAATATTTTTCGATATATTTTTAAAAAATAAATACATAGTTCAATTTTTATGTTGTTGTATTTGGAAAAAGCTTGAAAAGTTTAATATAGTTTGAAATTTGGAGAAAAATCATTTGTAAAACTTTTCAGAAACTCCTAAAAAGCATTCAAAATAAAAAAAAATCAATTATAAAATAAGAAACTAAAAAATAATTAAAAAAAGAACTTTCAAAACCTTTTGTGAAGTTTCAAACCCATTTAATAAGAAAAACGCACCAATTTTTCACTTATACATTCTTTTCGCTTAATAAAGTTTCGCGATTTGAAACTGTGTTTCTATGGCTATAAGCAGCAAATTGGAAAAAATAACAAAGAATTTATTCTCTATAAATATTCTGGATAATAAAGCTTAAAAATAAAATTTTCGAAACTTAATCTTCAAATATAGCATCGAGTAAGATACAAAACAGATGAATAGTTTTAAGATATAAGCCAACTGAGCAAACAAACCGCAGTGAGATAACTACAAAATATCTGCACAAAAATTTTTTAATGTATATCTCCAAACAAAGTATCTCTTTGAGTTGAAAATTTTCCAGTCGGATGTCTCCTAGAATCTTTCATATATCAACCACAGCATCCACCTTGTGTGTTTTACGATTTTAAAAATTTTCATCAAAAAAGATGTTTTTGAGCATATCTACATCATCATTTGTGATATCTTATATTTATAAACGTTGTCTTGCATTGTCATCCTAACCCAGTCGATGTCCTTGATCTCTCAAAAGTTCAATGGTCAAGGATACATGGAAATGAGTTCAAAGATTGAGTGAATTAGAAGTAGTGTTTGAATGGAAGAAGATTCGATCTTAAAAATCTTTTGTATTTTGACTCTTTTGTACGGGTAAGGGTCGAATTGGCAGAAAATATGGCTTTGATAGACCACCATTCAAAGCTGTACACCTTGACCGTCAAGTTTACAGTGTGATGTTTCCTATTAGTATGTTGATATCAAATGCTTTTGAAAACGAATAGAAAATCGTGTGGCTTTGAACACTACTAGCTCTTAACAGCATTGAATGTTATATTCCCTGTTAGGTCAGTTCTCAAAACGCTGTGCACGTTTTGATGAGCTCAGTTTTGAAAAACTTCATGAGAAACATTGTAAAAAACCAATGTCTACCGCTTTGAACTGTTCTTCATAGTGAAATGTTGTCTCAATGCTTTCAAGTCTAATTATTTGAGTATCTTTTCAACGTTGAAATCTAGTTGTTTCTGTTATTTCAGGCTCACATTAATATTTCAGGATTTTCAGAATTATAAATAGATTGTTACTGTCATGTGAAGATGATTCTTAATCACCACAGAAAATGAAACTTTTCTTTAAAAATCCCTTCTAATGATGACATATTTCAAGAAAAATTGAGATTAAAAGCACGAAGATTTACTCTAAGATATGAAAAAACATGGCGTCAGTCAAAATTGCAATAATAATTTACCAAATAATCGTCCTTATGATTGCTGAGAGCTATTGTGGTTTCAATTTTGGTTGTAATTACCATCAATGTGAGCTTTTAATGCTGAAGTAGAGATGCTTCTCTTAACTCTGAAATGAACTTTGATTAAAAGTAGGGATTGATTGAGTAGTGTAAATAGAAATAAATGAATAAAAAAAACAATTAAAAATTTAAAAATAAACTTTTGATTGAAAAATTCACCGTTTAAGTGGTTGAAGTCCTTAAACGAAAAAATTTCATTTTGCTAAATTGAAAAAAACTCTTCAAATCTTTTTCTATCGTTTCCATGTGGATCAATACACACCAAAATAAAATTATTCATGACTATGGGATATTTCATTGATAAAGTTAAATTATCTGCACTTAACTCAAGCTAGATGATGCTTTTGGTATATATTTTACTCAATTATCTGCTTTCTAATACTTTAAATACCTAATGAACCAACTCTTTTAGTCATCTTTAAAAACTTAAATAACTCTGAATTAAGTTCGTTCTTAGTTGTTATTGATACTAGTATTATCATGTTTATTAGTTTCATTATAATTGACATTAAATGGAATAAATTAGCATTTGATTCCAAGAAGGAAGTATCTAAAAGCTTAAACCATCACCAAACGCTCAGAAAATTTTCTTGATTGTCTTTACATCCCTCCTCGCTGGATGACTACTTTCCCTTTTGAACACATAATAAACACATCACATTGTAATTCATAAGAGGGTGCCTTTAAATGCACTAAACTTTTCATTACAATGCATTATTTTGATGTTGTGACTTAGCTTCAAGACTGGCTCATTTCATCTTCTATAAAAACAATAGTTAAGAGTTTGTACCAACATAATGATATCTTCGTATAAATAGTTTAAGTAAAAGAGTTGATTGGTAACGTATTAGGGTGAGGCTAAACTTACCGAAAAGTCTGGCTGGTTTTGTTTAATAGATGTACTAAAATTCTCTTATAACTCGACGTCAAAAATTGCTGAATAGAACCGGTAACTAAAAGTGTAAGAATATGAATATAAGAATTCATTTAAATTGAAAAATTTGTGAGATTTTTCCTTTTCAATGCATGTCTTTTATCCTCATCTATGTTAATTTAATTAAAATATTTTTCTATTTTTTTCTTAGCGTGCCGCTAAGAATTCCTGTAACTTTTGTTTAAATATCTAAACTTCTAAAAATTTTTGAATTTTTAAATTCATAATTGAAATCTACGCTTTTTTGAATAGTCTCAAAAGTGAAGATGTTGAAATAGCATGGAATTTTCAATTCCACTCTAACAATAGTTTCAACTACAAAAACTAAGTGTGCTGAATATTCGGAAATAAGCCATAAAATATATCCAGTTAATTTCAATAAAATGTTGAAAAACTAACTTAAAAATATAATTATAAAATTGGAAATCTTCAAAGGTCGACATTTTCACTAACAAAACAAAGAATTTAAAATCACTTGATGAAAAATTTTAAGACATTTATTGAAGTAATTGAACTTTTCAACTGAATGGGAGTTCCAAACTTAATCCATTGCTTTCAAGTTGAATTGTTTTTTTACATTTCTTGGATTCAAATTGCTTCCACATTGGAGAAGCTTACCAAATTGCTATTTTAGTTTGCTCAATGTTTTTCATTTGAAAAATGCTTAAAAATAGATTATTCTGCTTTTAAGGGGATATTATGAAATATTTGAATTACGAAACATACAAGACATAAACATAAAAGTATTATTGGCCTAATAAAAGAAGCCTCTCTTTGGTTCAAATCTATAGAGATGCAGAACTTGCATAATTAATCGTGAGTAATTGTGTCCTATGCAGTTAATATCTGGCTTGTTTTATTCTTTCTATTCAAAATTGGCATCTAAATAGCCGTGTTATTTATGGATCTGCTAGCCCATAAGAGTTATTTTCTAACGTGAAATTACTTTTTTTTATTAAAGTCTTATTCCTTATTCAAGGTTTTTTTATAATTTTTTCTGTTTTTGAAAAACATTTTTTGGGTTTAATATCTTGAACAAATGGGCATTTAGGTGAAGTCAGTCTGGCTACAAAAAAAAAACTAGAACCAAATTGAGCTAGTCATAGGTTTAGTTTTTCAAAAAATATTTATCTATTTTCTCATTTGTATTCGTTGAACTTAAACCATTATTTTCAAAATTAAATGAAAGAAATAAATTATTCATTCAATGAAATAAACAAGGATTTGCGAAAGCTAAGCGTCGAAGATTTACTAATTAATTGTAACGTCAAAGTTTTTTGTGTTGAAATTCTATTTTATGCCGTTTCTTCATGGAAACAATTTTATATTGAGGCAAAATAAAAAATTTAAATTAAAAATTGTGGCATGATAAAATGGTGGTTGATTTTACGTTGTCAAAGAATGAATTAGAGTAAAGCTTAAAAATTCAAGTTTGAGAAATGATAAAAAAATTAAAAGCGTTGCCAAGGTTAAAGTAAATATTTTAGTAAAAAAAAGTGCTAAGAAAAGTAATAGATGTATTATGATATGTTATGTCTTATTTAGTATGTATAAATAAAATGATGTATAGTGAGATTGGAATAGGTTGAAACAATTTTTCTATTAAAACTTATCACACGGAGTTTGAAAAAAGAAAAATTTCAATTAGTTATTCATGTATTAGAAACTTAATATGCTTTAATTAACTTGGGAAATTCTTACTCAATTCAATATCTCTCCTCAAAGTTTAAATAAACGTTTTAATCTGAAGGAATCTTTCACATCAAGTTCAAAGGAATTAGTTTCAAGTCTATAAAAACTAGGTATTCCTATCTCAGAATTCTCAGCGTAAATTTTTCATTTAGCTCTCAAGTGTGGTATCTGAAGACCTGAAAGCTAGTATTATTGTCGTTATCTATAAATTTTAATCTAAAAAAAATCCTAGTAATTACATGAAATTGCTAAAAATGTTAAAATCGTTTGTCGAAAAATCTTGTTTAAAAAATTCATCGGAATATCATTCCACATAACTCACAATATTCAACTTTTCAATTTCCAGGAAATCGACCAATCTTCAACTATAGTGAGGAATGAACATGGTAACAAAAAAGCTAAATAAAAAATAACAAACGGGCCTTAGTTATAAGCTCTTCAAAAACCTTTGGCAAAGTTTCTTATAAAAAATTAATAGACAAATTAATAGTAGTGATAGGCTTAATAAACTTTGTATGAATCATGACTTTCACCAAGCCAAATTAACAAATACTAAACTACTGAATGTTAATTATTTTTTTTTGAAAAATACGTTGCTTTCTTTTAACATTGTAACATCTCCGTATAAGAACTTCAAAAAATCAGTGCTAAGTAAATATCAATTACTTTGGTTTAGTTTCGATTATAGAAATTAGTTTTAAATACATTATTATTTTTAATTTTTTGAAGATTAAAAAATCAAAAAAATTGAAAAAATATATTTTTATCTGAAATTTCTGTTTTTTTTCAAACTTTTGTTCTAATTTTAATTCAAAAACTATGTTCAAATTATTTTTTAAACAAAATTATTTGCTGTGACTGCAAGAGTTAATAGTTACAACGTATAAAAACAGCCTATGACACAGAAAGCACATTAAAGACTGCGAGAGAAGTTCTCTTAGCGTTTTTAAATATTTTCTTTTGAGTTTGAAAGATTTTTTGAAACATCATTATTGTATTTTAGATATAAAAAAAGTTCTAATCGTTTATTCATTTGTAAATAAAGCTTAAATACGTTTTTGTTGGTTGAGTTGATTTTTAGCAAGCAATTTAACATTTATTTCAAAAAAAAATAATATTTCAACGTTTATTTGTATTAAAACGCTCAAAATGTGGGAAAAACTTGTAATTATTTTGTTGTTTGTCCACCATTTCTCGTTATTTTTCGAGTCAAACTCTGCAGCTCAATCCTCCAAGCTATATTATGGTTGTTTTAATTATTAATATTAATTTTATATAAAAACTATCAAAAAATGGATTGAAAAACTTGAAATCACTTTTTTGAAATAGGTAATATCTTGTTGAATTGAGAATTCACACAACAAGCAGTAATCAACAGACCAAAAACAATTGGGAAAAATTACCAAAAGTTTTAAATCTATTACAGTTTTGATGCTGTTAATTTCAAATGGCTTGCTAATTAATTCAAGTTTCAAACAATTTAAATCTTTAGTTGCAACTAGATAACGTTTCCAGATAATTAAGAATTTCCAAACTTGAAGACTTTTTGATGGAATAGAATAATCTCACAAACTTGACAAATTTTTTTTTAATAACAGCTTCCCGATACTTCACCAGAAAAACAATCTCCCAACTATTTGTTTTTCATGCCTCCTAAGATTGCTTGGAAAAATTATAGTTTCTAAAAAGATGTAATGCCATAACGATTTTTCACAGATGTATAAATAACTTTGGGCGCAGGTTCAAGTGACTTGATAAAAAAAAGTTTTGAGAGGTTTGTCATTTGCCGATGCGACGAAAACCCTTAGTCACCGCTTAAGGTGTGGCCATATATCTTTTAAGTGGCAGGGTGCAGAATGAGTGACAGTGTGAAGAAATTTTTTTTAAACTTTTTGGTATGAAGATTGATGAATTGACCTTGATGTGTTTATGATGCTTTTGATGATAAGAGATCATGGTATCTTTGTATTGTATATTTTGTGGTCAATGAAGCTAAGTGCTGATACAGCCAGTAAACTTTTTGAGACATTGAGCTGGTGGTGTGTAACCTCATACATAATATCGTCTATTTTTATTCCAATTCGAATGTTCATGTTATGAGTAAATATTTAAAAAAAGTATCAAATCCTAAATGAATATTATATACTACAAAGCTTAATTTGAGAAAACTGGCAGTAAGCTAAATACTTACAGTGCAAACGCGTTTAGAAATAGTAGCGAGAACTAGTTGTCTGTTATTATTGAAAAACTCGCCTGTGAGCTTGTATTATATGAGCAATGATGAGAGTTAAAAGTGGGTTTTGAGTGATGGAAGTTAATAGAAAGGTTTAAAATAGATTGAACTCGAGGTAGATATAATGTCAAGTGGAAGCAAGTTGGCGGCTGCAACTGTTTGGAGACATCTCCATGTAGCTTAAACGCCTATTTTCCTAAATTATTCTACGTTGTTTATATTGAATTTTTGATACTCTTTTCAAGACAGTAAAAAATAGATATAATTTTTAATAAGTTTAGCTTCAGCACTCACTAAAGTTTTATGATGAGTCCAAACTCGTTTGAAAATTATGAATATTTTTTGACTTTTTAATATGTGTATTAAAAATCTCATATAATCGACCTAAAATTTTTGCAAAAGCTTATCGAATGACTTGGTAAATCTAAATCGTTGATAAGAAACTTATCTATACAGAGTTGGGCTCTTGTGTTGGTTTTATGCGTGAGATAAGTCTGGTTTGTCAACCCTATTGCAGGCGACTAAAGGTCAAGTGAGAGTAATAAAGATCTTGCATACTTTCTTAAGCTTTATTTACTGAGTAGATTATGAATAAAAAACCGTTTTGAAGTAATAATGCTCATGGTGGAAATATAATAATTGAATAAGAAAAAGATGAAAAGAAGTTTTTTGAAGTTGTAAAGAACTTTTTCCTGAAGGTTTTGCTAAAGTTATTAAGTTAGAAAAGTCTGTAGCTTAAAAAATACAACTCTGCAAAACGAGCTTTATTCAGGAAAAATAATTTCCAAAAAGAAAAACCCATTTAAAAAATAACAGGTTGTCAAGTAATTGTAGGAGACGAAATTAGTCAAAAAAGTTTTAAGGAAAAGTCGCTTTGATAACATTTTAGATATATTTGCTAGTCTGATGAGTATAACTTGGAAATTGTATGGTTTGTTGGAGACTGTCAAACAGATAACTATTACTGGTTGTAATTCAACTATAGTTTTTGAGTTGTTGATCGGTTTTTTGTGGTCATTTATAGATTGTTAGTTTTGTTGTTTCAATATTTTTGTGTTAGTGTTGTTACGATAAATAAAAATATTATTCTCTTTAAAATTGAATTAGTAATATAAATATATAAGAATTTTATCGGAGTAGCTCTAAAGAATGGTTTGCCATCAAAATTGATAACTATATTTTGAAGCAAATAAATGAAATAATGAAAAAAGAAATTATTTAATATGGAAATAGATAAAAAATGAAAAAATAAATAAATTAATTAATTAAAAATAGATTAAAAATATGAATAAATGAAAGGGTTAATTAATTCATTGAAAAATAAATGAGTGAATGTATAAATAAAAACATCAATTAATCTATTGAAAAAGAGATAAATTTATAAATGGACAAATAAAAATAAATTAAAATAAATAAATGGAAATATATAATTCCATTAGTTGCTTATCGAGTTGTTCAAATAGAAATCAATAGGTCTTTCAGACCATGATAAGATTTGAATGAAATGTGCACATAACAAAACCAACAAAAAAACACAATTGAATAGAACAAATAGTATTGATAAAACAACATTTGAAAGATAAGCTTTTTAGATATTCAATAGTAAATGAATTGGAAGAGATGAAAAAATACCTATTGAGTTTTGATGCAGTTTTTGAACTTTTATCTTGTTTTGTCTACAGAATCACCAGAATTTGAAGTGAAAAATATTCAATATGGAATAAATTAATATAGGTGAAAAATTATTTCACGATTGGAAGATTTAATAATGAGAAATAACCAATTAATCCAAACAAGAATAGGAGATAAAAGTTCCAGTAATGTTGAAGCTATCAACAATACTTCATAGTTTCCAAAATTAATTTTTTTTATATTTAAATCATTATCTCAATTTTATATAGCATTTATATAGACTTTTTTCGAGGTTAAGACGAAGATGAAACACAAAGTTTCTTGTGATTGAAGACATAGAATCGATCATCTTGCTTTGTACCACGTATCTAAGTTAGTTTCCAGTATGACTTATCGAGAGCAGTCTATCTCACTTTGGAGGACATAATCTCAAAAGCTACTTATAAAATAAAAATGGTTTTTAGAATTTTCTATGGACACTATGAATTAAAGATTATGAAACGATGTAAAAAAAAATTATTTTTTGTTGTTAAGAACGGAAGAGAACATAATTTTTAATGCTTACCACATTTTCGCAATTAGGGTGAGTCTTCCTGCTAGTGCTTTTCATTCAGTTTTAGATTTTGTTGTGAATCTTTTGTCCGTAAAACTAATAATTATGTTTTATAATTTTTAATGAATAATAATATTCAATTATAGAAATTACGTATTAATCTTCTTTAACCAAAGTAAAATACTGCAAATTATTTGAACACTAAAGATAATTTTATTAAGTACAAAGTTTTTCGTTAACAAAGTAACATTATTAAGTACTGATAATGCTACTTTGTTAACGAAAAGTTTTGTACTTAATAAAATTGCCTTTAGTGTTCAAATAATTTGCAGTATAGAAATTAATTTATGATATTTTGCTCATGAAATAGCCAGCGGAAGTTGAGAATTCTTTATCATGCAGCAAAGTTTATCAAAAATATAAATTTTTGTTTCGAAAAAAGTAGAAAACTTCTTTTTTTCATAAACTAATTATTTTAAAATTTATGCTTCAAGAAGTCTCAGTTATTCTGAAAGTTTCGGAAATAATTTAAGCAGATGATGTTTTTAAGCCGTTGTAAAACCCTCCAGAGAACACAGTTGTGGGTGAGCTCTGGTCTGCTAATTCAACATTCACTCAAAAGCATGCTCAAACAACAACAAAAAACCTTTCAACCATTAAAATTTCTGAAAGGATTAAAAATTCGTCAAAAACCTTTTTGAAAAAACGAATGCGGAAACACCAAATAGAGAAAAAACAAGCTCTTGAAAATATATATCAAAAAGAAGATGGTCGTCGAGACATTTGGCTTCTTGGCTTGTTTCCAATGAAAGGAAACTGGCCTGGTGGACTGGGACAACTTCCAGCCGTGAAGTTAGGGATCCAAGAAGTGAACAAACACTCCTCTATTCTCAAGGGATACAGGCTTCGTTTGACTGAAGATGACACCGAGGTTTGATGTTATTAATATTTATGCAACCTTAAACATTTATTTAACGGATTATCTGGCGTGGTAAGCGGAAAGATTAGTTTTTAAACTTGAAAAAAACTGAAACTTTTTTATATCAAGATTAAATGATGTTTTTGTTATTTAATATCTCTTCAAATATAAATTAAAACTAGTGAAAACTACAAAATTTTTCTTCGTAATCAGTGCAAAACTCTTCATTAATACTTAATATTGGTTCTTAAAAAGCGAAGCACTTTTTACTGATTATCGAATACATTTTCTGAGTGTTCTTTAATTTGTAACAAATTCACCCACACTTCTAAACCATTCTGGCTGCTTTGGTTGAAGATTTAGTGTGGAACAAAGAAGGTGTTTTATGGGTGTAAAAAGATTCTAAAAAAAACTCAACATTTTTTTTAATAGGGTGGAATACATTTCTTTAAATTTTTTAAATATTACGTTTTTTAGAGTTTTATAAACTTTGAAATAAATATTATATATTAAGCAATAAGACATGAAAACCCAGAATGACCCATTTTCTATTGAATTCACAGCATCAATTGAATGAAGGAACATTGAGGGAAATAATTTTTTTTAAACTATGTGACAGAATTATTAATATATATTAGATAGCTTGTTTTAGGGCATTCTTAACACAATAGTGCTATTTTTGAACTTTCCCAATTCTGCTCCTAGGATGGCGTTGATTGAGTCAAATATTTTTAATCCAAGAAATAATTATTATTTTATTTTGTATTACAAAATGATTTTATTTGAATGTATAATTTTACCCTGTCAAATAATAATGCAAATTTTTCATGATAAATTTAAAATTTCATCGAGAAAATTGAATTTTTTTTGATGGTTTTTGAGTTTATTTTCATAGTAGCGTAGAAATTTGGCTTCTTAATACCAGCGTTGTTGGTAGTGAAAATGATACAAAAGATGTTATCAAGGAGTGTTTGAACTTTTTTGAATGTAAAAAGCTTTAAATGTCTCTGGTTCTAACAGATTATTCAAAAATAATTTCTAGTTTGAATGAATGAAATCATGAGTAGAATTGTTAATATAGGTTTTAATTGCTATTTTCAAAGATTTCAATAGAGAGAAAAATTCCATCCAGCAAGATTGGCTTGATAAAAGTAGAAGCAAATACAAATTCTTTAAAAAGTACGTATGAAATGAATTGAAGATAAGAATCTGTGTAAAAATGCCAAGTTCTTTCACGATCGTAATCTTAGAACAAACTATGAAAGAAATCCTCTCATTTAGCAGTCATTTTACATTATTCACTTTCTAGATAGTTTGTTGATAGGTTTCATATGAATTATTTAAAATGCAATTTATATTTTTTTATTGTGATTTTTTAAATAAAAGAAACTGCGTTGTTTGGTCAAGCATGGTCTTGAAAAGTTGGTTGCAAGTTTAGAAGGTGGAGGATGAAGTGTTTGTTAGAAGTAATTTAGTATTTTTTCACCTCACTTTGATTGTTTGAGCTATGGAAGCAAGCCTGAAGTTACTTGAAAATGCTTCACTGTTATCAAAAACCTTCTTCATATTAAAAACATTTAAGCTTAAAATTTTTTGTTAAATTTGAAAATAGTTTTAAAAAATTTATTTAATTCTCTTTATTAAACTAATTAAATTTATGGCTGATGACTAACTATTCAAATGAAAATATTTGAATATTGTTTCGAAAAATATGAATAGAAGCAAAGTTTAGTCTTGCATCGAGCAATTAAAATTTGACTCTGAAACGAGAAGTTTTGAATTCTTTCATTTAATTCCATGCAATCACAAAGAGAAACAACGACTGTGACAATTGAAAATTAGCAAGTTATCTCAAGCAATTCGGCTACCATATATACAACAAGAAAATTTTTGAGATAGTTTATAGATGAAAAATAAGAAGTCTTTAGCCCCAAGCTTTTTAGAAGAATCATATGCATTTTTAAAAATCTTTTTCAATTCAACATCGGAAACCCTAAAAGACAATCACTCAAAAAAAATTTTTCAAGTAGAAAAAGCCAAAATTTATACTCAGTTCAACCTCATCATAATTCATTTGTAATTTTTTCTGCAAAAGGAAAGCACTGCCAAAAATAATTTAAGACAAAATTGTTGCAATAAACAAGCTTCACTGAATCTTATCACGCAGCTCTTATACGTTTTTCTTTTTCCACTTGTTTTATTACTTTTATAGAAAACTCTGGTATTTTTATTAGTAACAATTTTATTTATTGCTTAAAATCATTAAGTAATATTATTTAATTTTTTTCGAAATTTCAAAGTATTTCCTGAAAGATATTTTGCTATATTTTTTATTGAACAATTTTTATATTTAAAATATTTTTGATTTTATATTAAAGATGATTTTAAAGCTGAATTTTTAAAATAATTTTGTCACATAAAAGTGTTTATTCTTTTAGTTCAAAACATACATAAACTTAACCGGGAAAAATTTTTTTGAAATTGAAAAGATGGGTGCAGCTAATATTATGAAAAAATATTGTTTGCAAACGTGAAAAACTATATTTTAGGTTCAATAATTTCTATATTATGATAACCATTTGTTTTTGTTACTTCGATACTCATAGTTGAAAAAAGTTTTTTAAAGAAATGTTTGGATCATGGGTAAGAACTTTTCTACAGTAATTTTTATCTATTTAATACTGTCTCAAATATTTGTAACACACTTTTTTAACGATGGAAATACATTTACTGAAATTTTTCTACAAAAGAATCAATAAGACCCCATTCTTAAAAGTCCATATTTATAACTTTTTCAAAAATTTTTAAAGGTTCTAGTTACGTTGAATGACTGAAGACTTAATACCCCAAGTCAGAAGAGTCTTTATTAGCTATGAAAAGCAGAACTTTCAGAACAGTTTTTAGTTTTAAAGCCGTGACAATCCATATTTTTCTACCAACAGAGCAAAGTTGTGTGTTGTCCAATACTTTTTGAAATACAAATGGACTTTTTTTGCACTTCTGATGTCATTTTAGTTATAATTATTTTTTCGATTTTTTGAGTCTTAATTTTTTTTGTTTTATCCCTTTTTTATTTTTCATTGGAGTTTCATGTTTTTATTATTATTTTACGCTCGAAACATCTAAATGCTAAGCTATCATACCAACCTCAATAAAGGAAACACACTAAAGTTAAATTCAATTTGAAAACTATCAAAGGTAATATTTTTATGGCAGTAAAATTTAATTATTTAGTAAGTCGGCCATTAGATTGTCTTTAATTGGGGTTCCAGTTGCAAATATTCAACTTTTTCAATTACTAAAAAAATTTTTATATATATTTGTTTATTTATTCAAATGAAAAAAATTTCCAAAGTTTATTTAATTCCACGAAGCTTTTCGTAGGTAGAACTCCAATTACCAATTTGAGGTACAAATACACAGCTTATTTACAGAAAAACAAAGTTGAAAACAATATTGACCAATTAATTAAACGGATCTCAATTGACTAATATAACAAGATTTAAAATTCATAACTCAAAAAAAAAGAATATTTTCTACAAAAAATTAAATATGAAAAGTTTTTTGTTTTTAATAAAAAAAAATTATCGACTTTATTCTTCATTTGTTGCAAAAAATATAAGCTCAACATGACACTTTGAAATATTGGAATATTAATTTATAATTAATTTACAATGCAAAAACAAAATTTTTCTTGTAGATTAATATCATCGTTTAAGAAGAGTTCATACTCATTCACACATTTGAGTCATCACCTACGAGAAATGTGATAGGAATGAACATAATGGTAAAAAGCTTATTGAGACTCGATGCTTTTCGATTCGCTTGAAACCGCATTTGACTTTTGAACCTTTCAACAATACAACACTCACTTATCTTCAGGATCTTTTAATTATTTTTTTTCCAAACTGCTTTATTTCTTAGTCCCTCTGCACAACAGTTCAACAAATTCTTATATCTTCATGGGGCTTGTATTTACTTTAAATAAATTCAAATGTTCTGTTTTTTCATATTATTACAAATTTTCATCAGTTTTAAAATTCTTTCACTGGAATTTTAAAGTCTGCCAAGATGTCGAGATGTCTTCATGTGTATTTTTCTAGCGCTTCTTTGAAGATTCTTTGTGTCAAAATATGTAATTGTTTGTTTTATCTATTTTATTTTTTTTATCCATGTTTGAAAGATATTTCCAATATTCCAAAAGTAAGCGAGTCACATAGGCTATTAGGAAGACAATTTTCTTCGTAATACGCACTAATTGCTGAAAATAACGTTCTTCAGAAAATTTCTGTATTAAAAATTTTAATAATTTTTTTGATTGGTTATTGAAAATTTTGATATACTTTCAATGTAGAATTCAAAACATAGAATTGGATAACTTCATAATTAAATATAGTACACAAGACATTTCAAAACTTTCTATATTGCCGAAATGAATAATTCAAAATTGAAGACATTTTGAGAATGAAGATAAACAACTATCTTGGAAGTAAATTAACCGAAAGCAAAATATACATTATAAACTGCACGAAGCTTTTCATAAAAGAACACTTCACCATTAAGTACTTGATAATTGGAGCTAGGTGGGTGTACTGAACTACAGTGCTGTTTAAAAGACGTAATTTTCTTTGTGAAAAGTTGTGTTTAACAAATTATCAGTTTGAGGTTGTGAACATTTAAATGATAGATTTCAATGATAAAAATTAAATTAAATTTCTTGTTATGAAAAAAATCCATTCATTTAATTACATTTATAATTTTTTTAAATTCATATTTGTTTCAAGTTTTATATCGATTGGTTAAATCTAAAAATCAATTGTAAAAAAACTACTTAGCAAATCTTAATGAAGACTTTTCTCTTAATCCTTCATTTTACGGCCATTTAAAATTAAGCCTATTTCAATCTTCTTCATTGAAAAAAAAACAAAATATCTTCAAAAAATACAAAAAAAATAAACTAACAGAAAAAACCACTCAGCTCCAAGAAATAATGAAAGAGCATCAAATTTTGATTGGCCATCACACCTTAAGAACAGTGGTTGAAGTCATTGGGTATTTTAAATATCGCATATTTCTACAAAAATGATTTTACTTAAAACTTAGTTTTTCCAGTTTTTTGGAATTTCTTTACAATAAAGTAGATATTATTTTGAAAATATGGCTAGTCATAAATTTTTGAGAACGTTAGGGTAAATGAAAAACTTTAGTAGCAAAAAACTTTAGCTCTTTCGTTAAACAATATTTTCTCATAAAGGTGATAACAATTTTTTATGTAATTAAAAAAATCAAATTAGTCACTTTTGTAGTCGTTGAAAAAAAGTGGCTTATTTCCACGCATTGCTATGAATTACAATGACTGAAAACTCTATTCCCAGTACTCCTGGTATGAACCAGCAGTTTCATTAAAAATCTTTGTATATATCAAAACATCACATCAGAAAAATTGAATGAAAGCTTCAGAAAAACTACTGAATTTTCAAAACTATTTATATTAAAAAAAGCTTTTAGTTTAAAAAATGAAAAGGAAGGGATATAAAGAAAAAAAGATAGGTATCTAGGAGAAATCTGCTGAATCTCTCCCTGATAACCATATATAAAACAATGGCTTTTTGCTTCTATTTGTTGCTGAGATTTTCAATAAAATTGAAAATTATGTTAGTTTTGCTCAAAAATTCATTTTCAAGTTAAACTCCAAATTTTAACGTGTTTCATAACTTGGAGAAAATAACTTTGTAAGAAAAAATGAATTTATAAAATAAAGTTAAAATTGGATTTTTTATAGGACCAATAAATTTAAATGATTTTTGCAATTTTATTTAACACACCATTTTCTCATATTCAAATTGAGAAATAAATTATCAACCGAGCTATAAAATTGCAGATTGGAGAACAAAAATGATTGGAAAATTATTGAATTTTTATCAATTTCAAGGTTTACACAGAAAATACATAAAATTACTTATTTTTTTTTAGGAAATTCACCAAATAATTCATAAACTTAAATAAAATATTAAAAAAAATTTAAAAAACAGAAGAGAAAAATATACAACAAAAACATAAATCACAGTGAAATATTATTTCTTAGAGTTAATTACTTACTGAATGACAACAACTCATAACGGATGGGAGCGGAATCTTGAAGGTCACAGCTCAAAACACCGAGTTCTCATGTGTGTCTGTTTTGAAGGAGTAGCAATAAATTCCAAAAGACCCTTTGTGCCAACAAATTTCTCGTTTAAAGTTATAACAACTATTTGTAACCTTCGTGTTGAATTTTTTTTCTGGGTTTTACAACTTGTTAGCGCCGATAAACAATACCGTGGTAGTCAAAATGCCTACTTCAACAAGCTGAAGACTGATAAAAAAGCGGCATGTGAGCTTCATTGAAAATTTTTCATTTATATTTGATTGATGAGAAAAAAGGGGAGAACAAGACACAAGAGAACATTTATCAGCATTTGAGACACCAGTTCTAGGCACGAGTTTCCTATCCGCAGAGATAACATAATAGACTCGGGTTATATAGATGCGGCTTCCGAGTTTTTAATAACTTCAATATTGTGCAGCCCAATGAGCTCACATACAAGCAATGAAACTATAATCAACTTGAGAGAATAAACTGAATTGTTTCCTTAAGCCCCAACAACAAGCATATCTCGGTTCTGTTTCTTCAAATGATATTACTTATTCTTATTAGTTCATCTTTTGAAAAAAAAGCTTTTTTTTTGAAATTTTAAATAACTAATTATTTATTTTTCATCAAAAAAGAATGAAAAAGTTTATTTAAATTGGTTGTTTATATAAAGTAACGGAAATTATTTCTATTAAAATCGGCTGGGAAAGTTACAAAAGACTGATTTTTTAAGATAAATTTAATCATTGAATTCTGAAAGGAATTTGTAAGAAAGCTCTAATCTCTTTTTTCAGTAAAAGCTTGCGTCGGGTACATTGCTTACAAGTCGGTTGCATTAGAAGAGGGAAAATACAAAATAACTTTATTTGAAAATTAAAAAAAAATAGAGCAAATAAAGAACAACATTTTAACGGGTTTGAAAAAAAGTTTCCATTTTATTTTTTATTTCTAACAAAATTTTAGTTTATTAAATAAAACATTTGAAGCAGTTGCAAATATAGAATATTATTAAAACTCTAAACGAGAAGGTATTTTTGAATCAGTTTTATGAAAATAGTGAGAAAAGTTTAGAGCAAAAGTATGTATTAATTGTTTTGAAAAGTTCTCAAAACTCTCGAAAAAACATTTTCAATCAAAATTCACGCGTTATTCCCAAACGAAAAATGGTAAAGCACCAGAACACGGTGGAGCTGAAACAAAGAAAAACTTTGCGGAAATTCTGGCTTGAAATATATAAAAACTTAAGAAAAAACTTCAAAATTTCAAAAAACTAAAAAATATATACATATCTTTTGATACTCATTCTGAAACCTTCAAGAATTTAAATATTATGGAAACATGAAGCAAGTAAAAATGCTAAAGCTTGAAGATAGCTTTTTTAAACCCATTTCTGAAAAAAATAAACGAACTTTTGTTTTCACTTCAATCAACTGCTTGAAAAAACAGGTCAGATAAATAAAAAAGAAGATGGGTTGGTTGAACTATCTGTTTCACAGGCCAACCTGCTGATGGTGATAAAATTTCCGATAAGTTTAATGCTTAGAAACACAATAAACCTCACAAAAACTCTTACCAGAATAACAAAAAACAATTAAAAAAAGCGTATTAGAAAACAAATCAAAATAGAATAAGCATGCTTGCTTCGAGCAGTTCCTAAGAAATTTGGATTAATTGGCCTTCTCACACATTCAATTGCTTTTGTGGAATAGATGAATGTACTGAGTTATCAGCACATCCCATCGATCATGTCTTACAGTTCATTTCATTCCAATTTTTTCAAATATTTTGCTGGTTTGCTGAGATTTTGGTAATTTTTTTTGTTTTTTATGATTTTATTAGACAATCTCGCTAATAACTTTTCATGGGAGCTTGGAATCCTTAAAAAGTGAAAATTAAATTTTTTGCTTCATCTATATAACATTAAACCATAATTTGTAAATTTATATTTTTTTTTCAATATTTTTAATTTATTTTTTCCCATGAACTTTGAAAATTTCAATTTGTGAAACTTTTCCCAAAATGATTCAAAAATTTTAACTTTTGAAGTGACTTTTTATCTACATCATTTTGTTTTTATACTTCTATTCCACATCAAACATTCGCCCAATAAACATTCATTGTTTATTTTGAAAATTTATAAAAAATTTGTGAAATACTCTTATGAACCAAAGCTTTTCAATTGAAAAAAATTTCAGAAAAAATCTTTTTTTTTTAAATATTCATTAGTATTTTGGTCAAAACTCATTACAAAAATAAATGAAAAGTTGAAAGAGAAATAAATTTATTTGGAGCTTCATACCGTGATGCTCAAATTACAAATTTTGATTTAGAGCAAACCGTGGAAAACCAATTTTAACCGTGGATTTGACGCAGAAATAAAACTTATCTCTGCATTATTAGTTTCATGCTGTGAGAAAATTCAATCATAACCTAATTAAACATATCTGTATTAAAAAAACGTCTGGCTTAAATTTTTTATCTATAGATTAAATTATTTTTGTTAGGTTTGGAGAATTTTAATTGAAAAAAAAATTTCTAAAAATTATATTAGCTTAAGTGTCTTTCCATTGAAGATATTTCTTCAACTTTTGTTGGTTATAATTAAACACATTTTAGCAGTCAATATAGCCTCATGAAGGTCTTGGACCTTATTTCAAACCCCTTTAAATTTTGTTTCAATCATGTATACATTTTTTTTTAATCACTATGTTTATTGCTATTTTAACTGATGAAATTATTATATATTTTGATGATAAATGAACAAAAGCAAAGATTTTCTCATAAACTATGTTAGCCATTTGAGGACCTTAATATTCTTTTGAGAAATTATGCTCATTTTTTTCACAAATGCTTTTAACACACTTGAAGATTTATTCAAAGAATTTTTATCTGATAATTTTCTACTTTAAATTCTACAAAAACTTGCTGGTACTGAAAGTATTTTCAGAAATTATTAGTTCTTAGTCTTACGTTGATATCAGGTGCCTTTTGAATGAACGTTCATTAGTTTCAGCAAATATTCTATTTGAAAAATATTTTTTTTCAAACGGGTGAAGTATCTAACAAACCAGGTTTTCACATAATAGTTTTTAAACATATTTTCAATTTTTTTTTCGATAAAATAATTCAAAAAAAAAGTATTTCTTCGAAGCTTTTGTATATACCTTTGTTAAGAAACTGACTATTTGAAATGTTACTTCGAAAAGTTTTTAGAAATACTCGCTCGTTTCTTATTAATGAGGTATTAATCTTGTATAGAAAAGTCTTTCCTCTTTCTAATGGCATCAGCAAAATAAATATAGCAATGAACGGGCATTAATTTTTAAAGTAAGGAATGTACCTTCAATCTAAAATAACCAAAATTTTTCTAAATTTCCATAAAAGACTTCTAAACTTCCAAAATTTCTGAGAAACTTTCCAATCGTAATAAAAACTATAAAAGTTAAAGACAATTCCAAGTGGTTGTGAACTCAATGGGCTGATTACATATTATTCCTTGACCATTATATTTTCCATCTCATTAATTTTCAATCAAATTTCTCTGTTTGAGCAAGTAATTTTGTATTTATGTGTAAGAAGATCCTACTCATGTAATTCTATGTAGATGATAGAAAGTTATGGAAAAAGTTGTGTATGTAATTTCAGAGAAATTTTAATCCAATGAAATCAAATATAAATATGAATTGGTAAACATTAATAATTCAGTTTCAGCCACTTAGACGCCATAAATTTCAATTTTTCCCACGTATGATAGCTTCGCAATAGATGAAAGTTCTAGGAAACTTGAGAACTTTAAGTGAAAAAAACAAGCAGAGCGACAATAAATTATAATCCCACACTAAACTTCCCTCTTTTAAAAAAACAGAAAGTTCTAGACTATAAAGTTAATTCTAAAAACAGTTCTGTAAATTACTTTGGCCCTTATCTGCTGCGTACGTTTGATTTATACTAATTTTTTAAGGGGTTTCGAAAAATTATGGACTTTTTAATAATATTTATGCTCCAAAAAATGAGAAAGAACATGAAAAAAAAGTGACATTTGGACAAACTTTCTGATCTTTTCTAAACTTTTATTACCTCCTAAACGTGCCGGTCTACGGTTTTCAACTTTACATTATCTCTCTCTCTCACTCCTATGCTAAATCTGCTTTTTCTTTTTCTGTTCCACTTCTATGGAACTCTCTTCCTTCTACTCTTAAATCTTCTTTCTATCCTACTTTCCTCAAAAACCTAAAAAATTTCTTCTTTAAGCAGTTCATAGCAGAGCGCCTTTGAACGATGCGTAAAATGCGCTATACAAATAATTAATTATTATTACCATTATTTTCAAAATAAATTTCTAAAAATTGAGAATGATTATGGAATTTTTTTGTGAAACATGAAATTTTTAACAAAGAACATTCCAAAATTTAAAATCAACGTTCATCATCGAAAAATTTCTCTTTCTGACCAAAAGGAAATCAATTTTATAAAGCCTTACTTCACAGAAAAAAATATTTTAAAAAAATAGATTAAAAAAATCTTATGTTAAAATAGAAATTCTTATTCGTCTATTTCAACAAAAAATTTTTTGCAATTCTAAATACCTTTCTCAGAATATATATTTTTAGAATTCAAAAACGCTATTTTGCTCCAAACGAGAAATATAATTTCAGTATTATATATTTTAAATCGAGACTATTGAATGTGATGCTTATTGATGGTATAGAAAAAATTAGTGATGAAGTTTTTTTGAGAGGGTTATTCACCTTTCATAAAAATATATCAAGCAGAAATTTGATTTGAATTCAAAGAAGAATAATATTGATGTGAAAAAACAAGTCTCATCATTTGTTAGGAAGAAAAAAAGAAAAAATGATTTTAATAAATAAAAAATAAAAATTGAAACAGAAAAAAAAAAATTCTAAATGAATTAAAAGCAGATTTTGTTACTTTAAAGAAAAAGTTGTAACATAAGTTTTGAATTATGATAATTAACGTTACCAGTCAATTTATTCTAGTCTTAATAGTTTAAAGACCAGAAAACATTTTTCAAGTTACAAAAAAAACCACCTAATTTAAAAATCACTAAGGATTTGAATTAGAAAAAAAAATAACATCAGTTTGAGCTCTGAAAGCAACTTGTTGGTGATAAAACACATTTGATAAATAAATAAAATGACTCTAAACATAGAAAGTCTTTTGAAATTTTATTTCTTTTGCCAGCTGAACGGTTTTTTTGTTGAACATCTAATATCCATTCAATGAATTCTTTAAAATAATATATAACATTGAAAAAATGACATGAATGACAAAAAAAATTCGAGTTTTGCCATAAAGTATTTTTGGCTCATGTTTTCTTGGTTTCTATGTAAATGTCAAATTTTTGAATAATAAAATGATTGGGAATATGAATGCTAATAATATAAATAAAATTGCTTTCAAGTGGCACGGTATGTGTTTTATTGAGAATTTCTGAACTCATTTGCAAACAATCTGAAAACTTTCAAATAAAAAAAGAAATATATCAAATGAGAATTTTGTTAACCCAGATTTTGATACATAAACTCGATTTTGTAAAAAAAATTATCAACTGAATAAGCTCAAAAAGTGCATGAAAGTGAAAACTATAAAAACGTGTTAATTGTGTGCAATATTTATAAAAAATTAGAAAAAAATTTAAAATATGAAAAGTAAATAAAATTTTTATGCAAAAATACTTCACTCACAATTTCTCTATTCTTTTCTATTCAGAAAATTTGATTTCTACACAAAGTTCTTTGTAGTTTTGTTCGATCGTTATATTTACTCATTTTTCTTGTATTTTCCTAGGTTTTTACATTTAAAAAAAAATTCAATTATCAAATAATTTTATTTTTTTCACAAAGGTCTAATAACGTAAACGAAATGAACTTTTTTGCTTTTTTTGTAACAATATTGCACTTATAGTTCTCACTCAAACTCATTTTTGAGCTTTTGTATCTGTTGTGTTTTTGATTCACACCCTTGAAACCCTTTTTGGAATATAAAGCTAATGAGCACTCGTGCTTTACAAAAGTACTATCAAGCAAAATGATCTAGAATCAAGGTGAAAATCGAATTTGTTGATTTCTTAAATTTAAAATTTATGAGTTTTTTATGCAAAATGGAAGAAAGTAATGAATACTAATATTTCATAGTGGTTTTTTTCCAAAAATTTTCATTTTATTACGAAAACGATACATTTTGCACACATGTATCAGCTATGAAGAAGCAAATCTCAAAAAACCCAGAATATTAATGAATGGCTAAACAATTTGCCAATAGGAAATAATAATTCTCAATGAGCAAAGTATATTTTCAACCCAATAAACTTTTAGGAAATATATCTTAACGTTGATGAAACTTTTTGAAAGTAATCAAACCATCAACTTAGAATAGAGTTTGGTTTATTTTTACCAGACGTTGTGCGCTAAGTTTGTTCTTGTTTCTTCATTAATTTTCATGCAGGTGAATTTGAAAATAAAACATTAGAAAATCAATTTTATTTTTTAAATAAATTTGGAATTTAAATAAAAAAATTAATCAGAACTATTTCAAGGGTTTAATTTTTCATTACGACAAAAATAAATCTTGAAAAAAGTGAAAAAGATCCCGGCTCATCATTTGAAGATTTCCTAGAAAATGAAAGAGTTCGTGAATTGATAAATCTAACCAACAAAAAGATGTTCTTACAATGATTTATTCAGAAAAAATTTCATTAAAATAAATTGAATAGAAAATTATTTTTTTAAACGTGACCATACTCTCAAACGGCTTTTCATAAATTTTGGTTGTGTTAAATTTTCTGACACAAAGCTTTCAAGACTCAAAATTTTCAATCTATTCTGAATGATTTTGATCGAAGTTAAAAATATAGTGAAATTTTCAATAATCTCAAACCTTGAATTATTGAGAGCACTGGTGTGTGACAAGGAGCTTAAGGCCATGCAAGACTAACTTCCATTTGAACGGTGAAAAACTAAAGAATCTATTGAGAAAAAATGCACAATACCAATCTGCAGTTTTAGTGTCACTATAATATTGGAATCCCTCAAAATATCCGCTGGTTTTGAGGTATTTGCACTTCTGTCGCAATTGTAGTACAAAGCATTTCTTGCGCCTCATTAGTCATGAAAAGAATTGGATGATGGGATGTCTTTTATGATTTTTGTATCAGCTTTTTTTCCTTCATTCTTGTACATTGTATATAAGTGAGTTGATTATCAGTTTCTTCAAAGTTGGAACTGTAAATTTAAAAAATGTTGGAAAGCTTCATGTTGAAAACTTGAAATTCAAAAAAAAAATTTTGAGTTTGTACCATTAAAAGTTTTTTTTTTGAGAAATTTTTTCACTAAGACGTATAATTCATCAGTTTTTTTTTTGGAACGAGTTTTTAAACATTGAAAATCTCTTCCACAAAGCTGTTGTAATGTGGATGGTTTAAAGTTCACTAATGCTTTTAAACTTATCTCTGGTCATGGTAGCTCCCAAAAGACTCCAGACATTAGAGATCTACTCAATTGAATGATGGATTGAACCAATTGAACTTTTCACTTCATTTTTGGCTGCTCTTTAAAGTCTTAATAGACTGCGCATGCTTGCAACCGTGGCAGAAGCATCTGAAATGACTTGCAGCTAAAAATTTTTTTGATGAGTTTATCTTGAATATGAGAAATTTATTTTTGATCTAATTTGAAAGTTTTTATTATGACAAAAATCAACATTTAAATAGCTATTTTTGAAGTTTGTATAATATAAAAGAATGGTGAGACACGTATGTGAAATTTTCTGGCCCAAACGCACGTCTACAGAAAAAGTAAACGCTTTCATTGAACCTGCAACATGTGAAATAAAAAAACGACGCTGGCAGATGCTAGACCACGTTTTGCGTATGAACGACCATGTTCCGGCAAAAGAAGCAACCATTGATTCCATCAAAACCAAAGAAAACAACACCAAACACTCACCACCACCAAGGATGACTTGAAACGTTACTTCTTATCAATAAAAAAAACAATTGAACTTTCAAAAAACAAGAAATCGGGGAAGTTGGAATGAAGCCGTGCTTTGGCCAGCAAAAAACTCTTAAACTCTAAATCAACATTCAATTTTTAATGCTTTTTGTAAATCCAAATAAACGAATGATGTATAATAACTAAATTCCATTTTCATAATATGAAACTAAAAAAATTTTTTAAATGATTTTGGTTTCAAAAATTTAACTTTTCAATTGTCACATGAATCATTGGTAATTCATGAAATGTCTTCAAAAAATAAGCAGGATTTCATATATTTCTGTGTTTTACCAAGAATACTAATGAGATATGAAACTCTGAAATTTTAAAACTGAAATAATTATTAGAGAGAAAAATTTGAAGTTATTGAAATTATTCATAGCTTGCATTCTGAGTAGAATTTTGACAGTTTATATTTTGTTTTTAGATAATTTTAAAAGAAAGTTCACATAAATTAGATAATTATAACTTTTTTATTCAAAAGTTCGTGACGATAAAAATGTAATTTTTTTATTGCTCAATAAAGCATTTTTCAATTAAGCATCATTCAATAAATAAACTTTCTAGCTTAAATTATTTTCCAAACGGGAAATCCTAATGAGAAGAAAATTAAAAAAAAATAAGAAGTTCAAAAATAAAATGTTTAAAAGCCAATGAACTGAAACAACTTTGATTTCATAAGTAGTGTTCATGACAATAATACAAGGTGAACTTATAAAACATTAAACTTTCATCAATAAATATTTCAGTGTTTTGTAATTTCTGCTCTATACGTTGATTTAATTACCGAAAATTGTCAAAAATAAACGTCAAAAAATGATTTTGAATGAAAGGCTAATAAATATCATGTTTTTGTTAATTGGAAAATTTATTAAAAAGGTTTCAACTCAAAAATAATCTTTCAAATTAATAAAAACCTGAAACCAAACTGATTTTAATCAACAAAAGTTTATTTCTTATATTAAAACTAACCAATAACTTGAGATATAAACTCCCAACAAATCAATCAACTAACTACCCAACTATCCAACTACACAACCTTCTCTCAGTGCCAGCCAGGTGTGGGCACCAACCGAATGTACAGTCAGTTGTACAAGGCACCCATCAAGACGATGATCTTGGGTGCAGGTTGTTCCGATGTGTCTCAAGCTACTGCCAGAGTCTCTCACTTGTGGAATCTTATCCAGGTTATTATTTTTGAATCTCGTAGAAAATTTACATATATTTCCTTCATTTTTTGAATTTCAGCCAGTATTTTTAATTTTTTTTATGAATATTTGAGTGAAAAATGATTTTGCTTACATAAAAATGGTTTTTTGTCGCCCATGTAGCTGCTTATAAAAACATGCACTTTTGATTTTTAAGTAATATTTGGACAAAAAAAAGTTTTTTCCCATAATTATATTTATTGAAATGTTAATCGAAACTTTCAAACGGCTATAACATCGAAACAAATTATATTTTCCGTATTAAACTTCTTTCGCAATCGAAGAAAAATTATCTGCTCAAATGTAACCGCGCATTTTTCATATAAGCAAAAATCATTATATTCTCAAATTAGTAGCAACTTTGAAACAAATAATGTATTAATTATTTCAAATTGGCACTGAAAATTTAAAGCATTGATTCTGTGTCGTGTCAATCAAAAAGATGACATAAGTTTGAGACATACCCTCCCAAGCACGAAGAATGATGGCTAGAAAGTTTTGAACGCTACAAAATTTCTCTTCTTTTTTGCATATTACTCTTGAAAATAAGCTAAAACTATATTGTGAATATCTCTTTTGGTCAGTGTTTTTTGTCTTTTGCGTGTTTCATAAACATTAACTGTCTAGAACAACCCAAAATATATGTTTATTAATTTGGGAAGCTCTAGTTTTTGTCAATTTTTTGTTGCTCTAACTCTACAGTTTGAGAAATAGAAATTCAGACTTTTTTTCTCTGACGACTGTTTTGACTTTTTTTATAACCTTTCAATAGAAAGTAAGTTCAATGTTTCATTTTCCTATAATAATTATTAATGCAAATTTACTTTTTATTTACTTTTACTTTTTTGCTTTTCTCGTTCCCATAAGAAACGTAGGTTTTTTTGAGATGATTTTTTACTAGCGATTTCAATGATTTCAAAAAATAATGTTTTTTGACACTATATTTCATCAAATTATTCATTTTAAAAAAGTTTTTCAATGATACCGTTCAATAAACTACGATCTTAGTCGGAAGTTATTTCAGATATTAGAGGGGAGAGACTTTTTATGAGCAGTTCTACAAACTCATCGAACATTTTACAACTTCCTGCTTATGATATTCTGAAAAGTTATTTCTAATCTGAATCTCATTATGCTTTGTACCTTGTCCAATTACTTATTGATACTAATTATTTAAAAATCATTCATCAATGCTAATTATCTTTATACGCTAGCATTATATTTTTCAAATTAAAAATTTTGCACAGAAGAAATCTTTTATGTCTTTATAATTAAATTTTTTGTTGAGTTTTCATCCTCACTGAAATAAAATATTTGCACTAATTAAGGAGCTTTGAAGAATAATTCAAATGTTTAGTTTTCTCTATCTCTCAAGCATAAACCAAAGCTTATCAAAAAACTCTACTACAAAATTGCTCTTTTTTAAAAGTCAAAACTATTTTTTTATAAAGAAAAACGATGCTTCAGAAATCAATCAAAACAATCTGAACAAGGTGGCAGAGGTCAGGTGATTTCAAAAAATATTTTTTTAAACCAAATACATTTAAAAAAGAATCGCGTATGACACAAGGCAAAAATATCAAAAAAGAATCGAAAAACTTAGTATATTTTTATTTTGGGAATAATTATTTTATTCCAATTACTCACAAAATTTGGTTTTGTTTTCCAAAAAAATTAAAAAAGTATAACAAAGTATGCAGACGAACAAATGGCTTTGAAATGACCTTAGAACGACAAGATGTCAGACTTCAAAATTTTTAAAATTTTGGAAATGTCCAGAAAATGAGTTTAAAGAGATATTTCAACTAAAACTTTTTTGAATAATTAAACCCCGAAGTGAAGCTGAACACACGAATTGGAAAAATGAAAGTTGCTTATATCAATATATATTTCAGTATCTAAACTTTATTTGAACGAATTTATTTGCAGTTCAGAAAGGTTTTCGGAAATATTTTACTTGATAATTCTTCTTTACTATAATAAAACAAAAAAACACGACAATAATTAACTTCGTTATGAAAGACTTTGATAAAGAATATCATTACAAGGTAACTGAATTATCAACACCTTCCCAGTGTAATGAACACGACAAACTGCTTTTTGAATTCCGTTCTCCAGTGATCGTGTGCCTATTTTATTAAATTACAAAGTTCTTGTTGATGGATGATCAAAACTTTTTCCCCTCTGAAAAGGAAGTTCTATATTAGAAGCCCCAGCTTGCTTTGATTATAAAAATGGCTTCGTTTTTTTTCAATTAAGTTTAAGCAATCTACTGTATTGCGGTGCTTGACTATTCTCATACAAATTGTATACTAATGAACAGAGCAACCTCCGTCTTCATAGGATGAAAAAAACTGAATTTTTTTAAAATTTTGTTTTTATTTTAATATTTTTAGATTAATTCTAATAAAACTGTAATTCAAAGATTTTATCGTAATTCTGATTAATTGGAACAGCTTTCAAATTCGAACGACCACTGCAACTAACTCCATTTGGATACATTCATAAGTGCCTCAGAGCTTTAATAATATTTAATGCCATACATTTCAAATAATAATTGTTAGTTATATAGAAAATAATTTTTCATTCTTAATTGGAAAAAGATTTTTGCGAAGATATTCATCATTTAAGAATATTACAAAATTTGAACAAAATATGAAATTCATCCAAAAAATTAACAATCATCAATTTCATTTAAAAATAATCTCAACTCAATTCTATCACTTACCCAGCTGTCTTATTCAAGCGCAAGTCCTGCCCTTTCTGCCAAAGAAACATATAAACGGTTTCTTCGTGTGTTTCCCCCAGAGAGTTCATTCAACGATGCCAAATTTGACCTTCTGCACGCCTTCAAATGGCAACGTGTAGGAACTTTGAACCAAAACGTGGAGCTGTTTGGAATGGTGAGATCACTCTATTTGAGTTTTGCTTTATGAATTTGAATTAATTTAAAGGCTTTAAATTTATTTTGTTGCATGTATTTGTTTAGTTTAAGCTTTTCAACATGGGGCATGAGGCTTTATTGGCTCAGATGTTGACATAAATGCATTGAAGTTTGTTTTCATAGTTTCAAAGCACATTGCGCACAGTGATTAAATAAAAAAATTAAAGATTAAAAAATTGTTATCTTGTAACCACATTGATCAAATGAAAAACTATAGTTTCAAAAAAACTGAATAATCCTACATGCCACAACACAGCATCTTATCGTTCATTCCAAAAACTCTCCATTCGTTAAATTCCTCTTAAACTTTGAACGAAGAAAAAAATTGATTTTTCAAAATTGATTTAGAGATGCTCAAAGAAAAAAAACCTTCTTATACTTGGAATTTTGTGAACCTTGAATCACGATGCATAAGTCGTCATCTTTGATGGAACTTTTACTTGTTTTAGAGACAAAAACAATTCAAGTTTAGTATTTTTACTCTGTTTCAGTTTTTACTTCACAAATTGAATTTGACTAGAAAAAGTTTTATAGCTAAAATCCCTTAAAACGCAAAAAGTTTCTGAGAATTGAATTTATGATGTTTTGAAACTTTTGGGTTAGTTTGAAAGGAAATTTCGAGAGAAAGGAATAAAAGCTAAATAAAAAGGGCATTGTATGTTTCTGACCTTTCACTGATTGAACAAAAAAGTTTTGGTTTTGTACAAAAAAAGAACAAAGTCAAATCAAAAAACATTCAGAAAAATTCAAAAAAAAGTATTCAAAAAATTTTAATGTAAACTACATAGAAACTTTTTTTTCAAAATGATGATAAAAATTGGTCATTAATTTTATAAACTCCAGTAAAAAGAGGAAAATGAAGTTTTACATTTTAATCTTTGGATTTTTTAAATAAAATTTTATAAACTATTGGCAGTTTATATGCATACTTTTTGAAAAAATATCGAATGAATGAAAATCAATTAAAATGAATTTTAGTTTTGATAATGAGTGGAATGAAAAAACTCACATAAATGTGTAATTCTGAAGTGAAAAAACAACAATATAAATAACTTTAATATTCAAATAAATACACTTAAAAGTTTATTTATTCCACGAAGCTTTTCGTAAGATGAACTTACATTATCAAGTGGAGGTACAGATATTTGTACCTCTATTTGATAATGTAAGTTCATCTTATGAAAATAAACTCCTAAAAGTGTTTTCATTTGAATATTTACGTTTGGCTTGAAGAATTAGAATAACTTTAACTTATTTAAAATTTCCAAAAAAAAATTCGAAACAATATTGCTGAAAGTTCCAAAATGCAATGCATTTTTCAAATAGAATTATTCACTTACGCGCCTGAAATAAAATAAAATAATGATATAAATAACAATAATAAAAAGCATAAAGATGAAAAATAAATGACATAAATAAAGACCTTTTTTTATATATTCGCTGTCTGTTGTTACAGTTTTGCTGTAGGGCTTTGCTCTTGTTTTTTCATCAATGAAATTTAATCAAAATTATTATAAAAATAATAGAAACAATGATGCCAAAAATGAAATTTTCAACTAAAAATTAATACTTTTCATGAAGAATTGTTTCAAAAACTTCAACCTCATACGCCAAAAGCATACAGTTGAGGGGATTGTAGTGACAATAATTGGAGTCAATAAAATAGAATTTAAAGAAATTTTATTTGTAACAAAAAATATTTTTAAAAAAATCTATCTAAGGATCAGAAAGAGTGAAAAGTAGAGAAAAACTTAAACGAGTAGGAATATGAAATCTTTTGAAATTATAAATAATTTGATTCAAAATTTCATAGAGCCAAAGGATAATCAGTTTTTTCAAATTAACTTCCAATTCTTTGTTGGAAGCTGGATCACTTTGTAATTTGAAAACGTCAAAATCTATGATTAATTTCGAACTCAAAAAAAATAATGAAAGATTGCAGCTGTGTTTTTCTCAGAGACTTTTCACAGCACGTTGATCAAGTTGTTCTGGTCATTTTTTTCTGAAAGAATGAAGCCTGTGTTTCTCCATACATCAGTTTTTTTTTAAGTATTTAAAAAAAATTTTTTAAATATGGAAAATTCTTCATTGTACTGGAAATGAGTTGTAACAAAAGTTTCGAAAAAATAACATATAGAATGGGAACTTTTAAAAATTATTGCAACTATTTTTCTATTTTAAAAAAATGAATATTCTATGTTATCATTCGAAAAAATGACTTGAAAACTCGCTCTGAATCATGCTATATTGTAGAAATCCAACAAAATTCTTTCTTTAGAACAAATCAATAAAAGCAATATTAGTAATAATAACAATAATAATAGTGAAAAGAACAAACAATAAAAAATCATAGTATTAATAAAAATAAAAATATCAATAATAACAATTAAACCCCACCAGACAAACGAAGATTTTGTAAGCAGAGCTACAAGCCAAGGCATTCAAATCGTCACATCAGAGTCTTTTCTCAACGATCCTCGACCCTCTGTCAGACATCTCAAGGTTTCACAAAGCTTTCAATAGTTTTGTAACAAAAGGTTTTTAAATGTTACAATTTAAATTAGTTAAATATGTTCATGAGAGTGTTACCTGGTGAAGATAGATGAGTTTAACGGAGAATATTGAAGGTTCAGTCGATGGTTTTTCATTTTTCTAATAAAAGTTGAGAATGAACGGATGAAAATATTTGTTCAACTTTTTTTATCAATAAATAAAATTTTTATGTTTATTTCATTGCATAGCTTCCACCTTAATACGTTCTATCTGAAATATATTTGTTCAAGTAATGGACATAAGAAAAAAATTTACGAAATAAATATGTATAAAGCACGATTTACTGAAGCAAAATAAGATCAAGTAGTATTAAAACAAGGCCGAACCACATGGGTTTTGTATTATTGTGGTGAACTGCAAGATGAAGTGAGTTTTGCTCAGGGAAAAGCTTTTTATATTATTCGATATGCAAGCCAGTGATTTGGTGCGTACATTTTCATCAGCTTGACGTTTTGAAAATTAAAACTCGAATTCAAAAATTTAACGGAAGATAAATGAGAAAAATATACAAAGAACAAAAATATATAAAAATATAAGCAATTTGGCAATTCGCGGTTGAAAAAAACAAAAAATAATACATTGCAAACTTATTATTTTATTTCTGTTTTATAACTTGGATAAAATTACAAAAATTCTCGACAAGCTTGTAGCTAAGAATTTGATTATCGAACATTGTTTTCGTAGAAGAATTTGACAACCGCCTACAGAGGAATCTTAATTCAAGCGTAACTTTTTTATTTCAATTTTATGAATAATTTAAAGCATTTCCACATGCCCAAACAATTATAAAAACAAAAAAAAATGAAAGCGCTAATTTTCACAAAAAAGATCATAGAATGTTGTTTCTCAAAGTTTGTGGATGAGGGGAATGCACTGAGTAACTTCATAAAAAATAAATATGTGTTTTGAACTCTGGAGAGTTCGAAAAATATTGCCTTTCACCTTGCAATTAACCCATTTGAACAAAAAGTCAGTTTCTTTAATGAATAATCAGTGTTACCCTAAGAATAAGGATGAAACAGCACAAGGGTTTTGAAAAGCTTATCACCAAGCTTTTCGAATCATTAGAAAATCTTCATTTGATGAAACCTGATAAAATGATTGTTTTTTAATGCATTGAAAAACTTTCTCACAAACCTTTGAGACCTTTGTGTTGTATTTTACCATATTCATCGAAAAAGCAATGCAAAATTTAACGGGTGATACGGAATGAAAACTCGCATATGAAAATTTATGTTTTCAATCAAATTTTGTTGAATGATAAAAAAATGATTCGAAAGAATGTGATAAGATGTAATGTTAGTAGCACAACATCAGAACAACACCAGACCCTACGTTGATAGGCCAGTTAGGGTTTGAGACGTTTTCAGGTTGAATAACAAACTTTTCTAAATATTTCAAATATAAAAAAATTGTAATGAAGTGTGAAAAAACATTATTTTATCATTTTTAATTGTGTGGAAAGGAATTGGCGACAAAAAGTTGGTTCTTAACGGGATTTTTTAGAGTAACTCTAGGCTTGAACTCTATAAATGTGGAAAAACTTAATTGCATGCTATATGTATGTGAACATCAGTTTTACTGGGTTTCTGAGTTGAGCATACCTGGTGATGAAACTAGTTGAAAGCTTTGTTTCAACTAGTGCAGTGTTTTTCTAGACTGTATTTAATTTTACGAGATTCATACATTATTATGAGTTTTAAACAATTTAAAAACTATTTTTTACCTTTGTTCTAATTTTAGTGCAATTTTTTCTGCATCATATATATTACTCACCACCTGGTAGAATTGTTGAAAAACTCACTAGACTTATTTATTTCTCATTTCCAAATATTTCAATCGAATTTTTTCTTCTTTTTTCATCTTTCTGAAATCATCTTCTGCGCTTGATCACCACAAGTTCAAAAAGCATAGAAATAATTAAAAAAATCTACTGATATTTTGCGACCTTTTTGATTTAAACGTAAAGTGCGTTTAACCCTCTTTTGAGAGGGTCTTGACCTGCGGGTGATTATGTTTTGGAAGCTGAGATTAAAATGGCACCCAGTAAAACCAGATAACAGAATAAAAAACCATTTTTGGTTCTTAATTTTTTTAATTTTAGTTTTGTTTTTTGATAGTTTTATTTTTTTGAGACATCTCCATTTTGTAGCAATATAGTAGCCTTATATTAAAAAGGGCGATTAAAAAAACACTTGCGCCTTTTGAGTTATAACTCTCAGAAATTTTCTATGTATAAGAATTCAGTTGGGTGGTTAGACAAAATTTGAGTAATTATATTCATTCGAAGGAGCAGGTGAGACCACGCTCGGAACCACGTTTCCAACGTATTTTACTGAAGTACAACGGATCTTTGCTCAAAAATGAATTCTCCAATTTTATTTAAACTTTTTGAATATTATACTTTGATGTTTTATCATGAAAAACAATTTTCTCATTTTTTCGAAACAAAAAGTATTAATTCATTAATCTTAGAAAAATGAAAAATGAAAGGTTGGTTGCTATAATTGAAAAAATTTTTAGGTCGATGAAGCAAAAATATAGTGGTCCATTGAATTCTCGGGCTTTCTGTATCAGCATTCTTGCCACGTATATCTGATCACAGCATCCTCTTTTTGGACGGAAGCCACATTGGTTTTCTTCAAGTTGGGTATCCAAAACGTGTTTCAATCTGTTCAATATGGCCTTACCAACAACCTTGCTTACCACCGACATTAGTGAAATTCCCCGGTAGTTTGTACATTCCAATTTGCTGCCTTTTTTGTAGATTGGGACAATGATCTGTTTTCTCCAATCAGCTGGCACTGTTTCTTCTAACCATATCTGATCTGAGGTTATCTTCAGCCAGTTTACCCTAGCTTCAGCTCCCAATTTGAGCATGTTTGAGTTCAGATCATCGATTCCTGCAGCTGTGTTAGATTTGCATTGTTTCAAAACTGATTCTTGTTCTGGTTTTGTTGGGGGTAAGGCGAGAAGTTCTTTCAAGTCATCTTTGAGGCTCATCTTTGGAAGAGAAAAATCATTATATGCTGTGGGTAATTTGAATTTGCGTTTGCATTCGTTTCAAAATAACTTTTCCATCTCTTTATTTTTGACTAACCAGGAAGGTTCAGTTGAACAAATATGGTGCCATAATTATAATTTGGTTAAAAAAGAGGCCAAAAATGCATGCAGAAAAGCGCTCAATGATTGGTGGGAAGAGAAAGCTAAAGAAGCAGCTTTACAAGCTGAACAGAACATTAAAAATGGTCGTGGTGGGTCAATTCTGAAATCTCTCAAAATAACTAAGCAATCTGAAATAAAATATGTCCATGGAATTCTAGACGCAGACAATAAGACAAAATTACTTGCTTTTCTGCATGCATTTTTGGCCTCTTTTTTAACCAAATTATAATTATTTTTGAGGCTTAGAGGGATTGACTCCCCACGTTGTTTGAGGTTGAGGATTTTGAGATATAGATTACTCTTTTTTTCTATTACTTCTTTAACCTCTTTTGTAATCCACTCTTTTTCTCTAATATTTTTCTTTTTTGGTAAACAGTTATTGATGGCATTAATGAATGTAGATTTGAACTGGCACCATATTTGTTCAACTGAACCTTCCTGGTTAGTTTCTAGTATATTTTCGTTCAACTTATGTTTGAAATTGTTTATTGTTTGTATGGATAGATCTTTAGGATTTTTAATGAAATTAAGACGTATATTATTGTTGATGTATTGTTTTTTATATGTTTTTTTCGATAGTTGGACAAAAGATATTATTATGTTATGATCTGAAATGTACTTGGTTTTTCTGTATGCTCTTGTATCAGTAATTAGTGAACGATATTCTTGGTTGATTAGGACATAGTCCAACACATGCCCTCCTTCTTTTTGCCCCGGATGAGACCATGTCCATTGATGAATCTTCTTGTGGGGGAATATCGTATTGGTGATAACAAGACTATTTTGATTACACAGATCAACCAATCTTGTGCTGTTTTGATTCTTTTTATCTGGGTTGTGTGGGCTATGTAGTCTGGAAGATGTTGTTGAAGGTCCTACCCTAGCGTTGAAGTCTCCAAGTGTGATTATGACATCCTTTTAGTTTGATTCAGCAACTAAATCTTGAAGTTTTTCATAGAAATTTTTAGTTTCAATGGCTACGTCGACTTTAATAGGGGCATAAACTGCAATGATGCTCATGCATGTACTTTCTAACTGCAACCTCACTTTCAAGTCTTTCGGATAGAGGGTTGAAAGTCCCATTTTTTTTTTAACCCTATTCGCATTTTGTTTCTCAACACCACCGCTATTCCTCTTTGATTGCCACTCCTTTTTTCATCAAGTGGAGAAAAGATAATGGTAGATTCTTCTAGCTCTAGTACACTGCTTCCTTGCCACTGAACGTCCGAGAGTGCCAACAACGATAAATTTTTCAGTCTCATCGTTTCAATAACATTTAAAAGTTATATAGCAACTAAATTCAACATATTTAACGACAAAAGCCAATATATACAACGACCAAAGCCATCACAAATAATTACAGAAACAAGGTGTAAGGATAATTGTGGGCAACTTCTATGAGACGTATGCCAGGGTTATCTTCTGTGAGGCCTACAAAGAGGAAATGTATGGGACAAACTATGCTTGGATCATTACAGGTTCAATTTTGCTTTGTTCAACTTATTTTGATCTATACAATGCACAATTTAGTGAGGGTAATGTACCAGGGTGGGTAATTGGAAATAACTCAGCCTATATTTTAAAATTTAATAAGTAATGTAGCTGAAAATTTTTCATGAAGTGTTAATATACTTCTATGTATAACTTTATGGAATTCAATTTTAGCGTGCACTTGTGGAAAAAATATTCAAAATAGGAAGATGTAGGTATGGAGTCCTAGCGCCAGATGCTTCAAACAGCCGAATAAATGGTTTCCATTAAGTTCATTCAATAAGTCAACAAAATTATTTTAGAAATTTAACGTATTAGATTCGTGCAAAAATCTAGCACAACAATATTATAGTTTTTAGCTTTCAAAATCATTTTTTGAATTTTCAAATGAGAAAAAAAATAGTTTTTAAATGACTAGACAAAATCTCGTACAATTTTGGTCTTTTTTTGGGTGTTTTCTCCATATTTTGATCTTTTTGGGTGTCTTTTTTACGCAGATTCCAGTCTACACAAGTAAGTGTGATCAATATTTGGAATCTTCAAGGCTGGGTGTGATATCTATTTTGCCTATTTTTTCTATGGCTTTAACAAAACTGTCGTTTAGACTATTTTTTTTAAACTTTTACGAATAAATCGTTTTTTTCATTGTTTCTATTTGGTTTTTTTCTGATTTATTCGTTCTAAATTCTGACCATTTCTATACTATCGTCCTGGTGGTTATGCTACTTTCTTAATGACCAATTTCTCAATAAATTGTGTACTTTTTTAACTGAAAAGTTTTTTCTTCCTGTCTTTCAAAACTTGAAATTTTTGTCGCTCTTCTGCTCTGCCAAGATCAAACTGCCAAGTTAGAATTCCACTTTGTTCGTGACTTCTCAACGCATTTTCAAAGGGTTCAAATCTTGCCTTTTCATTGGTTCACTTTTTCTCAATTTAACTTGCAAAAAAGTCACGAAAAAAATTATTTAATAATTTTTCAAAAACATATTTTTTCAATATTAATTTTTTTAGTTTAAATTTGGTTTAGCCACAACAAAAGACATTTTGTCATAATGGAAGATACAAGACTGAATCAGATAAGTTGAATAAATCACCAAAATTTGGATTCAGGTCTTGTGTGAACATGGAAAATAAATATTTCTCAAATTTTTGAGCATACAAATGCCTACATTTGGCTAGTGGTGGTAGTTAGTTGTGTATAAAGTCGGAATAAAAGCCGCATGACTAATTTCATGATGGCTTGTGTAATTGTTAGCTGAGTATTGTGAAAAAATTGAACACATTGTTTTCCCTTTTTGGGTTTTTTTTATGTTTTTTCAAATTTTAAAGAGTTTATTACTCACACATAACGAGAATTTATTGCTGTTTTTTAATCTCAAGATTTTGTTCTATATTAAATAAAATTTATTACAGCAATCGCTTCAGCAATTTAAATAATTTACATTTTAATAGCACTTTTTTTTCATCAAAGCAGCAGTATTTTTAATTTTATTTAATCGAAAAATTTTTTAAATTTCATTCAAGAAACTAATCTGGAAATTAAAATTTTCAACTAAAGTTATTTCAACAATTTCGACTGATTAACATAAAAACCTCTTCAAAAAAATTAATTCACTTAGAAAGCAATTTTAAATGGAAAAAGCATTTGAATAAATGAAAGATTAACTTTAAGCTCAAAAAAATACTTTCAAATGCATAACATTGCTTCGAAAATAGATAAAATTGCTCCAAAAAACACTAACAAATGAAATCAAACAAAACTCCCTTATAAAGTGAATTTAATTACTTTTTTACATGAGGTGTTGAAGGATAAACCGTTATATGTAGCTGGAAGGCATGCAGATACGATTAAGTACTTGGCTGACTAAACTAGAGTTACGAGCTGTTAAACAAAGTTGGTCTTCTTTGCAATGGTGTCGACAAAATGATGCTTTTGAATTTTGATGGGCTCCATGGTTTATTCGACACAGTGTCACTTTATGGTGGCAGTTTTCATTTTTTTTTTCACTTATGATTTAGGCTCATTGCCTTGGACTATTTTTATTTTTTTTCTCTGAGTCGCCTTGATGAAAGTTTGATGTGATTGGGTGGTTGAGGTGTTGGTGTTTTTTATTTTTTTTAAGAAATGAAGTTGAAAAAGTATAATCCGAGATAAAAAAGTTTCAACGTAGTTTTAATTAAAAATTTTTTTTTTAGTTTTTTAAATTATTACTTCATTTAAGTATTCAGATGACGAATGTTAAAAAAATCGAGTTAAAATCAAATTTTCAAGCTATTATAATATATTAAGTTATGTTTTCTATGTTTAAAGAATGTAATTTTTGCTTTACAATCTTTGGCACACCTACACAAACACATGAAAAATGACTACAAAATGTAATTTATAAAAAAATTTTTTGAAATGTTCACTTTTATATGACATACTCTTCAGAAATTTTTTCCAGATGTAAATTCTCAGATATTTTCAAAATTTCTCTAATGAATATTTAATTCAAATAAACAAATTTTTTTAATAAAAGTACTGAAATTCATTTGACAGAAGAAATTTTCAATTTTTTTGTTTTTTTAACATTTGAACTTATTTAAAAACAGTGTAAAATTTATTAAACACCAAGCTTGGAGTAGAAGGCAGTTCAAAACTTAACTTTCTTATATTGAACTTACATTATATGCAACAAAACATAGTGATCAACATATCATAGTTTACGAAAGTAGATAATGATTAAAATGGCATACAATAAACAGGGTTTTACAGTCCAGAATGGTACAAAGAACGGGACAACATAACACTAGACTGTACACAGGAACAACTAGACACGGTGATCAAGGGGTACTTCACTGCGGACGCCTTCCCCTTCAAAAACTCAAATGTGGCTGGACTCTCAGGCAAGGTTGAGTTGTTGTTTAAATAGATTCAATTACTTTATTGAGCAAAAGTTCCAACAAAAACCTTTATTTCTTTCTATTAAGCGTCTAATGTTGCTACACATTTCGGCACGTTTTGACAATTTTTTAGAAATTCTTATTGTTTTGATTCTGTTTTAATTTTTTTGCTCAATACATTTTGAGAAGTTTCTCTATTTTATATAAAATTTAGAATTTTTTTGAGCCATAATGATTTTTTAATGCTAGATAAACTTCACTTTAACGCTGATTTTGAAGACAACCAGCGTGTCTTGCTTATGCTTTAGAAGGTAAAGATGGCGTTTCTGAAATTATTTCTCAACTTTATTAGATGCTTCATCAAGTTTTTTTAAATTTTTTGTATTAAAAATATGTATTGTGGTTTTCAAACAGAAACAAGTGTTATATAAAGTAAAATTAATAATTATTTTGATGTGTACATAAAACACGTTTGGAAATTATTTTTAAAAACAACAATTATATATTTATTTAATTGATTTTTCACATCACTGCAAAAATTCATTTTACTCGAAAGTAAAAGTTGATTCATCAATTTACAAATTTTAAAAATTCGAAAAAAAATTACTGAACTTTATGCCGCTTTAAATAGTAAAAGCTTAAATTTTAAATTGAAATTATTTCAATTAAAATATTATTTTAAAATGCTTGAAGTGTAAAAGTTGAAAAACTGCTTATTCAACGCTTTAATACAAAATCCAGTGCAAATGTATGAGTAGCTCTAAACGTTGAGAAGATCATGATCGGGTAACTAATGTAGGAGATAGCTGACGATGGTTTTAACTATATGTTGAAACTATAAGTTATTACTTAAAAAATACACAATTAATTGTGTTTATTGACTTTTGGACTTAAATTAAAACAACTAACAATATTCAATAGTTTTGAAAATTCAATTAACTTTTTCACTTAGACAAGTCCATTAAAAACTTGATGCGGTAAATGATTCCTAGCAAGCTTAGCAATATGATTTTTACCGATATTTTATAGAAAAAGTATCTTATTCAAATTAATTCCTCATTGCGTTAGTTTTCTGTTTGGCGCTATATAAATGTAAATTATTAATAAACATCTAAAAAGATTGAGTATTGAATTGTATGGAGTAATTCAGTTATTTATAAGTTTTCAATATTCTTTTCTTATTTCAGATTAGTTACTGCATAATTTTCCAGTAATTTTGTACCAAATAAGTTGCTTCAGTAAAAAAAAACCTGGTTCATCTGAGAATGAAACGAAGATAACGTTTTATTGTGACAGGTATTTTTAAATCGTAAACATGTTTGTGAACTGTTCCGATTCATTCTTCTTCAATATTCCGCCTTCTTGAATATTTTCAAAAAATAACATCAACTTTTATGACATATTTTTAAACAATATGAATTTATTAGTTTCATTTCCATCAATGAATTATCAGTTAATTTTTTCGTTAAAACTCTCAACACAACTCAAAAATAACTGAAACTTCTACAGACGTACAAAGAATTCATGCAGATGTACAAGAAAAAAACGAAGAACAAAGACTTGCCTGGCAGTCAGGAAGCCTCCTATGGTTTTGACAGCGTCTGGAGTATTGCTGCCATTTTCAACAAGAGCATTGGAATCATGAGAAAAAAGGGTTTGTGCTAATTATTTCAAAGATTGATATTTTTCTCACATAAAGATCAGAGAAGAATATAATTGATTCACATTTACGTGTATTGAATAATGATTTTTAATAAAATTAATTGATGGTTTCTATACGTTTTATTGCTGCCGTAAATTTTGAATGTTGTCATGGGTAAGATGTACTCTGTAACATGACAGCTGGTCATAACAAGTGGATGTGGATAGTTATTCAAGTGTTAATTTCTTTGAAGTCTTTTGTCTTATCGTGTAAAAAATCTTTTTAAAAATCTTTTTCAATTGAGTTTTAGAATGAAATATGCAGGTTGAATCTTAGATAATTTAAAATAACGGATCAGAACTTTTATTTAGCTTTGCAAAAACTCAAAAATAACTAAAGTTATATATTAAAAAAAAATGAAAAATAAAAAAAAAACTAAAAAACGGTTATAATTTCTAAATTGCAGCATATTATTGACATGAAAAGACTGTCAGAATGTGACAACCTCAATTTATTACCAGCACAACATTTTGTCACATACATAAAAATGAGGTAGCCAATTAATTCCAATTTTGACGTGAAATGAAAAATTGAGTTATACAGACCATCTTTTTAACGAAAAAATTTTTCGAAATAAATATTAAAAAACATTTTGTATTAATAAAGCTTCAATTCCGATTAAATTGAATTTAAATTATTATTTGTTGGTCATGTTTTATAAAAACAACCCACACACACACCTTATAAGTAATGGCTTAGGGTGTCTGATACGAATCAACTTTTGTATGGAACGAAAATATTTAAATCATAAGGACGATAAGTCTTTTTACTTTCAAATATTTTTTTTGCTTTAAATTGTATTAAAATATTTATTTGATACAACAAAAATATCGTCTAAAATTTCGTCATAAAGATCAGAAATTTTCCTTGAATTAATGGATAAAAAAACTAAAACTATTTTCAAAAATTAAATCTGCCTCTAAGTATCTCTAATGTTAGTACATCATTGCAATGCACAAGATAGGTTTGGAGGCACGGTTTATAATCTTTGAACAAAATTTTATCATGGTCTGTGTAACATGTTGATTGACTTGTGAGCAATTAAGATAGTTATGAAAATGTTTTGATGTGATGTTTGTGTTTCTAAAAAATATAAAAATGAAAAACATTTGATACGTTAGTTAAATTCATTTTTATCTACTTATGTCTAATTTTATTTAGCGGATAATGTTCTTAAAAAAATATATTTTAAATTTTTATTGTGAAGTTCAGAGATGTGGAAAATTAATATGTCAAAACAGTTAATTTATAATAACTTCAATTGAAATTCATTAGTGCTTTTGTACAGAGCTGTTTGTATTTTGTGTTGTTTAAGCTTGAGTTAGGTGTTTGTGTATACTAATGAAAGCAAAAGTAAAACTGTATTGAAACAAAAAAAACCTGCAAAAAAGCTTAAGCTTTTACAAGCACTCACAAATAAATTTCAAGACTTCACAACACCGATGGTTTACAGATCTGTTTGAACTTTGGGGTTGTTAGGCAGCCTTCAATGGGTAGATGGTACACAAAGAAAAAGACAAAAAATAAATAAAAAAGTTTTGTTTTTTTTATGGTTTGAAAAATAATTTATTTTAATTTAAGCTCAAAATGTTTGTAAAATATCTTTAGGAAGAATACCATCGTAAGAAGTGTTGAAAAGACTGATTTATTTAAGTAATAAGGCTTTAATGAAGTTTTTTGTCAAATTAATAGCGACGCTTAGTTTTACTTTTGAATAGCTTATAAATTTTTAATTGCTTTTTTAATGAGCTCAAGTAAAATGAAATATGAGGTGGAAAGCTTTTTTTAATCATTAAGTGCGCTTTTTGGTGTTTTATGTGACAGGGTTGATAATAATAGAGCTTTCATTGTGTTGGTGCGAGAACAAACGCTTACGGTTCAGCTTTTGTCTGAAGCATTAAATGTTTTGGTGGATTTCTGTGCTAATGGTGAGATTAGAATAGTTTTCGTTTTTTGAATTTTTTTAAAGAATCGAATAATTTTGAACAGCTGAATGCATTATAGTTGCTAGAGGAAGATAGTAAAAATATGTCACTCCTTGTATAATTGGGGTTATTTTCTAAGGCTTGACAAGGTGAGGAGTGATTAAAAAATATTTGTGTTTTTCAAAATTTTTCCCATCTCTTTGCTATTTGAATTTGAGTTTTAATACATTTGCTTTGGTTAGCAACCGACATGTTCGGCTGTTTGCGAAATTTGATTTTCAAAGTTATTTTTTCTGCTTTCTGGACACGGCCTGTTTTTTATTTTTATCAAACCTATTTTAAAATTTTATTATAAAAACTTTAGCTTAACTTTTTTCAAGTTTTCGAAATTTTTTTTTCGATCGTAAGTTTATACGTTATACGTTAGCGATATTTTAAAAACTGTAGTATTTATTTAATTAACTTATATTTATTTTGAAATACTTTTTACGTAAAAAATGTCATACTCTAAAGATTTTTTGTTAAGTTTATCCCAAAATACTAATCCTCCCTCGCGTCAAGTGAAACGCCGAGTTTTTTATTTAAACATTAGGAGTAAAATATATTGATAGTAATAGGTTGAATAAAAATAGCAATAACTACAGTAAGAGTTTCAAAAATAATTGCAGGTCCAGCCAGAAAAAAGAAGAAAAATCTAAAAAAGAGTGGTCGAAAGAAAGGGCATCCTTTAAGAAAAACTGCCACAAAGTTAATAAAAGTCCTTTTCGAGTCGGATCTTTAAATGTTGGTTCGATGAAGGGTAAGACTTCTAAAGTGGGGGAAACCATGTCGAGGAGGAAAGTCGGAAGACCAACCTTAAACTTATTCCAGGCAGAGACTCTCGATATAAGTATTTTGGTTGTGGGAATGATGAGGGCACTTGTGGTGTAGGAATTCTACTGGCTGAGAAGTGGTGGGAGAAAGTGTTTGAAGTGGTTAGAGTCTCAAATATAATCATTCTCATTCGAATGGTGGTTGGATCAGTTGTGTTTGTTTTTGTGAGTGTTTATGCACCTCAAGCTAACCTTAGTGAGAGTGTAAAAGATCAATTCTATTATGCGCTTCAATCCACCTTAGCTAGAGTTTCATCTTCGGAACAGCTAATCATAAGTGGAGACTGGAATGGCCATATAGGATCACACTCTACTGCTTTTGAGGATGTGCATGGTGGACAGGCTTTGGGAAAAAGAAACCTTGAAGGTGAAAGACTGCTGGAATTTGCTGTTGCCAATGAGCTGGTTGTTGGTAACTCCTGGTTCAAGAAGAAATTTGAACATCTGGTTACATACCAGTCAGGAGATTGTAAAACCCAAATTGACTACATATTGTGTAAGAGAAGTTTTAGAAAAATGGTATCTAATGTGAAAGTCATTGTTGGGGAGGAGTGTGCAACACAGCATAGACTGGTGGTTGGTGACTTCAAGGTTTGCACTCATGCCCACCCCAAAAGAAGGTTTGTTCCTCGTATAAAAGTCTGGAAACTAAAAGACTTTGGAAATCAAGTTGAATTTTCTAATTTTTTCAATGCATTAATCCAAGGAAATGAAACTGGTAAAAGTTTGGATGAGCGTTGAAAGTACCTGAAAAACAATTTGATTAATGTTACAAAACAGGTTTGTGGAGTCTCTGCAAAACATACCTGGAAGAGGCACACTTGGTGGTGGAATGACAAGGTGCAGCAAGCTGTGTCCCACAAACGCAAATGTTTCAAAGTATGGAAAGCAGGAGGAGACAGATATGCTTATCAGGCAGCTAAACGTGCATCCAACCTTTTTGTACACATAGCCAAAACTGATGCTGAGAAGATTGCGTTCAAAAAAATCAATTCCAGATCTGTTGAGATATATCGACTGGCTGAGCAAATGCGGCGAGAGAACCAGGACGTCATTAGGGATAAACCGGTGAGAAATAATAATGGCCAAATGTCTCTGGATGTTGATTCCAAAAAAGAAGCATGGAAAGAGCATTATATGCACCTTCTCAATGTGGAGTTTTCATGGAATCCAAGTGGTTTGTCCGAAGTCTATCCCGTGGAAGGTCCCAGCGAACCTATTACTACAGCAATGGTTAGAAAGGCCATTAATAAGATGAGCCTCGGGAAAGCAGCGGGTTCTTCAGGTATTGTTGCTGAGATGCTCAAGGCCGCAGGTTCAAGTGGTGCTAGTATGATTCGAGATCTCATTGAAGACATCATCTTTGAAAACCGTATACCGTCTGAGTGGCAGGAAAGGCACACAGTCAGTGTATATAAGGGTAAAGGTGATGCTTTAAACAGGTCTAACTATAGGGGTTTGAAGTTAATTGATCAGGTTATGAAGGTTTTGGAGCGCGTAGTGGAAAATTTTATCAGACAAAGAGTGGTGATTAATGATATGCAATGTGGTTTTATGCAAGGTCGGGGTACAACTGATGCCATATTTATACTCTGTCAGTTACAGGAAAAGCATCTGGTTGCTGGTAAGCCCCTCTACTTAGCATTCATTGATTTGGAGATAGCCTTTGACAGAGTGCCACGAGAAGTGATTTGGTAGAGTATGCGTAAATTGAAAATTGATGAATGGTTTGTGAGAATTGTACAATCCATGTACAAGTAAGTGAGAAGTAGGGTGAGAGTTGGTGATGAGTATAGCAACTCGTTTGATGTTCGGGTAGGTGTCCATCAAGGTTCTGTTCTTAGTCCATTACTTTTTGTTATTGTGCTGGAAGCTTTATCTATGGAGTTACGTACAGGTTGCCCTTGGGAGATCTTGTACGCTGACGACTTAATGGAAAGTGCTCAGTCCATGGATGAACTATTAGTGAAGTTGAGAACCTGGAGATCGGAGAGGGAGAAAAAGGGGTTGAGGGTAAATATGGGTAAAACAAAGCTAATGGTTTCTGGTTCGAACTTTGATGTGTTGAGAAAATCTGGGAAGTATCCTTGTGGTGTATGCCAAGCAGATGTGGGTAGAAATGCTATTCAGTGTGGAGGCTGCAGGCAATGAGTACACAAGAAATGCAGCGGCATAAAAGGCCCTCTAACTTCGGATCTTAACTTCCGATGCGCTCGTTGTCTTGGTACAGCACGGCTTTTTAATGGGAGATTAGTGAAGGAAGTGATGCTTGGTGATGAAAACTGGAAGTTGTCCCAGAGTTCTGCTATTTTGGAGATGTGTTATCTGCAGGTGGTGGATGTGAGCTTGCTTCAATAACACGTTGTAAGTGTTCCTGGGCTAAATTTCGCCAACTTCTTCCACTCCTTGCTAATCGTCATTTATCATTATTGACCAGAGGCCGTGTCTATTCAATCTGTGTCAGAAGAGCTATGTTACATGCTGCTGAAACATGGCCCGTAACAGTTTCCACCTTGAACCGCCTTAGACGAAATGACCTTGCCATGATTCGCTGGATGTGCAACACCAAAACGAATGATAACGTTTTCTCTTACTCACTCCTTTCAAAACTTGGCATTCGGGATGTTGAGGTAGTTCTTCGTACAAACAGGATGAGGTGGTTTGGACATGTAGAGAATAGCGTGGGTTGGATTTCTCAGATGCGAAAGTTGGATTTAGATACTTGCAATAAACCTGGTAGGCCCAAAAAGACTTGAAATGAGCTCATATTGAATGATAAAAGAAAGCTAGACATGGTTTGTGCGGATCCACTCGATCGCTCTGAATGGAAAGGCCGACTTCGAGATAGAACTTTCAAAAAGCCCAACCCTTGGTAAAGAAAAACGGGCTATAAAAAGGATTTGATTGATTGAATACAGAACTTTTATGCAGAAATTTAATTATTATATATTACTTTAGGAAATTTGTGAACAGAATTTCTTAAGAAAGGCAAAAATTTGAGAATTTTTATTGTTTTATTAAAACTTGTATTAGAGAAACATGAAAAAAGAGCAGATTATTTATGTTTTGTGCTCCAGGATGTGTTGAAGCCAGCAGTAAAAATTACTTTTTTATTGCGTCTGAATATTTTGAATCAACGTTTTATTGCTTCCTTATTTTTTTACTACCTTTTTATTATCTCTTATCTTGTTCTGGGCGTAGACACCTTTATAGGTACTTGGCGTTAAACTGCACCAAGCTCAGCACCTGCAATTCAAGGCTCTTTTTTTGTTATAACTTGGATAACAGTAGGCTTTGGTAGTAAATACGAATAACTGATATTCGAACATTGTTGTTATTTGGGCTGGTGAATGATCACTTTGTTGATAAAGGCAAGGCAAACTGCCCTAGTGTGGAAACGGCGAATCTTAAAATCGGTAATTTCAAATTAGAAGTTAGCGCTGACTGATAGTTTATAGAAATTTATTTTGAATGAAAAGCTTATTTTGTAAATTACGCCACAAGAATATCGGCAAACTAGGAAGTCTGCTGTCAAACCCAGTTATTGGCAAACGTACAACAGAAAAATCTAATATGACTCTTATTATCAAATTACCTCCAAAAAAATAGGTATAATTTAAATAACTTGAATATTAGTTATTTGAAATATTTTACTTTTTTTAATAATTTTTCAGAAATTTATTTAAGTAATCTGAGGAAAATCCCTTTTTATGAGCCAATCGAATTGGCAAAATAATTTCTTAATATCCCTTTTGGAATATTTCTTTTTTGTTGAAACTTTCATTGAAAATCTGAATGCTTTTAACTAAAACACTCATAAAGAAGAAAATCTTTCCAAATAGTTTTGCTCTTTATTCTGAATCAATTCAAATGTTTTTAAGCTTATTTTTTCATAGTAAAACTTTCATTTTAGTAAATTTCAGTCTCTAAGTTATAATCTTAAAATAAAAAATAACAGCTGTAAACTTTTTTTTTCTTAAAAAGAAAACAAAGCTTTTCATCAACATAAACCTTTTTAAGCGACTTTAAAAAGTTACTTGTAAATGTTGACGAAAAGCTTTGTACTTTTCAATAACAAAACAACCAAGTGTTCATAATTTTTTTTTTACTTTGATTTCGTAAAGTTAAATCAGAATCAATTTTTGATTATGAAACATAGGAAATAATTAATGTAATATTGGCAATTTCCTTTAAGACATGTTTTATTCTTAAGCATGGACTATTGGAGAAGTTTATGTTGTAAATTTTTTCTCAAAGAAAATCACATTTACAAAAATAAATAAAAATAATATTCAGTTTGATGAAATAAAAAAAATCTAAATATTTTTCTTCAACCACTCAACGCAAACGAACTCGATTCAAACCGATTACTGTAGAAAGCTCCTCACTCGATCCTCACAAGCTCTATTTTCAAGCAGCTGATTACTTGAAATTATGAACACATGTGTGTGAAAATATAGATGAACACGTGCATGTGCTGCATCAAACACTTCGAACTTGATAAAATTTTAGGAGACCCGTTGAAATGCTTTTTTGAAGTTAAATTTACTGAAAGAGAAATGTGGGACTGGAAAGTTTATTTAAAGAAATTTTATGATTATACTACTCAAAAAATACAATAAAAAAATTTTGTTGTTAAGATCAAAATGCCTTAATGATGGAAATTAAATAGCTAAAAACAAAGTTTAGTTTTTGACGAGAAGTAGTTCTGAAATAGATAGAAACTTCATTGTTTTGAACGTGCTTCATTCAATTGCTAGTTTGTAATTTGAACAAACATTTTCAAAATAGTTCTATTTATGAAGCAGAAAGCTTTTTGTTCCAAATGTGAAATTATCGACTACGTGATGCTCTTGAAATTGCTATATTCGTAACGAAAAGCTTTGTACTTCATAAAACTACTTATTGCTTAGTGTTGTTTGAATCTATGGCTTGAAGTATTAATTCTCAAAACAACCTATCCAAATTCTCATTACATCATTAGTTTTATTTATAGCACACAGTTTTCAAACAGTTAGGCATCATATTTCTTTGTGACAAACTTCGGTATAAACTAAGTGTTATTTATTTGAGATTTGACAAGTTTCTACATTTTTTCAAATGCTTTGCTTCAGTTAAGATCATGAAGAAGGATCACTTCAAAAAAGTTTCAAGCTTTTGAATCTGTTTGGCTTGTGTTAATTTCATTTCCTTTGAAATTGTTTAAAAATATTTAAGTTTATTCAAAACATTTCAAACAAATGAGCCTTTTAATATTTGAAAATACAGTCTGATCAACTTCCAGAAAAATTTTTGAAGTTGGTAATAATTTATTGGAAAACTTTGTTTTGCCGCATATTATTTTTAATAGGATCATTTCTTTCTGAGAGATGCATTTTTTAAAGTAACTTTTGGAATTAAAAATTGGATACTCTTGAAAAATTCATTCTCAACTCGAATCACATCATTTAATTTCAGTTTTCAATAATTATGAAAAAAATTAATTTTTGGCAAACTTTTGAAGTACCACGTTTGAGTTTTAAGTCATTTTGAATGGTTCTTTTTTTCAAAAAAACATTTATATTTTTCGATAACTTAAAAGTGAGCTTATTTCTAAGTTTATTTAAATCAAAATCATTCCTTAATTTGTGCTCCTTCCCTGGTTCTCACAGTTTTCAGAGCTTTTCTTTTTGGTTTCTAGGGTATTTTGCTCATTTTTCACAAAACTGACATGAAAAAATGTTTGAAAAATAAATGAGACGGCTGCTCAGAACGATAAAAAAGTATGGTTTATTAAGCAGAAGTCATAAATAATTCCTTATGTTGTAAGTTTTATTTAAAATAGTCTTGACTTTGAGTTATTTGAAGTTTCTAATTGTGAGATTTATTTTGTATCATGCTTTTTATATTGAATCATTTATTTTCAACTATCAAAATAATGTTTCCAGATCATGTCGTGCCATTGTTCTTCGATTTTTCTGCATCAAAACGTACATATAAAAATCATCAATACACCCATCTGAAAAGAATCTAAATCCAAAAGGCAATCTTATCTATAAGCAAAGATTTCCACTAAAAAACTTGAAATATTACTCTGATAAAATTTCGAAAAACTTGATTTACAAATTGTATATTATTTTAGGTTCCAAACAAGAGCATTTTTCACCGCAATTGCACATTGAAACAATAAAATGGCAAAATACTGCTTAAAGCTTTGCAGAAATAAACTATATTTTATCGTTTATAACTTTGAAATAAAATCTTTTCATATAAGTTTTATTTCGAAACTCAGCTAAACACTACTTTTAGATAATTCATAATTTTACAATAACTTCAACGTATGACAACTTTTAAGCACGTTTATTCTAAGTTTAAGAGCCTTGAAAAATTAGCTTCATTGAAGAAACCTTGGCTTAGCGTATTTTAATAAACAAAGTTTTTCAAATCATATAAATTCATTTTTAGGGTTATAAACCTGTTGATTGTTTCAAAAAGTTTCTTTTATTTGAAATATAGCGACCAAGTGTTTCTCCAATGCAGATACGTTCATTCCAAATTGAGCTAATGTTCTCGACAAGTAAATCTTGTGCATCGGCCAAGTTTATCATATTTCATTGAAAAAAATTATAAACAGCTTCAATAGCTTTTAATTAACTAATAATGTTCATAAAAATTCATCAATAAAAACTATTAGCTGAAATTGATGAAAAATGCCGTCTGTGGTCTGTAATGACATAAGCAAGACAAAACATAGACCCAATCCTTTGTTTTCAACTGCATTGAGACAACAATCCGTCAAATGAAAGAATTAAAAAAGTTCAACGAAATTTTTAACTGAAAATTTTGGTTCATAATTATACAAAATTCTTCACAATTTGAACAGCAATATGCTTCAGAAGTCTGGGAAACCTGTGCAACAATACAATTAGTTTACAATGCATTACAAATACATAGTTTAAAAATGTATTACAAAAACTATAGTTTAATTTTAGTCTAATTTATTTTGATAGATGAGTTCACAAAGCGTTATAAATACAATAATTTTCCACGCTTTATAAACGCATATTAAATTAAGTTCAAAACATGAGTTTAAAAAATGAATCGTGAACACAACTTCAAATGCATGATGAACACATAAGCTCAGCTAAATCATGAACCATAGACACCACATTTTCAGGCTGGAAGAAAGGGATAGAAGACTTCAACTACAACGACCACCAGATGAGTGAACTGTTTTGGAACGTCGCTATGAACTTGACGTTCAATGGAGTTTCTGTGGGTGTTTTGTAGTGTTTTGTATCTTTCGTGTTGAATTCTTGTGCCAGAGTTTTTAATTATTTTTTATTAAAATTAATAAATAAAGTTTTTTTATAAATAAAAATAATAGTTTTTGAGTAATGAAAATTTTTACTTAAAAGGCATGGCAAAGTATGATTAACTGAAATAGAAAGGATTTATCTAATTAATATGAATGTAAAAGAAATAAAGCTTTTATGCGTTTTGTTAATTAACTTTCGATATCTAAGTGAACATTGTCTACAAAAGTATATTCATAATTTAGTTTTTTGATTTTTTATTCCACGTTTTGGTAAAATAAAAAAAAATATTGTAAGAATTTGATGAATATAATTCAAAAATTATCATTCCTCTATTGAGAAATTTATTCACGCTGAACTTCACAGGGCTTGGTAATGTTTAATAAAAATGGAGACAGGCAAGGGTTGAGCCAAATAAAACAGTTCCAAAGAGGCCACGAGGTTAAGTTGTTGCAAATGATTCCGTTTGATCTATGCACAATACATTTGCACAAATTCTTCATGAAACATTTTATTTTTACTGAGTTTAAGAAACATTAGATATTCATGAAACGTATTGGATACCTGCCATTATCGTCACTTTGTTGTATAGCTTCATATAGTTTGATAAGGTGGTTCAATTTCGCAGGTTCAAGTCGGTGTCTACGACCCAACCTCGCCCGCTAAAAATAAAATTGTCTGGAGTGAAAGTAACAAAATCATTTGGCAAGGTTTGCTATTCAGATAACTGTTGATAAATAAGTTGATAAATGCTATTTGTAAACAAATAGGTCATGATAAAATTACCTTCGAATGAGGCTTTAACAATGAGTTTTAAGCATCCATTTGAATGCATTTAGAAAATAAAATTGAATTTTTTTTGAATCTACAGAAAATTCATTTTTCCATAAAATTCATCGGAATTAACAGCGTGTAAATTGAAAGCATTGAAAATAGATATGACAATCTTGTTGTATCCATCCTGTATTTAGACTTTTTTCGTGAAAATTTTACATATTCTTTTTTCGTCGTCATTTTCTCAAGCTCCGCTGGATCTGAAAAAAGATGTGGCTTATATAATTGCTAATCTTTCATGCACTTTTGTTCATCATGTTTGCTCGGTGCTCTTAATTTTCCTGCCTCGGTAGCTTTCATTGATGCTATTCACCTTATTATTAATAATTGCTCTTTTGATGTTTAAGTCATTCAAACGGTTATATTCCATAGGTTCATATATAAACGCTATTTCAGTTTTTTTTCAGAAGGGTTTTGTTGAGTTTATTTCTGTCTGTGTGATACCCGAGTTGTGCATTTAGAATTAGTTTTAAAAAAATTTTTTCTTTGAGTAAATTACGGACTTTTCAATTATTTGATTTTTCCAGATATAAAAACTCCGAATTTTATTACATTATAACACAATTCAAAAGTCCTCTAATGAACCAAAATTTACTACCGAAGTTGTTTGGCTAAAATTCAGTCAACATCATTATTGTTGCATCTGATAAGCTAATCAGATAAGTTTGAATGCACAAATTTTATCTCGAAAAGATAATTTTTGCAAGAAAATTTTCCATTATTTTTTAAAGCTTGATCGCATAAAGCTTGACGATGAAGTCCATTTTTTCAATGCAAAATTCCAGGAATAAGACTTTTTTGAACATCTGAAATATGACTTTGTTTCGAAGAATATCTTTGTAATTCTTCAAAGAAACACAAATGTTTTGAAGTTTTTTGTTCTGTTGAGTTTCCCATAAGAATGTTTTCATGGCATTCAAATCCATGCATCTTTCCACAGAGTGACTTTGTCGTCCATAATCTCTTGAACCCTTATTCTGAAAAATAGTGTAAGATAATTCAAGATTTTTTTCGTGAAAAGTTCAGTGAAGTTAGTTAAATGAATACTTGTTATTTGTTTCTTTTCTCGAAAGATTTTTTGTTAGAAGCAAAAAAACATCAAAGATACGAGACAGAGTACGAAGACTCACATGTAATGATCAATCAAATTAAATCAAATCAATGACAAGTATGATTATAGTGGCATCAACTTCAGGAGTTTCTAGACCGCTGAGTATTATGAAATTTGAATGAAATTTAGTGTAATGTAAGCTTTCTTAGATATGACAATTTTAAAAAAAATATGCAAGTATAACTAAATAAAAAAAAACAGTTAACTAAGATTATATGAAAAAAAAGTCTGTTAATTGAAACAAAAGCAACCATAATAATACTTAATATGTAATGATGCATAGAGTTTAAAACTGAAAGAAATATTTTATAAAATTTAACGCATAAAACCAAATAAATATTGAAAAATATACGAGACTTCAAATATAAGATTCGTGTAAGGCTCAGAGAGATATGGAAGTGTAAATCAACACGTCATTAATCTTTCTAAAGAATACAATGCCTTTGGGTTTGATCTTAATGGCTTTTAGTTTGACTTATATTAGTGTTATATTTTATTTTCACAATCTATATTAATCTTATTTTTAACACCAAAGAGAGTTTTTATGAAAACTTTTTATTCAAATGGGCTGTTGTCTTATTTGGTGAGATTGACAAAGATTCAACTAAATCATTGGTAAATAATTGAAATCGAATTTATACAAAAAAATAGACTTTAAGACTCATAAGATCCCTATTGAGAACACTAACAGTTTAGAATTTATATTATAAATTCAATTTGGAAACTTGAAAATTGCGCATTAATAAACTTTTTTATAATATTTTTATTTAATGCGGTATTTTTAAAGCGCTTTTCCTTATAGATCAAAGCGCTTGCTACAAATTTAATGTAGCAAAAACACACTGTGGAACAGGTACTAATTGTCGCCCCACGCGGGATCGAACCTGGTAACTTTAGATAATTAGTCTAATGCTCAACCATTGAGCTATAGGAGCCGACCCACCGTTTAGTGAACAAATTTTGTATGAATTTTTCAAAAGTATTGATTAGCATTAGTTTGTTCAAGGTTCAAAGAAATGTATTTGAAGTTAAATGAGATAAAGGCTTTTGACGTTTTCCATTATATGTCTGGCGTTTACTATTTATATTATCTATAATATTCAAGTCAAAATATAAAAAGATATTACTGTTGCTAAAGAACTTGAAAAGTCAAAAAATTAAAAAAAAGATTTTTTTTCATACATATTGAATTCAATATTTTTTTTCCTATTTAATTATGAAACTTTCATGAAGCTTTCATTATCAAACAGATGCAGTTAATGTATTAATTTCAAACCATCCTATTCAAAAGACCAGCAAGAAATTCCAAATATTTAATCAAGAAGAATAGACAGTTTTTATTTTGAATGTGAAAAGTTATCAAATATTCGGAGGCCTAGGTTGAATCAAATTTCACACCGATAACTATCACCATACATGCGATTATCAAAAAAAATATTATAAAACTGAAGAAAAATCAAAACTTCTTTATCAATTTTTCCATCCAATTTGATGTTTAACAATTGTTCCTTCATATGTTCCTACAGAAGGCCGCATCCCGAAAGACAGAATTGTTGAAAAAACTTCCAACAAGGTACCAAAATATTTTTTACTTGTTCTCTCGTAGGTTTACAATTATCCAATCTTTCAACATCATATCTGTTTGGATGCTTATTAGGAATAATTAAAAAATATATTTATAGTAAAATAGCATTTAAAAAAGTTTTACTTGAAATGAAATGAAATAAAATATAATTCTGTATGAGACAAATGCTCAATAAAATTTTATTCGGAAAAAAAATTTAATAAGGTTTTTGAAGTAAATTCTTGAATCTTACTTTAAAACTTCAAGCTATTCATTGAATTTTTTTTTAGAAAATTTCGTTAAAGATGGATATTTCATAGTTATCATTTTGTTAATATCCACTACATCACCAAAAGCTTCGAGTTATTTCTTTTGAGAATTTTCTCAATTCTGCGTGGAATTTTAGTTAAGAAATCACAAAATCATGAATCGTTTTTTATGGGTTGTATCTTTATATTGAATAGTTTTATCATCTTATGCATCATTATAATGTATTTTTTTTCATTTTGTTAATAAAATTTGCACACGTGTTGACAACATTTTATATTCATCTCTTCCACGTCTTTCTATATAGATTGTTAAGTTTGAAGAGAATCATTTCTTAACATACTCTTTATAACAGACTTCAATGAAAATGTTACGCTCAATACACGTAACTTTTCACTTTTTTAAAATAGGTCAAAACAATTTAGATGGCGAAGCGCACCTTTGAAATAAAAACTAAAAACATTGTAACCGGCATGCACGTTTTTTAATAATATTTATTTGAAAAATCCAAAAAAGTTTGAGACAGAAAAATGCTGGAAAGTAAATTGTTGTTTCTAAATGACAAGGCATGGTGCGTTTCAAAAACCTAAACATTAAAAAGTCGGAAGAATCTTTAAAAAACTTTTAGAGACATTAAATATTTCTTTTTATCTTTAAAAAATTCTTATTTTGTGCTCTAAGCCATAGAAAGATTTGTCTTGAAAGATGTCAAATGTATTAAGACATAAATCTTATGAAAATCCTCGGCAGACAGCGTAACCTTTGAACTAAGCTGAATGTAGCTACATGTGGATTTGTTTCCATGGTTGATGTTGGTAGGAAAAATCTTCACTTGTGGAGTGGTATTAGTGTAGATATGAATATTCCAGTTGGAGGTTATCAAGCGAAGTTCAATCAGTGGTGGAAAGTTTCTATCGAAAAAAATTTAATTTTTTGTATTTTTTTATTTTTGAATTTTGAAAAAATCGCTATAAAAAAACAAATATTATCATAATGGAGAAATAATTATTTTTGAATTGAGAAAAACGCTAATTTTTTCATTTTTATCAAATTTGAAGTAACGTGCTTTTAGCGTGCATTAAAAACGATTTAAAACATTATCGTACCGAAACTTTTCAGACTCACCAAAATGCTGCAGTATGATAAAAAAAGTAATAACAAGCATGCAAAGACATCGTGATTGAATAATTTTAAAAAGAATTTGAAGAAAATTTTATTGAGAGCTATTGAAGCAAATTTTGCTTGCAAAATGCGCTATAAAATTTTTAACAACACTAATTATGAGGATAATAATAATGTAACAACTCCTCACAAAGGTGATAAGCAAAGGACTGTTTGCCCTGATGACCATCCTCGCTGCTATCGGCATCATCCTCTCGTCCTTTTTCCTCTTCTTCAACATCAAATACAGATTCAATAGGTAAACTTGCATGCGAATTTTTTATTGACATATCTGATAGAATTTTATTTAAGTATAAATATTAATTTTCAATTCAATTCTATTTCTAAATGAGTTTGCACAATTTAGTAGTACTTCTTAACGATGAATAACTAAAAATTTCTTTAAATACTTTGAGCCATTATGCGAAGTATCATCATTCATTATCCCGCTTCCAACTAATGGCAATCTGATGCGAAACCTGGCAAGAACCTTGTTTAATTTCTTTTCCATCACCATAATTCACATCTAGTTTTTTAAGATTTTTTTCAACCCATGCGTTTATTTTTTATTTCTGTGGTGGTTTATAACTTCATTTGATGCAACATAAATTCTTGTTTTCGTCTCATATATACTCACTTTTTTTTTCAAAAATGTTTTTTTTCCAAGTTAGACAAACCTTATCAAACAAAAATGACAAAACATATGAATTATTCTACACATAAACTCTAAACTATACTTCAACTACGAAAAAGCATATGAACACAAAAACTCGATTTACATTTTAACCACAAGAATCTCCCTCAAACTCAAACGCCCAGGTTTATTAAAATGTCCAGCCCCAACATGAACAACATAATACTGACGGGAGCAATCTTCTCCTACTCTACCATAATTTCTGCTGGACTCGACAGTGGGCTTGTTGGTCCTAATGCTCAACTTTTCTCTTGCCAGGTACCATTGGAAAAACTAATATTATTAGTTTTTTGGTGTGTTTATTTATTGCTTAAGCTTTCTGAAATAAAAAGGGTATTCCTTCAAATTCACATTAATTTTACTTTGTTTATTTACATTTATATAGCACACTTTTCACATAAAATAAGCATGTATCAAAGGCGCTTAAAAGTACAAATAAAGTTTATGAAAAGACTTCAAGACTTCTAGTTGATTTGAATGATTGGTGGGAAAGTGTTTTGATTTTATTACGAAAGTAACCATGTGTTTTAAATAATTTTAATTACAACCTTTTGGAAGTTTCAAGACTTTCAAAGTACATTGGTAACAAGTTTTTAGCTCTGTTTGAGTTTGGGGAAATTTTTAATTTCATCAACTTTTTTTTGATTTTTTTGTGAATTAAATATTAAAATTGTTTGAAATTATTCAAAAATTTTTCGTTTTCTCTTGAATTTGCTCTAATCTTATGAATTTTTGATACTGAAAGAAACAAAATTTTCAAAATAATTGAAAAAATAAAGTTTTTTTAAAAATCTAAGCATTTTTCATCATTAAGTATGAAAATAATTCCAAATGAAACACGTCTAGAAGGCTAGCTTTGTTTGTTTGAAATTGTCTCTTGTTGAGTTTTCGTGGTTTTAAAACTTTAACTACCCAATCCTTCTGACTAATTGTTTTGGGAAAAGTTTTAAAATTCTCAAAATATAAAATTAAAAAAATCTACTTTGAAAATTGGCAAAATTTTTTTAGCGTTGACTTTTGTTTGAAAATAGATTTTTTAAAGTCATTTAAAACACGCACATTTGAAAATGTAATATTATAGGTCAGACACCAAAAATATCTTTATTTGAAATACTCACTAGACATCATAGTCATAGAAGAAAACTTCAAAATGAGTTAAATTTGCCTGATTAGCTTCGAAAGAAGCATTAAAATGTGAACTCATTGAAACAAATTCATCGTAATAATCCCTCGTGGCTAAGTTCTATGAAGACTCGAAAAAAGTTCAATTGAAGTGGAAGTTGGCATGAGATTGTTTCAAAAATGACATTTACCTAAATAAATAATCATAATATTTTTCCATTTTGAAACATAGTACTAAAGCATAGTTAGTTTGAATGGTTTTATGCTCCCACAAAAAAGCCTGTTTAATTAAAAGAAAAATTTCATTTGCTAGCTTCATTGTCGTCTTGGAGCTCAAATCCGGCAATCAAATATATTCTATTTATTTTGATTATTGGAATATCAATTTTAACATTTTGTGGTAAAAATTATATAATAACTCTCATGAACAACAGCGAACAATCAGTTTTCGATTCTGATAGAAAATGCAACGATAAAAAATATTTTAAAAATAAAAATATGCCTTAACCTTTTAAAGACATTTTCATTTACGTATAAGCAATGCTTAAAAATGTTTAACGTCTATTTATGAAAGAATTTTAGTACATTTTTTAAGCGAAATCGGCTATAATTTTCTATAAGCTTAACCTTATCATAATACGTTAGCGAAAGTTATTAAGTAACTATGGTTATGAAGCAATTTGAACAAATAATAAAAATTTTAAAAGTATGTTGTTAACTAATTTAGAAAAAAAATAAATTATTCTTCAATGCTATCATTTCAATGTTAATTTGGGACTTTTGCTAATGTCTTATGATAAGGCTAAACTAATCGAAAATTATAGCTTATTTCGCTTAATATATTACTAGAAAATCCTCCATAAATTGACGTTAAACATTTTTGAATAGTGTATATAACTCGACTTTTTACAAAAAATTCAAAAAATCCAGCCATACTTTTTTGATGGAAAGATTGTCTTTTAGGCATCAAAGTAATGGAGATGTAAAAGTACTTTAGTTGTTTTATGCCTGCAAAACAAATCCTGGCTTGTGATGTGGGGCCTTATAATCACCACTTCTGCAACCAAATTAACGCAGTCAAAATTATTTGTAGCATAAAATAACATAATAAGTGAAGGTCTGCAATATTGTATATTTATGCAAAATACGATTTCGCGTTGCAGAGTGGAAGTTTGAAAGTTTGAAAAAAGTTGAAACACAAAAATAAGAAAAAAATACTTTTAAATAATTTTTCAAATAATTTCAGATTTTCCACTGGACAATGGCTTTGGGGTTTTCTCTGGCTTTTGGCGCCATGTTCAGCAAAACGTGGAGAGTTCACAAGATCTTCACCAAGAAAAAGATTCAAAAAATAGTAATTATTTGTTGATGAAAAAAAAATTTCAACAATCAATTTTATAACTAAAGATTATCAATATCAATTAAAAATATCACTTGCCAGTTATAATCATCACTTTAATTACCAATCAGTTAAATGACCTTAGGTTATTAAAGACTATCAATTGATGGCAATTGTGTTGGTGTTGGTGTTGGTGGACGTCGTGGTGTTAACTGTGTGGATGCTCGAAGACCCTCTGTATTTGGAGACCAAGCAAAACCCATTAGAACGTTATGTAAGATTGAAACTCTATTTTCACAATATACTCACCGTTTAAATTCAGAAATGAAACAAAAATAAATTCAGAACTCTACTTTTAATTTAAAATTTCATAATCTTCAAGACCCTCTTTTGAAAAAGTCACTGTAAAAATCAAGGAAACAATTTTTGATGATTAAATTTTTGAACAGTAAAATTTTTTAGTATAAAGTACATTATATTTCGTCAACAGTGTAATTTTTTAACAAATCTTCTAATGCTTCACTAGAAAGACCCTTACAACGACAACCAAATAATAGTGAAGCAAAGCCAGTATTGTTGGTCCCAGCATCTGTGGTACTATGCAGGAATCCTATGGGCCATCAAAGGTTACTCAATTTATTTTTAATACATTGTTTTGTTTTATTTAATTTTATAGAATGTATTTGAAGTGTTATTCATGAGAAAGTTACAACTGATCAATTACTTTTTGTGTGGGTGATTTTAAAGACGTTTAAATTTATAGAAAACCCAAATTTATTGGTACCCCTAACACTTATCTTTTTTGGTAGAAAAAGCTGGGTTTAAAGATTTTCAAAAACTCAAGATTTTTATAAAAAATTTTAGCTTGTACATAATTTTTTTGTCAGTTGTTGGAGGTATTACTGAAAGAAATCTGTGGGACTGTCAGAGCTTTTATTCTAGTGAAAAGATTTTATGAGCATAAGCGGGCTACATTTTTTTTAGTTTCACTTGAAAAAAACTTTTTGGTTTTTTTATCGCATATATTTTAAGGAATAAAAGTCAAAAACACTTGTTAAGGGTGAATATCATTAGGCTTCTATGTTCCAGTGATAAAATTTTATACGAACGCTTTGTCCAATAAGTTCATCAAAAAATATAAGTTTTTTATTGAAACGATGTTTTTGAAGCTTTTATAGTTATGGAGTTTACAATTAAAATTTTTATTACTAGTTTTTTCTAATATTACATATTTTCATTCCTCGCTCAGTATTGGATTCAATGAAACCCTTCTTTATGTGATTTTTTCTGTTTGTGTTTTTATTGCCACATTTTAAACTTTTCAGCATTAAATAAAATGCGAAAGCCAAGAGAGATTTTTTTCGCAATCTCACTACAAACAGTCTTGTGAAAGTCTGAATAAAATTTCAAACCATTCTAGGTTTTTAACAAATCTCATCTCTTAATTAATATTTGTGCATGTATTCTTACAAAATTTTCTTTTTCTGATATGAATTCAATACAATTCATTAATGTTTCAATGTGAATTTAAATCTTTTTCATATCACTTATGAATGAATTTTTGAATTTATTATGAATTTTTCAGTTTTTTTTTTAAATATTTTTCATGTTCAAATTAAAAATTTTTCATTAGATATTTTCATTTATTTACATTCACAAGTTTGTTCAGTTCCTTTTTTAGAACTCCATTTATCTTTTTCCACACTTGAAAGCCACCTCCCCTATTAAGTCTCACAAGCATTAATATTCCAGTTTTATTTAGGCTCAATTCTCTAACATATTCTTTTCTGCTATGATTATCTCTTTTTTTGTCTCGTCTTTCTCATTCATTTGATTTTTTTCCATTTTTTTCTTACGTCTTCTATCTTTCCTCATTTTCTTTTTCTCAGATTTCTATCAGAAATTTGTTTTTTATCACTGGTTTCATTTTTGTTTTGTTTCTACGGAAAACTTAAAAAATCATTAAACGTGTAAACGAGCAGTAAATAATGCAGCAAGGAAAAACTTAGTAGTGTATTTCAACAACAAACTGTGTGTAAACAAGTCAAAAAATGTTTGAACAAGTTAACTAATAAATGAAAGATATTGAAATAACTGTTGTTATGTTTAGGTCTTTTGCTGATGTTCGGGGCGTTCTTGGCGTATGAAACGAGGAAAGTCACTGTTCCTGCATTAAACGACTCCAAATTCATCGGTAAGACTAAAAAATTATTATAAAACCCTATTTTATCGACTTGTAATACAAAGCCTTGTAGCCATTTGAAAACTTGATCACTAACGACTGTTTTTAAAGAGGTGTAAAAAGCATATAGATCCGAATGCTAAAACACAGGGAAGCCTTTTTAACTCATGGAGACCAAGCTATTAATTATGTTTGGCAGTTTTTATATTTGATCTTCGGCACCAGAGGCCCAGTTGTAAGCCTCAAAACCTGATCTTTAGCCTCAGGCTGGTGTCATTTGCTCAGCATTTTGCTATCGGATTAGCGCCGAAACTTTTGAAAATATATTTCGAAAAAGTAATGTTTCGTGAGAAATATTTTTTAAGCATGAAAAACTATTTTTTGAATTTCAAATTTAGTGATCGATGTTTTATTGTTCAAATTGTTGTGTGAGCATTCAAATCGTCACGATAAAAATAAATTAAGTGTAGTCTTTTGAGTCAATAGAAAATTTTCTTTTCAATTAATGACTTTTAAAGGAGAATAAAATGTGAGAAAAGCTTGAACGATTTATAAAATTCAAGTCAAAGCTCAATTAAATTATCTTTTTTAATTTATCTACTTACAATAGAAGAATTAAAACATCGATAAAATTTGATGATATAAAAATCTATTTACAATGCATTTCAAAAGGTATAAGTGTGTACAACGTGCTGGTACTATGTCTGATAGGGGTGCCTACAGCGATGATGATAAGAGAACAAGTAGATGCTGTTTACCTTCTAACATCACTTTTCACCTTCTTCGCCACCACCCTCACCATCTGTCTAGTCTTTATTCCCAAGGTTTTTAAAAACATTTTGGTGTTTTATTTTCTAAGTTGGCATGTCCCAATTGGAGACTGTAAAATCTGTACTGCGATTATTACTATAAATATATTTTTTCCATTTTTTTTGCGTGAAATTTTCATGTTTTTAGACGATATGTCTCCAATGGTTATTGATATGTGGTATATTATGGGATTTAGATTCACTGGGTACTTCTCGGCTTTTAATCTAAATTTTTATACTTTTTTGAATTAATACTAAACAAATTGAAAAATTATTTATTTTTATTTTTTATTCCAAAAATCTAAAATAAACACTTGGATAGAAATTCAAAATAAAGAGTTGAATTTCAAGCGAAAATCTTATTTAACTTTTGTTTCTTCAAATTGAACAGACTTTGAAAAAAAACCGAAAGCCTCAAACAAGACAAATGTGGCTCAAAGCAAAAGAAGCCGCCAAAGCCACAATTGTAAACTCCGTGGCTTCAGAAACAAATCAAAATGAAAGTACCCAAATAATTAACGACAAATCTAACAATTGCTTAAACTTGCAAAAACATACGTGTGCAACAAAAAAGCTTCTACAAACCCATTCTCTCGACGTTGAAATCAACCAGGGTGATAAAAACACCACTGAAAAATTGATAATTGTTGATAACAAAAAGGATTACTATCAAGAAATAGAAGAGTTGAAAGAAGAAAATAGAAAACTCAAAAAAGCCCTAAAAATGGTTAGAGATTTTTTCAATCAGAACTGCGCTAAATAACCAAGTTTTCATAATATTTCATGCCGTTTCAAATCATTTTCATTTCATTGTTTGAGAAATTTAAAATGCACTTCACGTAAAAATTTGTTTCCTTACGCACGCCATATTAAAAATATGTTTCAGATAACGATATAAATTTTCATATTCAAAATTGAAAATTCAGAAATACTCAATATCTTATAAAATTTACTTGTTAAATATATCATGCACTCCTGAACCAACCAGATTTGTTTCGATTGCTTTATAAGAACCAGTTCAAAATTCACCACGACTCCTGAATGAACATACAAATTCACTACAGAATTTTTTTAATTTTGAAGCTGTTGATAAATTATTTAAAGCGAAAAACTCAATATGCTAATGTTAAATCTATTAAACACATCAACGCAGTGCAAAAGACTGTTGAATAATGACGAAGATGACACCTTGGCATTCGGGGTACCCCATCTGGACGGGTCTGACCAGCTCACTGTTCCCTCATACATCATCTCTAATTCAATGCCTCTTTTGAAGAAAAAACACTCGTCAGTGTAAAAAAAAATTTCAATTTTATTGTGCACATGGAGCAGTGCCCTGTGAAACCAATCAATTGCACAAACGAAACCTCGGTTTGAGATGACCTGATGGTTGACCTGCTAATTTTAGCTTAAAAATATCATTTTATATAAACTTTTTATACTTTTTTAGGTTAAAAAACAGATTTAGTCATTTGGGTATTTTTAAAGGTTTAAGGAATTTAATTTTTCAAAGTTATTTTACTGAGTTTAATGATCGTTACACTCCTTTCATGACTCACGCTGTTGAACTTGGTGAAACTGTTGAAGGTGAAGTTTTGAACAAAGCCATATGAATACTGTGTTTTATCCTAAATTGTTTTTCAGTTTTGTCCTATAATTTTTTATTTTTTCACCCAATGATGTTTTATTGAAAGCCCTAATAACACGGATTTTCGCACCGACATTCGACAATTTGATTATCAACGTCGCCTACATATATTTCGTTTATTAGCCGTTTAATGAGATCTCTGATGAAAAAAACCATTATATCGCTTATTTTATTCATCTTTCAATATGAAATAGCTATTAAGTTGCTGTGCAGTCATTTTTAGACGAGAATTTTTGATTAAAGCATATATTTGTTATTTTTCTTCAACTAGTTTTCGTTATTTTTATCTAAACAGAATGAGTGAGCCATCGATTAAATTAATGAATGAAAGCTAGGTATTTATAGCGGAATTTGTTTCCTTTAAAGCCATGAGAAACCCTTTTGAGTTGATTGATGAAGTACCTACAAAACGGACGTTCAAGAGGGCTTTATGCTTTATTTTGCTTTCATTTATTTGTCTTTTAATTAAAACCTTACATTTTTTTGTTCTCTAATAGTTTATATCTTTTATTATTGGAGGATTTTGATTACGCATAGTATTTCGAAGTTTTATTAATGTAAAAAAACAGAATTACTTGAGCAAAAATTTTCGACAATGCAGCTTCACTACTTTAGAAATAATTAAAATGACCAAATATTCTCAAAATCGTATGATGGAAACTTCTATGTATAATTAAAATTTGAATTGCAAAGAAATATTTGTCACAATTTAAATAAATTTATTCTGTTACTGAGTTTTGTAGATCAATTCTTGTGACATTTTCATGAGTAGGAAAGCTCAAAGAGTTTCATTACTTGCGTGCATATAATTTTTATGCATTGAAAAATTTTTTTAAAATTATTTCATTTTATTTAAGGTTTTATATATTATTTTTGTATCCTTTAATGTTTTAGGTGGTTTGCATGGCGATTTAACGAGCCTCAAATTTTATTCAACACTTAAATTTTTAAAAACTTGTATTTCGAAATTGGGCTTGACTTTGGTGTACTTTTTGAAGATTATTGACTTTGAACTACAACCCAAAAGTAATAAATCTTATTCCGAAATTATTTTTAAAGCGCGTTAAGATTTGTATACTAATATTGACTTCAGGTACAATATTTACCGTGTTATCTTGTCTAACTTCAATCAAGTAACTTGTGGTTTTATTTTGTGAATATGGTAAATAAGAACATTTTAGTATATACTATGCTGCAATTTATGGCACCAAATCGTGTGTCTCATGTGTGTATCTTTATTACCTGTTATAACTGGTTGTCATGTGACTTGTAATAAAAATGTCGAAAGTTTTCTTTGGGTAATTTGATTCAGAAAGCTTGAAACAGTGGTATACTCATCTCATTAATAAAAAAGAACAGTGAAATGTTTCAATGTTATGTTTAGAATATTTTCATTTGAAGTAAAGCCTCGCCAGAAGGCCGAAGAAATAAACATTTTGATTTAAGAATATATCACAATTATGACAACATTTTTCTATTCAAATAATTTCGTTATTTTTATGAAAGAAACAAGTGACATGAAATAATAGGAAGGTATATTTATATATATTAGGTCCGGTTAATAACTCTATAAGCCATATGTATATATGATTTAAATGATTTTTTTAATTTTTCCTAACTGAGAGTATGAATCTTTAGCTGACCATTGAGAGTAATAATAATTGAATGGGCTAAAAAATTAAAATTTTGTGAAACGGTTGAAAAAAGAAAAACAAAACAACCACAAAAGGATGAAAAGACTAATGGGTTAGCAATGGCTGAAGTACAAATTTCGAAGTCGACCAAGACCGCTTTAGAAATTTTCACTTTTATAATATTGTAGTTCGACATTTCGAATCTTGTTATTTTTGATAAAATACTTGGAAAAACTTTGATGTTATTATTACAAGAAATTAATTTTTGCTTACATCATTTTTAAGAGGAAAACGAAGAATGTTGCAACAAACGATAAAGCATTTAGTTGAATGGAAAAGACAAAAAGCTTTCTGTAAGAGTAGCTTACATTATCAATTTTAGAAAAAATGGCGTTTAACAGAAGGGCAGGTGAAAAGTCAAATAAAAGAGCAGAACCAGGCAGAAAATATTTGAAATTGGCTTGAAAAAACGATACATCAGCTCAGAAAAAATAAAGATTAGGAGTCAATAAATTTGGAAAAAGGTTTTGTAAATAAAGTAAACCTGGCCAGCTTTAGTACGGCAAGAATGGAAACGGATTTAAAGCCTTGGTATCTATATACCTATGAATTCACCGTATAATACTGCGTTGTTTTCTTAATTTTTCATTATTTGTGCGTCCGCGCGAGGAAGCCTCTTCCGCAAGTTTGGCACAAATGAGTAGGGAGTCTGTCTGGTGGACTTTGTCCAGCTTTGCGTCTCATTTGCTTCTTTTTTGTAGCATTTGTTTTTCTTTTGAGAAAAGAGCATTATTGTGAATTTTTTTAAGCCAAGCAGGTCTGTCAGATGCAGCTTTTTCCCACGTGGAGACGTTTATGTTGAAGTCTTTCAGATGCGCCTTCACGGAGTCTTTATAGCGTTTGCATGGAACTCCAATTGTTTTCTGACCATTTTCAAGCTGTCCGTAAAAAGTTGTTTCGGAATTCTTGAAACCGCCATACGAGAAAGATGATCACTCCATCGCATCTGTGCCTTACGAATCATCGAAACACTGGAAAGATTTGCTATTTCTAGAACATCAGTATTAGGAATCATATCATTCCAGAGTATGTTAAGAATCCTACGAAGACATCGAGTATGGTACTGTTGAAGTTGTTTCTCGTGACGTCTGTAGGTTGTCCAGATTTCACAGCCATAGAGTAGTGTGGTCAATACTACGGCTTTGTAGACTTTGACCTTCGTGGACTGTGATATGTGATAGGAATGCCAGCTGAACTGTCATTGAATGTTTCAGTTAGCATTAATACTAATTCTTTTTTTATTTTTACATTAAAAAATAATTTTTGACTTTTAAACACTAATAATCTTATTCACATGACCCAGTTGTTGAAAAAAAAAATTTAACGATATCCACGTTGGCCTAAATTGCCAACATGCAAGTATTTTGGTCTGCGGAATGAAGAGGTTTGAAAATGTTGCAAGAAACTGGGATCAAGAATGACCTCTGTCGATTGTTCTGTCGTAATTTCAACTTTTTGCTTACACAAGGCAGCAGAAAATGCATATAAGGAGACTTAGCAAATTCATACAAGTGGGAGTTGTTGATTTTGAATTTTTAATAATGAAACTCTATTGCTAGAGGTTGACAGCGGTTTGCTCAATACAAGAGCTGAGCTGGAGGTAGCTTAACGTTAATGCAAGTATTGCATTAAGATGATGTCACCACAGGTTCTTCTATTAAACAAAGTCTTCAAAACCAAGCAATTTATTAACAGCAATAACCACAACTGATATCAATACTGAAACGATCCACTTAAATAAAATCTCACAAAGTTACATTCGTTTTATACTACTAATTCTAAAACATTTTAATTACCGGAAAGTAATTATAACAAACCAAACAATATGAGACCGAAAGATAATTATAATCAACCTAGCAATATATACTAAACGTTTAACTATATAACATAAAGAGGTTCAAAGTACAAAATAGTTAAAACGTAGTAGCTAAGGCAATGTCCGGTAAGTATAACCAGCTAGATTTTTGTGACAGATGAAATATTTGAAACGAAATTATTTGAAAACTTATAGTTTTTGTCATAAAGTAAAAAGCTTTCCGTTAACTATGTAATATTTTCAAGTATCAGAGTTTAGCAAATTTTATCATTTTACTTTTGCTCAAAAAATCTCTATAAAATATTAGAAGTCAAAAAAAAAACTAACTAATAAAATTCACGTTAAGCATAATTAAAAAAACTCAACACGATATAAATGAAACATTAGCCCAATATATAAAAAATTAGTGAGTCATATGAACATTCACTCTCAAGATGGCAGAGCATTCCAATCAAGCCATGACACCAGTAGACTATGTAGATATCATCTTCAATCTGAAAGCCTCATTTGAAACTACCCATTTAGAGTAATTCATTCAATGAGCTAATTTATACAAAGTGTCATTCGATTTTTCTTAGTAAAATGCTTGGATAAGCAATTGAAGTTTGAAGTCTACAACTCAAAATATTTGAAATTGTTTATAAAACTATTTAGCTAGTAAAAGCTGGAATAAAATTTGAATAATATAATGATTTTTTCCAAAAGCCACAATAAAATGAAAATAATTTCAAAACACTAGTTAGTTTATTAACAAACGAAGCTTTTCGTTATCAACGTAACATTTACATAATATAAGTGACCATAAAGTAACAATATTTTCAACCAAAGCAGATTATTGACAGACAACACTTTCATATCTATATCTAAAAATAATTTTACATAAATAAATTATTTAAAAATAAAATTTAGTTTTCTTTTTCAACCAAATTGACTATTTTTTGTGAGTTTGTCCGAATGTGTGTTATGATTCTGAGATAACACTGATGAAAAACCCTAGCGAAATATTCATGAAGCACCATCATTGTCCAAGTTTCCGGCATGCCATAGATAAAAAATTATTCTAATAAAAAATTCAAAAAATAAAAATAAAAATAATAATAATAATAAAAATAAAAATAATAATAATAATAAAAATAAAAATAATAATAATAATAAAAATAATAATAATAAAAATAATAATAATAATAATAATAAAAATAAAAATAATAATAATAATAAAAATAATAATAATAATAAAAATAATAATAATAATAAAAATAATAATAATAATAAAGATAAAAATGATAATGACATAATAAATAATAAAAAATAAATAATAAAAAAATATATTAAAATAATAATAAGAATAATAAAACTCCCCAATATTATACACACAATATATAATCACTAATAGCTACAATGGCATTCGATAATACTTATATTTCAATGAAGTTACTAAGCAAGCCTTCTTTTATATGAAAGCCAGAGTTTTTGCACAAAAACCTTCGATAAAATATTTTTCTGATTAAAATTATTGATATTTAATTTTTTGAAAAAAGTTTAAAACATATCGATTTTTTCATCACTGCAAAAACTCTTGTTTTTCTGAAATATTCAAAAGTAATGAAGTTAAATTTAAATAATAAATTTCTTCATCAATTTTTGAATATTATTCAATAAATAAAATTGAGAATTCTTTGAAAAACAGTCAAAGGATTTCTCAACATCAAAACCGTGCTTTGAAATACCATGAAATAAAACTTCCATTTGTGCAAAAATTAAACTTCCAAGAACTTAAGATGTATCAAACTAATTCATCAATAGTTAAAATGAATAGCCTCCTTGAAACAGTTCAACAAAAATAGTACCAAAACACATAATTCCTGTAGTAATCACTTAAATTTGTGAAAAAAACATTTAAACAGCCTTCTAGATCCATACACCAACCACAACCGTGCCAGCACACAAATGCATAGACTTAAACAGTTGAGTAGGAGCTATATAACATGACGAGTTCTCGTTTTATGTTTTTCAAATGCCCATTTTCCTATCGATCTTTCCCTATATAAATTTTTTTGACAAGTTTCTACTATGTAAGATCATTACTCATGTTATGAATATTTTTATTGCGAATACCTTAAGCTCAAATTGATGGTAGCTTTGGAGCTAACAATAAGAATTGAATTAATGTTTCTTCAATTAAAATACACTCACCATACTTCACTATGAATGCAAACCATTTATCAATCAGATCGTATCTAAAAGATCAAAAGCTTTTAAAAATAAAGACTTAAATTTTAGTAAAATTTTAAACAAAATCCTTCAGATTTGAGAAAGGAATTAACATAGAAATAAGAAACATTTACAAAATTATGAGACAAATAGTAGCAATAAAAGCCCTTAATGCTTTTGCAATGATGAATAGAAAACAATATCCAAGCCTCTGTTTTATCACTCAAAAGTATATTTTCATATGAGCATTTCTCGGAAAATATAAGTCATGTTAATTTTTTTTTGTTTTGGATTGCTCAGAAACGTTCATCCAATAAACACTCCAAAGTTTTCAGTGTCAGTCAACTGTGTTTACTGAATTAAGCTGTATTAAATGTTCCTTTGAAGTTTAATAAATTCTTAGAATTTAAAACTAAAAATGTAGTTTGTATGAAAGCTTAATTAAATTTTAATGGTTGCTCATAAAAATGAAATTCAAAATTTTTGAGTTTCTTCAGAAAAGAGGAGATTTAATGTACGAGAAATTCTGCTTTAACGTATGAACTAACATGTATTTTTTAAATTATTATTAAATTTTTTGTTCGTTTTTTATTTCGTTTTTTAAGAAATTTTTTTAGCAATTTTGTGTCGTCTTTAATAAATTCAAGCCAAATCAATATTAAGCTTGTCGATATAACTATAAAAATAAGAATAAACTGCTGAATAAACTTTATATTAAAAATAAAACCCCAAAAAAAAATGGTTTATTAAAGAAATTTGTTTTTATTTTCAAAAACTAAAATAATTTTTTAAAACTTGATAAATTTTACTCAAGAAATCAAATGTAATGTGAATTTTTTAGTGATAATAAAGAAAAAAATGTTTTATAAATTTCATTGGCGTTTTGAATATAGCAAAACTATTTCTGGAGATGTGTCAAATTACTGTGATAATAACTATGTTTTGTTGATGTTGAAACTGAATAAATAAAAAAAAAATAAGAATAAGTATCATTAAATTAGTAAATCTTTAAAAAAAAGTTTCTCAAAAAAAGAAATCAACGGAATGTAAATGACTGGCCAAGTAGCTGAAAAAGATTTTGACCTATATTGAAATGACAACACTGATGAAAGTTTAAAGTTAGGATATGATAAAAACACTTAAAATAGAAAATATATAAAAAACGTAAAAATTTTAAAGTATTTAAGAAAATCTTTTAATGAAAAATTAAAAATTGAAAAATATTTGATTGTGCTCAGAAGCCAGTATGGGCTTGTTTTGGCACTGATAATTTTATCCATTTAAAGAGATTTTGCTTATTAAAGGAACACAACTAATACTAAAAATAATAGTTATATTAAAGATAATGATAATTTTTTTTGCAGTATCAGCTTCTGTTTTCATAGTTTGAGACTTGAAATAAGTCCTTTTTACGATTTAACTTCTAAGCTACAAACTGGAATTCATTTTTATTTCCAACAAAAAACAAATTCAAATATTTTCAAAAAATTCATTATTTAAGTTTTATTGGCAACGATAGAATAATCGAAATGTTACATATATGTTTGAAACACATGAAAAAAAATCAATTAAAAAATAAAATAAATGAGAAAATAAAATAGTTGAAAGCAATTAAAATCTTCTATCAAAAATTATATACATTGAGAACAAACGAAACTTTCCAAGCCTTTCCAAGTAAGTGGAAGGAGAGTAAAGGAGTCTAATTGAAACATGCCTAGTTGCAAGGTTCTTCCATCAATCTTTGCTCTATCTATCATGCTTTTTAATCAAGATTTAAATTTTCAGAGAGTAATTCATCATATTTTGATCAACATACAGTTCTATGAAAGCTTGAGTTGCTGAATCAATTTGAAATTATCTTTTGCTTTGGATGAAAATTTAAATAATAAGTAAAATAAAAATTTTGATAGCTCAAAGCTATTTCTATGAGAAGCTTGTTTTTTATTTTTAAATTAGATTTTTTACGGATAAGTTTCTTGTAATTACATACCCACGGCTTTGTAAATAATTCATTGTCAGTTTTAATTAGAACTTTGTTGATTTTAAAACACTTTTTATAAATATTTCTTTTGATTAAAACTTTTTGGTTTGTTTTCACGGGTAAGTTATGGATACAAAACTAAATATATTTCGTTTGAGATTTTTTCGTATAAATCGTTATTAATTTTTGTTGAAATTTTAAAGGGTAGTGTAGCGTGTTTATTTGACATAACACATTCGAGAGAGAGTATAAAGTGTTTTCAATTATTTTTCAAACAAATATTTTAAAAAAACTTTCAAAGAAACTCAAAAATTTGTTTTTTAAACTATGAACTTTTATTTTATAACTTTAAAAAACTAAACTTTAAGAATGGAAGAGCAAAATTTTTAAAGAACCCAACTTGAGAGTTATATTAAATCCGTGCAATTTCAAAGCGATGATTCAATTAAAGAGAAATAAAAAGTCATTCCAAAATTGATATGTACCATCAAAAATGATATAACAATTTAAAGGAGATAGGATAAAATCATCAAAGAAATTTACAATAGTTACCCGCACTATTATCACCTCAATCGAAAAGATATGTCTCGAGATATAGTTTTAAAATCCTAGTTAGAAGATAAAATAATCCTCTCTCGGTTACAACTGTATTTAAATGGATTTATGTAACATTCATGAAGGTATGAAGCTGCTTGAATTCACCATGAGTAGAGATACAAGACCGCTTATGTAACTCAATGGAAGGAAATGCATGCAGCCAGACACAGCAGAAAAGCAGGGAAGAGCGTTTTAAACTAAGGTTTCATCTAATCGAGATTTAACGATGAAATTTTGTATTTCATTTTTTTGATTCAGGCTTTTTTCAGCAGTACATTTCAACCATATTGTTCATAAGTTTTGGCTGTTTATTCAGTTCAAGAGGCAGTGTATGATAGCATATTAGTGAAAATTGGTGAAAAATGGAGTTACATTCTTGTGGTTTAGCATGCTTGTAATGCATTCGATTTTGCTGAAAACTTTCTCATTCTATTACAAACGCTTTAAAATTCGCATAAAAAAAAGCTATATGAATAAACATATAAACGGGAATGAATATATATGTATATGAACGTAAGCAAAAATATATATATTGATTGATTGTAAAATTCTTTTTGAATCAAAACCAAACAAGCTATTTCGTCAAAACTGAAAACTAAATAAATAATTATATAATTTAAACAAGAAATAATCAAAGTAGGCAAAATAGTAAAAACTGAGATTCAGAAGTCATCTATTGTGGGTGCTTCAAGTCGTAGGTATATAAGAGCATACGGCTGTATGCAGTATACTGCGGCAGTTATATTTTAAATATTATTTTTTGATTTTATCTCTAAAACGATAACGGCACTGGATTAAGATTGGATTAGAATGTATTAGACTCTTGTTCTTGGAGTTTTTGTAAGATTTCATTTATATATGCTATTTTAAATGAATTTGTTGGGCGTTTTGGATACTTAATCATAAGGAAGTAATATAAAATACAGAAAATTTTTGAATTAAAATTTATTAAAAAGAATAATAAATGAATTTAGAAAATTTATAATTGAAAAATTTTGACTAATTTTCTAAAAAATTTGTTGCTTTAAGCTTGAAATCAGCTTACAGTGAGTATAATTACTTAGATTACTGCTAATTACCGCGCAGAACCTCTATAAATTTTGTTATTTTTTCGTTGATTTATTCGTAATAATTTTGAACTCAAAGGTATTTGAAAAAAATTAGAAATGAGAATTATTTTTGTCTATTGAAGTAATCAAGTTCATACGATTAGCTGATTGTCGAAAAAACAGATCAATCGTTAATTGCTTTAAAGTTTTTTGAAAAATTTTAAAACTAGAGATTCTATATCTATTGGAAAATAATTCTCTCTGGAATTAAAAATAACATGTGAAAACTGGATCAAAAGGTATATTAACCATGTAGACTTTAAAACCTTAATTATCTTTTTTGTTGAAACTGTTCACAATCTAATTGTTTGATAACTCCCTCGTCTCTGACATATACTGCAAATTCTCTCATACGTTGCATAAAAATTTTATAATTATGTTTTCTACGCAGTATTTTACACTATTCTAATAACGCATGCACCAACTTGAAGTTATTTCTTCAATTATTCCTTTCTTTAGTTCTTCTATTGAGTTTAATGTCTTTGCTTTCAATATTGTTCTTATTGATAAGTTTTAATGTATCGAAAATATGGGAGTTTTTCTTAAAGTAAATTTATCTGAAGTTTTCACAATGGGATGTACTAGTTTCTAAATGTGTTTTAACAATTCTGAAGCTCAAGTAATAAATGTTAGAGCTAACAAACAAAATGCCAAGGAGATATATATTAATAGGTATATTTAACTATGTATTACATTAATTAACAGCAAACAAAGTGTAAAGAATTAATTTTGTTTAGAGAGTTTACAAGTATTTATTTTTTTCAAAGTTTAAAATTTCATTTTATTCATTGGTTTGGAATTTTTTTCATGCTACAGTCATTCACGTCGCTATTTGCAATTATTCTCTTCATTTGTTCAACAATTCCAAATTCTTTTGAAAACTTTTGAAATGTTAAATAACGAATGAAGAATTGGAAATTTCCTCTAAAGAATGCAAGTTTCCATTTTCTCAATATAAAATATATCACAAAAATGAAATTGTGTAAAAACTCGCCAAACTGACAAAATTTTTTCAAAATTAGATTTCCAATATTTTACTTTTTTTGTAGTAGAAAAACTCAAATACCACTTTTTCAAACACAATCACGTTGAAATGATGAGTATTTTGACAAAGGTAAATTCAGCAATTTTCCACGACCTTTTGTCGCGGTTTTAATAGTGATTGAGTTGATTGTATTCATTTGTCTGTGTGCCATATTTCTGCTTATGACACCTTGCTACGGAGTTTGCCCACAAACTGCTTTGAGCTTTATTTCTAGAAGTCGAAGATTTTAAATGCATCTCGATTTTTTATGTTTTATAATTGAATTATTTTCAAATTTTTTAAGCTCAAAATTTTTCTTTATTCAATATTTTTGCAGTGAATTTATTTCCCAGTTTTTCATTTTTATTATTTTATACCTTCCTACTTCAATTTCAAACGTTTTCAAGTCCTATCGCTATTATTTTTTGAAAACACTGAATAGAAGATAAATCTTGAAATGATTTTTCAGCCACAAAACACTTGAATCTGATAGAACATATTGAAGCTCAAGTGCTTTTTTATGATTGCTTCGTGATTAGGGGGCTAGAATCTTGAGTATTTTAAGCAAAAATTTAGAGTTAATCTTCCAACTTTGAACTAATTAAAAATCAAATTTCACTTTAAAGTTCAAAAAAAAAACTTTTTCAAGTTCATTTAAAAAGTTTCAAAACTAATTTTTAAAATTATTTCTTTTTTAAAAGGTTTGAAAGTTATTTAAACTGATTTTCTCTCGTTTGATCTTCATGCTACACGGCCCCTAATTTGTTCAACATTTCGAATTAAAAATGTAACATTATGCAGGTTTTAAAACAACTATAAAACACGGTCCTAATTACCGTTAAAATAATTATACCTAAATAAAGAAAAAAAATTATTAAAAAAATAATTTCGAAGTTTCATATATTAAATATTAAACTTTGAGGCAAATATAGCTTATACATAGAAAGTAACTGCACTCCTTGTAGACTCTCAATTTTCCACTTGGGGTCTTTTCATATTTTAATCCTGCTTCACTGCAGTTCTTTCCAAATCGTCTGTAAATCTCTGCTTCAAATGAAAAGTTACCGAACTAAATACTTCTAAGGTACATATGTTTAACACTTACGAAGTATCGAAGCATTGAAAAATCACTTTTTAATGTGAATCACGGTGCTGAAATAAAACATGTAGGCCAAAGAAGTTAAGAATAAAAAATCGAAAAAATAATTTTAACTGAAGAAACAATATAAATGCAAACTCAAAAAATAAATAGACATAGGCTTAAAAAGAAGAAAGACAGCAAAAAACTCAAAAATTTCAGGCTTACAAATATGCTGAAAGCCCGTTTAAAGGGCATGCTTAGAAAATGAGATCCATAGAGAAAGGTTATAAAAAAGTTTTGCTCATGTGTTCACACTTTTAAATGCTCTCAATCGCCTTGTATTATGATGTATAAGAGTTTGGAGGCTTTTTGTACAGCAATGTGCCAATTAAGCTATTATACCTCGGTCTATGATTCGTACAGCTTATTTAAGCAAGGCTTGGTAGCATGAATACACGGCAATTTATTTGGTATCTTTAATTTCTCTTTAAACTATTGATGTGCTTTTATTTATGCGAGTCTTACGAAGTATTTTCTTTCATGAGTTTTGGTCTTATGGGACTGCTTGAAGGAAATTGTTTTGAAGTTGAAGAAAATGCCATTTCGACAGTTACTGGAAATTAAATTTAAATAAAATCAACCTAGATCTTTAAAATAACTTAAAACCAACTTAAAAACCAATAAAAATCTAATTTAGGTGGTATGAAAAATTATTCAGTGAAATAAATTTATAGAATGGCCTCTAAATTTTTTCACACAAAGTTGAAGGAAGTGTACAAAGAAATATAAAAGAGAATATGGGAATATGTGTAATAACAGGAGAGATTGTAACACCTAAGGCTTTCAAACTTTTAATATACGATTTTCCAATATAACGGTGCTAATATTTTGGTTTTAATGTGTGTGAGTGTTGTAGTTGGTTTTTATGAAGTTTTCAATTTTATATAATTTGAGCTTAGTTCAAAAAATTTCAATTGATTTTGATAAAATTGAATTGGGCTTTATATGACTCATTTTGAATTGAGCTTGTCAAAATCAAGTTAAAGTTTTTTACTACTGAGCAACAAATTTAAAATTTTAAGGAACTTTGTGATAAGAATCTAAAGGATTTTAGGTTAATACAACTAAAATTCATTAAAAAGGCCTTTAAAATGAAATTCTTTGTCCTCTATTTCACTAGTGGTCTTTAAAACGTCGTTCTACATCCCAAAAAGATATAAAAACAAACGAATGATGTACCTTTTGAAAACAATGAAACTTCATAATAATTTCGTTTCAGGAAGTCCCAGAAAGTTATAATTATAGTTTAAAAAAAAGGAACTTTAATCTTTTTGTAAATAACTTATATTGTTGAGAAAGTAATAAAACAAAAGAGAAATTATAATGGCTTCTATGCTGAGATTTTCAAGACCACAAATCAGTAATTAAGTAAGAATCCTATATTTATAATGGATTTTTAAACCTTAACTGCTTGGTTTATCCTTGAATTTTCCATCATATTATGAACGATTTCAACGTTTGTTTGAGCTTTTTATCATATTTTGAGGTTTTAAAATTGAAAAAACAATTTTTGCACAATTGGCTTCTGAAACTATTATAGTTTTTGATGAGTTGAGCTTTACAAAAAGCATTAACATTTTGACGTTTACTTAATTTTTTTATTTCAAAAAAAATAAATAAGAGGTGAGGATTTGTTTAAAAGCTTTTGTGAATAAGAAAAACACAAAATTTGTATTAAAAATAGAACATTATTGACAAGTTTCATATCTTTATTATACAAAGAATTTTGATATCAATAAGTTATTAGATTTCCTAATTCACATTTGAGGTTAATAATTTACATATAAAAACCTTTTTTATATCGTTTTTTTTTTATTTTTTATTAAAAATTTTAAAAAATTAAAAAAAAACTAAAATTTCCTTTAAAGGCTCGGTAGAAAACGAATAAAAATTAGCTAGGCATAAGTTTTGCTTAAGTTTTAAAACAAAATTTTAAATTATAGACAATTTTTAAAAAACCTTTTTATTTATCTTTCCCCAACAGGACTCGAGTTAATGCGTTTAAATATTAATGAAATTTTCAAAAATTCATGGAAATTTAAATCGCACATTCCAACGAAAACTCAAGTGTTGTTTGATATTATTTAAAACGGAGTCTAAACAAAAATTCTTTACTATTGATCTTTACAACTTATTCAAATATTTATTCCAAAGACTTCTACATAAACTATTTGTAAATATATCAAATATTAGCAGACACATAGATATCGGGTACAAATATACTATATACAAATATATAAGATTAAAATATACTATATACAGCTACAAAATATCTGATACAAATATACTATATACAGCTACAAAATATCTGATACAAATATACTATATACAAACATATCAAATACAAAAATATGTTATATAAACGCATCTCATATAAATATATTAGATATAGCCAAAAATTGTTTACAAAACGCTCCTTGCTAATTACATAAGCCCGTTGATTGATCAATCATCACTTGATAGTGCAGGCAAGAGGAAAGCTTGGGTTGAGGTTTTCAACTTAAGCTCTTTTTATATTAAAGAGCCACAGTAGATTTTGAAGTTTATTCTCTCTGGGTATATCATTTGATGATGTGAATTCGACTTACGAAAAGCTTCGTGAAAATTAAATTTTGATTTTTTGTTTTTGCGTTGAATATATGAAAATTTATTTATTCGTTGTTTTATTTATTGTGTTGAAACTGATTTTTTTTCATATTGTTTGAAGTATTTGAAAAATTTATTTATTTTTGTATTTATCATTGTGTTTTTATTATTATTAATTTAATTGTTTTCACTTTTTTAACGTTGTTTTAGTCCTTCGTGGAAATAATACAATTTTTTTATAAACTTGAAATTTTCATTAATTTACATTTTGAACATTTATTTTACACAATTTCCTTGAAAAGAGACAAAATTAATTCCTTTTAAATATCTTATATGGTTGTACTCTGTTACGGGTTCAGTTGGTTTTGAAGTTCAATAAAGTTTATTCTCTTTTCTTCAATGATTTCATATTAACAAACAACAATACTTAATTAAGATAAGAGTGAGATTGAGAAAAGACATTTGAGGGCAATCGAACTCTTTGAAGAGAATATTTTTTTTTTCGAATTTGAGATAAATCAAAAAATTTATATTTTAAGAATGTTTTGTCTAGAAATAAAGATCAATCTTGTTATAATTGATGAAAGATGAACAAAGATACTAATCGTTAATTTTCTAAAATATCTGAAACGCAAATCCACCGATTAATTAAAACACATTTCAACATTTCAAGCTTTTAAAAATTTTTTTAGTACTTTTTCATTCAGTTTTGCAGATACTTAGAAACGACATTTTATCGATTAGATTTATAGTTTCTAATATATAACGATGATAATAATATCACTGTTGTTATCCTACACACTGCTAGCAAAATTTCGTTTTCTGTATTGTAGATAAATAAGTGAACTAAAAGTTCAGCTTCATCTATGAACAACTTCACAAGTAGATCTTGGATTGTTGTAGAACAAGTAGCTTGTCAAATCCCTGTGCTCAAAAACTTTTTTGTGATCTGTGTTTTGTGTAATTTTCTGTAAAAAAATCTATTTTTGTATATTTTATCTGCTCTTTACTGTTGCATGTGTTATCAGTTTGGATCAAACAACAATTTTGAATCAATGCAAAATCAATCTTCTATTTAAAATTTTTTTAATCTTTTAAAATTATATTCAGAACTTTGAGAAATTATATTTAGTAACTGAGTAAAATAGAATCTGGTGAAAATATAAAAAGCTAAAGATGTTTTAAAATTTTAAATAATTCCATTGAAAATAATTTTTAAAAAATTATTCTTGGTTATTAAAATATAAATTCTTGAACAAAATAATATAAAAACAACAATAATTATTTCTTTGTTCAAATGATCAGAGTAGCATTTAGCTGCATGCCCTGAAATTCTCAATTTGTAACTTTTAAACAGAAATTTGAAATAATAAAATGTTGGTTCTAACTTTTCTGTTCAGTTTATCATTTATTTTGAATTTAATTTTTTTCAGTTCTCTCAATTATCTACCTTTTTAATTGTTAATTTGAAACTTGCTTGTTTTGTAAATGATTTTTGTTCAACTTATTTAAACTAATATTATTGTTTTTAATAATTTTGATGTACATTCTGTATAAAACTTAATTGAATGATTCAAAAGTCAATCAATCATCTTTGAAGAAAATAATTCAATAGAATTAGTCTCAAAATAGTGATTCAACTTTATTGACAAAACAAATCAGTTTGGAAGAAGTACAATCAAAATGCACTCTGTCTTTGATTTGAATTTTATAATGGAAATTTGAAAAACAAATGTTTGCTGGTGCATCAATAAATAAAACAGAACAAAAGATTTTTGAAAATTTATTCAAAAAAATTATAACTTTATATAAATTATTATATTTCGGATTTAATTGGATTTAACTTTAAACTTGCAGAATGAAGTTTGAAACTTTTCATAAACATCCCATTTATTCTTTTTTTCTTCTTTTTCTTTTCTCAATACTTTCCTCCTTGAATATTGAGGCAAACAATTCAAGCCACCTCTTAAAGTTTACACTTCTATCAATTCAACATCAACTCGCTAAGAGCAGCAATTCAAGTTTTATCTCACATAAAAATCCAGAAAAATTGTTTCTTTCTATTCAAAATAACTACACAACAAAAAGACTAAATAATTCAAAAGAAAAAAAATTTTTTTCATCAAACTGGCCAACAAAAGACATCTCGGAAATAAAAGAAGCCAAAAAGCACAGTTCAAACAAGGACAATATTTCAATTGAAGCTTTGAGCGGAGGTCACAACCACATAAAGTTGAAAGTTACTTCCAATTTATCTTTCCTGTACAAACAGTATCTGCCAGGAATTTTACCCGCTTGTCAGTCGTCTTCTTTTATTTATTGTTCCAACTCAAATATTTACGTTGAGAATAAAAAATTTTTTGAAGAGATAAAATCTGAAATAATTAATAAAATATGCTGTATCAAACATGATCTTTATGTTCGTCGAAAAACAAAAATAATTGCCATTGTTTTAACCGTTATGAATAGAAAACAGACGTTAGCAAAGAAATTCCCAGAAATATTTTATGTCACAGATTTTAAAAACTTATATAACCTATACAACAATAAAACGTTCCTAAAGGATTCAGCTTGTAATTGTAATAAAAATGAAAAAGAACACATTGTAGATAAAGTTGCAAGAATTTATGGACGGTGCATAAAAAGATATTATTATCAAATAATTGAAATCCTAAACAATAACACAATATCGCCAAAGAAAGAATTCCTAAAATGGATTGGAGAGTCAGAAAATGATTCCGCATCTGTTAAACAAACAGGCAAAGATAATGGACTTGTGTTATTGATAACTCTTTCGTTATCAGATAAGCCGCCATTTACCAACAGAAAACAAAATAATATTTTCAAAAACTCAAAAATAAATAACTATTTTTGTTCTTTGTGTTTGTACTTAATTGAATTGATTGGCGAAAACTGCAGGCTTCAACCGGGCGCACCACAAAAAATAACCAATTTATCTGATAGAAATACAAAAATGAGAATGTATTTATCAAAGATTAAAAGAGGCAAGAAAATCAAATGGCTACTGACAAATTCTATTCTTGGAGGCAAACCACAATCAAAAACGACAATAAAGAAAATGACGCTTTTAAATTATTTGCACCATCAAAAACACACTCAGTTCGGTCGTAGGAATGAAAAAAAAATAAAGGAATTGGAAGGCTTTAAGGATATTTTAAATGACAGAAACACGGAGATATTCGAAATATACAAGGACGCCCCACAACAAGATAAGAGAAGACATGAAAAATTTCAAAAAACTCCAAATGAAATAGAACGCAATGGTTATAAAAATATAACAGAAAAAATAATATCAATTATTGACGAAAAGAAAATAAATAAAAAAATTAATATTTCACGAGAAAACTTTTTCGACACAAAAGATATATTAAATTCGAAAAAATTTCTCACAAAAGATAACAAAATAACTGGATATAGCTGCGGAAAGAATTTTTCCATTGAAAACATCCAGAATAGCGCAGAAATGACATTCAATAATACAAATAATTATAAATCTGGATCAAACGATTCACTCTTGAAGAAGTTTCGAAAAGGGAATGTGAATTTTTTTTGGAATTTTGAAAACTCAAAGAACGATTTAAAGGTAATTAAAAAGAGACAGTTTAACAAGCCAAACTTTTTAATTAATTTTGATAAGATGGGATATAAAAATAAGCAAGGAACTAATACCAAAGCACTTTTGTCTGTCATGAAAATATTGAAGAAAAAACCAAATAGATTGGATAAACGCTTAAACCAAAGTCATTTAATACGATTAAAGCATGATGGAAACACATTTTTCAAGAAACAAAAAATAAATTCTACTTTAAAAAAACAATTAGCGAAATTCATTGAAAAATTTCACAAACTAATTTTGCAAGTTTTTGAAAACTCAACAATGAAAACAGAAAAAAGCATAAAAAACAGTGATATATATAAAAAACTGTTTGAAAATCATCACGAAGCGACAAACATTAAGGCATTAAAGTTTTCAAGGGCTTCAGGGAATGAAGTGGTCAAAAATAATTCTCTAATTGATCAAAACACAAGTAAAAAAGTTATTAATGAAGCAAATCAACCGAATGCTTTTTCAAATAAAATCTTGTTTATAAAAACTCGAATAAAAAGATCTTTTTTAGAAGTTATTCGATTATTTTCTACTCGAATTTCCAGCTTGACTAATTTAATCGTTTTTCTTCTCACTTCTACGCAAAATAATCCCTACCAGAAAGTAACCAGAAATTTCCTTTTTTATGAAAAATATTTTTATCAACCTAGGAATTATTTTTTTTCATGTTTGAAACATTTAAATTTGAACAAAAATAGAAAAAAGTTTTTTTCGTTGAGTTCTTTCCATAAACTTTCTTCCCCAATAAAGCTTTTTTGGTTTTTCTACATTTATCACATCGAACAATCAAACAAATATTTCTTGATCAAATTTTTAAAGTGTCTCAAAAATAGAATTTTATTAGAAAAACCTTATAAAAAAATTGAAATTAATTTGAAAACAAACTTGACAAGTCTTTCGGAAGATAAACCAAACCCAAAGCTTGTCAAAGCAAGTTACTTTCAAATAAATCATCTCACCACAAAACGTTCAAGTCATTCCCACAAAAGCTTTACAAATAAAAAGGCAATAAAAAATACGAAATTTTTTATCGAAAAATCCGACGAAGTCTCAAAAAAAATGTTTGAAACACAAGAAAGACTTATGGGGTCAAAAAAAGAAGTTCTGAAAAGAAAAAAAAGAATGCCTCAAAGTGCCCATAACATTCTTCCTCTACACTACACGGTGTTTGAAGAAGTAAAAAAAGGATGGAAAATTGCTGATTTAATCAATGACTCAGGTCTTTCTGATCGCCTAAAGAGAATGAACGAAACAAGAGCTAAAGTCAAACTGAAACTCATCAACCAGCAGCCTCCCTCGACTGCAATCAAACTGGATGAAAGCATAGGCCACATCTTGGTGATCAACCGTTTAGATCGAGATGAAATATGCCCCACCTTGGAAAAGTGCCAGGTTAGTTTTCTTTATGCACCTTTGCATCGTTTTGGACGCATGTTTTATCGGTTTCAAGAAGTCATAGCTAAAAATGGGAATTTCACGTAAATATTTATAAATTCCATTTAAGGATTTATTGTTAAAAAGTAGCTTAAAAGTAAATTTGTAATTTTTTTAGAGTATTTTTCATTTAGAAGATTTTATTTATTCAAGGTATAATTGCTATAAGCTATTAGTGATTCAGAGTATAATGTTAAAAAAAAGCAATAAACTGTTGCCACACACACAGGTCCGAATGGATGTGATCGTGCAACCCATGAGCTTCTTCCAAATGCTCAAAGTGAGAAATAATTGATATATTATTCATATTCATTAATATTTTTATTATCTTTTCAAAGTAAAACAAGCACAAGTTTTCATAAAATGGAGAATATAATTTAATTAACGTCGGCCCCTATAGCTCAATGGTTGAGCATTAGACTAATTATCTAAAAGTTACCGGGTTCGATCCCGCGTGGGCCGACAATTAGCACCTGTTCCACAGTGTGTTTTTGCTACATTAAAATTGTAGCAAGCGCTTTGAGCTATAAGGAAAAGCGCTTTATAAATACCGCATTACATTACATTAATTGAATGTTTTAAAATTCAAACATGAACCTCTAACGCCCCATAAACACCAATTTAAACTCTTACTGCTTCCATCACTAGGTTAGCATCGACATTTCCGATATAAACGACATGCCTCCAGTCTTCAAAACCGCCACAAAAACTCTCTACATCTCAGAATCCGCAACCAAAGGAGCCTCGTATAGCCTGCCTGCTGCGGTCGACCTGGATTGCCCTATGTTTTCCGTGCAGAAATATTACCTAGTGGAAGATTCAACGCAAGATGTTAAAAAAAATGATAAAAGTAATAAAAAGAGTAAAAAGAAAATTAATGTGAAAAGAAGCATTGGAGATAAAAGTCATTTAAATTATAGCAATTTTATGGATTCCACAATGTTATATACATTTTTTAGAAGTTTACTTAAAAATTTAAATTTAAATTTTGACGCGTCTAAAATTTTAAAATGGAAAACGAGTTTTGTTGATAAATATTTATTTGAAAATGGAAATGACAAGATTAAAAAAATTGATGTTACTAAATGCCACGAAGAACTTGAAAAACTTCTACATAAAAAATTTTCTGATAGAAATTTGAATATAAATAAATTTAGTCTTTCAAAAAACGACGAAAACAATAAATCACCTAGAAACAAAACTGAAATGAATTGGTCACGAGCATTATCATTTTATGAACACACAAGCATCCAAAGCAGAACATCTCTAAATCAAAAACATACATTCTCTTCTTTCTTGATACTGAAAAGACTTGAGAAAATAAAAAATAATTTCATGTACATGAAACTAAAAAACAAGATATGTGGGATAAGCAAGGCTGACGAACCATTCCAACGAATAAAAAACAGCAGAAGTAGTGATAAAAAACACGTTTCAAACACGGAGGATAATTCAAAAATAGAGAGAAAAATTGCACAAAGACAATCAAAAAAAATTATAAATAGTTTATTGTTTTTAAATTTTTTGTTTTCAGTTTTATTTCAACATCGAAACAAAACCATGAAGCTTGAAAATTTTCCAATTCAAACAATTAATTACAGTTCACTTCCTAATTTAAAAATTTATTCACATATAAATCCTCGAGAAAACAATAAAAATAATTTTAAAAATCTTGCAAAGATTTTAAACAGGTTTAAAAGGAAAGCAAAAAATAAAATGTCTCCAACTAAACCCAGAAACAAAACAAAAAAAAATGAAAGAAAAAATATCCAAAAGAAGCTGAACAGGTTGGAAAAACTGCAAAATGAGACGAAATATTTTAAACTGAGGGTTGACTTGCTTAACGGTCTGCCGAAAGATGTGAGAATCATCTTAAACAAGAAACTCGATCGAGAAAGCCAGGCTGAACATCGTCTCAAGGTTATTGACTGTTATGGGTTAAAATCTTCAATAATGAATTAACATAAAAAAATTGTTTCCATGATGCTCATTAAAAGGATGCTTTCAAGTTTTGTCCAATTGAAGAAATGAATCTTTAATATACTTTGTTTATTTAATTAAATGGTTTAGCTTAAGAGAGAATTTAAATTTATTTAACACTGAGTTTCACAATGAATATTTATAAAAATTCGAAAGTATATTTATTTAAAAAAAAAACTCATTCATCGAGTGCACAATGGTTTAATTTGTTACATTAAACTTGCGAGTGTTCAAAAGCTCAAATGCGCCTCTAGAAAAAAGTCTCTAAATCCTGGCAAACCCGTTTATTTAAAATAAAATAAAATTTAATTAAAATAATTTATCGTGGAAATGAGAAAAACTGAATGATTAATCGGAATAGACCTGGAGAAAATTATGAAAAAACCTCAATAAAAGAAGTAGGAAAATGGATCAATCTCTCATACCTTCATACTTCTTCAGAAATGAGTTTTTTATTGACACGTGTTAAAAATTTTTTTAGTTTATTTTAAACAATTCTTTATTTATTTCGATCAATTTCTACATTTCCAACTCGTTTTTATACGTTTTTTTTACAATTATCTCATCGTAACTGAATCCTCTGTTCTAACAACCAGCTCATAATTTTTCGATAATTCCAAGACTTAAATCATAAAAACACAATAAAATTTCATCTTTTATTGAGACAAAACTTCTTGATATGTTTACTATCCCATCATAAACTATCCAATTCATAAGTCCTACATTGAAAATGATTCGATTTGAGCTTCACCTCTAGTCATAAACACCCAATGGTGTAGTATACAGAAAGGGTTCTGCTTTTTATTTTATTTTTCTCATTATTGCTCAAATAATTGACAAAGAAACTACTTCTTATTTTTAAAACAATGGAACTTTTTCAGTTTCATTTAGTATCTCGAAACAGATTTTAGGATGGTTCAAAAGATTTTTAAAAATATTTTTAAATTTCGTTTTAATGTTCCAGAACTGAGTGTTTGATCTTGTTTCACTTTTATATGAAATTAGATAACTTGTTTTAGTTCTATTTGAAGTGTTATATTACAATTTTCATGCGTGCCTAAAATAAATTCTTTCAATTAAATAACTATAATGTACAGACTAACAAATTGAATAACAAGTTATCTGTCAACTTATTATTTCGAACAATTTTTATCGTCACAGCAAATACTTTACTCATGAAAAACAATTTTTTTTCTTTCAACATTATTCAAATTCATTTTTTTGCTCATTTTATCACTATTTGGTCGCTTCCGCTATCATCCGAACTTTTGCTATTTTACTTCAAAAATTTTTTTGTGTTTAGAAAAATAAATTTAATGAAAAGTGTTTTAAAAATTTTTCAGTATAATAATGCTATTCTTCAGAAATTTCAAAATCCTTTTTCTGTTATTTTGTATTAATTTCTAAATAAATTTTTTTTCTGTTTTGTTTCTATATACAATAACATTTTCAATTTTTTCGGTGTTTATTTGCATTTTGGAAAATTTTACTTTTGAAATTCATTTTAGATAGATCTGTAAAAATATTTTACTTCATATTTTTTACCATTTTCAACAGTTTTTTTTACTATTTTTGGCGTAATTTATCGGCATGGTTTGAAAGTTTCAATATATTTTAAGTAGAATATAATATTTTTTAAAATAAAAAATATGACGAAATAGCTGTAATACTTTGTATAGTTCGTAAAACTTTGTATATCTTCAAATGATTTTTTTAATGCCTTTTGTGCATAGGAATAATCACTGACATAATATAACAGCTAAATAGAATATATTAAAAACACATGTCAAATCGAAAAAAAATAAAAATTCTCAAGAAATTTTTTTTTCTTTTTTTTTGTCGAAACAAAAACAACTTTTTTGAATAGAGAAGCTGTTAGAGCAACTATAGATTAACACGAAAATTTCAAAATCTGGGAAAGAATGCATACTCACTCATCAAATTTCTGCCTTGGTTCGAAACTTGTTATAAATCATTGGTTCTTGTGCCAAGTGGAAAAACACTATAAAAATGAATAATTGATTGCTACTTTTGAATAATGTTTCATTATTTTTAAGCATTAAACACTTTTGATTAACTTCTCCCAAAATTAATCATTCTCATCAAGCCTAAAGGAGCGACCAATGTTTTATCATTAAGAGCAGACAAGAAACCACAAATTAACACTACTCTGCAACGAGATACTTTTGCAATTATATTCACATTACGCATACCAAAAAGTATCGTAGAAAAAAAATAAAATGTTTAAAATAATTTTGAGTATCAAACCACATTAAAACAACAGAAAATATTGATAAAACATGAACTTTTCCAAATATTGAACCACTCTTCCAGTTGATAGCAGTTGATGGAGGCATGCCACCCAAAACTGGAGTTCTGAAGGTTCTCATCAAAGTTACAGACACCAATGACAACAAGCCGCATTTCCAGAAAGAATTTTATCGGGTGGGTGATTAAAAATTTATTTATTCAGCACAAGTTTGTCTGGAGTTTTAATGTTTCGAAACAAATTTGGAGCGCTTGGTAATAATGGAAGCTAGTATGAGATTAATGAGAGCCATCAAGATGAAGCAGTGGCTTTAAATTATGACATAAACTTCCATGTTTCAGTCATGAGGATAATCTTTGTAAATAACAAAGTTTTAAACTTTAATTTTTGTAATTACTTTCGTTAAATCTTGTTTTTGTTGTTATAAATTTCACTTTTAATTGTTTTCACTCAAATATAAACTGATTGACTTTAAGCTTTTGTTTTTAAAAACTTTCAAAACCCTCCCAGTGAACAACTGCGTAGATTTATGTTTAACATGCCAAAACCTCAAAAGTCGATCGGGAACAATCTTACGTTGGGATTCATTGCTTTACAAGATTTCATAGAAAAAATTCAAATTAAATATTTCTATGCATTCCATCGAACCTTTCCAACGCTCACAAGCCCATTGAATTTTCCACTAATTATTTATTTGCTGTTCTTATCTTTAAAAATAAATTTCTTTTCATTTATATTTATTCTCCCGTAATCGAAACCTTTTTAAACAAAACATTTGAGAATAATGAAACAACAATAAACATTATTCCCAATTTAAAAATTTCTACATAGAACATTAATATTTTATTTAGATAAAAGTGAAAGAGAATGTTGCTGAACAAGCGAAGCTACTGACAGTGCAGGCGGATGATGCAGATGAAGGGGTGAATGCCAAAGTTACCTACTCCCTCAAGCCCCATGAATGGGTTCGTCCAATTGATAATATTATGCTCAAAAACTTCGTGGTTAGTTTTTTGATTTATGAAAATAAAAGTTTGAAATTTTTTTTTGACAATTTTCCTAATAATACTTTATTTATTATAATTTTTCATAAATTATTGCATATACCCTTCATCTTTGAGCGTCATTTATCATAAACGAATGATCAAACAACATTCATAATCTATTATTCAACAGACGAAGAAGCAACCAAATGAATTTCCATTCCAAGTTGAATCTGAAAGCGGACAACTTTTTGTCTCTGGAAAATTGGATTTCGAAAAGGCTTCAACGCACAAAATGGTTGTCATAGCAACAGACAACAACCCGTTTTGGTCTGCGGAGGCGATGGTGATGGTGGAGTTGGAGGATGTGAACGACAACTCTCCCGTCATCGTGGTCAGCAGCTTGTCAGCTCTAGAAACATCAACACTCAGCGTGCAAGAGAATCTACACAAGGAGCAGTTTCTCGCGTACATAACGGTATTCGACGCAGACTCTGGTGAAAATGGCCAAGTTAACTGCAGTCTTTCCGAGCTTACATTCAGCTCTAAGAATCTCTTTTATATGGTTTCTCCAAACAACGCTCATCTTTCACAAAAAAGAAGCATTTTTAAAGAATCTAAAAATGCAGAATTGATTTCACAGCAGAGAGAAAAACCTTGCAAAAACAAGGAAAAAAGTCTACGCGGGATTCAACAAGACGCCTCCCACAGAGACCTCAGTAGAGACTACCACCTGTACACACGCCAAACACTCTTCGACCGAGAAATGCAGCCCAGGTGAGCGTATTCCTGAGGTTTTTGAGTAGAATATTTCCTTGGTAGTGTATTAATAAGGTTGGAATAATGAAGAGGAAAATGAGGCTCAGATAGATGCATGTGAACTTGTTTTTTTAAAAGTTTTGATTTGGTTTGTATAAGTTTCAACTTATGAAGTTGGTGAAAAATTAAAATTCCGAGCGTCAAGTATCTTAAATTTATAGAGAAAATTCAATAAAAAATATTAAAAATTCAATTTATAGTATTTTTTGAGTTTATGTCTTAGCTAATAAACTTTCGAAAAATATAAAATGTTTAGACAAAAAAATATCTAAATAAAATGTTCAAATCGTGAGTTGGGAAACTGAAAGTTTATAGTAGAATTCCAAAAAAACTGGTCTGAGGTGATAAAAAGTTAATGCGATCTCAAAATGTCGAATTGAAAATTTCAAGTTTTGAAATCTTTGGCTTTTGCTATAACTGAAAATATTCAAATGCATATCATTTTTTAGTGAAGTCATGCAACTTGAAATTTCTACTTTTTCAATTAAGATTTTTCCAGTGTTCTTATAAATCTATGATTTCATCTTGAAAAGATGTCTACTATAAGGGAAATTTAGAAATTCAGATTCTTACATAAAATTCAGTTTCAATATCTTTTAATTAACTTCTCTGTTGATAACACATTTTATTTTCTTTGTAACACTATTTTTAGTTTATTTGTCAAAAATGATCTTTCACATTTAGAATTTAATTTTTTAATAACGTTATTTTAACCCTTCTTATCATTATTAAAGTAGAACATTTTGATCTTATTGAACTTCAAATTGAAAAACGATTTTCATAGATGTGTATCATGCTATATACCGATTTGATCTCCCAATTGAAGACCATTACAGCCTTTTACCAATCAAGATAACTTCACTCTTTATAACGTTTTAATTACCTTCACTTCTAATTCAAACTATAAAAACATTAATTTTGTCGTTAATTAATTTTATTTTTTCTCAAAAACTCTTAAGATTCCATAAAGTTCAATCTAAAAATCTCAACGCGAAAATATAAAATATTAAAATTCCAAAAACTGTAATTCTTTGTAATCCAAGCAAGATGGAAAGATCCTACTACCTGCAACAAATAAAAATGCGAGAAAAACCCTAAAATTATAAAAGTATTTTTGCGTGAAACTTCTCAGTATCAATATCCCAAGTAAATTTGCTATGAAGCACTGTTGTTATGAGTGTGAATAAAAACACAAAAAGGTAATTAGAATTTTGGGCACAATTATTTGGCATCAATCTCAACTTTTTGAAAAGCATTGAGTTCTTAATATAACGTATTTATTGAGTTTTTTTTGCAAAATTGTTCTCCTTGTACACCTGTCAACATGGTCGATTCATCAAAAATGTGTTGACACTAGTCTTTTAAAAACAATTCAGCATGTCTTATTAAAAAATTTTTACGCAAAATTTAAGATATTTTGGGATTTTTTATTGGTATTTTAGAGACACCTTACGTATCTTTTTTTTTAAATTCAATTTTCTTAATTTTTATCTTAAAACGAGGAATATTTCAGATACATAGATTTTTTCAAAAAACTAAAATTTTCGACAAGTTCAACTTTTTCATAATTCATTAATTTTAGACTAAAGAAGTATTACAAAGTTAAATTTGTCGGAAATTTTAGCTTTTGCAAAAATATATGTATCTAAAATCTTCCTCATCTTACAATAAAAATCAAGAATAATGAATTTAATATTTTGATATTTTCAAGCAGTTTGTAGCTACTACCCTATCATGAAACTCTGCATTGTATTTCCATTTGAAGGCGAATTAATTGAGCCCTTGGTTTTTGAATTTCATTAAATTCACATACTTTTTATAGCAAAATCTTTCTATAAGTTTGAAGTAATGATTTCATAAAAAAATTTTATTTCTCAAAATTTTAAGTTTTCAGTAATAATTACTTGTTATAAAATTGAATTTTTTCACCACATAAAATTGAGCTATTATCTAGTAAAATCAACTTAAGAGAAATGGTAACTCAACCCTAGTTGGTTGAAAAGTTTGACAAAAAACGTTGATTTAAAGACAGATGTTTAGTTTTTTGTTTTTAATCAAAGCTAATTTCATTTTACCCAATATTTTTTTCCCACTATCATTTAATGAAAATAAACGCACAAACCCCAGCCCGATAAATTAGGAATTAAATTTTCTCATTAATCGGCTAAGTTGATTTATACTTTATTTAGGCCGCAGTTTTAAAAGTATGTTTGCTGGAAAGAAGCTTAAAATATATGAAAATTATGATTAAAAAAGAATATAAGTAGGTGGGTTTTTTTGATGTTTGCGATTAACAGATATACAGTTTGAAGTTATATAAAAATGAAATGATTTAAAAATCGTAATAATTATCAAGAAATCTGGCTTGCGTCCAATGCGCGGTTCATGGTTAATCTATAAAAACAAGCTACCATAAACAGAAAAACCAACCGTACTCAAAAGCATAGGCTGATGTAAAATATTCAAAAAATTCAACCAAATAATTTTGGAAGTATTTCACTTAGTGAAAGAAGGAAACGAAATACAGTAGAAGACTCAGTAGTGTAGGAGACTTATGAAGTAGTAACAAAAGGCAATTATTTGCATGAATTTTTAATAGCTTTGATATAAAAAAAATGGTTTTTCGTATGACCAAAAAAATGCAAGCAATAGAGCTGGTATCGATCTTTAGAGAGAGGTTCAAAATGTTGATGTTGAGAATTGGTAGTGAGCCCCATCTGAAATATCACAGATAAAAATGAAGTTTTAGGAAAGAGAGAATGATATTAGCAACACACATGCTTTTATTTGGACAAAAAAGATTTTGTTGAAGCCAAAAGTTGGAAGTGAGTTAGGAAAGCACAAAAGTAATTTTTGATATAAAAAACTGGATATTTCAATGGAAAGCATACGTCAAATGTGATTTTGTGCTTGCTTTATTGGTGTTTTAAGGCTAATTACTCACCACGCATCAAAAGAACAAAGCCATTTTGAAATTGCATCAAAGACAACAGTGACTCTGTTGCTGAAACTTCATGCTCAAACTAGTGCTATGAGTTTTTGAATCCAGCAGAGAAAAAAGTGATGGCAGCATATAAAAGATGAATTGGAAAATTTGAAGATAATCCAAACGGAAATGAAAAACGTGTAGGAATATTAGAACCTAGGAAAACAGATAAAGTGAACCTTTGAGCGTCACACTTTTTTTCTTGAGTGTATACTAAATGAAACTACCGCTGGGTCGTGAAACAGATGGTCTTGCAAGCGTTATTTCATATGTAAGTTTAAAAAAATGAATAAACTGGAAGAAATCTATGGAAGAACAAAAAAATTAAAAAGTTTGCATTGATTAGCTATTAATGAGAATGCTTTTGTAGAGAGAAAGTTCAAGCGCTTATAATATTTTAACCTGGTGGGTTAAAGTTTAGTTTACTACTGATAAGAGGTGGTTTCCACGGTCAGTAGAGAACAAAAGCTAAATCTAGCTGTTTCAATTGTTTGATAGTTGTAATTGAAAGTTGAAACTTTTCAAAGATAGAAACGAATAAAATAGGTGATTTATCTTTTAATTACTAATGATAGTTAGTTAATATTTAATGAAGATGAACTGAGTGTGTAGAAAAAGATTAACGTCATTGGACAACTCCACAAAAAAATTTAGTTTGATGTTTTTAAGTTTCTGATACTTATTTTCAAAATTTGAACAAAATTCTAGAGTTGAATAAATATTAAATCATATTTATTTTCTTATTTGTTTTTACGCCACTATTATATATAGGAAATAAACAAAAATGAGAAAAGTTGGCGAAGAAATAAATTTCAAAATTTGGAATGAAAATGCCAAAGTTATAATATGGTAAAATTGAAATCTTCAAAAATTCAACTAAAAAATTAAAATAGGAAAAAATCTGAATATTTTCAACACTGAATTATATGTTAATAATATATATTAATACTTGCGTCTATATCAAGCAGTTTTAAGTTTTTTAAATATTTTAAACTCATTTATTTCTTCAAAAAATCATTTTTTGAATAATCAAAAAAATTTTTTTCAAAGTTGGGGTTCCAAGTTTTATGTGAAACACACGATGTTTAAAACTTGAAAAATCGAATCGATTCTACAAATTTTTTTTTTATAAAATTTGCATATAACTCATAGTTATTTTTCACCATTTTAAATTATTCAAAAATTTCCGAATTCAACATTCGAATTTTTTTCGGAATTTTTTCGGCATTCATTTTATGTTATTATACAAGCTTTTCTAGAATTTCAAAACTCACAAATTCCCATATTGTTTCAACATTGCTTTGTCAACTTCAATTTAATTATAAATTGAAATTTCAAAAATTTTTCAGCTCAAAATTGTCACAAAATTTTAAAGTTTGAAAGTAACTTTTCTCGGTTTCTGTTTTATTTGATTGCTTGAAATACTTCGCAAATACTTTTCAAAATATACTTGAAAATTTTACTTTTTTAACAAGAAGCTTTGTATCTTAATAAAATTTATTAATGATTTTAAATATACTTATTTTAAAAAAAAAAACATACTAAATAAACCTTTGAAATATTCTTTATGTCTTATTATTCCGACATCATTGACAGGTATTATTTAGAAATAGTTTGTGTAGATGGAGGAATTCCGGAAAGAAAAACTACCCGACAGATTAGCGTGGACGTTATTGATGACAACGATAACCATCCTACTTTTTCTAAAGCTCGATATACAACTGAGATTTCTGAGAATAATGTTGTGCCCTCAAAATTAATAAAACTTCCAGTTTCCGATGAAGATACGGGTGATAACAGCAGAATCTCCTTTTTCATCGCAAATGTTTTTTATAATTATACGAAGAAAAATCTTTACACCAAAATTTCAAACTCAAAACTTCACAAATCTCTCAAAAGTAACTTCACGCAATATATCTTCACAACGCCTCCACAAGTTTCAAAAAGTAGAGATTTTTTAAACAGCCTGCAAATAAATGAAACGTTTAAATTTTCGACAGAGATAACAAACGCATTTAGCATCGACGTGGATTCGGGTGTTTTGCAAGCAAATATACGGCTCAATAGAGAAGAAATGGCCTCTTGTTTGGTGACTGTTGTAGCCAGAGACAATGGAAAAGACAAACGCCATTCTTCTAGTGCCCTAGTGGAAATTTTAATAAAAGATGAAAATGACCAAAAGCCTTCGTTTGACCAACCGGAATATTTTTTCTCGACTTTAGAATCTACCGAACCAGGTCGGATTATAGGAGCAGTTTTCGCATACGATGAAGACCAGTTCCCGTACAACATCTTTTACTACCGCATAAGAAAATATACCGCTTCATTAGAAAATGTTTATAAAAAAGCAACTAAACTGTTTGAGAAACACAGTGACAAAGAATCGGCTTCTAGAACCCAGATAAATGTGGCCCAAATGATTATCAAAACTGATTCAAACATGTTTTCCATTGACTCAACAAGTGGAGAAATAATTGTCAACTTTTCTCTCGACAAAGAGAAGACGGATATGTATGTGTTTAGAGTTGAAGTGGTCGAGAATGTGGATGATGAATCGATTTTTAACAACAATGTGGCAACAGCTACAGTATATGTTAGAATTGATGACGTAAATGATCATAGTCCAATTTTCGTTTATCCTCCTCCTCAAATTAATTTTAAGTTATACAAAAATACAAATACTTCAAAACCCGAGCACAGCACTAAAATTCAAACCAACATAATTGATACTATTAAAAACAAAACTGATTCTGGTAAAAGCAAGGTGGATGCGACTGAAGAAAACTTTCCTCAAATCACTATAGGATGGGTGTTGGCTGTGGATCAAGACGTAGCGGTTTCAAATTCTAAAGTGGTGTATGCCTTGACTGACTGTCTGCCTTTAAGTAACATACCATCAAATTCGTTGCGTGTTAACAAGTTTGATACGAATGATATTGCGTTAAAAAAAGAAAACGCAAATGAAAAAGCTGTGAAAAAGAATGACAAACATATGACAAACTTGCATGAAAGGAAAAAAGCTAATTCGATTTCTAAAGTTGATCAAAATGGGCTACCTCACAATGTAACATCAAAGAAAAATAGAAATATTGGTAGGAAAATTTTCAAATTACTTTTCATACAAATGCAATTTTCTTACAAAAAATTTTTTTTAAATATTTGATAATACCTTTTTATCCAATCTTTATTTAATTTTTTTTTTACTTTTTTGCAGACATGTTTTGCTGCTTGTTCTCTGTTGACCGCCAAACAGGAAAACTCACATACCATAATAATGAACGAAATACAATCCACCTAAGAGAAGAAAAAAAGCTTCATGGAACAATTGAAAAAGAATGGTTAGAGAAAGTTAAACTTTTAAATCTTACTATGTCTTTTAAGCAAGAATGCTACACGGATTTTACTGACGCTAACTACCCCACTGTGACAAGTAAAGAAGACCAGGTTGATAATTTCATTGCCATAAATATACTTTGAGAGTATAAATGTATTCATGAATTGCAATCGTTTCTAGAATTTAATTTTAGAGTAAAGTTTTTTAAAGACATCGTATTTTTAATAAATTGAGTTTCATATAATTTCTATAATAAAGTAAAACTTGAAATTTCTATTTAAAAAATGTTACATACGGTAGAGAGTATTTTAATTAGTGATATTTTGGTCAGGTACAATAAGACTTTAAAACATGGATAAACTTTGTTTAAAAACCGCTAATTAAGTTTAAGATAATTTATTAACTCCAAATCATTTATACGCTGTTTATCACCAAAAAAGTTGCTCTCCGGACCACTTAGTTGATAAGAGACATTGACTTGGCAGGAAAAAAACGTGAAAACGTGTGCTATGAAAGCGCTTTATTAGATTTATTCATTCTTTAAAATATCCATAAAACCACACGCAATTAGGGAGAGAGAGTGAGAAAAGAAGTTTATAGGGTGATAAGGTGACTTGGACAGCAATAAGTAGATGAGAGTTTTTTCCATAAAATAAACGCAGTCTCATACTGAAGCAATGGCTTTATGTCGCTAATGAAACATACTTTTCAATCAATTCTAATATTTCCTAGCGTTAAAGCTTATGGTAATAGCCTCCACAAGGTAGTAAAACTGGGTCGTAAAAAAATTTGTGTCAATGATTTTAAAAAAGAGTTTATTAATCATAGCACGCTAAATTTGCCGTAAAATTGAAATTTCGTGATTAATTTAAAAATACAGTATTACTGGAATAATGCCTAGAAAAAAATTTTTTTTTCATGCAGCTTATATTTTGTAAAAAAAGGTGTTAAAGAATGAAGTTTGAAAAAAAGTTTGAAAAACTGTAAAATTTTATTTCAAAACCAATTTATGCAAAAATAAAAAAAATCGAATTACCCGCCTAATAAAATGAAAACTAGCCTTCTCTATACCGTTTCATATTCTTAAATCTAGTTTTCATATGATTTTATATGCCTAAAACACGTAATATTGCCAATAGGAATCAGTTTTACAATCTTATTTACTATCCTAATCGACGTTTTAATTTTATTTGATTGTCGAAAATTGACTAGCAAATTAATTTTTTTCTCCCGTCGATCGGCATCAATAATAATTAAAAGTAAAATTATTCTTAAACAGTATATCTTTTGAACAAATAAATAATAATCTTGAAAATTATAAGAAAATATTTTTTTTCCCGCAATATAGTCACCATTGATATTCGTTCCTCTTGCGTATTTTCAAACTGCATTTTCTCCGAATCGACTTCTACCTCCATACCCACATGTTTTTCGGTGATTTATAGACTTGAGTTTAATATAATCACAACAGCACTTTAATCGAAAGATTGATTTATTGTTATTAAGATGACTTTCAATTTCAATTATTTGTGAAACATTCATAAAACAATATGTGAATCTCTTCAAAAAATAACATCAAAACACTGAATTTGCTGTGACAGACCAACTTTTATGGAAATGTGTTAAAAAAACTTATATATTAACATCAATAATAATATATATAGAAAAAAAAATTTCAGTTATTTAAGACGTCTTAAACACCAATTGAATAATTTAACAACTGAACAAGACAAATTCATTAAGGTTCTGAATCTAGTTACTAATTCCCTGACAATTGATTTTGATGGAAATTAATGGAACTAAAATTCAAAAATTTTTTGCATTTTCCAATCATTCAAAATATGTTGTAAATATTAGATTCTGAATTATAGAATCAAAGTAATTCTCTTACAAGTTGCTGCGTCATAAAACTGATTAAGAAGTTGATGATAAGGTTGAATTTATTAAAAAATATAGGTTCGTTTAATGATGGTAATCATTATAATAATATCTAAACCTTATGTAGTCTTATTCAATTTTGTGAGTTTCAAGAGCAGAATATGTTTATGCGAGTAAATCCATCGGTAGTTTCTATTTTGACGCAGACTTTGAAAATGAAGTTAAATCTTATGAGTGTCTACATATGAAGTGAAGGGTGATTAACTGAAAATAAAAAGATTTTGCTTAGAGAGATGGGAACATTGAAACTGGTAGCAAAAAAATTTGATCAAAATTATATCACGAGATAGAATCTTCATGTGCAAGATGATGACTCAAATAGGAGCACAAAAGCAAGATAAAAAATTTTTTTTCAAATCAATGGCGTGATTATATAATCTGTGATAAGTAACAGCCCATAGTTTTTTCATCAGCAAAATTCGGTTGAAAACAATCAATTAATTAGAAGACTGATGTTGAATAAACATTAAATTGTTGAATGTGCTAGTGTAGAATTGCAATTGCAAAAGACCTCTTCAAACACCATATTTGTGTCGTCTTTGTTCATTTTACTTTTGTTTTTCACAGTTTTCTTTATTTTGAGTTTTTGAAAAATTTTCAATCAATATTAATAAAGATTTCCAAAAAATTTTTTTTAAAAAGGCAGAGAAAATTGTATGCCGAAGATGGGCATGAGAATGGGTTTGAGTACATAAATTCCGCAGCACATAAACAATCTTGAACAATACTAAAAAATTCAATTAATGCTGAATAATTTTCAAAAAATTGGAAATATCTTCATAATCCATATAACATAGCACAAATTTCTATAAACTCGAAATGTTTATCGCCCTATATTTCCTTTCGCTTTCTTCTCTGCTTTTGATTTAATGGTCGAATTCTATTCAAATTATCAAAAAAAATTAAAATTACCAAAATCGTTTTGATTATCAGCGTTAAATTTCTATAAGTTCAAGCAATGGTGAGTTTTGGGTTATTCAGAAAAAATTGAAAATTAAGATTATTTTCAAATGCTACAACTTGATATTTCTGCAAAAGGTTTTTATTTTTGAAATGGATAAAAATAAAAATTCAAATTTTTACTTGAAAAAATATTCTTTACCAATAATTTTTGTCACAGATGCATTAAATTTTAGGAAAAAACTTTTGAAATTTTTAAGCCCATACTTTTCCAATTTGCAAATTTAAATTTCAGAATTTTCGTTTTGAAAATTTCATTAAAAATTCATGTACAAAAAGCATTTAATTGGTTCAACAGTTGATATGCGAAAACCTTTTCAAAAGAAAATTTCAAATTAAAAGCAGACAAAATTGAATTTTTTCTCTTCAAACACACTTCATAATTAAAAGTAGCTCACAAAACCAAGTCAAAAAACCTTGGAAATGGTTTTAATTCTTAGATGAATATCGAACTTTAATAATCTCTTAGCAACTCCCTTCCTTATTTAAAATCAAGCTTTTTTTTATCTTGCTCCATTTTCCATTTGATCGATGGAGTTTTTAGTTTGATTTATGATTTAGTGAATAGAATATGTTTAGAAAATTGAAGTTTTAATTTTTTAAAACTGTTTTGCAATTTTCATCATAATATATTATTCAAGTTTTGCTACAGTTTCTTGATTGCAAATTAATTGCGCAAAAAATAGCGCTAAAAATTAATTCTCAAATATTTGTTCAATTCGTAGATATAAAAAACTCCAGTTTTGGAATTAAGCTTTTAGAAAGCTTTTAGCAATACGAATATAACTTCAATGAGGTGCATTTTCACACATTTTCAGTTGTATGCAAATTGGTTCCATAAACCAAAAATTTTGAAGTTTTAATTTTGAAACTCAAAAATACAAGTTTCAAATTTTTTTTTGCTGATATAAAAGCATGTGGAAGCGGTTGCAGCTTAGAACTGCAATAACAAATGTCTCTTAGAAATATAGATTGGGAAGCTTGTAAAATTTATTTTTCAGCACCATCGCACGTGGAGACTGCTTTTATATGTAACAGTCTGATAATAAATACTTGTCATATTCTGAAAACATTTTTTTAAGTTGTTGCTATTTATAACATTTAATAAATCGAAAAACTTTGTGCTAATAAAAATTTGAATTTATTGGGTTTTGGCTTTCTTTCAAGTGTTATTCACAATACTTTTTCAACATATTTCTATAAAAAATACTTAATATTCAGCTGGTTCAGAGTTTACATATATAATACCAAGTAAAAAAAAGAATTACGATAATGTGAGCGAAAATAAGTTAGGTGCAAAGAATAGTTAGTCTTATCGAAGAATTTCAGATGGCAATGTAGCTTGATGGTTTAGAAGGACTGGGAGATAGTATGATGGACAAAAAATTCTCCCCTTGATTCAACGCTTTTTGGGTTTGAAGCAGTTTTTCAGAATTTCAAAATACTTTTTGGAACCCAATTTCTTGTAATTTTAGATGCAATAATTTAGTTTTATCGTGATAATTGTTGTTTTCGCTGTTTATTTTGTTTTCATTGACAGGGTTTTTCACGAATAAAATCGTTTTAAGGTTTTGAAAGTATTTATTCTCACCAATAGAACCTTAAAAGATTTCAAAGATTTTTTATGGCGGGTTAACAATGGTGGAATTATTCAGTTGCATTTGATTGTAGTATAAACCATTATTTTTATGTATAATTAAAATGCTCAAAAAGAAATTTGAATGTGTTTCAAAGTGAATCAGCCCATAAAAAAGGTTTATTCCTAACGTTAAATCACGACTAAACTGTTGTGTAAAAAATTAATTTAAATTGAATGTGAAATATTTGTAATTGATAGAGCGATGCTAAGGCCACCGTATCATTTGTGTTCCATTATTCTTCATCAGCTCAAATGCATGATGCTGATGAGAATTAATTTAAAGATAACGAAAAGAAAAGTTCCCTAACATAAAACTCTGATAAAAATAAATCTTTAATTGGAAAATCTAAACGTTAATCAATCGTAAGTTTAACATAACTACATTATATTTATTTCAAAAAAAAATTTTAAAGTCTGTGTGTGAAACAGTAAACTAGTATTTGCCGTGTTATTTTGCGTGAGCAAGCATTTATTAGATGCATAAGATTCACTGAGATCACCGTTACTCACAATTATCAATACATCTAAAGACATTCATCAAAAGGTATATGGGCGCACGTCGGACAAATGATACCATCTATTATTTTGCAGGTTTTTTGGTGAACTCCTTCAAAGTCACATCTATATCATGTTCCAATATTTTTTAAAGATTTTATTTTCTCTAGAAAAAGAATTTTTTTGGAATTTTGAATATTTAAAATTTTTTTGAAACTTTTTGCTAGAAGGTAATTCGATGCGACCAGATGAAAAAACTAGAGGCATCTCGAGACATCAGGGTTGTGTTCTCAGATGCACAACGTTCTAAATTTTAATTAGAATTTTCAACTTCAAATTTATCATTTCGAATTTAAAGACACTTAAAATTCTCCAATCATGGAAAACTAATTATTCCGAGCAATATCAGAGCCTTTTATGTCATTTTATTGGAGTGGTAATGATGACGCTTAAATTAACATTTTCATACGATTTATTCTTCATTTATTTTATTGAAAAAAATGAATAGAATACACTGAATCAGAATACAATTGAAAATTACAGGGGTACAACTTGACACTCTTGGCGTCAGATCAAGGAACACCTCCTCTCCACGCCCTCATAAACGTTACCATCCTCTTCACCAATGACCCTCACACGCCTCTCTTTCAACCGCCCTCTGCTCTTTTGAAAAAACATGAAATTTTCAATTTTTCAAATGATAATTTTTTTGACGGTTACATCGGAAATAACAATGGAAACTTTCAAGGCAATTACAATAGAGATAATGAAATTGGTTTAGTGAGGGAAGGAGATAAAAAAGAAATAAAATTTAAAAAGCTTTTGGTGTTAATTGCTCTTGTAAGCACGGCTATAGTGATTTTGTTCCTAGTCTTTATTTTAATTTGTTCTTTCAAACTCAAGAAAAAAACTAGAGCATCAAACTTGTCCATGAAGTTTCTTGATTCTGAAATTAACAATGAGAAAAATGAGCTGGACGCCAATACGACACCACAAAATTTAAATTTCGATTTAGTTTTAGTGAACAATAAAAACTTCTATAAGTTCTCAAACTTTGGCAAAAATCGAGATTTGTTCAACAAAGAGTTTGTTTCGGATCACAGAAGTTACCAAGCAAAAAGCATGGGTGCAAAAACAAGTTGCATTTATTCCGAAGCTTTGAACACAATTGATTGTCAAGCTGACACCACTCACCAACAATATCTCAAAAGGAATATGCTGAACACGTCACTAAAAAACAAAAATGAATTCGATTCTCAACAAATTGAATGCAACACTCTCCCTTTTTTCAAAAACTCGCGTAAGAACAAAGTTACAAGTGAAGCAAGCCATCAAGTGACTACTCTCCAAAACACTTCGATGGACCCAGGAATCCCCTCGGTAACCAATGAAGATTCTTGTTCTTCAAACTACAAAAGATTCTCAAAAGGCAAATCAACGTATTTCGATTCAGATTTTAATGACTACAATGAAAATTTCAATGATAATTATCAAAGGTTTTTGAATGATAATACCCAATACAAAAGAAATAAAACTTTTTTCGCACCTAATTTAAGCTCGAAGAATAGCGAGTACCCTGTCAACACGATTACAAATAACAATTTTAAAATGAACATTTACTCTGCAAGTTTCAACACATGCAACCAGAACGACTCAAACATCAATAACCACAACATAAAAAGCTCCTTTCAAAATAGTTTTGTGCAAAATAGTTCTTTTGATCATAACAAACTAATTTTACTCAGCTGCCCTAGTGCAGGAAAACAATTAATTTCTGATATTAAACCTTATCAAAACCAAAATCTTTTACCGCAATTTTTAGAAAGCCAATTTATACAACAAAATCTCAGCATACAAGCATTAAAACAAAACACATCATCTCAGAGTTTATTGCCACGCCATGCTGAAATTCATTATATGCAGACGCCGGTAAGAAAACAAAGTTTACCTAGAAGCAGTGCTTGTCAAACAGCATCTTATCAAAAAATGCCTCAATGTAATGTAAAGTCACATTATCTGCCCCGACATATCAACATTGGCCGATCTTCTCAAAATATTCCGCAAAATTGCAATTCTTTTATGAGTCAAACCACTCAATCTAATAATCCCAATACAACTGTTAAAAGTTTATATTCAATCAGCTCTAAAGTCGAGTTCAACAAAACTATAGAAAATAAAAAAAATAAACCAAATCAAAAAAATGTTTCTTTTAGTACCTCGCTGAAACCGCATGGAGCCCCAGCCGAACATATACAGAGAAGGCAGACTGAAAAGTTCCACGAAGCTTCGATGCCTCAAGTGAATGATCCAATCAGGAAGATAACTCAAAACAGTTGCGACAAAACACAAAAACACAAATGCAGCCAAGCGTTTATGCCCACAAAATGCGATAAAACACATTCTGAGTATAATTTCACGCAAGACGTGCCTACGAAGTTGAGGAAAGAAGCTGGAATCGAACGAGTCCAGAAAAACTGCTTCAAAGGGAATAATTGTATTGAAAATATTTTTAAAAATGAAAAGAAAACTGTTTATTTAGAGAGTAATATCAAGACTGAGAATAATATTGAAACGGAATGTTGCCATAATGAGAATGATGTAATCGAGAGTTTCAATAAAGTTCCGAAAAATAGTGATAATAAATCTACACAGCAAAGCATCATTCCTATTAAAATAGAAAAACTCGAAATTTTCAACAATAAAACCGAGGGTGGTGCAGAGTTGTTTCAATTGGATACCAGTGACCACTGCATTGATGTTAGTAAGAAGTATGATACGTATGAAATAAGAAAATTGATACATTTAACGTAAAACATTAACATTTAAACTGTAGTTTTAGTTATCTTTATAAATTGATTGAATGGGTCGAATTAATTGAATAAAAAGCCAAAATAGATTCATGTCTTCAGAGATTTGAGAGTTCCATAATGGAAATGAATTACAAATTTTTTCACCAACTACTCAAATATAGCTCAAATAACAGAAAACAATTTGCAAACTTCGACGTCATTTTTGGATTTTTTTTCATGTTTATTATCCTTTTATCATATCTTTTCATATTTTTTCTTATAATCAAGAAGATTTTTCAACCAGTTAGTCATGACCTGCTTTTAAAATCTCATCATAAAACTAAACTAATTTTTATTCAAATCATCTAAACAACAAGATGAGAAAAAATTGACAGCATTCATTAAAAATGTCCTTTAAATAACTCAAATAAGGCAAATTTTGAATGCATTGAAAAAGCTGATGGTCTCAGGGTTTTTAAAATATTTTTCACTTCAAACAAGCCAAACTTGCATCTGTTTTCAGTGCCTATGTCCAAAACTTCGCGTTTTGAAATATCTATAAAAACATTCAAAGATAATTTAAAAATAATTATTAAAAAACTGAAAAAGTTTCAGCCATTTTGACAGTATATGATGAATAAAAATACCATACCCCTTGAATTATTATTTGACAACTACAAGTTGTTCGAGCATTGAGTTTGGAAACTTCAATTTTTAAAATTTGAGACGTTTTCTAATGTTCCTATTGTTTCCCAAACAGATGTTAATAACTGACTGAATCATTTGAAAGAAGATTTGATTGGAAATGCCAATACGAAATGCTTTTTATAGTTAAAAGGTTTTAATAATATGCTTTTTAAAAAGTCAAAACGTTTATTAAAATTTGAAATATTATTAAAACTAAAATTTTGTAAGAATTTTCAACAAAAATTTATAATTGCCAATTATTATTATTAGTTGAAACAATAATTTGGTAAAAACTTAAAAAGCATCAACGGCTAACAAATTATGAGGAGGTTTCATTAAGTGAAAGTTTTGAAGCCAACTTTTGGATAAAAATATTTTTCAAAAAAGCCTCATATCGTAGAAAAGTTATATAAAAGAACATTTTATTTATCATGCTTTACGTATGCCTAATTTCAAACTTTCATGGTATCATCACTCAATTTTTTTTTTTTTATTTTTTAAAATCTTTTTTGTTTGCTCACACTTGAATATTTTCTCGATGTTAGACAAACATATTTTTTACAGAATTTTCAAAAAAGTCGTTTTTTAGAAAAAATATTTTCAAATTAATAGTCAAGAACTCATCATAAAGCACTATCGATCTATCTGCATTATTATCTTCCATTTCAAAAAGTAGCCAAAGATTTTTTCATTCACTTATCTGCCTGATGAAATAGAATAAAGATGGAATTTAATCATCATAATCAGCTGAAACTTTTCATAATGCACAGTTTTTCATATTTAATTGATAATCTGTGTATTTATTTGATTTTTCGCAATAAAAAAAATACATAAATTTTTTCAAAAAATAATTTTAGAAATAAGGATGTATTTCCGATATGGTCAATTTTTGGCAAATCATTGAATTCCTAGCATAAATCGAGTAGTCAGGATTCTTCAGAACCGCCATAAAGTCTGCAACATAAAGCAGATCAGCCCGCGTTTGCGCTTTTATGCAGCAACGATATCTTTTAATCTATTTTTGGACGAGTTTTTTTACAATCTCATAGTTCACTCTATCGAAGGCATTTGTTTTTATTGAGTAAAAGTCATGGAATAAAATGGATTGAAGTTTTTTGAAAACTCGATTAGTTCTATTTGGAGATTTAAGGCATTCTGTTGGGTAATGTTGATTTACAGGCATCTCAAATATAGTCATTTAAAGAATAGAAAGAAAAACTTGAATTTTGTTTGACATTTTCAATTTAGAAAAAACGATAAAATTAATTTTTTTCCAAATTGAATAGTTTGAAATATTATACACCATGATGGCTGATACTTGATACCCTTCAAAACACCATGAGCACACCAATGAGACAACGAAGTACATGATATGAATAAGTTCGGTATAATTTAGCTAATTATTCATGCAATAAAAATTTTTATATTGTTAGAGAAACATGCTTTTATCTTATTAAAACTTGTATATATGTTCCAAGAGAAGAAGAATTCAAATCTTAGTTCTTCAAATGCCTTGCTTTACCATCATTTTATTGGCTGTAAAAAATCAACATGGAACAATATTTTATGGTATTTTTAATATTATTTTTAAATTAAAGTAAATAAAAATCAATAAATTAGTCTTAAATGATATCCAAAAGTTATTATGGGCTATAAAGCATGCATACTTAATGGTTATTGTTCTTTTAAACTTTTTTGATATTATCTCTATAGAAATATATCAAATTTCAAAATTTATTTCTTTTTATTGAGCATAATTTGTTATCTGTATGATTTACTATATATAATAAGAAAAATACATGGCAATTAATTTCTTCATCAGAAGCTACTAGTAACATTTCTATGCTTTTATCGCTTTCATATTTAACAAAATACACACGGGTAATCAAGCTAAGATTTATTGAGAATTATTTTCGTGATTAAATGAATTTATTGCAGAGAAAGCAGATTGGTTCAATTAAAGTTTATTTCAAGAAAAGCATGCTATCGTTCAGCACGAAGAGCAAAAATGTATTAAGATTTTTCCATGAAACCACAATTCGGCCCGCAAGATTTTCTGTTAACCATTAAACCTGCAGATTTCAATTGTTTTTTTTGGCTCTGCCGTCCAAATTGTTATTAATAATTCTTGTCTCATAATGTAATACACATTGTACTTGATTTAAGTACCATAAGTACCATGCTTCTAGCGTCTTGATAAATCTTGAAGCTTCAGTGCTTTTAAGGCTTTTTAAATCATTCAGACTTAGGAGTAGAGATTTAAAATATTTTAAAGAGCTAATACATACAAATGTTTGATGAGAATCAGTGTTTATTATATTTACAGTAGGTGACGTATCTTTTTAAATTTTTATTTAATGATTAATTTATTTCTTCACTCAAAAACTTTCAAGTGTTTACTGCGAAACTTAAATAATTTCTATTCACGTTTCATAAATAATTATATACTGGAAAAAATAGAAAATGGCTTCTAACTTTTCAAATGCACTTCAAACTGAAAACTCAATATGTTCAGACTGAAATCATTTTTAATAAAAAAGAGCAAAAGAAAATTCAAAATTTTTCCGCTGTAAAAAACCTTGTTGTCATACACTCCTAAGTGCAATAATATTCACAAAAAATTTTAAAAGATATGCTTTCAAAAAAATTTGTGACAAGAATTTCAAGAGTTTCATCTTACAGTCATTTTAGAATAGCTTAAGACAAAAAGTTCGAAGCTTTATGAAGTAGTTTTAGAATGATTGCATCGACGATGGATGTGACGGGTGGCATGCATAGAGATGTGTTTGTTTTAAAATCATTGTTTTCTTTTTTTTTGAATGTTAATTTACTTCATTTTTCAAGCCTATTTTGTTGGCTTTTGAAAAGGTTAGTTTGAATTGAATGTTGCTTTTTTGAAAAGGATGTCTTTCAAGTTTTTAGATTGTGTTAAGATCAGTTTTATAAGCTTCTAAAAGGATAAGAGTGGATGTAAAAAAAAACGTTCATTAGGGAAAAGATGATAATTGAAGTTTCCAACTTTGAATTTAAAAATAAAATTTTTCAAAACGTTCAATTGATTCAGTTTAATTACTGTTAATTTCAAAATAAAACTGCTTTAGGATTCCTAATTTCACAGTGAATAGAAATTGGTATTTTTAATATTTTGATAAAAAATATAAAAAAGGAGAAGAATATTAACGATATTTCACATTTCGAACGTGACTAAAATCAAAATGATTGTAACAATCGGAATCCGATGGCTGTAAAATCTATGTTGAAATGTATTATATTTATAAAAAATTTAAATGAGGGAAGCATAACTTTTTAAAATTATTCTACATTTTTTTTATTATAATAAATAATATAAGCCAAAATAGGATTGGTTCAAAACCATAGAACAAAAAACTAAAAATTAAAATCTTTATTCTGTGTATAAACTCGAAATTATGAGAGCGTTTTTCAATAAGTCGAAAAACACCAACTGAACATTAAAAGCATTTTGATGAAATTTTGCATTTCGAAGTTTTGGAAATTTTTGGGAAATGGAATTTTTAATTATAGCAAGCTGTATGTTGGAATCTTAGATTTCAGTTTTTCGTTTTTTTTTCTATAAAATCACACGCTTGGTTTAACTTCAAGTTGAAATGTTCTGAAAAAACTCTTCTTTGTTCATGGTGAATTAACACTAATTTTAAAATTACAAAAACTCATGGTGAATAATTTAAAAGCATTGTAAGCGATTAAAAATGGGATTGGTTAGCATAATACAGGCCTCCAAATTTCACCACACTCTTTGAATACTAATAGACACCTACCCTCAACTGTTGCAAAGCTGGTCGATCTGTGTAATGGAGGATATTATAAAAATAATTTTGAAAAAAAAATATCAATTCAAAATAATTTAATTTTTCTGGCTCAATAATTTTCGCCAGCTACGAGTGAAGAAAACTTTGCAAAACTGAGAATAATTTTAAAGGATATGTATACATCACAATTTTTGGTTTAGAAACTTGTCCAAAAAAATATTAACAGATTTGGTAACTGAATGAGGACTAATATCATGCATGAAGTTTGAATGGAAAATTAATAAGACTAACTTAAGCGTGCTGTTCTCAAAGCTGTTGGGATTAAGTGTCTGTGAGATTTTCGATTTATTCCGAAGCTTACAACAAAAAATAACGCTTCGAAATTTCTTTCAGTTAGTAAGATTTTTTTTTTTGATTGAAACAGAATTTTAAAATTTTTTCAAAATTTTATTAAAGTGAAAGATAGCATGTTTGATGATTGTTTTATTTTTTTGTTTGTTTGTTTTTATGTTTGTTTGTTTCTTCGTTTGTTTGTTTCATTTTTTGTGTTTTTGTTTGTAAGTAGTGTTTTTCAAAATATTTTTCAATAGTTATTTGTAAATTTAGAATGTTGAAAATTTTTTCAAAATTTTATTAAAGTGAAAGATAGCATGTTTGATGATTGTTTTATTTTTTTGTTTGTTTGTTTTTATGTTTGTTTGTTTCTTCGTTTGTTTGTTTCATTTTTTGTGTTTTTGTTTGTAAGTAGTGTTTTTCAAAATATTTTTCAATAGTTATTTGTAAATTTAGAATGTTGAAAATTTTTTCAAATAAGTTTTATTTATAAAATTTTGAATTCTATTCAAAAATCTTTTAAAAGTACAAAATTTTTCGAAAATTAGCTCAACTAAACCTAAATTTGAAATTAATCACTGAAAAAATTTGAAATAATTGATAAAAATAGTGAATTTTGAAGTCAATTTTGACATATAAACCCGCAGGAAGAAAAGCCCCACACAAAGGGAAAAAAGATTGACAAAGTTTGAAGAGTTTCAAAAAAGCAAAAGATGTTAAAAACTTTAATACCATTCAAATGAAAACTTCAAAGTTGTTCACCACATTTTATATTTGAAAATTATGCAACCCCAACGATCCACTTTCAAACCCAAATGAGTTTTTTGAATATATTTTGTGTGTTTTATGGGATTAAAACTGCAGCATAAACTCCAGTTTATGAAGGTTGAAGCTTAATTGAATTCCCAGAGATTCTAGTTTCTATTATATCAATTAAAAACGAGTTATCACGCCGCTTCTTGTGAATCAATTGATGCTTTCCAGCATTGTTGCTCTTCAAAGAAATGTCTCAAAAACGCCATAATTGCCGTTGGAATATATTTTTAAAGCAATTTTTAATCGAAAGATGTTGTAAATTTCAGTTTCTAATTTATTATATGAAATCAAAAACTAAATATTCTTAACTCATGTTTTATGCATAAGATGTATCATAAAATTTTTAAACGCTCATTATTGAATCTCGATTAATGCAATCAATCAAAAAAAAGTATTTTATTTAGTATTTCCATTCGTCAGAAACTGCTGAGGTGAATATAGTAATTAATATTAAAGAAGGTACATCGTATAAAAGCCATCGAATCTTAGGAAATTTTTGCATAAATAAAGATAAATACTTATAAATAATCACTGGTACAAAAGCTTTTAAATACACCAGAGTAGCCACCATTCCAAAACTGTGTCATTATGTTGTTCATGGCTTCAACGCCTCACTGGTTTTGAACTTCTTCAATAGTAATTGATAATGATAGTAGGTTTGAGGATATATTTTCTTGGTTGTTCAATGCTTTCAAGCACTATAGTGAAGGGAATTTTTTAGGGAAATGTAGTATGTAATATATCAAGTTGAACTTTTGATTTATCATTGAATTTTATTTAAAATAAAACACGTTGGAGTCATCTTTTTTAAGTCCTCGAAATATCGAGTTAAGATGTTCGTCGTGAATGATAAATATGCTATTAAAAACGAAAAAATATATAAAAAGCACTTGATACAGGTGTTTGTGTGAACGTGTGTTTACATATTTTCTATATAACAGCACGTCTTTCTTCGAAATACGCAATTATTTTTAATAAGAAAAAGTTCATTTTTAATAAATAAACTATGAATAAAACTAAATGTTCACTTAAAATCAATAAGCCCATATCTTCCAATGACTTCAAAAATTCTATCTGCATTGAAACTAAATCTAATTTGATTTTCCCCACACACGTTAATTTTTTGACGCGTCGTTTTTAAGTGATTCTGTGTTTTTTGTCAGTCTTATGCTGTACATTAATGAAGGTAATACATTCGTCAAGTTAGAAAATAGTTGTTTGCAACTTTTTGAAATTTCCTACACTTTGAATGCAAAATTTTCAAAGAATAGTTGCAAAAGTGGCATCCTTTTGTTTTAAAATAAATTTTTCGGTGTTAAAACACGCCGATTTTTCAGTCATACAGCCATAATACCAGCTAACAAACGGCTTGCCAACTATCACTTACACCAGTATACCTCGACTGTTTTTGAGGACAAGAGCGTCTGATACAAGTTTTGATGAGTTTGGATTTGGGTTTGATGGAATAGAAATTGGTGAAAAGATGTTACTTAAAAGAAATGATACTCGGTTCGGCTGTTCCACATGTTATCCTTTACCAAAAGATAGAAAATGTGTTTCAAGATTTTGAACTGTGTTTATTATATTTTTTCAATCAAAAGTCTCAGTTGAAAATATTATTTATTTTTCACAAAACACTGACACTGTCGTGAATTCTTTGTAAAATTTGTTTCATTAACTTTGGGAAATTTCGTTTAAACTCAATTATTTTTCATCAGCACATTTTAAATAATTATTTTTTAGTTTTTCCATTTTTGTGCATGATCAAATTAGAATAAAGCAGTTTTTTAGAAAAAAATTTTTACAAATTTAAATTTCATAGAAATAATTTTTCAAAAATTTGAAATTTGAATTGGAAAAATTTCTTAGAAATAAGCATGAATGTACGCTGGAATAAGGCAACACGTCATACGAAGGAAAAGTCTGTCGGAAATTAATTCCACATTTCAAACACTTTTCAAAAAGTCATTACATGCCAACGTTCCTTGCTGTCCATTCATGATTCTCTGGTGGGTATTCAAGGTTTCGAAAAACTTTTCGAAATACCAGTTTTTATTACTATCTGCAACCTCGAACTAATACTTTATTCAAATGAAAAAAAAATTCAACAAAAATTTATATAAAATATAAGCTTTTTGAAATTATAGTCTAATCTTTGGGTTTAGTTTTGATTCCATCAACTCTTTCATTTTTACTCCGTTTCTTTCCACACATACTTTTTCACATACATTTACTAAAAACTTTTTAAATGAGAGATAATTTTGAACACATCAATTAGTTTTTTTGTAACCAATCATGTTTAATTTTGTGAGTTCGTTAAAGTGTGTATTTTTTAACCTTGCTGCATTGAAACCCGTCACTAAAAACGCAAAAATAATGGTTAAGTTGCTAAAAAACGTGATTTTTTAAAATTATTTTCTTTTGTTTATTAAAAAAAATTAATATTTAAATATATTTTTTCATAAATCAAGCATGTAGCAATTTTCTGACAGACTTATATATATGATAAAAATTGCCTTATTACATAGATGGTACCTATTCCACCATTTCATCAATAATATAAACTACACTGTAAAATTAAATCTAAATTAGTGATAAAATAATTTCAGTATTCTTGTCTGCCTGATGATGGTTTTCTATGAAATCGGAAAGCTTCGTAAAATCGTTTGAGCGTAGTGATATTAAAATAAAAATGTATTAAAATTATTAGTATTATTATTATCTTGAATAGCAAACTCTTTATAAATTTGAATGGTTTTTTTAATCTTTAAAACAAACAAATTCTTAGATAGAGAAGATTAAGAAAGTTAAAAAATCTAAATAAAAAAGATATCTTAGGTGCCTCTGTAGATTGATTTTTTGTTCATTTATCCATTATTGATTAATTAATAAAAATTCATATATTTGTTATTTTTCAACCAACAAAATAGTTTGTATACTTCGCTTGATAATGTGAGTTCGACTTACGAAAAACTTTGTAATGTTTAATAGATAAAATTGTTGATTTAAATTTGTTTCGTACTAAGTTAAATCAGTTTTTTGTGATTTTGTCTAAATTGGTGTTTGGCTGCGAAAGAAAAACTACTAAAAAAGATTTACTTGCTCTGTGCTAAAAGTAAACTTAATTTCAAGCGATAAGTTTTTCAAATTCGTTTTTGATACATAATGCCATCCACTAAGAAAGTTGTCTATGTCGGTTCGTGTATAAAAGTTTCAAAATTCATTGTTTTTGAAGTTTTTTTAACTTAATGTCATAATAGAAATCAACTCTAGATTAATCAATCTTGGATATGAATATAAAATTGTATGAACTTACCTCAAAGGAGGTTTGTCAGAAGAAGTTGACGAAAAAATATTGAGGGGGGCCATGATTCCTTTCGGAGATTTGGTGGAAGTTCAAATACCTTTAGACTACGAAACAGGTAACAAAATTTTCTCTGCTTTTGCATTTGTAATTTCATCTTTGACCAAAAGGTTATTATCTTCAAGGAAAACATCGAGGGTTTGGTTTTGTGGAGTTTGAGTCAGTGGAAGATGCAGATGCAGCCATTAACAACATGGTATGTCTTTCTTCAATGAAGATAATTTCCAAATTTAAATATTCACCTACCTATGAACTATGGCTTGATTTTTAAAAATTAAATTTTTTAATGATAAACAGTTAATTTAAAATTAAAAATTTGTTTAGCATGATTCAGAACTATTTGGTAGAACATTGAGAGTAAACAAAGCTCGACCAATGAAATTGAAAGAAGGATCTTCCAGAGCTGGTTTTTATCATGATTTTTTCATTATTATTGTTTCAATGAGGTTTCAACCAAATTGAATTGAATAAATTTCAATTCAAATCTAACACTCATTAACCATGCATCGCCAAGCATCATTAGTTAGTTGTCAAACTGGTTTGATTAGTAGAGTGTTTTTATACTTCAAACCCATTTAACATTTTAAGCATAAAATTGCATACTATTATTTTTCAATATTCTCAACTATATACTGTTGTATATGTCGCAGATTACAACAGAAATGCAAGCTTTTACTATAGACACTGATTCCAATGCAGCTTAAAATCAACACTCAAAACTTACATTTTAACAATCCAACATCATTGAAAACTTGAGCAGAATATAACATTAAAAACATTCTACCCAGTATGGACAGATGATGCTTGGTTGAGGGAGCACCAGGGGCAACAGCTGGACAGTGATGAAGAAGCCAAATATGGCGAGATTAATGGAGAAAAGGTGAAATTATATAACAAAAGAATTTTAAAACAATGATAAACTATTGGTGTTCAAAAAGTTGAAAAAATCAGTATTTTTATATTATGTAAAGTTTTTGCATAGTTTTACTTAATTTAGTTCATCGTTTTTATTGCTTTTGAACTATTACTTGTGCTGTAAGTAAAATTGTTTAAAAGTTTCAGTTGACGTATAAGATAGCTTCTAATGGAAAATTTTGATGAAATTGTTGGGTCTTATGTTGGTTTAATTACTTACCATGATTGCACCAAATATAACTTGAATAAATCAATATAGTATTTTGATCTAGTATAAAAGACATTGTATGTGTTTTTTAATAATATTTTTCAACAAAAAACATCAATTATTATGTTTTCTATACATTTATTCATCATTAAATGTATCAAAAAGTACTCTTATTTGATTTTTTTGTTGAGCAATCTAATGATAATTTTCATAGTAATTTATATACATCATTCAGAACCACATTGTAATATAACTCCAAACTGCAGGGTTTGGTGACAATGAGTTCATCAAAGGGAGCTAAAAATAACAACCCCCAAGTTAGTTACCAATATCAATTGATATCTTTCGTTTTTTTTTCGCTTTTTATTTAATATTAAACCGATAACATCATCAAATTTTGCTGTTTTTATATTCCAATCTTTATGGGGTTAGATGTATGTATTGTTAATTATAATACAGGTGTATTTGGATATAAAATTGGGAGGTAAGATGGTTGGCAGAATCAGCATTATCTTGAGAGCGGATGTTGTTCCTAAGACTGCAGGTCAGTTGGTGTTTGTGTGCTTAGTTAATTGCCGGCTTGTATAGGTTAGAGGTAGAGCAATAGATTAAATATCTGAAGTTACCGGTTTCAATTCTGCATAAGCCGGCAATTAGCACTTTTTCCACAGTGTGTTTTCGCTACATTAAATTTGTAGCGAGTGCTTTAATCTATAAGAAATAAGCGCTTCAAAAAATACCGCCCTCTCCTCATTAGTTGGTGGTTTATGTGGGGAAGAAGGGGGTTGATGGTGGTTTGATGTGGTGTTTGTTGGTGATTGTGAGTTATCTTGGTTTGTGGTTTATGATTGTTGTGTTATGCTGGATGTATGTACTTGTTAGTGTCTGTTTTGTTAGTTTCTTTATCTTTTTTGTAGTGAAACAATACATCGTAAATTTAATTTAATTCATTTTTTCATCTCAAGTAATATTTATTAAAAAATTTCATATCTCCAAGTATATTTCAGTTTCAACTTTGTAAAAATTCCACAGAGAACTTTCGTTGTTTGTGCACAAATGAGAAGGGTTTTGGATTCAAAAACTCAGTCTTTCACCGTATCATTCCCAAATTCGTAAGCCTTATTTGCTTCTTCAGCAGTCAATAGGAGCTACATAGATGAATATATAGGTTTCTGGAGAGATGTTTGATTGCTCTCATATGTAAAAGCTTATATACATATATATAATATACAAATATTTTCTATAGTTTTTACTTTGCCATAATGTTTATTAAAAAGTTATTAGTTATATGATTGCTTTTGATGTTATCTACCAGGATTGACCCAGCCCACTCTATTACTCATGTTTTCATGATTATTTCTAACATATTTAATCGTTATTCAAGTAACAAACGTTTTAGGCGTCTATATAAAATATATGATTATATCAAGTAAATTCGCTAAGTTTCATACAATAAAAGCTTTTTTTTGCTAATAAGTATACTAAAATTTTTCTCATAATATCGACGTTAATGGTTATAGATATTGCTTAAAAGTATATTAAGATGTCTCTAAAAGTTTCTTAATAATCTCATAGGAACTTTCCCGATACTTCTAACAACTAAAGTTGTTTTTACAAAATACTTCATTAAGATAGTGACATTTAAAAAAAACTTGTGCACGTTTTTAAGATTTGCTTGATAGAGTGATATAGATATATTATTTACAATTCTTTATTAAATATTTACTAATGAGTGACCGCCAAAATGACCCAGATGTGCCAAGGAGGTGACATAACCAATCAGGATGGAACTGGAGGGAAGAGTATATATGGCAACAAGTTTGAAGATGAGAATTTTGAGCTCAAGCACACTGGATTCGGTTACTATATTTATTTTAAGATTTTTACATGGCAGTAAAACCGCCAGAGGAAAAATTTTATTAAAAAATTAGAATATATAGGAAAACTGTTAATTTATTTTTTAATAGATTATTGTCTTATTCTAATTTTTTTGCTGAAATTATTTTTTCAGCACGTAGATTCAGTTAGTTTAGTGATTTTTCTTGCCTTAACTTTCACTGTATTTTTTGTTTTTATAAACAAAGGAACATTAAGCATGGCAAACAGTGGACCAAACACAAATGGTTCGCAGTTCTTCATATGCACAGAGAAGACTGATTGGCTGGATGGAAAGCACGTGGTCTTTGGCAAAATTGTGTCAGGTCATGATGTAGTAAAGAAGATGGAGGTATGATGTGTTTTTCATTATGAACATTAAAATTATATTATTGCCTGGCTCGTATAGCTTAGTTGGTAGAACATCAAATTAATTATCTAGAGTTACTGGGTTCGATTCCACGTTGGACCGACAATTTCCACCCCTTTCAGTGTGCTTTCACCCTAATCCCATAAAAATGAAACTATAAAGACGATAAACATTCCAAAAATATTACTTAAGTCTTTTTTCAAAACTTATTTGTATAATTACTTGAAAAAACTATTTCAATAATATTCAGGCTTGTGGAAGTACTTCAGGAAAACCTAGCGAGAAAATCATCATTGTAGATTGCGGAGAATATGTATAATAATCCTGTTTAAATATTTTTATGTTTTTTAATTACTGAAACTTTTAAAAATAAATTTTAAACTTTTCGATGGAAGTTCACTTTTTTATGAATTAGTTGAAAAGCACTTGTGTCTTTTTCTATAAGCTTTTAAAAATTAAACTTGATAAACGAAGCAAAACAGAAATGTCTTTATACGACTTTTTTGGAGACGCTTTAATTGATAATTCCAATGGGCAAGCAGTGCGTTATGATGATGGTGTTGAAATTACATCAGTCACATATAGCGAGTTGTTCGAGACCATTCAAAAGGTTTGGCGGTAAATTTAATCTTATAAAACTGGTGTAAAGATTTGTTGCATTTAAAAGTTTAATTAAATTAAGCTCTCAAAAGTATATTTAGTCTAGAAATTTTTTAAAACTGTTTAAAAGCTTTTTATGAACTCAAAACTTTACTAAATAAGTTTATGAATATTGTTCAGATTTCAGAAGAAATCAACATACAAGTAGGTGTTTATGGTTTCATGATGGCAGCTGACTTGAACTACATTGCACTGATGCTAAGGTGGGAATGAGAACCTATTTGATGTAGATTTTATAGTATAATTTGGTTTTCTAAAAAAAAAAGTATATTTATGAGTTATATTAAAAGTAAAAGCTTTTCATTAATAGTGTAATGTCTTCATAAACTTTCATGTAAAATTATTAATTTTTTATTTTTTGAGCTCATGAAAATCAATGGACATAATTGTAGTGTGATGAGGGGTCATGGCATTTTCATGTCAGTCAATATGGAGTTAATGGGAAGAAAAGAAAAGTTTGAAGAGATGAGGAATGTAACTGAATTGAGATATATCTTCACTGATTCTCCACAAGTTACTTAAGATTTTCAAAAATATAAATATAGTAATTTTCAATATGATTTGAGTTAACTATGACTTTACCTTAATTACTCCTTTTGCCACTAAAGATAGATTTGAAATTATATCACATTTTTCTCCATGATATTTATCAGTTATTAACAATAAAGATCAATTATTTAAATCTATAAATAACATAAAATTGTTTATAGTAGAAAATAAAACACAATCTTCTAACCATGACACAAACCTATTACAGGTAGTTTTATTTTTACAAACTCTGCATGAGGTTCAAGTGAAAAGTTTGGCTCTTTCTGGTGTTTTCATGGTTACTCTTCCTAGTCATGTTAATTCTAATATTTTCTCACCAACTTCACACAATAAATGTGAGATTTTTATATTATTTATTTTGTATGTGAGATCACTAAATTATAAATCCTTGATAAGCATTCCAATATAATTGATTGAATAATTTCAGTAGTGTGAAAATATCTAGTTCTTCTTTCAATCCACCAGCCACAGTTGACATAGGCAACAGAATAATATATATAGTGTCAACATCAGGAAGTACCGGGATACCAAAGATTGTGTTTGTTCCTAACAAATGTATCATACCTAATATCACTCATATCAGGTGAATGCTCTATTATAGCGCTTACTTTTAATGTTTGAATTGATTCATTGAATATAAGGATAGAACAAAATTCTCTGTTTAACACAACCCATAACAACAAATAAATAAAATAATGGTATTATAAATAAAATAATTTATGAAAAAGGTCATTTTTTTTCCCAAATAAAAAAGGGTTTTTATAAATTACTCTATTATAATACCAATAACCTAGGCCTACTGCTGTCAACCCCAGTTACTGGGACATTTACTGCATTATAATCTAATTGGATCAATAATAATAATGTGGTGATTGCTGGGATTTAGGTGCTTTTTGGGGGAATTTGGTTATTTTTGGTGGAATGTGGTGCCTTATGGTGTGTTGTGATGGTCTATGGTTGATTTCATTGATTCATTGTGGATTTTGGGGGCTTATTATAGATTTTAGGGGTTTATGGTGATTTTAGTGGCTTGTTAGGATTTATCATGGATTGTGGTGCTTTATGGTGGATTTAGAGAATTGCGGTGATTTATGGTGGATTTTAGGGATTTTTTTTACCTCATGCACTCTTGTCTTGGTTGGATGCTTCTCATGTTTCCATCAAGATTGTTCAGTGGTCCAGGAGCTCAGCCGCTTTCACGGGGTTGGTCCACAGACTCTCGGGACTCAGTGTGGTACTTATTTTGGGGATTTTAGTGATTTGTGGTGAATTGAAAGGATTTCGATAGATTGTGGGAATTTATGGTAAATTTTAGTGATTCATGGTGGATTAATAATCTTTTTTAGCCAAAGTAAAATACTGCAAATTATTTGAACACTAAAGATAATTTTATTAAGTACAAAGGTTTTTGTTGGTGGATTGTTGGGGTTTATTGGTGATTATGGTGAGTTATAGGAATTTATGGTGGATTGAAAGGATTTTGGTTATTTATGGTGGATTGTGGTGCTTATGGTGGATTGAAGAGATTTTGATGTATTTTTGAATTTTGGTGATTCATAGAGGATTGTGGGGATTTTGGTGGACTGTGATAGATTGTGAAGATTTTGGTGAGTTGTGGTGAATTTTGAGGATTCATTATAAATTTTGGTGATTCATGGTAAATTGTGGAGATTTTGGTGGGTTGTGGAGATTCATGGTGGATTGTTGGGATTCATGGATTTTAGTGATTTTGGTGATTTGTCATGGATTGTGGTGATTTATCGTTGATTTTGGGAGTTTTTGTGGGTTGTGATGATTTATGGTCGCTTATTTGGCTGTATTATGGATTGGAATGATTCATGTTGGATTGTGGGTTTTTTGTGGATTGTGGAGATTTGTTATTGAGCTGGGTTTTGGGAATGACGTTAAACTGCATCAAAGTGGTTCTGGGCATGATTTTAAACTGCACCAAAGATAGTCTCTAAATTGAGATCTTTTTTTTATAACCTGGATAACAGTAGACTCTAGTAGCAGGTATTGATAAGCCGATAACCTGGTATCGTTGTCATTTTCTTCTTTCTTTTTGTTGACAACGCCAAGGCAAACTGCCCAAGTGTGGAAACGGCTGATCTTTAGTTTACTAATTTCAAGTTGGACGTTAGCTCGGGCTAGCAGTCTAAAAATTTTTACCAAATAAAATGGCCTTTTTTATAAATTATGGCATCAATAATCTAGGCCGACTGCTGTCAATCCCAGTTACTGGGATATGTACAGAAGTATAATCTAATTGAATAATAAAAAAATAAATGAAGGTTGTTATATTACTATGCATCATTATTATTTATGTTGGTGAGAGGAAATTATATGAATGTTTTAATGACGATCATGGCTGTATTGGTTGAGAGTTAGTGACTCTTGTATTCTTTATAGATGGATGGCTGTTATTGGATTGTTAATGTGATCTTCACTAACATATGGTTATATAATAAAATGCCTATAAACAGCAAGTTGTTTGACCAAACAGCATCAGACATCTCATTTCTCTCTTCACCGATGTCTTTCGATCCTTCCTTTGTTCAGGTATGGCTGAAATATGCATCTAACCATTCCACTATATATATATATATATATATATATATATATATATATATATATATATATATATATATATCTTTTTATATTCATCTATCTCTTAATACAAAAATTTATACCAATTTACCTTCAATATTGAAACCTCCTCGACAGATCTTCACTACCTTTAACACATCATCATGCTTACTCATCACCACTGAAGACATCAAATCAAACCCTGCCAAGTTAATCGAAGTTTTGCATGCAAGAAACAAGGCTTCCGTGCTTGCCGTTGGTTTCAACTACTTATATCTATTGTAAAAAGCATTCTTCTTAGTTTTTGTATGTATTTTAGTCGACCCAGTCACGCCGAATTAGTGTTTCATTAACGAATTAGGTGTGTTTAACTAGGCGCTACCTCTTGTGTACAAAAAATAGTATATATTGTAATCATTATTTTCTAAAATATAATTTTTTCATAGAACTTGCAAAAATAATTAGAAAAACACTATCAACCCTTAGTTGACTCCATCTCTACTAAAGCTACTGCATCTTCACTTGAAAACTACCCTACTCTCCACAAACTCTTTTCTGCGAGTTCTTGCTCTTGGTGGCGAGAGGTGCCCAGGTCGACGGGAGTTGGAGGCGATGAGACAGAAGGGGAATTGTACTCGAATTTTTAACTTATATGGGATTACTGAAGTTTCTTGTTGGGCTACTGTGAGTGAGGTTGTTTTTGAAGGTATGAGTGGAAAGAAAAATTCAGAGGTGGTCAAGAAAAGTGATAAAGAATGTGAAGAGGAAATTGGAGGTAGAGATGGTGAAATGACTGATGGAAGACATGATAATGATGATGATGATGATATTCTTCTTGGTAACTTGCTTGAAGGCACAATATTGGAGCTGAGAAACCTTGAAGATAATGATGATGATGATGATGGGGAGGATAAGGAACATGATACCAGGAGAGGAGTTCTTTGGATTGGTTAGTTTCACTTATTTATAGTACAATGTAACAAAACAGTTTAGAAAGTGAATAATAATCAATTAACCGTTCACTAACTTCATAATCATTGATTCTTATTGTTTATTCATTGGTATCAATAAAGGAATCGATGAAAATAGATGTATATTCATATATATTAACGTACAAATTGGCGCTCAAAACAGGGGGGGCAGACCGGATATGTGTATTAAGCACAGATAAGAATCTTGACTACCATGGGTCCGTCATGAGGTTTTGAATCTTGTGTTCAAATTTTGTTTATGTAGAATCTTCAGCAGTTTTTCACATATATTAACGATAAACGATTATATTGATGGTCTGATTAGCCTAGGAGGAATAAAAACTTCACTTGATAATGTGATTTCGACTTAATAAAATCTTTGTGTTCAGTCAATGACTTTCTTTAGATTGATTATAATTACATCAACCAATAAAATTAGTTGATGATGAACCATCAAATTCCATACAAACCTCACAATAGATGTTCTGGAGACGTGGTGAGGAGAGAAAGAGATGGTGGGTTGTACTGGGAAGGAAGAGTTGATGGGGTGGTCAAGAGAATGGGGAAAAGAATTCAATTAGGAAGCGTTGATTTGGTGAGTGTGTAAGTTGTTGAATAGGCAATACCTAAGCTTTTCAACTAAGTTATGATTATAGCTTATTTATATGAAAAAGTAACATGATTTATTAAACAAAAACACGAAGCTTTTCTCGAGTCGAACTGGAAAATAAAAATTTTTCCACTCATCAGTCTAAAATTATAACTTTCCGCATAAATAAATATACTGCAAGCCTTCAAAATCCGGACACTTCGGCGTCTGAGAATGTCTGGGTTATTGAAAATCCCGGTAAAATGCTTTTTTATCCTTTTTTTTTAACCCCAAACACCCTAGTCGTGAGTGGGTGCTTTTCAGGTTCCCATTAAAACCCTCCGGTTTTTCAAGAGCTCAGCCGTTTTCACACGGTCGTTCCATAGACTCTCGGGTCCCAATGTGGTACTTATTTTTGGGCAGCTGAAGAGGCGATGGGTGTCGTAAGGGTGAGCGTGGCAGAGTGGGCATGAGGGTGAGATTTTGTTGAGGTATGAGGGTGAAGGGCAATTTGTTTGATTCGAGTTGGGCGAGGGTGCGTCGTGTGTGTTCATCTAGGGTTTTTTTCTGAGTCTTATATTGGAGGGGGTTGTTTGTTGAGGATTTTATTTTTTATTTGTGCGTAAAAGGTGTTTTTGGTGGTGGGTATGTTTATGGTGTAGTCGGTGTTGTTGAATGTGGATTATTTTTTGTATCTGGGGTGAGCTTTTTGTGTGGTGAGCGGGTGTAATGGGTGGATGGGGTCTGAGGCTTTTGTATGAGTTGTAAGGCGTAGAACTTGAGGTCGGTTTGAAGTGGGAGGATCTTGGTTTTTGAGTGGAAGTGTTGGGTGTTGGTGTCTTGTGTGCAGCCCGTGATTGTTTTTGGAGCTCTTATCAACATAGTCATCGTTTTACGTTTAGGTCGCACAGGGGTTTATTTTTCTACGTTTTACAATCTTTAGCAAGTTCAGGTCTGAGTCTCATTCTTCTTAGACCACGTTTTTTTGGTCTACCTATTTCTCCTACCCTTTTCTTAGACGTTTTTGTGAGCACTTGCTATGTTTTCAGCATCCATCCTCGTTACATGCCCTCCTACTTCTGCGTGGCACATTAATGTCTCTACTTAATTTCTGCTTCTTAGTTCTTCAAATAAAAGCCATCTTTCAAACTAACATTGCACATTCACATCTTATCCGCTCTGAAAATTCCGGTAATATCTTCTTTAGACTCACTTTCATAAACAAATGACGCAAGCAGCATATGACGTAAGGCGCTTACATCGACAAAAAATTTCAAATAATTTTTAAATTTAAAAACTTAATTTTATGGTTTTATTATATTTTAAATAATTTTTATTGTATGTTTCATAAAAATTAATTTTATAGCTACCAAAATTGTTTTTTTATTATTATTGGAGTCAACTTATGAGTTAATTATGAAAGTTAGCTCAGTTGTCAAGTTGATTTATTCAGCAATAATCACTATTTCTAAAAACTTTTTCATTTTTATCAGTATTTAAACTTGATTTTTGATTTTTTTTACTTTCTCATTGATATCGAGATGCGTGTAGTGATGAGCTAAAAGATGATTTGAGCCATTCAATAAAGATTTTTATACTTTTCATGGAACTTTTTTAGCTTTTGCATTTTTTATTTTAATTTTATAGACCGTGATTTCTTTCATGATCTTTTTCCATCACAAAAATAGGGTTTCTTTAAAATTTAAATTTTTTTATGGCTAAGACTTCAGTTTTTGCCACAAGTTCTACCACTTTCTTAAAGTCGATGCTGTCACTGATGACTGTACGAAGAATTTAGAAAATTTGACCAGATTATTGAGGTATCAAAATCTTAGGTATCCGGATTTTTGAAGGCATATTGCATTTAAAAAAATTATATTAGACATATAATTGTATAAAATATTTAAATGTTCCATTCTTTTTTTATATCTAATTTAAAATGACATAATTACCAACATTAAATACTTATATACAAAATACAGCTTCTAATTCCTCCAACATCAACCCCCATCAATCAAAGGTGTTGTCAAGTTTCAACAACGTATCAAACACCTCAACCATCTTTCACACACACCTTCTCGTCTCATTCGTCACTTTGAAGCATCCACATGGTGCGATATATTTAGATGGTCTATTAGTAAAAGCAATCTTCAAGTTTTCACTTTTTTGAAAGTTTTCGAAATTTTTATTTGATATCAAATATTGATATGATATAATTTTATCGGAATTATAAAAAATTCCACTCTATAACATAAGCATATATATCATATCATACATTAATCCTTATCAATCAAGCAATCTCACTGTACCTAGGTTTCCACGTGGCAGCAGTAAGGGAGTTATTGAAGAGAAAGCTATGTGAGGAGTCCCAACCAGACAAGATCATCATCATCACCAACATGCCTGTCAATAAGCATGGTGAGGCATTTCGTGATAAGGTCTTATCATCATTGTTCATCATTATAAAGAGATTTTGTTATAAGCAAAAATCATTTATAAGACGGTGGTTTTCGAATTGTTATTGATTTTTAAATTTCATGATTGTTTAATTAATTGAATTTTTAATTTATTGATTTTTTGGTTGATTTAATTGACTGATTGTTTGATTGAAACTAGGGAAAACAGACAAGACCAAATTGAGATCAATGTTGGATTCGATACACTCTGAAGCTGGTCTGTGGAGTTCTTCATATGTTCTGGATGTTACTGATAATCCATCGTCAAGAGAATTTTATTCGGCCACTAGACCTATGAACCCCTCTTTAAAACCTGTAGAGTATTTTCAGAGACTGGTCGATATTTATCTGGGTGATAGCAAAAAAGACGATAAAACTGAGAAAACAAAGAATCATGAAGATATGATTGAAGATCAAAAAGGATTTTCAAAGGATAAGAGATTGTCATTTAAACAATTGGGTGGAAGTTCTATTGTTGCTGTAGCCGTGGTTAACCAGTTGAGAAAAGCTTTTCCGTCTGTGGGCGGATTTTTGTTGGATAAGTTGCTGAATGGGGAAAGACTTGACGTTGCTATTAATTATTTGAAAGAGTTTGTGACTGGTTGGGATAGTGGTGGTGGTAGTAGTGAGGGTGGTGATGGCGGAGATAATAATAACGATGCTGGTAGGAAGAGTAGTGACGTTGTTATTGGTATTGATAGTGTAAATAGGAAAAGTTTAAATATAAGTACCTCAGACAACCAAGAACCAATTATTGAATTCAAAAAACAGAAGCTTGAACCGAGAAAAACAAAAAATATAAAACTAAAAGATGAAGTTTTAATAATTTCAAGATTTGAAAGAGTCAAAGTAAACCTTTACGATGACTATTTGGAGTTTTCAAAAATCAAGAGCTATGCGGACAATAGTATTACTGGATCATTCAATGATGGTAGGAATAAGACTAGCGTGAAGTTGGATGTAAAATGGAAGTTCAATCTGGAAAAATGCATTGACGCTTCTCCAGTTATTGTGACCACCAGGTAGTCCAGTTGTGTGTTGCTTAATGTGCAAGTTTCATTCATATAATGTATTAGTTATATTCTTATAATGTTTTTATATTCATATATAATGGTTAGTTTCGTGTCATGATTAGTTACATTTATATAATGTATTGTTCATATCCACATAGGTTTTTTTCTATCATCATCATCATCTCTAATCGTTTTTACAATGTTATTTTTATAGGGTTATGTCATTATTTGCTTAAGATATTAGATATAGTCAACATAATCATATTTGAGGATACATATATTAATTAAATAAGCTATTTTCACAAAAGATTGTAGAACATATATTAGTCATGCAGTAAATTTATATATATTGCACAAATATAGAAAAATAAAAAGCTCTAAACCTACTATTTTTTCCATCACTAACTCTTTTTCATAAACCCACTCTTTTTCTCCAACTTCCCTTCATTTTTAAAAAATTCATTATCTGTTAAACTTATGACCGCCTTCATATCCCACCCACATCTCTTTGAACCTGGCCAGTTCGGGCTCTTCAGTTCTGATTGGCTCCCATTCTCATAGGTTTGCCCGCATCGACCTTGCCACCGGCTCCCAAGTTGGTCTTGTTACGTTAGGGTAGTGAGTAATTTTTAATCTTGTTGAAGGTTTTAGTGCTTTTTTAAAAGTTACTCTTAACGATATCATCTTTTTTTGTTTTAGTTTTTTTGTTACTTTAGTTATCATTACCATTGAAATATTTTATGAATATATTTTTGAATTGTTCTATTGTTTTTATTATTACTATTGTTTTTTTTTATCACCATCATTATTATTGTTAAAAAGATCTGGTGGACCGAACTCAAGGACCGTATAGAGGCTTCAGCTTGCATCACTTACCATGCCAAATATGCCGTCATTGGTTCGCTTATTAGTATTGATAATAATATTGTTATTATTATGACTTTTATTAATGTTGAGGTTTTTTTTATTTTTATGCTTTTGTTTTTTTTTTATTTTTCACTTTATTTTTTTCTTTTTTATAGTTATTTTAATCTTTATTATGTTTTTTGTATCTCATTAATACTCAAGGACCAAATAAGCTCTGCACCCAATTTACACACCAACTCACAAACCTCCCACCCACGACAACCCTCACTATGAAGGCTGTTACAGCGGTTTCGTGTACAAGATTGACATGAAAAGAGGAAAAATTGAATGGGTTTTCAGTACTGAATCGTGCGTTAAAAGCACTCCGGTTATTGTGTACGAAAAGGCGTCACAAATTGGTAAGCCACTTAACAATGGTAAACCGCTTAAAAATGGTAAGTCATTACAAATTGGTGAGTCAGCTGGAGTGGTTGGGTGCGAAGAGTACCATGTCTTTGTTGGCTGCTATGATCAATGTGTTTACAAGCTTGATGTTGAGGTTAGTTTGTTTTTAGTTTTGTTGAATGTGTTTCATAGTTTCCTTTTGTGCGTTTATATAAATTTGTGGTGGTGTTTGTGGTTGTGTTGCTGGATGTTTGTTTGTACTAATGTTTTTATTTGTTTTTGGTTTTTTTTTGTTTTTAAAATTTTTATTTTAATTACTTTAATGTTAGTTTCGATTACTTGTATATAATAATATTAATAATTCCAAGAGAGAGATTTGTGTGTGGAAAGTGAACTTGCAGTCTGGCGGAATATTTGCTTCCATGCATTATATAGATGGTGGTGACGATATGGAAGAAGATGGCGAGAAAAAGATTGATAAAAATAAAAGTGGTGAATTTGATGAGATTAGAAAAAATGGAGGTGCTAATATTAATGATGAGGGTGGTGCTAACGACGATGATGGTGATGGTGGGGGATGCGGAGTTGGCGCCAAGGATGATAATGGAGGTGGTGGTGGAGGGCTGTTGTTGTGTTGCACATTAGGGGGAGATGTTTGCGCCGTTGCTCTTGTTAGTGGGGTTTCGTTTGTTTCATTTTTTTTCCGTTTTATATTGTTAATCACTTTAATAATATAATTATATTGGTAGTAAATACTTCGTTGTTCTAACTTTATATTAAAAATTTTGTGTTTTTCATTATCATGAACACAATCTAAGCCTCATTTTTAAATTTCCAAACATTGTAGTGCATGTATCGAGATAACCAAATAACTCCAAAAAAAATTCGCTAATACATATCATCGCAGCACGCCCCAAAAGTGAAGTGGCGATTGAGTCTCAATCAAGCTATTTTCTCCTCTCCCACCTCAACATCCACTCTCATCATTGTTGCTACGGTCCAGCATTCCATCTACGCTATCTCTAAACTGCAGCACACTATTGTGAGGAGTTTTACAGTTTTTTGTGAATTAGGGTATTTGTGGTATGAATGGTTTGAATTTTGTTTTCAATTGGTTAGTTAAGGTTCTAAGGTTGTTGAAAACAAATTTTTTTTTTCTCCCAAAAGTTTTTGTTTATTCTTTTTTTCAATTTATTTTTGGGTCTTATCGACTTTGTTTCTCGAATTATCAAAACCCTTTAAATCTTCTAGTTAGTAAAAAAACTATAATAGATCGGGGCTTATAACAAATTCTGAACCACCATTCATTTGAAAGTCATTGATGTTAATTAAATTAACCAAAGCAATGAAACTCTCAAAGGTGTGGCAATACAAAACTCAAGATGCCATCTTCTCTTCTCCTGTTGTGTGCACCCATCAAAATTCACAATTACTTATCATTGCATGTCATGACAGTATCTTGAGGTGCTTGAAAGTGAGTAGTGGTAAGTTGATTTGGAAGACTATCCTACCTGCACCCATTTACTCCACTCCTTGTCTCTTCCATCGCTCATCTGAGCGTCTTTCATTCGAGGAGTCAGGTGCGTTCAAGCTGAGTTCTAAATGATATTTTTGAGGCTTTCAGATTTGATTTTGAACTTTTTAAGCTCTTTGATGTTATTCTTAGAACCGAGACTAAAAGGTTGAAATTATAGAAAATATTTTTTTGATGGGTTCCAAATAACTAATAACAGCAAAACACGAAAACTTGTAAAGCCATTATTGTATAAAATGACTGCAACATAAAACCAACATTCAACAGTGGACAGTGTGGTAGTTAGCACGACAAAAGGTCGTTTAATGATGTTGGATTTAACATCGGGTGATCATGTGGCTTCATATTGTCTGGGAGGGGAGGTGTTTTCTTCGGGGGTGGGGATAGGGGAGATAATGGTGTGGGGTTGCAGGGATAATTACGTCTATGCTTTTGAAGTTACTTCTTTCGACACTGTTTTATAGATTTGTTATCTTGTATCATAGATTACATATTTTGCTAATTCTAACAGAATATATTTTAGTTTTTGGAGATTTTAGAAATTATAAAAATCTGGAAAACCTCAGAACTGTAGCGATTCATTTTTTTAATGAAGTAAAGTATCTGAATAATCGACTTATCTCGACAGATGCTCAGCGAATTTTTAGGCAATTTTTGCTTTCGATTTTTTGAATAAAAAAAAAATCAGTTTTTTTGATAAAAATTAACTCAATTTTTTCATGGAATAACTCAATTATTCACAACGTGTTTGATAAATTATTTCTTAGAAATTTAATATCATCACAACTAAAAGGTCCAAGTTTCAAAAGAACCTTAGTGGGTCAGGTATTGTAGAGATAGAAACATAAATGCACAATAAATGTTTAAAATTAACATGATATTTTTCAAGACCTCAATTAATTTTGGCATGGTTTCCCATGATAAAATCTTTACTTCTCTTGAGTTTCTTATGAATAAAAATTTTTATTTCTAAGGAAATCAACCGGAATATTGTTCCCGTAGGTAAAGCCATTAATCTGACTGAGAAACAACAGGATGGAAGAAGTGAAGATTTTTATATAGAAAACCAGAATAAAAAAACAGCAAAAAAAAAACCACGTAAAACTTTAAAAGTTTTTAAAAAAGGGTTATAAAAGCTAAAAAAATTTCAACAATGACACAGTAAAGCGGCAACAACTCACATTGAAATTTGATATTATTAAATGAAATTGTTTCTAAACTTCACGAATCACGTGACAATTGAGTCTGCCATTTGAAATCTTTTTAAAATTTTAAATTTTGAAATTAAAAAAAAAATATCATTAACACCTCCACTCTCTAAGCCTCCAATATTTGCAGGGCAGTAATGGGCATTCTACAAACCTCAAATTCTGCACCACAGTGAAAGGCATTTAATCATTTTTGAATCTCAGACATTTTAAAAGCTTCTGTATGGTTGGCTGTTTCAAAGCCTCTCAGAGAGGGAATGTCGCTTCTTTTCCTTCTATCCTCCCTCGACATACAACCACTAGCCACCCGTAAGCCCCGCTTCAAATGCAGAATCACCTAATAGTGGTTTTGTGGGTGGTGATTGGTGGATTTTTTTATTACAGCATAATTGCGCGTGAAGTTTTTGTTGTTCTGTTTTGGTGGCTTGCTTGTTAAGTTTATGTGGATGCGGTGGGTGGATCCAGGTATAACTTTTGAAGTTTTTATTATATATATATTTTTTTTTATTTATTATATATTCTCAGTTTTTTCTTAAAATTATAAACACATTTTTTAGTGCTTTTTAATATTGAGAAATATAAAATTTTTTAAAAAGTTGCATTTTCTAACCTCTCCGTTGAAGTAGCAGTACAAGAGAGACACAAAAATTCCCTGTAAATCCGAACATTACAACTAATAAAAGTCATTTATATTTCTTTTGTCCACACAATAAATAATTTCATTATAATAATAAAATAAAAAAATAAATATATGTTTTAGACAAAGATTGAAGAATCATGAAGAAATGAGGATTGAAATTCATAATAATGAAAAACATTTTTGAACGACTGATAAAAACTAAATTTGAAACATTTTTTTTAACTCAAGAAAACTACGAAAGATGAATTTTGGCTAGTTAGTTTAGCAATATTTCTTTACGAGCACAAATGAATGGTTGACTGATTTTTATTTTAAAGTTGAAACTCAACAACACAGATTTCAATTCTCAAGTTAAAACTGATTACTCTCAACAGACAGCTTGTTTTTTCACGGTTTTTTTGAATTTTTATATTTTTCCAACAATCTAAAGTAAGAACCTGTATTTATGTTTCAACTTTTTCACTTCCATCTTGATTTGTGTGTGGCGAGTTAATTGGAAACGCTGGATAAAAAGCCATTTTTTCTATTTTCGCCCATAAAAGCACCTTGCTAAAAATATAATCGGGTGATACATTTTATAAATTTGCCATTTTAGTGGAAGAGTTGTTTTAAATTAAAAATAGCTAATGATTTCATGTTTTGAATAAATATATCATTTAATAATTTAAACTTCCAAATGGAAGCGTTTATTTCTCATTAAAACTAAATTGAAATTTCTACGAGTCGTTTGAATAGTCATTAAATGCCTCAAAAATTATTTTCATCAGGAAATATATATAAAAATATTTTGATGTTTGTGGAAATCTAAAAAATTTCAAAGTAATTATTCCTCATTATAAAGTTTTCTGACGTTTTCCTGCTCAAAAGTTGAAATGGAGTAAATGCCAACCTTTCCTAACGAAGCTAATTTCTTTTCAATAGAAAAATATCCATATCAGATCTTTTATTTTCATAATTAAATTCACAATAATTTCGATAATTGAACTAGGCAAACTTCATATCAGCCAATTACAATAACGACGGAAGACCCCGAAGCAGACAAAAGCATTGATATAAGACAGGAATTCAATAAATAAAAAAAAAACTGAAAAATTTTCAGCGCTAAAAGGATGAGAATAAAACAAAAATATGTCTAAAAATTAAAAAGAATCTTTTCAAAAAGTTAACTTTTTTGAAATTTTCTCAAAATTAAATAAATATAATGTATTAAATATTTTTTCAGTTTTAGAAAGATGCTTCTTTTTGCTCGACTAAATTCTCCAAAGTGTAAAAATGTTGCTTGCCGAAAAATTGTATACACACATTTCTATGCTTGTTTTGGAAATCACGTTGTTTTGCAATTTCAAAATGTATTGGAAATTCATTTTAAATAAAGCATACAATTTTGAAAACCAGAATAATGGTTTTAGTTTTGCTGTATGTAAACCTTTTGTTTTTGATATTTAAAAATATTTTAAACTCTGAACCAAGTTATTACTCTCACAAATAAAAAATTTTGAGGCATTCAAATCTAAAAAATCTAACTCAATAAAAACTAAAAAAAACAAAAAAGACAAAATTCATAAAAAAATGCAAAAAACCTCCAAACCGCCAGCCAAACTCAAACACTCACTTGGGAATTGGTGACAATGGCAGTAACAATAGAAAAGACGTTGACAGTACTGCTCTGTTGCTGAGGTCGGTAGATGGTCAAAACCAGCTGTAGTCCAAACAAAGGTATCAACATGGCCACAGCCTTGACTCCCCGTCTGTTATGAAGTGTGTTTTGTATTTTTATGATAAACTCATAAAATATTTAATTTAACTTAAAAAAGCTCGTGGACTTGAATAAACTTTGGAAATGTTTTCTTCATTATGAATATTCATGTTTGGTTTAAAAATAGAATATATAAAATAGTTCTAATTTTTATTTAGTTGGAGTGTTTTATCTTTTTAAAAGGGCTTGTAGACTCATATATAAGTTTACATGTCTTTATATCAGTTTAGTTGGATTTGCATTTTGCTCCATGGTTTGTGAGGTATGTGAGTCGTTTTCATGGAGACATCAGTGCGTTTTGGAGTTTATTGCGAGTTGAAACTTTTGCAAAATGCTTTCCGGTACTCTTCAAGATCATAAAAAAAATATAAAAGACATTTTATCTGACATAATGTTGAAACACAAATAAAAATCTATATTTCTATTGAGATGAAGCTTGAAAATCTCAATAAATATTGCGCGAGGTAAAATGAAATAGTGTTGGTTGTGAAATGATATTTATGAAGCTGGAAAAATTCTCTAATAAAAATATATCCAAAAGTGTGTTTTTCACAGTTAGAGCGTGTGTATCCCATTCAGTGTTGAAGTGGAGGAAAAGATTTAAGGTCAGAATTCATAGGGTTATATTGTGAAATAGTGCCGCTGTAAAAACGCTTTATCGAGAAGTAAATCACATATACAAATCCGAAATATATTTTTTAGAACTCTTTTTCATATGAAATTTCTCCTACGAAAGTATCATAAATACTTTATGCAGTGTGGATGAAAACCATATTTTTTACATTTTTGTAATAAACACCATTAACTTGATTTAATTTTTATTCTTTGCGAGATTTCTGAAGACTCCGTGAAAAAAGATTCCGAGAAAATCTGTGTAATCGTTTCATGCATGTATTTTATCAAGTTTTTATAGCAGATTTTTTCAATAGAATTTTTATAATGAAGCTTTTAAATTTCAAAAAATTTTGTTTCAAACTTTTTACACTCCCGGAGTTTAGAAAAATTTAATTTGTTTCTAAGCCATTCAAAAAAACTATTTGCTATTTGAAAATCAGGAAATTGTATGGATTAAATAAAACTTCTCTCACTTCTAATGCATGCCTCTTATAACTTCCTTGAATTATAAGCAAAAAATAGCTATATGATCAAAAGTAATTACAAATAAATAATCACGTGTAATAACCATTTTCAATCTCGAAAATAAATATTCAGCTACAGAACATCAAAAAACCTACACGAAAAAACAAAAAGACGTAAATGCAATCAAAAAAGCGATAAAACGAAAAATATATATTATTGGTCATACTAAATCAAAAAAAGCAAACAAAAACAACAAACATTAAAAAAAAAATTAGAAAAAAAAGCAACCATTCTTCTATGATAAGTCTCAACCCACCTAAAACTACTGGGCTCTCTGGGATGAGAGTGAAGTTGAAAGACAAGGATCCTCAAGATGTCTCCCAACAATACTGTGTTCATCTGAAGTAGCGTTTGAAATCAGGGTGTGGGTTCAGTTGAGGTCTATTAAAATGGTTTGTTTCTATTTGAGTCGTTTGCGTTTTGTGTTGTTTTGGGATCTGGGTGGTTTCGAAAGGTTAAAGTTCATTTTCAAATATGAATAACTAAATAAGCCTATTATTACAACATTTCAAAGCGAACATTTTTATTAACTAAAAAATACTAAGTTTATTCACTAGATAATGTAAGTTATATTATTTAGTTAATAAAATTTAATAAAGTTGATTTAAATAGATTCATTTTGGATTCTTTGTTTTTAATTACTAAGTATTCTTAGCTGTTTCTTTAGGAGCAAATTTTTTAATTTCATGTATTCACCGGAAGTTGGTATATTTTTAGACGCTAAATTAAAAATTTAGTATGCAGCATTAAGAAAGCTTAATTAAAAATAAATTCAACATTTTTCATTAAGGAATATTTGAGCTCGCGGAGATTTGAATTGAATTCTTAGAAAGTCAGTTGTCTTCTAAAAGGCAACGAAACAAGATTCTGATGTTTTTAACTTAAGAAGGGTTGAGTATTGATGAAAGAAAGGAGGCTTCATAAAATTAATGGGTTAACAACTGAGAAGTTAGTATTAGTTTGCGAAAAATATAAATGCTAATACACTGTGAGTACATGAACCTGTGAGCCATTGAGTTTAAATTTATCAACTGAGAATAAACTTTTTATTTGTGCATATGGCACAAAGCCCAGCTCACCAAGCTTAAAGTTTTGATGCTTCTTGAAGTTATAAAAGTTTTGTTTCACAAACAACATGATAAAATTCAAGTATTCTCACTCAGTTACTGTCAAAAGCGCGCTATATAAATGTCTAGCCTATAAGTTGTCTGCGGGTTTGATAAGCCTTTCTTAGAGTCAAGAACTGTATGCAAAGCAATGACAATACTTGAAAAAAAGTTGCTTCCACCATACTACATAAATGCATATAAGAAATAATTAAAATTTCACACTTTGATGATGATGCATAGCAAATGGAAAAGCTTGGTGCATTTATAAACTTTCAAACTATTGTGCTTGGTATCCTACTATCTCAAGTGTAAAAATTTGGGCTTAAAAAAATATTCATTTTATCGATCCTTTTCAGACTACAAAGTAATCCTCAATTCTGAGAATTTTATAAATGAAGGATGTGTCAAAATAAATTTTTGAAAACTTATTTCAAAAAATCGCAAATCAAAACATGCTGGTCTCAAAGCAAAAACAGAGACTGCTTTATATGAATTCTGAAAAACACTTGGTGAAAATTCAAAATTTCCAATGAAATTAATACCTAATGGTTCCTCAAAAATTTGGGAATGGCAAAAAAAGTGAAGATTTCTGTTTGAAAAATGTAAGACAACCAATAATGAAAATTAAACTAATTAATGATCAAATTTTCCCCTATTTTCAAAGTGAAAATTTCTTAAAGTTCCTATTTTTTTGGTTTGATCATATCTAAGTTAGCTAAGTTGTAAACTTATAACTGAAAAATAGATTTAAAGCAAAAAGACTCATCTTTTCATCAAAACAATTTGCAATCTTGTTAACTCTGAACCAGTCAGTTCTCTCACAAGCTACTAACAAATTTTCCACCCACACAAATTTTTAATTCTTCAGTTGAAAGTTTCTAAAAAAAATTCACTTTTTCAATTGAAATCACAAACAAGCACTAAAGTCTCAATTCAAAAATAACATTGGCAACATTAAAAAGTGCCGAGACCATGGTAACAGCCAATGGGTATCTTGATAGTTTCAATGAAAAGGCGTTAATGTAAGCAACAAACATAATATACCACAGAATATGCTAAAAATTATGAATAAGTGCCCCATGAAAAAAAGGGTTTATTTAATAGAATAAAAATCAATACTATCTACCATTAGCTTAACAAAAACATTAGTTATGGTTAATTAGAAATAAAACATTAATTTTTTTCTGAGCATGAAAAATATAATGAACATATTTCAAACACAAAAGGATGATGGTATAAGTGATTTTTCATCAACAACTTCAATAATGATTTTCCACTTAAAATGGTTGAAGACAGCAAACGGGAGAATACTTTCTGTTTCTGATGTTTAACCTTTTCAAAGAGGGGAAGCCTTTGGGAGATTGAGAATTTTTCGGAACTTTAATATTCTCCCGTTAGAAAGTCGAGCGCTTTCAAAAGCCGCTGTTAATCGCCTCGGTTACTAGGAACAAGAAAATCGATATTAAAACGGTCTGAATAATGCAATCTATCATTTACTTCAACAGATTCAACTTGAGGTGAGTGACGAATCAATAATAATAATTTAGATAAAAAAGAAAAATAAAGAATAATTCAAAAATAATATAAATAATAAAAAACTAAATTTTAAACATTTAAAATAGAAGACATCATTTTTTAAACGAAATTTCAATTTTGAGAAATTTTTAAATACATTCAATTAAAAAAACTAGAATTTTCGGTAGTTTAGTTTTATCATTAGAAGTTAGAATAGACCCATTATGGTTAATGTTTTAAAAGTAATTGGGGTAAAAACCAAATTATACTGATAGGTAAATATGAAATACATAGTAAAAAATTAATTTCAAATAACTCAAGTTTCAATGACTTAAAGTTTGATTACCACTTATACAATATTGAATGTGCTAGACTCAAAGAGTTTATTCACAAAGCTTTTCGTAAGCAGAACATCAAGTACTTGATAATTGAAGTTCTGCTCACAAAAAGCTTTGTTGTTGAATACATTTTTGCGTTAAGTGCCTTGAATTATAGCAACTTATGTTATAAAACATTGCAATACAAAACTTGGGATAACAGCATGAGAGCCACAGGGCAATGTGGTTGATGAATTTTATTTTTATTGCTAGGATGGAAGTAAGGTTTTCAAATTTGGTTTTAGTTTTTTATGTATCTGTATTGAATTTTTACAAATACATCCTATTATTTTTACGGAAGTTTTCTTGAAGTTGTTTAACTGTTGCAAACATGTTCTTAACATCTTCCTACTTTATTACCACTAACTTTTGAGCGCCTATGAAGCAAATTTTTTTGTTAATTATGCGTTATAAAAATATCAATACTAATATTGCAACTTGGACCACAGCCTTAAACCTTTTTCTATTTTTTTGCAAGATAATTGTGTGGTTGTTCTGTTTGACACTCAAATGTCTTTAACCTTCTCTTATTTGGAAGCGAGAATGCAGCGTTGATCTTGTGTTTAAATTAAAGCAGAGTGATGTATTTGAAGTTTAATGCTCCATCGTTTTCAACTTCCTTCTTTTGCAGTCAACGCACATCGATACCGTAATTTTAAAAATTTTCGTTAAAAAAAACTTTTGCCGAATAATGATACTAATGTGTAATAATGTTTCAGCAAAAAAAAATTATCCACGTAGTGAAGTTGAATAATCTAAAAACGAAATTATTCAAGTCGAACACTCAACGATGGAATAACCAAGGTCCGTCAGTGAATGCTTGATGCCATTATTTTTAACTAACCCGAAGTTTGTGTTTATCGCCGGGTTTTCGATTTGAATTATTTTATTATATAATTTTAATTTTTTTGAATTTAAACTACCTTAACTTAATGTTCTATTGAAGCTGGCTTCATTGTCTTTTTGAAATAATTTTTGATTTCTTCAAAGATAAACAGTTTTTCAAGTTTTCAAAAAATTTATACTTAAGATAAAATTTTTTTGCAATAATCTCGAAAAAAAGAAATGTCATTAAAAACCCACATTATTAAAAAGTATTCCCATAGTAACTCACTTTGAATATCATATTTTTCAACTCTATTTTAATAGATATTTTTGTTAATATTTTGAAAGTTAGATATCTTATGATAATGGTTTTGAAAAACGAGTTTCTGTGAGATAGAAATTCGTGAATTCAATTAATATTGAGCTATATAATATTTATTGTTTTCACACTAGCCACAATCAAACGAGTATATTTAAATATAAATTTATAGACGTTCAAAAAAAGTTTTATATATCTAAATTATAGATTACTCTGGTTTGAAGTTATGGGTCCCTTCTTGTGTTCAACGCCCTTTTTAGATTCATTAAGGTTTTTAACTTTAGTTGTCAGCTTTTTTTGGCGTTTGCAAGAAATCTTGTTTTCAAATTTATTGTTTTTATGTGTTGTATGCAGTACAATGATTATATCGTGTTTAGTGGTCCAGATATATTTTTATTTTTTCAACTAAAAACCAAACATTTCTTTAAGTTTTTATATATAGATGCTTTTTATGGTCATTTATTGTACATATGATGAATAATAAATGAATATAATAAATTTTTTTTTTCTGTGAAATTTGAGTTTACTTATTAATTATTTAACACTTTCTTCAAGGAATTATAACATACGACATTATAACTTATTATTTTTCACAAAATTTCAACAAATCAAATTCAGTTAATGCATCACTAAGAATCTCAAACACAATATATCTTTTGTGGTGTGAACAGCAGAAAACGAAGATCAAGAGAGTTTGACTTATGTAGCATAGAGCTTGTCATTATTACCTATCTGTGGTTAAATTACTTGGTTTCATTCTAATATGAGCCCTTATTTTTTAATCGCTTTTTTGCCTTCAATGTTGAAATATATTGGATTGTTTTAAGTATTAAAATTTAATTTTTTTAATCTCAAACTTTGTGAAATAACATTAATCCCGCCATGTCCACATGGAGTAGCGCCCTGTGAAACCTATCAATTGCGCAACTGATTTAATGATCGGCTTACCTATCATTTAAAATTCAACGATGAAGCATTAAAGAGCATTTGGAAATCGCATTACTGATTGTCAACTGTTAACAGATTCATCAAAATTCTACTGTTTGGACGTTTCAGGTAGTTTTTAACTACCGTTAAAATTTGCTGGAGTTTGTTTTTATGTGAAAAAACGCAGTGTTTTCTAATTGAAACTTAGTTTTTTAAGTCGAAAAAATTCATTTTATTAAAAATTTAGAGTTAATTTATTATATTTTGCATTTGTCATCAAAATCTCAAATAATGGGTTCAGGTAGTAAATTTTCCGAGAAATTATCTTTGGAATCTCTCTAAAACGAACTCAACCAAGCATGCTTTGAGATTAAACAAATGAAATTATAAAAAAGATGTAACCTGTTATAAATAAATTCAGACAGAATTCATTCCACATTTTTTGGAAAAATTTTAAAAAATAGTTTTCAAAAGTATTTATTCCATTTTTGTGGCTAAGTGAGAAATCACAGATTTCTATAAAAAGTTAAAATCATTTTTGAAATATTCATAAAAATTAAAAAATTTAAAAAGAATATTATGCTTTTTTAGCAGTTTTGAAGTGCTTGAAAAACTTTGAAACTCTAAAAAGCTGTATTAATAATTAATATGACGTTTTTAATGGAAACTGATTTCTTTAGAAAGCTTTGAGATGCATCTGAATTTCATGAATGAAATTTTTCATGAAAACACGAAACACTCATGAAGAATTAGTTTTCAACCATTTATGAAGCTTGTAGTGATTAGTAAAAATATTTTTTTTAACTTCTATATGACTTACAAAACAGTTTTTCAATTACGTTACTTCATAAATTCATAATTTCTAGGATTATATACGTGATAAAAAAGCGAATAAAAAGATTTTGATACAAATATTGATATATTTAGGAGCAAGTATCTTTATAATTTCCACATCACCTTGATTAGTGTAGAATTATTAATGAGACATTGGAAAACTGAAAAGTTTTCATGCTGAAATCGACGCAACATCTGGTGTTCTTTGGGGATTTGAATGCATCATGCCTTTACGGCGTCATTTAACTCATAAAAAAATTCTGTACTTCTAAATAAAATGAGTTGAAATTAGTGTTTTGTTGATTTTTTATAGGTTTAAAATCCCATTAAATCAAGTCTTTTCACTAAGCGAAAATAATAAAAATATAATAAATTTTATAGAAATATCCTATGTGAACATGAAAATATATCTATTTTCCACTTTTAAAGCAGGTTTATTGAATATAATTTTTCATTTCAAAGAACCGATTGTAATATCACAATAAACATTTTCTAAGGATAGTTAATGTAGACCTACAAGACTCAAACTCATCAGAAAGAATAGCTTACTTCACACCCAGATGATGTTTTTAAATGGTTTGAGGCCTGCGTCGCGAGGTTATGCTATTGAATGCAAGAGAAGCATGAATAATAATGATTCAAAATGTTACTTTGAAGTTCTATTCTTGTGTGACATGAAAATTAATGCAAGGCTACAAAAGTTATTTGATAAATGGAAAAAGTTTACAAGTGAAAAAGATTAATGCTCCAGAAAGATATGCAAAATAACAAAAGGATTGACATATAAATACAAAAAAAAGTTTAAAGCAAAATAGAAAAAAGTTTTTGTCTAAGATCTTGGGAATTTTAAAAGTAATTTTAGAAAACAAAGCGGAATGCCTAATAAAGAGGATGTAAATTGGGTGAAAATCCTTTGGGTAGGCAGGTATAATACTTAAAGGGAAGAGCTTTTTGATAAGTACTTTGTGTAACGAAAATATAGAATGGCGATTAACAAGTTGAAACTAAGCGTTTAAAAATCTGAAATATTTGGACTTAGAGGTCGTAACGAGAAACGTTTAGAACATTGGAATATAAAAAAGAATGCTCTTGACAGTCGAAAAAAATATAATTTTGATTAGTCTGTGTTAGTGTTATGATGAAGTTTTTGAAAAAATGTTTTATATTTTTGATGAGTTCAATGAGAATATTTTGTATTTGAGAATTTCTTAAAAATATTTACCTTCGTTTCAGTTTACACATCTTATTTATATAATTTAAATTTTAAACAAATTTCTCATTTGCTTTTGATGTTTAATGAAAACGAGCAAAATTTATTAACCAAACAGTTTGGAAAAAGTTTTTTCTATTTTTTAAACATCACGAGAACAATCATCATTTTAGAGGCATTTGTTCAGAATCCTTAAAACCACCAATAATTATGTTATTCTTATATTTGTTTCAATAATAAACAAATATTTCAAAAACAAATAGCATAGTTTATAAAGCTTCCTATTTAGATTAAGAAAAGATTTTTATAGATTTTTTAAAAATGTTTTCAAAATTGAATCAATTGTTTTTAACCCTCGAATTTGACATTTCATAGTTTTTTTCAAATGCTTATTCTTTTTTAAACCAGTTTTGTGATTTTTTCTAATCAAATTTTCTTTTTTCAATGTTGATTTGTACGAACATTTTAACGGTGAAAAATTAATTTAAATGTTAAAAGCCTTCACAGCAAATAAACCATCAACTTTTGCAACTTAGCATGACAGAATAGACATCAAAGTGGAAAATGTCTTCAAACACGGAATTAAAATTTTTTGAAGTTTTCTACCTTGATAAATTACTTTTAATTATATAAACTTAACGGAAACTTTATAAGATCAAATTTGAAATTTTTAGTGTATTTTCTCGTCAAAAATCAGAATATTTGGGAGTTTTTTCCAGCTATTTAAATTCATATTTGAAAGTTTGCAAAAAGATCAACTTAAAGCTCAACATTTTAGAATCAAATTTCTTTAAGCAAAAGTTTTGTTTTATAATCTATGTTTTTATACATTACTTTATTAAAATATACATTTCAACAATTTTTTGATAACTTGAACAATATTAACGGTTCAAAACTGATTTTTCTCCATTCCAAGAAAAAACTTTTTATAACTTAATTGTTAAAAAATTTGAACTTAAAGTTGCATATGAAAACAAAAATAAAAGTTCCGCAAAAAATCCTATTATTTGAACAATATCTATTTGGAAAACTTTGAGTGTTGAAGAAAACTCAACAGTTTTAATACGCTTCATCAATATTAAACCCTTCCTCCTACCCAACATACCAACTCAATGCTTTGCAGTAGTTCAACACGAGATCACATTAAAAAATAAAAAAAACTACAAGTTATATTTTTTACCCTAATTTATTGTTACATTTTGTTTAAAATAACAATTATTACTCATTATGTTTTTTCTTTTTTAAATTTTTCATAAAAAAAAAAACAACTCACAACGAGACATGCGATGTTGGGCCCGTATATGATCCACTCGTGAGCGTCCAGCTGCTTGCTCCAGCAACTTCGCAAAGTTTTTCAGTTTATTTCCATAAAAAGAATTTATATTCGTATCTTATTATGAATTTCTATTTTTTTTTCAGTTTATTTTTTATTTTTTAAAGATTTATTTTTAATATATTTTATTTTGTTGTTTTTGAATTGATTCGCTTTTTTTTTATTTTCAAATTCCTATTTTTATTTTGTATTAAATTTTTATTTTAAGTTTAATTTGAATGAATTCAATTTTTTTTATTTCTGTGTTTCTTACTATTTCAATATTTTTTTTAAATTAACTTTTTATTTTTTTTCATTTAACTCAACCCAATAAAAAAATATTGATTTCTCACTTCCGGTCACCACAGGTTCTTCTGTTAAACAAACTCTTCAAAAGCAGGCAATTCGTTAACAGCAATAACCGCAACCGATCCAACAATACCAATACTTATAAGATCCATCTCTTACATCCCTTATATACTACTAATGTTGGAAATTCTAAAAAATTTTAATTACCGGAAAGTAATTATAACAAACCTAACAATATAAAACGGAAAGATAATTATAAACAACCTAGCAATATATACTAAACGTTTAACTATAAAACATAAAGGGGTTCAAAGTACAAAATAGTTAAAACGTAGTAGCTTAGGTAATGTCCGGCAATTATAACCAACTAGATTTTTGATATTTCCAATACCTCAAAATGTCATTCCATTATCGGATTGAATTTCCTCTAATGAAGTTTCCATAACTATTGGCAACATAGTAAGTTGATAAAAATAAAAATATATATTTTATTGATAAACTTCATCTAGCCGTTCTTATTCACTAGAGTTATTATTTTCTCTACAACTTTGCTAATGAATTATGACAAGGTTTTACTTGTTAGAAATTTTAGCCAAATAAAAAATTTTTTTCTACGTGTTCTTATAAATCTCCATAATTTGAAGTTTACTGGTAAGAATAAACTTATTAGTATCATTTTTCGCGGCATCTTTGGTGACATATATGTTTGCTGTTTTTTTTTAACATTTCAGATTTATTCATTTTATTTATTCATTTACATTTATATAAAGCACTTTTTACATAGATGTTACACTTATTCAAAGATTATCTAACATTCCTATCAAAAGTATTTTTGCAACTCAGCAACTGACAATGTAAATTAAATGCAAAGCTTTGAAAAAATTTTTTAAAAACTTAGTATCTGCTTTTGGGTCATTGGTTTTGATATTTTATAAATTACAAAATATCATACTAATAATAATTAATAGTGGGTCTTAAGCTTTGGTACAAAAGAGGGGATCAGGAGTTTAACTTCAAATTATAACCTCAAAAAATAATTCCTAAATGCTTTAAAATAGATCTTATATAATAGAACAATATTACATAATTACATCCTTAACAACTTTCAAAAATTTTTTATATCTATGGTTTTTCCTTTTAAATTTTCTACTTTTTTCTGCAACTTTGCTAATGAATTATCACAAGGTTTTACTTGTTGAAAATTTTAGCTAAATAAAAATTTTTTTTGCATGTTTTTATAAATCCGCATAATTTGAAGTTTTACTGCTGAAATTCAAGTTTACGAAAGAACATACGATGTCTCTAAGAAACTAACATACTTATAATTCAATAAAGGTTATTTTCTAAAGCGATCTTATGTATCTTTCCTTCAATAAGATTTTAATTCGAATCAGAAATGAGAAGTTTTCAAAGAAACTTATTGAAAAATTAATTTTATTTATTAAGTTAGGTCTTATCAAGGAGCAAAAGTTGAATGAAGTTTTCATAGAACTAACTTATTGAATGGCCGCCATTCAAATTTTTTTTTTTTATGTTTTGACGGTTTTTTTTAATGTAGTTTTTATATAACATATAACTTTGAAGTAATTTAGAATTTTATATTTTTTCATGCTTTGAGTTTTTGAGAAAATTTTTTGGTCGTATAAAAAATGCCATTTCTTTATTCATCAAATTATGGAAATTTTTGATTGCTTCAGTTTCACCAATAAATCTATATTTTGTTTTAAACTTAGAGCATAAAACATAAATTTGATAAAATATTCAACGATGTATGGAAATTTAATAAAGGGGAATCATTACAAGTAGATTTTTATATCTATCCTGGGTGTTTTTCATAAGGAATAAATGAATATTTTATAAATTGCTTAATAATGGCTTCAAAAGCCTGGACCACTCATATATATTCAAAAAAATTCAAAATAATTTCACTAATGAATTATGATAAAGTTGTACTTATCAAAAATTTTAGTTTTGCTGAAAAATAAATTTACCCAAAATTTTCCCATTATAAAGAATGTTATTCACTGGAAAATTTTAATACTTCTTACCACATTTGTAACTTTAAAACTCAAGTAACAATAGTCTGGGACGTTTGTTTGTTCAACGTTTCAAATGTATCTTTCAATTACCAACTCGAGAATATTTATTGAAACGAAAAGTTAATCTTGATATTAAGATTTTATCAAAAGTTTTTGATGCGACATTTAATCAAGTGTTTTTCGTATTTATTAATCGTTGATGGAGAGATCAAGAGTTGTGAGGAATTTTCAAGCAAGGGTTTAAAAGAAACATTAGACACAAAAAAATTTGTTTCAAAAACTTCAAAAGATAATGATATTTCAAATTTCAACGAACAATGTGATTTTAAGTTTATAAAGTTGGAGAGTAAATGAAACCCATTGAAAAACATTTTGTGGAACTTTGAAAGTCGCCTTGATTCTGTCTATCAATGGAATCATTTCACTTATTGTAAGTTATTACCTTCGATTCAAAAAAAAATCATTATTGTGTTTCTATCAAACAAGCTTTGTTTTGAAAAAATAAATTTAATGTTTTTGCATTGGAGGTTTTACATACTTTCACCATTACTTATATTTTCATTTGAAATTCGCAAGTTTTTAATTTCTCAACTCCAATTTTATATTCTTTTTTCTAATTCTCAATTGTATTCAAATTTATTAAGATGTTATCAGTATTCTTTTATCTATAAGTTTATTCCAATCAAGAGTCCTTTCAATTAATAGAATTTTAAATAACTTTTTTTATTGGTTTTTGCTTTTTTCTTTGATTTTTTTGTATATATAATCATTTGAAGTATTAAATTTGTTTCCTAAACTAGAATAAATTAAAATAAATGGACCTAGACTGAAGTGATGGACATTTGTTCGAAAAAAATAATTCACCACAAATTAAGTACTGGTTTTTATAAAAACCCTGAGTCATTGAAAAAGTCAGTTTTCAATGAAACTTCTCGAATTTTATTATTTTCGAGAAGAGATGATAGTAGTGCTAAGCCGCCCCTTAAAACCAGCATGATTTTGAGATTAATCATGTCAATGCTGTTTAAACTATTGAATCTATCGGAGTTTAATGGCGTTCTATCTCCGTCATTCGGTGTTTTTACGCTGTATTTCAAAAATAAAATAGTTACCGTATCTTATAAATATTTGATACTTGTGAAAAATCTTGTATCTTGTATACATATCTTTTTGAAAAATTTTTGAAGTCTAATATATCTGCATTATCAAATTTTGTCGTTTTTTTGCAGCCAATTTTCCAAAAAAAATTTGAAGTGCAAATACAAAATCAAATTTATTTGACATCAACAAGAACAAAAATTATTTATCATTTCAATCAGAATAAAAAAAGAAGGAAGAAAAAAAATTGTCCTCCAGTTGCTGGGTTTTAGAAAAAATATATTTTGAAGTCTTCAAAAACTGATAGTTTTTTGTCGAAATTTTTTCAAATTTGAGTTAAATTGTAGCTTTTTATTATTTTACAGTTAAACAAATTATTCATCAAAAGTTTTTTCTTGAGCTTTGTTTGACAGTTAAAAGATACCCTTTGTGGCACATTTTTCGAAAAACTTTTGCAATCGAGCTAATATATTATGTAAATGAGTTTGAAAGATGTGTAATAAAGCTCAAAACAGATCTCCTCTAGGTTCATTAATTAAAAAAAGTCTAACACTTCTCAGTATTCAAACGTTTGTCACTTGATCCATTGAACTACTCCTTAGCATACAAGCTCTATGCATGAATGATCAAACCCTGATAAGTGTTAAAGCTGGGAGACTTTCAATAATGTTTCAAAGTAAGAAACCATTTGCTGAAAAACAGTTTAGAATCAAGGTACCCAATAAGAAGTTATAAATAAATTTTGCATTAATCTTTTAAAAAGCTAGATCTTTCAATGAATTATTTCCTTAAACCTTTAACTATAACCTTTGAAAGAACTTGTTTCATTTTGAATGTCCCAAAATAATTGCTTGAATTATTATTCATAAACTTGCTATTTTTTTACTCTACTGTACATCCTTGAGCGCTATACCTAGTTCTTGCTGTTTTTGAGCAAATGGATAAATTAGAAATAAAATATTAACCAGAATATTCTATGTTTTCAAAATTTTACTTTTTTTTTCCATTTATAGGTTTCAAAAATTCATTTAATTTTTCAAATTCTTTTAAAGAATATTTTTTTAAATTCTTTCTCTAATGTTTTTTTACAATTATTTATAATGGAAAAAGTTTTTGTTGTTTCGACTCAGTTACAAAGAAAATAAATTAAATCAATTTTTTCTTACGATAGTTTCGAATTCTTTTCAAAATAATTTTGAATAAATTCATCAAAATTTCAAGTCAATCTATTTGAAAAACTGTCAATTTTCAAAATTCGTACACTTCAAGATATTAAAATATTTTTTAATTTTTGTTTCATATCTGAAACAATGACAATGAGAAAACTATATATTATGATTTTCAATAGAAACTAACCTAGCGTTGAGCAGGTAGACTCGGAAAGAGTAATAGGTGATGGTCGGCAAGCAGGGAACACCTGGAGGTTTGAAAGTGTATTTTGTCATAATTTATTTTAACTTAATTTTGATTTTATAGTTTTATTTGGAAATATATAAAAGAACTAAAAATAATCCTAATACTGATGTACATGTCTCAGTATCTGGGGTTGACAGCAGTCTGCTTAGTTTATTGAGAATACTTGTAGCGTAATTTATAAAATAAGCTATTCGTTCAAAAAAAGTTTATAAACTGCCAGTCCGAGCTAACGTACAACTTGAAAGTGTCGAATTCAAAGTCCGCCGTTCCTACACTTGGGCAGTTTGCCTCGCCGGAGTTAAAAAAAGATCATCCGCCAAGCCAAATGACAACGAAACCAAAACATCAGTTTGTCGATACCTGTTACTAGAGTCTACTGCTATCCATTTTATAACAAAAAAGCAGGCTCAATTTAGAGACTCCAAGTTATTCAAAATTTATAATTTCAAAATGAAAATATCATTATCATTGTTTTTGCCTGTTTTTTGCGGCTGAAAAGATATATAAAAAGCAAATTTATACGAAATTTCAAAAGTGAATTCAATTTAGGCACCTCACATGCTCTGAGCATTCTTTTTCCACTAATCAAATTGCAAAACTAGCATTCCAATGAATTTTTTTTAAATTCTTATTCATTCCTGTTTTTTAAAAGGTTCATACAAAACCTTAGTGCTTTGAAGTTGGTACAAATGATTTCTGCACGAAAGATTATAAATTCAATTACTTTTATTTTTAAGTTAATTTGGTTTTAAAAACCTTTAAAAATATATTAAATGTAGAATTATAAACTCATTTGTTTAAAAATATTCAAATAAATTTATAATCCTCATATCTTTTAATATTAGACACTCGTCATGACAACGAATAAATTTACATTTTATCCTTGCAAATTAATTCAATTTTTAAAATTTTCTTTTTTTATTAACGGTTGTAACACAGGCTGTTCTAAATGCATTTTTTTAAGACACCAATTAGCCACACCCCTCGCACCAACATCCATCACACCATCCAACCAGACTCCTCTCACCAACATCCATCACACCACACCAACTCACCCCACCCAAGGAAGATAAGCAGAGCAATGGAAACATGGCCGTTAAAAGATCTCGACAAAAGTTGATGGAGGAAAAGGGCTTCGCATAAAGTCCATGCGAAACACGTGAAAGTGGTGTGGGTCTTGCACATGGCCAAAAGTCTGCACCATAACTGTCAGAGTTTTTGGGTGAGTTCAATTGGTGTTAACCTTTTCTTATTTTATAGCTAGTATTTTTATTTGTTTTTTCAAAACCACCTCTAGCCTCAAACCTGATTATAGTTTCAAAAGGAAACGCTGATTTATTGTTTTTTGAGGGCTTTATCAATTATTTATGATTTTACTTCAAAGAAAAGATCCATTTGTTTTTATCTTCTCAAAATCTTTTTTTTAGATACACAAAAACACATGAACATTTTAAATTTTGTTTGGAAACCAGTTTTGGAGGTTAAAGAAAAGGTAAGAAATATACAATTGAAGCTTGCAAAGTTTATGCCTTTTGTTCAGAGTGCTTTTAAATCAAAAAGTTTTTTTCGAGTTCTGTTTGTTGCAAAAGCATCTTATGAGAAAAAGAATTTGATTATACCTTATAAATATTTAACTTTTTACTTTATAAGAACGAATATTGAATTTAATGTTTTCAACTTAGTTTCACAATACTTATATTCAGATCGGTTTATAAAGCCAAAGCAACTGAAAAGAAGGTTTGGTAAAATAGAGAGATTTCCGCATTTAACTTTTTTTAGCAAAAAACATATTGAATGGCTTGATACTATCTTTCAGATGAAAAAATCACTGTATGAAAGAGTATCACCGTTTTACAAGCTTTTTTATTTTCAAACCTAAACTCGTTAGAGCAAGTGATCCGAAAAAGTCTAAAGCAAGCAATTAACAATGTTTTAAAATACCAATCAAAAATAATTTTAATCTGGTTGTCTCAAATTGGGATTTAGATGCGTTAGCAGATTGGGGCAGTATATACAAAAGGTGTCAATCTTAACATCGAAAAAGACTTTCATTTTTTACAATTCTAATATGAATATTTACATTCATGAAACGAGTAACCAATTTTCCAACTAAGATTTACTGTTGGGAATATTCAAAAGCAATATTTCAAGAGAATCTTGGACTTGAACTTCATATTTCAAACATTGCTAACAAGGCTAATAAATTTTATACTCTGCTTTTAAACACATTTTTTTTCCTGCTTACTTACAATTGTGCAAATCTTTAGTATTTTCCATACTAAGCCCAGTCTAGTCATTTTGAAAGAAAAAAAATTTTTTAGCAAAAATACAGAAAAACATTTAAAAGTCTTCAATAGGAACTTTTTTTCTGATGAAAGATCACCAATTTGAAAATATTAATTATTATCACATTGGTCCACATGGAGTAGCGCTCTGTGAAATTAATCAGTTGTGCAAACAAAATCCCAGATAGGGCGATTAAATGGTCGACTCCTTTACTTACTTACTAATTATTATCAGTAAACAAAAAAATCTTTGCTATGAGAATGAAATTATCGCATAATGTTTTAATTAAGACTCTACTTCTCCTTTGTCTTCACTAAAAAATTAACACTTTTAGAAGTTTACTTAATTTTACCTTGCTTTTCGTAAGTTGAACTCAGATTTTCAAGTAGATACAAATATAAGAACGTTACTGACTTCCATGAAAACGCTGTCAATATTTAAATATCTGACGCTCAGTTGATGGAAAATAATTAACTACTATTAAAATATTTGATTAACATCTAATAAATTAATTTCCAATAACATATTAATGAAAAAATGGAATAATTATTAAGTAAAAAATATATAAATAAATTAATGTAGTTATATCGAAATAAAAAAACGAATGAACGAATGAATAATAAAAACGAAAAGTAATAGCTAGAAAATCAAATGACATTAAATTAATTCATAATTCTTCACAAACATTTAAGCTCTTCTTTAAAAAATTTTTTGGTAAATTATGCGCTATAAAAAACTTAATTATAATAATAATAAATGAATGAAATCGAATGAACAAACTGGAGAAAATTAAGAAAAATTATTGAAGCATGAAATATATTGGTTATAACAAGTGTTTACATTTTGAATGTTCATGCTCGGCTTGAAAAAATAAAATTTGAAATAATTACATGGAAATAATTCTTTTAAAAAAGATTGACCACCTGTTGAAACTGGGTCTAGATTCAATTTTTTATTGATAGAAAGTTCATCTTTTGGACTGAACAACCGATTAAATCGTTAGATGCAACCTCCATCAGTTCTCGGTTATAAAGTCAAAAATTTTATAATAGAAGTTCAAAGGTTTGCGAAAAAATTTTTAGTTATAATTGATTCTCATCATTATTATATGTCATTTTAGTTTTATATTTTCACCAGGATTATTTTATTTTTCTCGCCGCTTGTGTTTACAGTTTTTGCGTATAGATTACCACTGAAATCAAAACAAATAAAAATTATTGAAAGAAGTAACTTTTTTTGTGAATAAATAACATTTGGATTTTATAAAATACGAAAAGTGGAATATTTCATTCGATTGTGGGCTATATATGCGCTTAAAATTGATTAAAATGTCACAAAGTTCTGATGTTTTGAAAATATTCAGAGTAACGTGGAAAAAATTCTTTTTTAACAACATATATTGAAAATTAAAATTGTATTTCAATTTTTTAAAAAGGTGAGCTCAGCTTAAGTTTTTGAACAATGAAAAAATCGAAAATTCAAAAATTCAGAATTTTTAAAAATATTTTTTTGTCTTCATCTGTTGAAATTTATTCTTTTGCAATTCAAAATAAAAATTAACCAAAACATGAAAAAATATTTTAGAATTTTAAGTTTAAAATTAAAAAAACTATGATGGGTTAAAATAATTATAAAATTAAATTTGACATGTTTGTTTTTAATTTCGTGATAATTATCTTCAAACTGTTCTAAACTGCAAGAAATAAAAAAATCCAAGTGGTTCAACAAAAAAATGAATTTTTCATAAAATGTTCCTCCTTTTGCTCAGCCCAAACTCAAAACATTATTCGAATGTTGATTCAAAACAATTGAAATTTTACAAAGCAACTTATTTAAATTTTCAGTTTTTTCTCATGTTTAATTATTTATAAAGAATTTTTTAAATAAGCTATTAAAAACAAGAATTTTTTTTATTGTTTTCAACAAAAAAACATTTCATATAATTCTTCAATTATAAAAATCCATGAACACACAAAACAAACATAAATCCACTAAAATACCAACAAACCGGGTTTTGGTAAGCAATGGTGAGAGTGTGTGAGGTTGTCTGAAGGGCATCAAAGTGCAGAACTGAGAACCAGATGATGCTGAAAAGAGAGAAGAGAAGAAGAGAGAAAAAAAGGTGTATGTGAACTTTGATTCTGACCTGCCTTCTGAGGTCTCTGCAAGGAGATCAAAATTTATTTTTTTTTAAATAAAAATTGTTTGGATAAATTTTATTTTTCACTAAAGTTTCATTTTATTCTCTGCAAGCTTTTTGTTTTTTTCAACTTTCATTTTAAGCAAGTTTTGAATTGTATTTCATTTTGAATTTTTGACTTATTTTCAAAACATCATTGCAAATGCTAATTAAAACTGAGTTATTGCAACTTCCAGCACGCAATGTTTCATTATTTGATGGATGCACATTGAACTGCTGAAACATCTTCAATTTTTTTCGACTGGTTTCTCAAATTTATTATACTGAAGATTTGAAGTATGATGAATAGCTGGCATGGTGTCAAAAATTTTAAATGAAGATTAACTTTGCATAGAATAATAGAGAAAAGCAGGAACCATTAATAATAGGCAATGAATTACTATTATTATTATTAAGATTTTTATAGCGCACAGTTATCAATTCAAGATTGCTTCAAAGGCGCTCAAGACTTGTAAGAGGTTATGACTGGTGATGTTTATGGTATAAGTGAGTTTTCAAAAGTTTGCGAAAGTTCATGAGAGAAGGCGATGAGCGCAAGTTAGAAAGAAGTGAATTCCACAGACTTAGAGCCTGGTGAGAAAAAGAGCGACTAGTAAACAAGCCTGAAGAAACAGGTTGATGAAGCTGGAGACCAGAGTGCAAGGATCTGAGTGGCTGACGTGTGTGTCTGATTGAAAAAAGATCAAGAAGATAAGCAGGTTGTTCAAGCTTGAGAGTGCATGCAATGAACCAAAGTAATTTAAACTTGCATCTTTGGCAGACAGGTAACCAGTGCAAACGATCAAGACAGTCACTGGAAGGGCTGAAATAATCAGCTTGAAGAACCGTCTTGGCCGCGTGGTTTTGTAGGCTTTGAAGTTTGCATAAAAGATATCTTGGCTGCCCGCAAAAGAGAATTACAGTAGTCTAATCTGGAAAGAACTAGTGAGATAAAGAGGGCATTAGCAGTGGAAAGAGGTAAGAATTTGCGTACTTGTTTTATAGCATAGATATGGAAATTGGAAGATTGGATTAGTTGAGAAATAAAGTGAGCAAAGTTCAAATTTGAATCTAAGGTGACACTTGAGATTTTGAGCTTGGAAGATATAGGAAGTGTGGTGCCGTCGAGAGTTACCACAGAAGGGAGATTGTGTTTTACTAAAAGACGAGAGCTGCCGACAAACATTACCTCACTCTTAGTAGGGTTTAGTTTCAGTTGGCTTTGGGAAAACCATTATGCCAAAAATTTTTATCTCAAAATCTAATACTAAATCTAAGAAGAAAAATTGGTTTTGAAAGGTTTGCAAATCAGTATATTAATCATAATTAACAGGGAGAATTAGTTGAGATCCAAGATAATTTATTATTCAAATGAAACATGTGCTCTCAAATTTTTCAACTTCAAATTGTTTTTTTTAAATAAACAAAATAATTCATGAAATATGCATTTCAGTTGATATCAACTTTTATGCCATCATGTTAAAAAAAAGGTGTTTGGAACATAAGATGTGTTCGGAAGAATTAAATTTTCTTATCTCTTAGACATCTTTATGACAAATTTCATTTGAAAATAATTTTTTAACCAATAAATTTCAAATTTGAACAGAAATTTTTAAATAAAATTTATTTATAATCTAACTTTGGAAGAGTTTTTTGACAAAACATATATGTTATAATGTTATATATATGTTAAACTGAAGGATTCGATATGACAAATTCAGATATAGTAAGATTATTAGGATCAAAAATGAACACTAAACAAGAAATTAAAGAAAGAATACATAAATCAAATATAGCAGACCTCAAGTACCATAAAATGTTGAAATCAAAGAATATAAAGTTAAACAACAAGATAAAAATATACGAAAGTGATCTGAAAAGTCTAGAGGTTTTCGGGAGAAAATTATGTGGAATATTCTATCTAAAATAAAAACCTTAAAAAAAGCCAAAGTTAAAAACATAGGAGAATTGATAAGGAAAAGAAGATGGAGCTACCTTGGACATATTCTACGCAGCCAAACACAACGATGGCAATAGAACTTCAAAATGCATTCAGCGGTAAAAAACAAAGAGGGCGTCCACGCATAAATATAGCCACAGTAACAAAAAATACAAAGAAGGAAATGGGTTTAACGAGCCTGGATAAAGCCAAGACAAAAGCTCGAAACAGAGGAGAATGGAAGAAGCAAGCTTTGAATAAATACATAACTAATAACTTTCAAACAATACGAAATAACTGGTTTTTTCATCTATCAGATATTTTGTGAACTAAATATCAATATGTTAACAACAAATATGTTTTTGAATATATCCATTACAATTTATTTAAAAATCATATTAATGTAAATTCTTTATGAATTTCAACAAAAAAAGTTCAACAGTTCAACACACAGCATAAATGAGTTTAAAAATTGTCAAAAGTTTTAAAGTAGTTGTGTGGAAAAGACGTAAAATAATTACATGGTGACTTTAGTTTTAACTATATTTTTTGCAAAAACTAAAAATTATTTTGGAAAAGAAATTTTTCTTTTGAAGATGATGAATTGGAAAATTTTGAAAACCATAATTGGCGCTTTTCAAAATGAACTTTTTTGAAAAATATGCAAATAATATCTAAAGTTTGAACATCAAAAGTGTTTTAAAGAAAAAAATGTAGAATGGTAAGATCAAAATGTCAAAGAAAACAAGCACTTTGATGAGAAATTTTTATTTAAGCATTGAACGTTCATAAATTCTCTTATAAGCGTAAGAATTTAAATAAATGAAAAATAAAAAATAATTTAAATGAGTTTATTACCTGCCAAGTTTCAAATAAGAAATGGAAAAAGTTCTAAAATATATTAACCTATGGAAAATTTATTTTTAACCAACATAACAAAAAGACCTAACTTAATTTATAACTGAAAACTTTTCATAAATTGAAATTCTCCACTTTGATGTCCAACTTTTCCAATTTTTCATAGTTTCAACTCAATCAAAAAAACGTTTCCAGTCACTTTAACTGCTTTATCTGCGCAGATTTACTGCCTTGTAACACAACTTCAAAAAAGTAAATGATTCACTTTACTAATCCTCTGAAACGTGAGTTTTGACACATGTATTCAATGGTGAGATTTTTCTACTCAAACATGCGCATTTTCGAGTTTTTGTTGTGTAGAATTTTGAAACGATTAATTAAAATATTTTTTAGAAGATCACTTGATAATGTAAGTTTGTCTTGAAGATAACTTTGTGAATTGAGTTGATAAATACTTTGTGTTTAATTTTCTTGTTTATTAAGTATATTAGGCTGAATCAAATTGTAAGATCAACAAGCACTAAGTATTTATTTTAAAAAAGACACGAAGCATTATCAAGTGATAAAAACTTGATCATTTGATAATTTAAGCTAGTCTTACAAAAAGCTTCGTGTTTTTTTTAAATAAATTTTGTGTTTGTTGACCTTCTCTCGTTTATCTTTGAAAAATGTATGCAATTTTTTAGTTCAAAAGTTTTTAGATTCAATTTAAACTCGAATAAGAGCCTTCTATCACCAGGTTATAGATAATTGCTGGAGAAAAGATTACTAATAACACATATTTAGCCGGTTGATCTCCCCGTATTGTCAATTCAAACTGTTTAAAAGCGATAGGAACAAAACTACAAAATTTATAGCTATACTTTGAAATATACACAAAATTAATGAGAACCATAATATATAATATAATTACAAACGTTTGTTATAGAAACAAAATATTTATTTCAAAATTTTTTGAAAAAATTTTAAAAAAAACAGGATGTGAATTTTTTGCAATTGTAACATCACGTATGCTACCTTCCGAGAAGCAAGTTGAAATTTTGAAAACCCAATATATATACATATAAATATGAGTATAAGCTGAAGAAAAGCTTGAATAAAGTTATTCAAGGTTATCCAATTTTGAAAAAGTTGTATTGAAAATATTTTGATTGAGAAATGGAAAAAATCTAATAAATTCTAATGATGGCGGGTTTTATAAGATTTATTTTTTTATTAATCTTTATAAAAATAATATTCTTATGACAATAAATTTCAAGAATGAATTTTGCCGTAAAATAATTTTTTAAATTAAAATAAAAAAAATTCTTAAATAAATTTTTATTGAAAATATTTCGTTTTAATAGACTCTCAAAAAAAAAAATTTCAATGAAATTCATTTTTCAAAAATAAGTCTAAAAAATCTTTTTAAATTTTTTTGCAGTTTTTAAAAAAAAAACAAAAAAATTCTGAGTTGTATTTATTTTTAATTTGCTAAACAAGTTATTAAGAATGAAAAATCTCATGAAATATATTTTCTTATGCAATGCGATTCGAAACCAGATTCTACAAGGGGTAATGTTTAATTAGCGATTAATCCTTCCATTTACCTGGTTCTCTAAATCATTTCTCTGCTATGAAACTTTTTTATAATGTTTCTCAATTAATGCAAGCCAACTTTAATTACCAATAAAGACTGATTTTAATTAATAAGCGCTGTGAGTCTAATTACATTATTCAGTATGTTATTTATTTTATTTGTTTGTTTTTTATTTTGATATCGTGTTTTTGATAGAAAACGGCACTCAAGTGTTTGACACAGTAGATCAAAAAGCGACATTTAGATCTCAAAGTTTGTTGTTTCCAAACAAAACTTGCTCATAATTAGTAGTTTCATAAAAACTGTTCAACATATAATAATACTTCAAAAACATTCCATAAAATTTTCAACTGTTATATAATGTTCAAATCTCAAATGAATTGAACACAAAAAAGTTTATATTATCTCAAAAGCTAATTTATAACTACATACACATCCTTGAAACATGTTTCAAATTAACTTTTAAATTTATGTAACTATAATTATATCTAGATTTGAATTCACATTTTTTGCAAAATTTGGCATTTATGAGCCTTTTTTTAAATTCATCAGTATTAAAGGCCGTGCACAGCATTAATTATTTTCTTGCACGTCCCAAATTTGCAAGCACACATTTTCACCCTAATTATTTTCGATTATCATCTGAAATTTTTACTAAAATTTTTTTCTATCCAATATTCTGAGTTTAATTTCACTAAAAGTTTATAATATTTTTTTTCAATATATACACTTTTCCAAGGTTCTAACTAATTAACGGTTGAACGATAACTAAATTCACAAACTCTATAACAATCAAAGGACGTTGATAGTTCAGTTTGGGCTCAGTTCGTAGACTTTTTTAGAGTAGCGCTCTGGCAAACCAATCAATTACGCAACCGAAATTCCAGTCAAAGGCGACTGAATGATTGACTTGATTACTCATGAGTTCTCTTAAAGGTCGTTTTCAGCATTGTCATTTCCACCATATAAATATCTGATCACCTAGCTGATGAAAACTATCTACATACTCATGGACTTAAAGAACTTAAAAAAAACTTTTAAGAACTTAAACAACTTTATGAACTTCCATTGAAACAATTAAATAACATTCGTTCATCAAAACAATCTCTAAGCCTTCCATCTAGAAAATTAATCTAAGATCACAATGAAGTCAATGAAGTTGAGACCCTTTGCTAAACAAAAAAAATTCGAAAACAATAATTTCACTATATCAAAATTCTTAAAACTTGGCCAACCTGTAGCAGATAAAGATAAGGAGGGCTGGGACCAGGGCGACGACTGACAGACAATTCATCGCTATGGAAACGTTGGTTTTAAACACCTCGAACTTGAGGGGGTTCAGAGGGTTTACTTTTAAAATTATTTATTTTTTTAACAGTTTTTTCATATTAAGCTTTAGTTTTTTGAATAAGCTTTGAATTTGAGAAATTTTGAAATAAATTTTTTTCTTATTGAATAAAAATCTAGTGTTGTCGAAAAACATTTAATAGTAAGGTATAAATCACCTACAAATCTAGTTATTGCTTTCTATAAATTCATTCAAAAATTTTTTGAACTCAGACTTTGGTTGAAAATTATATTACAACACATACGATGTTCTTGAAAAATGATTTTAAACTTCTTTAAGCTAATTTGATGTTATGTATAAAAACAGAAGTGCTAATAAATATCATTATTTTTGTTCTGGGTATAAAAAAAAACAATATTTTAACCCTAACTACTAAAAACTCAATATGTAACCAGGCGCATTGATTTTTGTTTTTATGTTGTGATTGTTATTACATTTTTTATCCCAATCATCTTTTTTATCTCATTTTTTTTATTTTATTTTGTTGATTTAGAAGTTTTTTAATATTAAGTATATTCAACTAAAAGTTATAATTAAAAAATTTATGGAATAATATTTTATATCATTAACTAAAAAATAAAAATTATCAGATTTCTCAAATTTTCAATCGAGTGCTTTAAAGTCAAAATTTACAAATTCCATTCAAAACCGATTTTGATCATTTTTAAAATAAAATTTTCCAATGAAATAAAACTCAACTTTCCAAGTGTACTTTTATATTAGATTGTATTCATTTAAAAACCAAATTGCATCTTTTTTATATAACTTGATATTCTTCATTCATCAAATGCCTTATTTATGAGTTAAAATTGCATTTAACAGTTTCAAAATTCGATAAAAATAAAAAGTTAAATTTATAGACTTTCGCGAAAAAAATTAAACTTTTGTCCATAGCAAAATATAAGGAAATTTTTCTAGAAATAAAATAATAGAGCAAAATCTCAGGGAAGTCGGTTTGCAGTAATAATTTTTTAGTGCCTTTTGATCCAACCTCTAAATTTTTATATACCTAAGCATTTTCTTCAATTATGTCAATAACTTTGAAATAACGATTTAAGATTAAGTCAAACTTTTCAAAATTTATTTTACTTTTGAAAAATGAATTTATTTAAAAAACAACCTCACTTTAATTTTTAAAAATCAAAAATAGTGATAAATGTGTGATAATACAAGTTTATAGTTGCACGTAGTTTATATTTATTATTACATAAACTTGCGCTTATAATATTAAATATGCAGTGAAAACTGTGATTCATCTTATAAGTTTTCTAAAACTACTACTAAGCTCATTGAACTAAAATAATGTATAGAATATTTCACTTAATGACCTCACATAAGATACAGGTAATTTGTTAATCTAGTATTACAATTTAATGTAATGTAGTATTTATAAAATTCATTTCTTTATAGATCAAAGTGCTTGCTACAAATTTAATGCTGTGAAAATACACTGTGGAAGAGGTGCTAATTATCGTCCCAACACAGGATTGAGCCCGGTAACTTGATAAATAATCCAATTTTATACCAGCTGAGCTACATGGTTGGCATATATAACAATAGTAAATAGTAGAGATTTTATAGACGTCTGATTCTGTTGTTTCAACTGTATTCTAATCAAGGTTAAAGACGAAATTTTTAATAAACTTCGTAAAGATAGTCACAATTTCAGATCATTTTGACCTTAGGATAACTTCAAAGGGTAATTTAGATTCTTCTATTTCCTTAAAAGTCAGATACATATGTAAAAACATAAAAATCAACTAGTTTTTTTAAATTTTATTTTAAATAAAAAAATTAAGTCAAGCTTACATCATCGAGTGATGTTTTTGTATGTTAGTAGTTGAGTGAGCTGGTCTTATAAAAACCATTCTGCTTTGCATCAAAATCCCAAAAACGCAGAGTTTTGTACGTTATCTAATACATACAATACTGAGCTAACACTAAAAAAGTGCACTTGTAGGTTATAACACATACTATTCCAACATAATATATTTAAATCTTTTTAAATACTGGCTTCAAGTCATACCTTAACACTGGCTCTGCATCACAACACCCAACATAGCATTCATCAACATCTACTTCTCAGCATTGACTCCGTGAAGAAGAACAACCTTTTGATGTACGCTCAATAAGAAGGTTCATTTGATGAAGTTTTGTTGGCCAGAATATTGTGAAGATACGGGGATCCCTTATAGTTTATGTGCTTACTAATATAGGGTTTAGGTTCTATACAACATTCTTTGCGACGTAAAACCATGTAAGACGACTGTTTATTTGCTTATATATTGCAACAAGGACGAGCATCATCGTATATTGCAACTCTAGCTTATAATGCAATTGCTTATTTGGAATTGAGTGCTTTTAATTTAAAAATAAATGTGTTTAGCCAAGTTTTAAACTTAAATTTAAGCTTATAGAAGTTATGAAAGCTTAAAAGTAAAAAAACATCTAACGATTTTCCACTAGCTACAATAAAATGAGTATATTTAAGCACACTGATAATTTTTATTAAGATGCAAAGCTTTTCCTTAACAAATTTTCCTTAAAAAAATTTCCAAGTATGAGAAACACACTAAAAACATTTAACGATGCAAATCTCCATGGAGAATTACATTTTCAAATGTTTCATATTTTTTTTGGTGTTTCTTATTTTCACCTACAAACTTCAGTTTTTAGAGACATCGTATGTTTCTTAATGAATTAAATTTCATGAAATTTCTTTGAAATAAAAAAAATTATTTACACTCGTTTATTTAATAAATTATTTGAAATTTTCGATAATTGAAGTCTTACTCAAGAGCGAAATATTTTGAAGTTATATGGCATGCAAATATTATTTATGAACACTTTTATTAGTGTATAAGTTGTAATAACCGAATAATATCAAAATTAATTGTTCCATAACTCAATCTACTTTTTTTAAAGAAAGATATGTAGTTATTGAAACTAGGATGCTTTTCTCCTTTCTAACTTATATTTTCAAATGATGCTTTGGAGCGTTGCTTACCACATAGTTATAAGAAAAAATCTCAACCTATTGCAGCTCAAACTACGATTTTTTGCATGCTTGAGTAAGTTGACCAATAGGTTGCTTCTAATAAGGGCTTACATTTTGCAATTGATATGCTTCACAGTGTGCTAATCTATGGGAACCAGACTAATATTTTCATTAAATTATGAAGTTGTCAATCAAAGCAATTGGGTATGTATTGTATATAATATAACGTTGAACGGTTATTTCAAAACTCATCTTTTGATTATTTTTTTACTAAATGTGAGATAATATAAATACTAGCTGGGGTATGTTATTTTTTAAAACCTGGGTCCCTTGGCGGTCTTGGATGAGTTGTAAAATTGCTTCGAGCTTTTTTTCATCGACTCGAAAATATCTCAAGATTTTTAATAGAAGCTCAATTAAAACTAAAATTATCGTAAATTTTCTATTAGCCTTTTGTCTATAACTAATATACTAAATATAATACGTTGCGTATGATTTTTGAATCTAAAAATAACAACTATAGTGATTTTATCAATAGTGCAAAAATATAATATAATATATAACATAAACATTAACTTCATACTTTAAAAACTTTCCAATTAACTAAACTAGCTTATTAACAAAAATGATTTGAATCAAACGCTTTTATTAACTGAATCATAACACGAATCTTTTCGTAAGTTGAACTCCTATTATGAAGTTTGTATACTTGATAATGTGTGTTCAAATTACGAAAAACTTTATGTTATTATTCAGTTAATAAAAGTGTTTGATTCAAATCTTACAGTGAAAACTTAAGTTATGAAGATAATAGAAGAACAAGTAGAGAAAATTTTATGACGCTAAAATTAAAAAAAACTCTATTTATATATATATGAACTAAAAATAAAATAATTTTTCTCATAAAATCTAACTTATCGAATATTTTGTAAACTGTTCCTTTTGAAGTATAAAATAAAAATTACTGTTCTTATTTTTTTTTTTCGACATCGTAGTACGCCGCCATAGTTCTTTTAGTTGTATTATGAATAGAAAGTTTGTAAATAAGGTTTGCCTCTGAGACAGTTCAATCACAAAGGATTACAGTTATGAGGATATATGAAATACGTGGCTTTGAAAGCAGTCAAAGAAACATTATAAAAGCCAATAGGACAAGCGTCAATCTATTTAATTTTTTCAATGCAAGAGGTTCAATTAAATATATTTAATATTAGATCATTAAGACAGACTAAGTTGCGAATATTGTCTTACAATTTTTAACGTTTACATCATTAAACTTGATTTAGTTATGGTGCTGGACCATATTTCAGAAGTAAAAACCTCCAAACTTTTCTATTTAAAAGCTTCACAGTAATGAACTAAACTAACGTTTCTGTTGATGCAGTCAGTGTAATCTGTCCACTCCTTGTCCATTTTTTTTTTCCACCCATGTTCAGTGCACTCTTTCACAGCTTTTTCTGCGGAAAAAATATGTTGAAGAAATTTTTATTTCAACATTATCCCATATTAATTAATTAATGATGATATAGGAAATACATCGATAAACCTTTTGTTAGTATTAAATTTAAAATTTTGCGATGTTTTCCTAATTCACATTTTGGAGGCTGGTATTCATATCATAGTTTCATCATCAGGATTATAATCTGATGGTGAAATGAATAACCTATTGAAGTATTTCAAATCATTTTTGCCTTTTTAATGAATAACATTTTTGAGGTTTTGAAACAATATCGATATTCATATTTTTTGAAGATCATTTTGTTTTGGATTTCAGAATATATTTGTTTTTCAACTATATTTTATTTAAATTTTGATTTAGTTTATTATAGTGAGGTTTTATCAAATTTTGTTCATCAAATATGTTGTTTTGTTTCGTCAAAAAGGTTCTTTGCATGCATATTTCCACATAGATTCTATTATCTTCAAATGTATCTTTTGTGTAGTATTTTCACCAAAATTTTGAATTCAAATTGATAAAAAATAAAAAATGAATTTTTCACATTATTTTCGAATTAAAAAAAATAAAATTTTATTCGTGAAAAAAACTGAAGTATTTTTCAGCTCTAATATAAAATTCTAAATAAACTTTGTATAATTTTAAGTTTATAGTGAAATAAAAATATTTAAGCTGTAAAAAAGAGTTTAAGTTAATTAAAATTTATTTTTGAGCAAAAGTCAAACTGTGTCTTGTAAATCTATTTTTTAAATGTATGAACTGTGTTGCTTTTATTTAATTTATTTCTTCTTTGATTTTCATTGATATTTTTTGCTTATCAAATAATAATTTCACATTTCCTTCTGTCTTAGTGATTAATTTTTCTATTTCTTTTTTTACTCACTAGTTCTCAATCCTCTTCATTGTTTTTTTTATTTCCATCTATACCACTGTTTGAGACACGACACATAAATCTCTCAAAACATTTCCCAAACAATTTTCTACAGCAAAAAAAATTATAATAAACACACTTCATATATCAAACAAAACTGTATTTCCCAAAGCTTCAGTTCCATCATAAAACCCTGATTCATAAAATTTTATTAATATACTCCATATAACATAAGCCTTCTGCCTTCAATAGCAGTTTCACGTGTTTTAAACCTCACAATCTGAACCTTTATGTAACATTTGGTGCCTTGTTTATTCGCTCTTTTCCAACTTATTTTATAAATCCATTTTTTTTTTATTATGTCATACTGTTTTCAGTTTTATTATTTTTTATTATTTTTATTATTTTTATTATTATCATTTTTTATTATTTTTATTATTTCTTTTATTATCATTTTTTATTATTTTTATTATTTTTTTTATTATCATTTTTTATTATTTTTTTTATTAGTAATTTTAATTTTTTATTATTATTTTTTTTATTATTTTTATTATTATTTTTTTTTATTATTTTTATTATTATTTTTTTTTATTATTATTAAATTTTTTTATTATCACTTTGTTTTTTAATAAGGTATTTAGTTTATATTACGAAGTGATTATTTAGATTTCTTATTAATTTGATGTTTTTTCTTCAATTTTATTTTGGGTGTTTTGCTTGTTGGGTGTTTCATTCATTTTGTTAAATAATTTTTTTTTTGTCGATTTATTTATTTTTATTCATTTCACTCAATCAGTTTTTCGACATTTTATTCTTTCTTCAATCAATTGAATTTAAAATTTATTTAGTCTTTTCGTTTTCATATTTAAAACCATTACAAACATAGTATCTGTCATTTTAAGTAACATCTTGTTTTTTTTTGTATTTTATATTGAAATTTTATTTTTCCAAATTTTTTTATTCATTATTATAAATACTTATTTATGATTATAAATTCATCTAGTTGCTAAAAAAGATAAAATTTCAGGTTTATTATATTTTTTCGTGATATACCCCAACATCCAAGCCCTAAAAAAATAATTATGTTTGACTGAGTGTCAACTCAATTTTCGCATCAATCTTTCTGCATATCTGCATTATTTATACTCAACTATGAATTAAATCGGGCAGCTATTGAGCTTTTTGCGTCGAAGTTCTGCATTAAAATTTTTCATCCCGTTGAGAAACATTACGCTGCGTTGTTAACATAACGCGTGTTTTATTACCATATAACTCCTAATAAAAAACGCCCATGAGGGATAAACGTGAAGGAAAATCGCTACAGTATTGAGTTTTACCCGATGTCTAAGAAGGCTTCACTTATGCAAACCATGTTTGATACCTTTCTTAGTTATTCGTCTCTGCTTATAGCATACGACTGTTACCACAGCATGTACCGTTAGAAAGGATGTAATGAATCTCTCACAAGTATTTTTGTGATTATTTTGAAATGATTTTCACTGTAAAACATTAACTTTGAGGGGAAATGTTTCCGAGAAAGACTGGACAAGACTGCTTCACTATACTGACCCCTTTCTGACTTGCCCAGCAGGCAAAACCATCCCATGTAGTGGCACATTTTTTTGAAGTCTTTTGATTGAAGCTTGTGTTGTAGCTCTGTAAGTTGTTGCGATTGCCGTTGTTCAGAGAGATTTCAAACTTGTTGACGTGGTTGTTTTGCATAAGTTGGTCTTCAAGCTGCATTCGCTGGCAACATTGGTGAGCGTGTAGGCAACAAGTGCTCCATCTTAAACACCGACTCTCTTCAACATTCAAACTCAGGCATAACAGTTTCATAAAGTGGTCTTTGCTCTCATAGTTATCATCGTCTTGTGGTTCATTGTCGCTTTTTTGTGTGTCGTCATCAGAGTTAATAACTAAAAAACGTCTGTTGAAATAAAGATATCTGAAGGGAGAAAGAGGATTGAGCTCTTTATTGTTGCTTAAGAATACATCAGCCGAGTCGTTAACTGCAACTTTATTTTCTGCAGTTTTTGGAATTTTATTTTCTTTTATTTTTATTTCGTTTTTTTTGTTTGAATTTCTTTTTATTTTAATTTTTGAATTCTTCTTATTGAACTGCATATGTGAGTTGTAAAAGTTTGATTCGGTTTCATTTCGACTGTAAGAATCATTTACATTTTTTATCTGGTCAAAATGCTGCTTTATTTTTCTTTTGTTTTTTTGAAAATCTTTCAAAAGATGACTGCAATTATATGGCCTTATGAAACTTTTAGTAGGTATCAATTTTTCATTCTGAAGTGTTGAAAGTATCGGAATTGAGAATCTATTAACTTTGCTTGATAGAATATTCCAGCACCTTCTATCAGCCTTTTTCATTCTCTTATAAGTTTTTATTCCACTTTTCTTTTGATTTTCATCCAACACATTTTGGTGTTTTGAAGAATTTTCTTTCTCTAATGATTTTGTGTTTTTTTGCTGAAATAGATTGATAGTAGTGGAAGTTGAAAGATTTTCATCAGGGTTAAGTCCATGTGAACTTTTGTTATTCTGTTCAATCATTTTTAATTTCTCAAAAATTTGAAAAGATTTTTCAAACAATTTCATGACAACAACATTATCTCCAAAAATGAAATTATCGCATTTGAAACAGGAGTGAATCCAAAAAATATCTTTATCTTCATACTCCATCATCCTGTCTCGACACTTAGAGCCGCAGGGACACGAACTGAGAATGATCAAGTACAATGTGGAAATGCTGAGTGTTGTGTGTAGTTTTAAGATTTCCATTGTTTTAGAACTATTCTTTAAATTAATTTCTTTAGACCATTGTTAACATTCTTTTCAGAGCGTTTCAATTGAATTATTCAACTTTATATCCGAGACGTGGTTATTTTTTCATAATTCTTTTTTTCAACAAAAAACAAAGTTTAAAAAACTATCTTTTGATTTCAGGATTTAACATAATTCAACAAAATAATTTTTCAAGCTTTTCAAATTCAACAAAAAAAAAATTTTTTGATACATTTCTAAGTACTAACGTGCTATTAATGTTATTCTATTTACCGTTTAACTTTGACTACATTTTATACTTTATCTTTGAAAAGTAAACTCTCCGTTTCTCAAACTATGTTTAGTTTCTGAAATGTATATCGCGTTTTCACATGTTTATATAGCTATCTCCTCCTTTTCTTTTTCATTTTCATCGAGAAATACTCAGTGCTATTTTTCTAAAAATATTTAAAATTAGTTTTTAAACTGTATAGTTCTGAATACTAAATAAAACTGATTTTTTTTTATTATCAAACATAAATAAATATTATTTATTAGTTTTAGAAACATATAGCTCTAGATACAGAATGGAATTACGAAGATTTTCACAAAAGCTTCTTATACATCATGTGAGACATCAAAACAAAACCCTACAAAAATTTAGTTTTAATATTTCAAACTAATTTTGGAAATATTTTTTTGAATTATCAAAAGACAGCAACGCTTTTTGAAATTTTAATATTTCTTATCTAAATTTTTCAATAATAGTAGAATGATGTATCTTGTAGCTAGAAAAAACTATTGAAGTAAAAATTTCAAAAGCTACATTTGTAGAAGTAGACATTCAGACAGCACGAGAACTCCACTCACAAAAAGTGTGAGGAACTGATGTTTGCAGATATTCTTAGCTTCGACCTTTACAGTGCCGTGTCATCAACTGAAGATTGCCAAATATGCTAATTAGGCAATCTTCAATGCTTGCTTTTGCAACAGCTGGCGCTCGAGACTGAGGGCATTTGTATTACTTGATAAAGTAGTAGAAGACTGCAAATACGAAGAACATTGTTGACTGAAAGAAGGAATAGCATTCGGAAATGTCAGAAGCAGCCCTCTTCTTATAGTCATGGTTCAATATAGTCAATGGGCATAGTTAAATTTAAAAACGTTTCTTTGAGTTCAGATTAAATTGCAGCTTTGATTTCAAATAAAATTGTTAATTTAAAAAAGTGTTCGCGTGAACTTTTCTATTTAAAATTGGTTTAAAGAATATTTGAATACTGCAAATGGAAATGGACGTAAAAGGATGATGATGCAATTTATGTTAAATCCAGACTGATTAATCGATTAATCTTGTCAAGTTCCAAGTCTTAATACTTTAGATTTGGATTCTTAAAGCCAGAATTTTTTTTGGCTTTCACAAAACCTAAATTTAATTTTTCAAATTCAAGTAAACTTGAAAGGTTTTGAACAAAATACCTAGAGAGGTTTCTAATACGTTCTTTTTTAAAATAAATACTTTGTTGACCTTATAATACCTAGGAAATTAGCGAGTTCTAATTTTAAAAAATTTACCTAAAATGAATCGAATGCTCAAATTAAAATCAAGAGTGTCAAAAAACCGGGAGAATTTCTTAGGAAAATTAAGATCACACGTTTACATTGCAAAAAACGATTTCAATAAACACTTTTATTAACTGAATTATAATACGAAGCTTTTCTCAAGTTGAAATCACATTAACAAGTATACAAACTATAAAAAAAGTTTACATTGCCTTCACCAAAGATAATTGAATAATGCTGGATATGAATTAGCCTATAACTGGTGTATTGAAAAAGTTTATCGATCGAAAAAAATCCCCAAAGTTGTACTTACGAAAGGCTTTATTGTTCTGATCAATAGTTGTTCTTTTTTAAACATAAAGTAAGGTGCTAAAAGCAATATGATGAAGCCATCATTCAACACCAATCATGTTCATTATACATTTATATAGCGCGTTTTCTCAGCCACCTGATGATAAATCGAAGTTTTGTGCATTTAATACTTGTAAACTTTGTGTTCAATTTCTTATTAAAATAACTTTGAGATTCATTGAACACTAAACTTTTTTTTATTAAAAATTACAAAAGATTTCGTCAAAAGGAAGATTTTCATTTTTAATTATTTAAAAATTTTTGCTTCATAGTAATAAAATTTACTAGTCAATGAATTTCGTTATTTTTCTTCGGCTTGAGAAAATCACAATACTATTTTTGGAAAAATGCAAGCTTCGCATGCGCATGAAACTTGATTCAAAAATTTCCAATATCTAATAGTCCACATGTAAAAGCGCCTTGTAAAACCTATGAGCTGCGCATTAGAAACCGCTTATAGGAGCCACTTAATGGTGAACTTAGTCATCTCAAACATGTTGGTCTGGGCCATTTCTTAGTGTTTGTAGGAAATCGTAAAAATATTTATAAAAAAAATTGAATTTATTCATAAAGTATTCTCTCTATAAAACTAAAAATAAAACAGTCATAAGAAGCAATAATGGCGACTCGAATCTCAGCGGGAGTCCGATCTCGAGTATGACCTCCTCCTATGACAGATTAATAAAATAACCATTAATTATCACACGCCGATACATGTGAAACCTATGTCAAAAAATTATGAAGGGTTCGTTAACGCAGGCACGCATGGCATCATCAAAACTACCTAGATCGAGATTTTTCTGACGTCCTACTTGACTTTGATCTTGACCTATCTCGAGATCTGCAGCACAAACAAACATTATTATTCGAAGTATACTTAAGCCTTGAAGTCGATATTAACATATATTTTGAGTAGAAAATAAGATGTACAAACCTCCTCTTTCTCCTCCTGTGAGATCGAGACCTTGATCTGGAGTCATAATTCCTCCTTCTTGACCTTACATTGTTTGGAAATATATTATTACAATTGTTTATAACATCATTACACTAAATTAAACCATCAAGAAGCTAAAACCAATGAACATTACATAATCCATCATCATTCACATTCGTTTGCATGGGTTATACACCACAATCACAGAACACAAAAGCAACCTCGACCGAGTGTAAGACCTGCGACCTCGACTGTATGATCTACTTCTTTTACTTCTGCTGTATGACCGACTCCTGGATCTCCTCCTAGAGTGAACATTTATTAGTTAATTATTATTTGTATCAGAGGCATGAGAAAAAACAGGCACTTTTGAGATTTCACATAGAAGAAGAAATTAACAACTTTTATATCGTAATAACGCAAGAAAAGTTTATTTTATCTCCTATAAACATTTATGACAGCACATCTGAAACTACGAAATTTACAAACAATAATATCAAAGTAGAATTTAAATTCATCAATCATTCAAATATACTGGTATGGAAACAGGTGTTAAACATTGAAAAGTTGAAAATGGTCTTAAAGTCTGTTTTATCTTCACTAAGTGAGCACACCTCTTCATTTACAAGCTTAAAGCATCTTTTACCTTTTGTTAAATTTCGAATTTTGATCAACCCTGCTATTTAATACAATTTATTCTTTTTCCACACAATCAAGCCATCTCACACTGTCAACACTACCGTTTTTTAACTATCAATTTAATATTCAACTTATAATATCAAAACAACTTCAACCAGATCATCAGATCTTGACTTTCTTTTCAAGATTTGGACACCAAACCTCACTATGATAAGGCATTGCTGACAACACACCTTGCATAAACTCATTTTTTTACTATAGAGAACTATTGAATAATTAACTCCAGCTAAAATCAACTTTATTTCTCAAGTTCAAAAAGGTTTGCTTTGAAACCATCATATATTTTTATGGGTTTTATGAATAGGCATACAAAATCCTTAGTATCATCATTAACTAGCTTTGAAGGCACAGAATCTTTTCACACTAGCAGAATTTGGGCATATTAGTGAGTAAACCATTCCTCATACTAGCAAAGTTCACAAAGATTTCAGAACCATGTGTGAACATACCATTTCAGAGAAACACAAAATAAAAGAATCTAAAGCAGAATATGAACACATATATTTGACAGAAAATATAACAAAAAATTGAATCATAATGCATGTTAACCATAAACAAATATAAATGCATTACAAAATTTTATAAAAAACAACATATAACACTGATTTGAAAGCCAAGTGATGAAACATGAATGAATAATGAATCCCAAAGGAATCTAGTACCTCCTACGGCCATAGTCATCTCCATAATCATCATACCTGCTCGACCTCTCCCTGCTTCTCATCTGACCTGGAGCTGATGGTTGTGGCATTTGATTGTGAACAAGCTGAAATTATTGTTTTGAATATAACTGCATCAAACATGGATGTTGAATTAGTGATATGAAAAAATAGGTAATGCATATTGGAAGTTTTAGTTGTAAGGTGACACTTTTTATTGGAAAATGTAACATCATCAAATATATGCCTGATAATGTTACTCTTGTAAAAAAAAAGTTTGATAGTTTATAAATGATACTTTTAGTTGATGAATATTTTTAAAAATTCAATTTTGGTGTAAAAGTTAACTATAAATTCCTTTAAAAACTACATGATATAAAGCAATTGACAACAGTTAATAATCTATATGAAACAGGTTGTGGAGGAGAATAAACTTTCATTTGAGGCAGTATAGTCTCGAAAATCTGCAGCTTTAAAATTTTGTTAATTTATTTTTCCCAAGCATTTTAAGCCTTAGCTACTGGAACACTAACATTATTACAATTTAAAAAAAAATTCTCATAGATTTATGAGCCTCTCAATTGGCAACTTTCTTAGAAACAAGTGACGAAGGTTTTTTTGTAATCAAACATAATCAATTTTGAACAAAATATGAGGGTCTATTTATTTCTTGAAAATAGATGCTCAAAAATTTGAGGTTTTTAATATATCTTCTGTTGATTAGACAGTTGTGGTGTATTACTTATGTTATTTTTACTTTTATTCGTTGAATTTTTTCTCTGATGGGCCAACATTAAAGGTATGTTTCACACAAAAAAATTACTATCAAAAATAGACATATAAATTCACCTGTGCATTAAAACTACTCAATAAAAATTATATTATACATTATTAAAGAAACATACTTTTTCGATCTCCTTTGGCAAATTCAACTTCTAATTCTCTTCCTAAGTATTTAGATCTGTGAAGTTCAAATAATCATTCTTAAATATTTTAAAGTGAATAAGAAATGACTTTTAAACCTGTCCAGGGCATACATAGCTTCATCAGCATCCCTTCCATCTTCAAATGTGTGCCAGTTAAGGAAATAACCTTCTCAATACACATATACCACAAAAATTTTGGGTGTTTATTACTTGTAATAAAAAAATTAAAGATATTTTATGAGCTTGAAGTGTAACAAATGGTAGAATTTGAGTACAATTCGCAAGCTTTCGCTAAAATAACTTTAGACCCTGTAAAATTTGAACCCCTACAAAATCATAAATACAGTACACTTTTTCTGTACTTCGCTTTAACTTGAGCTTTTTAGTTCTACATTCTTGTTTCAGTAAACGATTGAGTGAAAAACTTTAACTTGCTTGCTTGTTTCTACAAATTTTGTTTTAGAATTTAAAATTGCCCATCATATAAAACAAATACATTCATCAATAACGTGTTCAAAATTTTCCAAAGGATATTGTATATAAGCGAACCCTCTGGGCTTTTTGGTATAATAGTCCAGAGGAATGTATACGTCGGTCACTGGCCCATACTTTGTGAACAATTCCCTAAGTTCTTCTCCTCTGTAATCGGCAAAATTAAAATGTAAAATAAATTATAAATAGTTGTGAAAAAATTGAAATAAACTGCAAGTCAGATACCTAGCATCTTCGGGAACATTTCTTACGAACAAAGAAGTGTTTGGCGGCCTAGAATACCGAGACATTTCTAGACGAGATCTCGGGCATTAAAATGGTGGACGAAAAATAAATTTGTTAGCGCCGAATGGTTTATATACAAAGCTGACCTAAACATAGAGCTTAATTTATATTAAAATTAAAATTGCAAACGATTTTTTTTTGTGAAAACTAAAATTTCTATGCTCTAAAAAATTTTATAAAAATTTTCTAGTTATTTTCAAAACTTTTCATTATTTATGTTGTTTAAATCATTTTCACCATTATTATATAAAATAAATATTGAAAAATATTGTGTAAATAAATCAAAATTTGGTTCGTTTATTTCATCTAAGTTCCAGAGATTTTTTATTCACAAAGTTCAACATTTACTCATCAAGAGAAGATAGTGAGTTTTGCGACTTCATGAAAGTCTTGAATATATCTAAAAGTTGATTGGTTGAAAAGGAAAAATTATGAAAACTTGAAATTGTGACTGGATTTAAAAAATATATAATTAAATTAATTCTGATTAGTTTAAATTTAAACTTTATGTTTAAAAACATTTTGTATTTTTTGATTAATATTGTTATATTTTATTTCTAATTGTTTTTATGTCAAATGAAGTTTTTAAGAAAAATTATTTTTCAATAATAATATTTAATAATAATGTATAACTCATCAAAAAGCATTTTTTTTTTGAAAAAATTTATCATAACAAGTATGCTAATTCATACCTCTTGCCACTCTTAATGCCCTTTTTACCTCACTAGTTCTTTCTAGATTGGACTACTGTAATTTTCTCTTTTGCGGGCAGCCAAACTATTTTTTATGCAAACTTCAAGCCCTTCAAAACCACGCGGCCAAGACGGTTCTTCAAGCTGATTACTTCAGCTCTTCTAGCGACTGTCTTGATCGTTTGCACTGGCTACCTGCTTCCCAAAGATGCAAGTTTAAATTACTTTGGCTCATTGCCTGCACTCTCTGGCTTGAACAACCTGCTTACCTTTTTGATTTTTTGTCTATTAAAGACACACGTCAACCACTCATATCCTTGCACTCTGGTCTCCAGCTTCATTAACCTGTTTCTTCAGGCTTGTTTACTAGTCGCTCTTTTTCTCACCAGGCTCTACGTCTGTGTAATTCACTTTCTTCTAATTTGCGCTCATCGCCTTCTCTCATGAACTTTCGCAAACTTTTGAAAACTCACTTATACCATAAACATCCCCAGTGTGAACATACCATTTTACTTTTACAAACCTTGAGCGCCTCTGAAGCAATCTTGAATTGATAATTGTGTGCTATGAAAAACTTAATAATGATAATAAATACTTTTCATTCTTACATTTAGAAGCAAAAAAAGATATTACTTTTTTGAAAAATTTAATAAAAAAATAGAGAATGAAGAGTTCTTAGCTTTTATAGTTTTTGAAGCTACTTTTCCAATTCAAAAACTTGTGATTCTTTTAATTATTGTTCACTAAATTTGTTCTGAAATCACTTTCCAAACTCTTACTGTTTTTATCTGTTTCGAAAGTTTTCAAATGCTTGATTCATCTAATGAGTAACATTGGTCAACTAAGTTATGATGTATTTTTCATGAAGCTTGAAAAAATAATCAATGTTAGCTCACGACTAATGTGTTAAAATAATTCCATGAAGTAATTTTGTTCCGAAAGATTTTATAAAATACCACAACAGCCAATCATAAGCATGTATTTATAACCGTTAACAACTTTTACCAAATAGTGAAAAACAAACTCAAAGTATTTGTTAACCTAATACACTAAGTTTTTTTGTAAGATAAACTTACATTATCAAGTGATTTTTTTAAATTATTTTACAAAAAGCTTTGTATATTATGTTAATAAATACTGTTTGTTTTTTTTCAAAACTTGGTTTAGTTTATTTCACGTCAGCTTCTACCAACATTATTCCCTCTACTTTCTCCACCACCATCTTTTTGTAGGTTCATTTGATAGAATGAATATAAAAAACCATATTTTTGTGTTAACTTCCATATCAAAAGCTTTTCATATGCTCACCAGAAAACTGTTTTTTTATCCGAAATCTATAGTTTTTTTGATTTTAAATTTCCCATAATTATGAAAAAAACGAAAGTTTTTTCAAATAAATTATACCTCTTGAATATTCATATAAGAAAAATAAGTTAACAATTTGAGTATTCATTCAACATTTTTCACAAAATCTTTTTACAGTTATAGATTTCGTTTTTTTACATACTCTTACATTAGTGCAAGACCTTGTTTTTCTAGGCAGTTCTTTATTCATTGCACAATACTAATTCTTGCAAAAAGCTATGAAGTATACATTAGTTACCTGATGATGATATAGAAAATATAACGAAAAGTTTTGTAGCAATAAAAACTTAAAAGTTTATCGTGTTTTCGTGATTCACAATATTAAATGCAAACTCTTCGAAATTATTTTTATCATTAGATTATAAACCAAGTTTTTGTAAGGAATAAAATTTTCCAACGCTTCAGTTCTTCAGTTTGAATCTTTTAATGACACAAAGCTCAGTGATGAAAAAGCATTAGAAGCTACGAAACGTTTCCATTTAAAAAAATGGATTAAAAAAAATTTAATTTTTATACCACAAACCTTAGTTGTTGATATTCACTAAGTATCATCATCAGATAACTGATAAAATTTGAAATATGTTTTGAAAATTCACACTCAACTTCATAACTAGCTATAATTAGTAAAGTAATGCGCATCTAAATATTATGAATAATCATTTATATAGGCATTTTTTATAGTTATTATCAAAAAACTTAAATCAGATATTTTAAGATTAATTCATCTTAACAGAAATTGAATTAAATTTTGCAAGAAATACCAATTATGCATTCAAAGCTTCACCACCAGACCGGATAAAAAGCATTTAAAATTATTTATTAGTTGTTATAATTGGTGTCTTTGGCAGACATCTTAAAAGTGAAAGCAATTAAATAGAAAGGTATATTAGATACATCATCTCAATTTTGTCAATGCCAAATTTCTTCTGTGATTTAATGGCGATTTCACAATTATTGCAAGAAGGATAATGAGAGAAGTATATATTTGAGACAAATCTACATATAAATAAAAACTATAGAACAAAGGGTGAAAGGAGATACCGAGGGACATATATATGTTGATTTGAATTATCATATCTAAGAGAAGTCTTATACTGCTCTTCGTTTCCAATTTTTGATTCATTTTCAATTTATTTGTTATTCATTACCAGAAACCGTATACAGGGTAATATTAGGAAAATCAAAATTAGTTGAAGGTAAGTTGGGCATTTCTGAGTAGTTTCATATTTTATTCTAGAACTAACGGTGTTTCATATTTCCAAACTTCATGCACAAAGGTTTGAAAATGAACATTAATAATTATTTTTTTTTTTTTTATAATTCATTATTAGGTACTACTAAACAAAGTTTTCAAAATTTAGTAATTAAGTATTATTTCTTTTGAATCTTTCATTAACTTTACATCTTGTTTCAGTTATTGATATTCGAAACAAATCATATTCTAGATTCAATGTTCACTCATTGGTTCAAATCTTTTAAAAAATGCCATACCAAAAAATGACCATATGCTTAGGCTTTGATAATTATCTCATCATAGTATATTAACTTACATTTAAAAAATTTACTTTGTAAAAATCTATCCCATATTTTAGCAATTTACATTTTGAAAAAATTTTTTTTTGTTTCAATAATCACTAAATTTTGGTGTTCTTTGACGCTGATGTTCATTTCATATTTTTTCCATCATTTCCATAAAGCATTTTTTGTTTTTTCTCTATTATTTTTGTTTAATAATATTTTCCACAATTTTCCAATATTTTTTATCAAAAGTTTCTCCCACTATAGCTTTTTTTAATATGTATTATTATTAGTTTATGTTTTTGTTATTATTGCTGCAGTAAGTTTGTTGGCGTTATTAAATGCAAACAGAAGAAACGATCAAAAAAAACCAATCATAATCCCGCAAACATTAAGCATATTTTCATTATTATTTCATAATTATTTATTTTAAATTAATATTTTGCTTGGGTTTTGGTTAATCTCAATGGTTTATGTTACCGTATAATTTATACTTTTATTTATTGTGTTATTGATTTTTATTTTTTTAAAAGTGGAGGTATAAATAAAAATAAACAAACGTTAATTGGTATAATTCAAACTTAATTTTAAATGAAACTAATTTTTATCCATTAGATTCATTTAAATAAAACCGTATATTTATACGTTAAATAACGGAGCATAAGGTTTTCTTAAAATAACTTCAAAACCAGACTGAATTGAATATTATTTTTCTGGCATTCACACAAAATTTCATCTAAGCGTTATCCATCTTTCCTTTTGATTATACTCGCTCAACTCTCTCGAATCATACCCCAGCTTTTATTAAAGATTTTTATTGCTTTTTTGTTGGTTCATTTTAAATTTTTTTGATTTAATTATTTTATTAGTTTTACTTATATCACCATAAAAGTTTTAGAGAATTTGAGTTTTAAACGATTTAGTAAAGGTTTTGAGGGTGTTTTACTTGACATGTAGATCAAAGACTACAAGTTCTGCTTTTATTTTCGAAAAAAATTATTTCATTTAATATTTTAATCATAAAAAATAGTTTCAACTGTTGTAGATTTACAAAATTACAGTAATATAGAAAATCATAGAAAAACTTGTAATGAATTAAAAACAAAGCAGGCTAACTGAAATTCATTTGTTTTGCATGCTAAAACCATCATGTATTTCAAGTTTCCATCTTCATATTTTCCTTTTCTGCCGCTACATTTAAATTCTTTAACTCTGTATCGTTCTTTTTTTTCTTCTTCCGTATACATTTTGTAAAACCTAAAAGATTGTATTCTTATTTCATTGACAATTTTATGAGAAATCGAAATAATTAACTTCGAAATAAGCTTTTTTTAAAATTTATTGTTTTGGAATTAGCAAATTTTTCAAAATCTCTAGTTAATTTTATAATATTATTTCTTTGAACTTTCAAAAAAAATTAAAGCCTCTATATTTATTAATTTTTTTTTCAACATATAAGCCAATTTATATATTTGCTTCTTTATTAATGGCTGCTTTTCTTGTTTTATCTCACTATTTTTTCAAAAAATATAATTTTTTTCGCTTATTTATAAGCATTAGAAACTTCTAAAAATATAATTAAAAATAAATAATGAATTATAAAATCATTTTTAAAATCGAAAAAACATTTTCCACAAGCTCAAAACATACCACACAATACAAAATTATTCAAAAAATCAATTAAACCCAATCATAATGCAACAAAACCTCACACAACAAAAACATTACTTTTGGAAAAATACGGATCATGAGGGTAACTTTTGTATAACTCCTTCAAACTCTGCAATAGTATTTGTGGTTGTTTGTTTAACGTCTCAAGTATTTACTTAAGTTTTGTGTGGCCACCATTCTCGAGATGAGCGTGTGTGAGAGTAAGGTCTTATTTATCAAACTCTTCAGCTAAAGCTTGCTCTGCATATGGGTGTTTGAGAAGTGAGATTGCGCTTAGTTGGTGGTGGGTGAGGTGGTTGTGGGTGGGTCAAGATGGTGAGGTGGTTTTGTTTGGATCAAGGAGGTTCATGGTGGGTGGGTCGTGGTGTTTGTGGGTGGATTGAGGTGGTTTATAGGGATGGGTAGTTGGGGGTAGAGTGGTTGTGAGTGGAATGGTATGGGCAAAGGGTTGTGAGGTGGTTTCTGAGTGAGGTGGTTGGGAGTGAGCTAGTTCTGTGGGAGGAGGTTGTGGAATGGTTAAGGGACGTTTCAGGCGTTTAAATTGTTCATCTCTGTGTTTTTGTAATTTTATGTTGTCACTTATGAGCTTTGTTGTTTCAAGTGTTTTTTTTAGAGTGTGTCATATGATGTATCATATTTTGGCTTTTTAATTTGTTGAATTTATTAAAAATATTCTAAAAACCTGAAAAAAGCTTGTGTTCTGTTTGCAATATAAAACTTCGAAAAAGTTAAGTTTTAGTAGAGTATGTTTTTTCTTTTCATACTATTTATGTAGAAAATATTTTAAATTACAAAATTTTTTCATTTTCAAAAAATTAAAAGTACAATAACCAAATTTTGACGAAGCATGAAAAGAAGTCAAAAAAATATCTGATCAATCGATAAAAATATTTTAAAATATCAAAAGGCCGAGAAGCAAACTGAAGCATTTAAAGAGGCTTACAAAAAGTCTTAAGGCTTTTCTTTAAATGATTTCTTATCTTTTTTTATTCATGGATTTTTCAGGTTTTTCATGTTTTTATATCATTCATTTTTTCAAAAATATGTATAGAATAATAGTTTTTGAATATTTCAAATATTTTATTTTAACAATTTTATCCTATTTATAGTTTTTTAAATCTGAAATTTAATTAAAAATTTATGTGTTTCAATTACATATAATGTTTTTTATTTTATTTGATGTGGTATATTTGGAACCAATTTTTTCTATCTCTAACAGTTAACGGTGAAAATTTTCAAATTAATTCGAAATATACACTAAAGTTATTTAATTTTATACAGCCCGCTTTCGAAAGAAATTGGGACATGCATCAAAGAGCCAAGAGACGAAATTGATAAAATCTCACAGTTTATAAAAGATTTTTCAAAAAAGGCATATTGAATATTGTTATATATGAATCACCATTATAATTCCAATTATCTCACTGAGATGAAATATCTGAAGCCACTGTGATTGAGGCATTTTAAAATCTGCTGAAATTCAAGCTTATCAGTCTAGAATCAAATTAACATAAACCAAGACATCATGAATCAATTAATTTTAAAATCTTCGATGGTTTATCAAAAATGGAATATTTTTTTTATAAATTATAAATTTTTAAACAGCTACTTGTCTTGTTTATAACATGATTTTAGATTCTTTATTCTCATCTTTGGGTCTCTATTATGACGGAAAAGTATACGGTTAATTTTACTAAAAAAACTTCCAATACAAGAATAGAATGAGTAAAAGAAAAAATGAGAGGAATATAAAAGCTATTTGAAAAAATCCCGTGTTTATTATAATTTGAATATTACATAAATAAACATTTTGATTTCAAAAACTCAATTTAATATATCAAATAGTATCATCCCTGTTAATTTTTAAAATGGGACTATTGATATTAAAAACATCAAAATATTGGAAATGTTGGTCCATTTGGTTGAAGATATGAAGTAGATGCTAGCTGATAAATTTTTTTGATTTATAACTTTAATCCATAAATTTTAATCTCCCATCAAAATCAATATTCATTGCTTCCAGTGTTTTTGAGAGAATAACATTTTCAAAAATAATTTTTGTTTGATTGAATTAATTACTTGATGAAAAATCTAATACCTGATTAGTTTTGCAATTTTCGTGTAGCATAAAAAAAATCAATCATAGTAGACTAAAAAACAGCAAAAAACAGATAAAATCAAAGAAAAGCCACGTTGAAAAATTTTAATTTTTATGCAATGCAAAACACTTGTTTCCTTTTAAGACGTCACGCCTCTTAATCTTCCTTGAGACCCACTCTAATAGAATAATTTGTATGAAGCCACAGACATCTCCAGCAATCTCCTAGTTTTTTCTACCGTTTGAAGTTGGAGCGTTTTTTATACCAAAAATTGTGCAAAATAGTGGTGTGTAAGGAGAGTTGGAGACAAGTTGTTTTATCAGTTTTTTCGATAGACATCGAGGGTTGGTTGTTCAAACTGGTGGTCTAGTGGAAGTGATGTTGTATCTTCAAAATTATTTGGCTTATTTAATCGAAACTAGGTATGAATATTTATATATCAACTTGGATTTGACAATGGTCTATAAGGGAACTATAAAAAGTATACCGACCATGTAAACAATAGCTTTTTATGTCAATATTGATTTATTGAGCCGTATAGCACCTATGGGTGATAATTAATCTTAGAACGATAATGCGTCATGAGCGATAATATTTATTGTGAGCGATAATGTGTGTTGACAGGACATGGTTTCCCACGTGTATTCTCAAGCAATAACAGTCATTTACATGTTATTCGCCCGAGAATAACCGTGAATCTCCAGTCTTAAGGTTTCCTTTTGGGGAAGGTACAGTTGTTTTGATGTCAGATATTTTTTGTCTGCTTGTGAGTCTTTTTTTAAAGGTGGTCTTTTGAGTTGCTTAGTTTTTTGTTCAAAACTAGGAGGTTCATAATTTTTTTGTAAAACTGTATATAAATTTGGATTTTAACATTTTTATCATGTGTAGCATAGAGATTGAAAATCGAAGTGCATTGATAAGTTGGGAGCATATTTGGGCAGATGAAAAGGAAGAGGAAGAAGAAGAGGATAATGGCGATTACGTCGGTTTTGTTTCAGATATAGTTGCAAGTTTTTGACGCTATTTACCTGGCTGCTTTATTAATTTATTTTTATTTTTGTTATATTCTGCTATTTTTTCAAATTTATATATAACAAAAAATTAAAAAATTCTATTCAATTAGAGTTAAGATTACTTCATCCAACAGCTTAAAAACACAATATATTGTTCAAATACATGGGTTAAAAAATTCATTTAAAATTGAATACTGAAGTAATGATTACTTTATGACATTTTTTCTTCATTGTTGAAATTATCTTAAGCTTAGTAATACAAATTAAACATTTTGGAAACAAAACCTTAAACGACTTGTTTGCTAATTTTAAAATAATAAAAAAAACTTAAAAAGTTGTCTTCCGGCAAAAAATATACAATTATAAAAAACTTTTGAATTTTTTTTACTAAGCTCCATTTATTTTGAAGTGATTTTTCTATTTTATTTAGTTTTTAGCACGTTTGTTTCCGGCATTTTCTTGCTACTTTCTCGACATGGATTTTGAGTTAATAAAAATTTAAACTAAATTTAATTATTCTTATAAGTCTTAAATTTTGTTTTATACTTTTGTCAGCTCAATTCACTTATACTCAAAAATAAGAAATATGTTTTTTTAAAACTAGAAGCATTTTTGAGATAAATTTCATGCATTCTAACTCACCTTTGATTAAGTTTATAGTTCGAAAAACTTACATTAAAACAAACGTTGATTTAAACTTCACTGGAAATGCTTATAAAAGAAAAGTGTTTATTTAAAATTTTTATAGATTTTTTGTCTCAGACAGGAATGATGTTGCTTATATACTGTCTTTGGGTCAAAATATATATGACACAAATTGCACTATAAATTTTCGAAATATTTAATATTATATAATCATATTTATATAGCGCGCTATTTATAGAAGGCGAACTATATCCGAGGTGCTTGGAGTACATTGAAAATGTCTATATGTTATATTGTGCACACGAGCTTAAGTAGAGATTTGAAAAAAGTGCAAGACAGAAACTGATTAAAGTTGGTGTAGAAATGAGAATTGTGTGGTTGAATTAGTGTGAGGAGAGTTGGATAGATCAAAGTATGATGTGGTATAGCCTGATAACCAAGGTAAAAGACAAAATATTCTTTCAACTAAATTCATAAAGCTTTATGTAAGGAGATCTTACATTATCAAATGGTGGTTAAAAATTATGAAAAACTGTTGAGAGTTGAGTCGATCGAGAGTTGTTGGCGTGGTTAAGAATTTGACGTTCTTGATTCAAGTGGAGGCACTTTCATGCACATAAAGATACTCTTGGGACTATTACTAGAGTATACAAGCATTAGTTTGAAAGAGGATGAGCTTGAACTTCAGAATAGCAAAGAGCGTTTTGGGGTAGAGCAAGTAAATGGAAACAAAGATATAACTCAGAGTATGTAGTGTTATTTGAAATATTGAATTTAAAATCACAAAAAAATTGATTATTTGTATTAATAATTTTATCCTAAAAAATATTTTCTAAATATGAAAAAAATCGCAGCAAGTGAACGGAAATTACAAGAATGTATGAAAAATTCATTTCCTTCAGAAGAAGAGATTAATAATTTCAAAATTGTATTCAAGCTCTCAAAATATCATGTCAGCCCGCCTTCCATCATCTCCAAAGATGTTTGCTATTATTAACTTAATTGATTCTCTAATCTCTTAATGATTTTTGCTTTTACACTATGAAAAATATAAAATGAAAAATAAAATAAAAATTTATCTTTTATAGTGTGAATAAATTGCAATAAAAACCAAAATTCACAAAGTATTGAAATTTACAAGCTCATATAAAAACATAAAGAAATTTGAATTAATAAAAGTATAAATATAACCAAAATATAACAAAAAAACAGCTATATAACAAAAACGTTATAAGTTGTGTTTTGGACATTTCAAATTGAAATCTCTGCAGACCATTCACACTCTTCCTCTTTTTCATACCACACATTTTATATATGTACAATCTATCTATGTTTTAAAATTTCTTTTTCAGATTTACTTATTAAATTTGCTTTTTTTTACATGTTTTCACGTTTATATTTATTAATAATTATACATTTTACTTTGTTCTTTTTTATATTCTTCATTAACAAGTCTGTTATATTTTTAGTTGAATTTAATTTTTAAATTCCCATCAAATGCCAGAATGTATTTCCTGAATTCACTTCAGATACGCATTCTAAAGATTGCTCATACTTGCCCATCTTATAACTATATTTTACTTTCACAGATATTACACTTATACAGATAACTTAATGATAAAATTAGATACAATACAGAAAATAATGAATTACGATACGGTTCAACTAATCGAAAACTTTAGTTTTTTTAAACAATAAATGTATTTTAGTTTTTTATTTTGTAAGATTAAAAAAAATAAGATACATTAATCTTCAATACGCGTTTAAAATCGCATCTATATAGCCGCATGCTCTTTCCTAGTTCTTCTGACAACGCAATCGTCTTTGCAGAAAACCTAGTTTGCAAACTGTGCGTTTTACAATGTATTAATAATATTAATAATCAATAACAATGAAGTAATATTACAGGATACTACAACTAACAGTATGTTTTTTCGTTCTCAACACCAAACAAAAACTTTAATAATCAATAGCTGCCTTGCTGGTTCTGTAAGTTGGAGTCTTGAAATGTCCAACGCATGCTAAACTTTTGGAAGATATAAAACAGAAATAGTAACAACTTATGAATATATCAAGTTATTTTAAGCATTAAATTATAAAAGTCTTGTACTCGGTACTGCATTTGATGATGGAAGTTAATCTTAAGATTGAGATAGTTTTTAGCCAAAAATCATTTTTAGGAAACTATGATTTTCACAAAATCTAGTTTTTCGATAAAAAATAATATATTTCAAAAAAAAATACTACATTATTGTATTAAATGTGTTTTAATATTTCACTTCAATAGATTATCATTAAAAGCATCTTTCTCCCAAAAATCCACCATTTCTCAAATAGCATCTGTTATCCTAGCAGAATTGCACAGCTACTTCAGATCTGGGCCGTGGTGTCTCAGTAATTGGATCACAATTCAAAATTATCTATGGTGGAGATGCTTCTCTTATTTTATAAATTCATTTCTTTGCTTGGTGGAGTTTAATTCAGTTTTTTTTTCGAATTTTAATTATTTATTACTCTTTTTTACAAAGCAAATAATTGAATTTAGTTAGATTTTGTGATTTATTATAGATTCATGAGAAATAGTGATTTAAATATGTTTTCTAAAGAGACTTTTAAATTTCATTTTTAAAATTTATTATAACTTTCATTTGATTAAGCCTTTAAACAAATGATTCATATTCAAGCAAGACCTTCGAAATTTAATTCATACCGGTTTAATTTTCTTTATCTGTTCATACTTTTTTAGATTCAATAAGCTTTTTTTTTGGATTTATGATTTAAAAAATCAATTTATTCTAGCTAAATTTTTCATTCTGAGGCTAGGATCAATAAAACAAGTGTCACTAATTATTGAAAAAACTTGCAAAAGCGATTAAAGTTAATTGTCAGTTGGAGATAGTGGGTAAAAACACATAAATATAAAATATTAATTGAAAATGCCAAATATAGATGCCAAAACGATCAAAAATGTTATGAATTGACCAACAAATAAAAAATAATATCATGTGCTTCAAAAATATTCACAAAGGTAATATCATTGACTTTTTAGCAATAACATTGATTAATTCTAAGCTTAAAATAAACAAATATTTTATTTTAAAGCTTTCTGAGTTGTCAGAGATTTCATTTTCACAATATTTTATTCATATTAAACGTTAAAAGTAGATTTAATTCATTCAAGTAATACACCTAATAAAGTCGGCATTTTGTAGATATTAATTTTAAGATATTTATAAGTAAAACTGCGTTAAAATGTATTTTTTATATTAAACGCATGATTTGATGATGCAAAATTAAATAAAAAACATTTTAATTGGTTCACCCCCCCGGCCTCTATCCCCCTATAAATATGAATCCCAACCACGGCTTTGACGACCAACGATAAAAGACACATAGATAATCTACATTTGTGAACCAGGGCGATAATAAAAGCAATGATTTCGGTAGTCTATTCCTTTAGGAACTTCAGGAAGTACCATAGAACTAATAGAAAACGAATTGAATTATGGTTTTATTATTTAGAGTCTTTAATGTGAATATAATGCTGCCGTTATCTTCTAGAATTACATAGAGTGATGCTGATCTACTCTCATATATTTGGATTTTTCTTTGATTTTTGTTATTTTTTATTCGATTAAACGTTATTTTTAAAAAAACTTTTTAGGATAATTTTGGGTTGAAAATATATTTTAAAAAATTCTCAATTTATATTTTATTTTTTAAATATTATATTTTTAGATGACTTCAAAGCTAACTTTTTTTCAAATATAGTAAACAATATAACGTTCCGTCAAATCGCAGATTTCTTAAAATTCTCGAATATATTTTTAAAAACGCTTAAATATATATTCAAAAAAAATAAAAAAATATTTCTTAAAAATGTCTCATATAATACGAAAAATGAATTTAATTATTTAAAAACGGTTCAATCTTAAAGCTTCTAATGTTTACAGCGTCTCATGTATGTTTGTTCTCTCTCAGCCACATCTTTTTATTCATCTTGCATGAGTCTAGCTTGACGGAAAGATAAAAAAGTAGGATTTGAAATGATTCTGATAAATCAAGATAAATTATTTTTGTGAAATGAGAGCCGTTTGAAGATGCTTCTAAAACTCATTCAGGTTATAAATTATTTATAAAATTTAGGCCGGATGATTTATTGATTGCTTTAGCTACACAGCTCAAGCGTTAGACTTGCACAAATAAAACCATCAACGAAATAAAACTTTTTACCAGCATCAAAGGAGCACAATGAAAGACTTTTTTTTGAAGCAAAAACTACTACTCAAAAAACGAAGCACAAAATAGTTTTCTATATAAAAATATTCAAAATTATTCGTTGAAGATAGTCACCGACACTAGTATTCAACAAAACTATCCACCTCCTTCTTCCGATACCACCTTCAACTACAGACATTTCACTAGAGCCGCAGATTCACACTCCTCTCCTAACCAGCCAGCCAACATTGAAAGATTCCCAATAACGATAACATTACAAAAATATAGCTTAAACTACATCAAGATAACATATGAATTATACATTAAAAAACGAGAAAAACTATATAACTCATAAATACAACTAGTAAATAATTATATCAACTTAAAGCAACCTCCCTCTCCAATATAATCAAGACAAACATTCTTTTCCACCACATCAAACGCTTATTCCTTCAACTCAGACCCAACAAAAATTTACTTTAAAAGCAATATGAAGGTAAAAAATGATGAATACTTTCAGGGATTCCTTCTAAGAACAAGTGGGTACTAGAGTCAGACATGGTCAATGGGTTTATGAAAGTATTCATCCTTACATCTCGCTCAACTGTTTCTAAAGAAAAATTTAAACAAAAAATTAATAATTAATTTGGCTGTTTTAAACAGGGTTGGTCTTGGGTCTGGATAGAAAATTGAATACTTATCTTTGAGAAGATTATAAGTCAACGGACAGATGTGATTTTTTTCTAATTTAGATTCAAAATATAGTTTGGATAGGCGAGATCTGTGGACATGCAAACATGCCACAACGATCGGAGCTCAAAAATTTTTGGTTTATGTTCACCGATATTTTGTGGAATGCAGGAGTAAACGCCAAAAACAGCCAAAAAATTTGCTCGCTTCTTTTGAAGACAGAGCTGGCCCTATTTGTAGCTTGGTGCATATAGGCATTTTAATGAGTTTTAACATAAATGTTCATTTTTTATTTTGCTTTAAAAAAAATGTTATAGCTAGTTCAAATAACTTTGAGTTTGTTTTGTTGAAAATTCAAATTTCTCGAAAAATTTTCACCACGTATTTTAAGCAAAATTTTTATTTAATTTTAGCACAGTTACGACTTTAATTCATTAAGCCAGTGAGGCCATAGACTTTATCTCCACAAATAACTAACCGGTAAAAAAAAACAATGCCGTTTTAGATATTATTTCAATATCGACTAAGCGATATTCCAATGAATTCAACCACTTAAATTCCCTTTATGAGTGTTCATGAATTGCAGTTCCAATGGTGACAGCACCAAGTGAAATATATTTAAACCCTCGAGTTAGTAAGATGCTTTATTTGAATAAGAACTACGATTGTCTCATGATCATCGATCGAACTTAATAAGACCTTCCAAAAATTTTTAATTTATATAAACTTTACACAACGATGAAACAAGTATGCGAAAATAATTGCATTAACAATGATTAGTTAAATACAACTCAATCATAAGCTCTTTATATTGATCAGTCATGACGCTAGTTCATCTCCAACTAAAACATCTTGATTTTATAATCAGATATATTACATATAGGTATTTACAAATTGAAGATGTCTTGATCAGTCAGTGGTTGATGCTCATTGTATTCTCATGATTACGAAAATTAGACGAAATAAATATAAAATTATTCACAAAATTACATTATGATAATTACTGCAGATAATGTCTTTAATAGAAGCTTTTGAAGCTTAAAAAAATAATACATCAGGAGATGTAAAAGAAAATTCAAGAATGACATGGAAATTGGCGGCTATCTGCTGCATGATTTTAAAATTTATTCAGAAGGAGCATTTGTTAGGAGTGGTTTTGACTGCGTTAAAACATGACTTGCACACTCTTACAGGCAAGTTTAGATCTTGTTCGGGGCATGGAATACAGTGGTTTGTGCAGTCGTTGCAGAAGATTTTACCACACGACCTGAAGGAAGCGTTAAGGCACAGTATAAATATATCAAAAAAAATAATTTGCTGCGTTGCACATGATATAGCAGATATGATACAGCGCAATGGTACACAAACCTGCAGTGGTGTTTTCTGAGAGCAATCCAAAACTCCCTGTGGCAAGAGGTGCAGTGTGTGACGTGGTGGTCAGGCACCCACAACACCATGCGGTCTTGAGACTCTGATAACACCTCCCAACTCACAGCACTTCCTCCACTAGAGGCCGGACTGCTGCCGTCTGAGTTCTTCGAGAATTTTGCATTCATCATTAATTATTCAAAATTTTCTTTTAATATAAAAGCATTTGAAAGTTTTGCAAAACATAAAAGCCTAAAAACCTACCAGATCATCTTTGCAATCTTGTAAATCATGAGTAGCATCAGAGGCAACGAGACTCCGCAGATGTTCCACTGTCTTCATCAACTTACTTATCCTGCTCTCATACGTTCGTTGCAGTCTCATTACACCCCTCAACTCTTGGTCGTTGTGGATAGTGAGTCCATCAGTGTCTATCATGTGCTGCATGCCTCCTTCCCTGCTCACCTCGGGCTGTTAGAGGGAACTTATTAGAAATAAAACCATGGGATGTCATGGCAGTTTAAAGAATTTAATAAAGTTTAAATAAGATTACAAAAGAAATTTTGAAAATTAATGAAACGTAGATAAAAGCAGTATCATCATGGTTTATGTCTGCTTCCATACTAACAGAATATCTGATAAAAATATAATATTTGACTTCCAAATAGTGGCACACGCACCTGGGACACATTCTCATGATACTTGACTCTGAAGACTCGAGGCGAAGATGAAGAGAGATATTCAGACTTGAAAGGTTGAGAAAAGTCGAACGACTCATTAAGGATTTTTGGACTACTTAAGTGGTGCTGCTTCCTGGAGAGGTGGTTGTTCTTGATGGTGATGGGACAAGCTCTGTGGAGGCCTGTAGAGCTGGAAGACTCCTTCCTACTCCGTCTCAACTTATCGCTCTCGTTTCTTTCCCCTCGCTTACCTGCGTGTCATCGCATATCATGTTTTGTGAGAGATTGACAGATGGAATCATGATTGGAGATAATAAAAAAATACAAAAAATAGACTAGTAATCAATATTTAATTTCACATAAGAACTATAAATCAATTTAACAAAAATAGCTCTTTTCATTTAAATAAACGTATATATATATATAGCCTTATATGCACTTTAAATTTGACAGAGTTCTAAGAAGCATATAAGAAGACATGAGAGGTTGCAAAGACAGTTACCATGTGAGGTATCATGACTGAGGGACCTTCGACGAGACGACCTGGCCTCATTGAAGATGTCTGTATTATTATTATTAGTATCATTATTATTACTATTATTATTATTATTATTATTATCATCATTATTATTATTATTAACTCATTGCAGAGCGCACATATGTTTGCTGCATAAGCGGTAATGACTCAATAATAATCATTTGAAATCATTACAGCCTAAAAGCTATGTGTGAAACTCCAATCAACCTTCTTGAACATCCTCTTCTTCCTCCTCCTCCTCTTCATTATCTCCATTGTAATCCTTATAAGTCTCTTCATCATCATTGCACTCATTTACCACATGTGCTTCTCCTTCAATCAACCCATCACTCTTTCTCTCTTCCCCCTCCTTATCCTCCCCGGTAACATCTTCCTCACAATCATGTTTTTTCCCATTAATGTATCCACCATCATCACCACCCCCAGAATCATCACCATCATCATCTTCGTGACATCCGTCGCCATTAGTTGCGCCATTAATCGTGTGACGTTTAGTCAAACCATTCCGCATCTCAACATATCCATTTTTTTTCCTTTCAACTAGACGCAGTGATGATCTGCAACCAGTGACGTCATCGTCATCGCAGACGTCTGATTGGATGGAAAGGTCATCAATGAGAATGGAGCTGGAGTGGTGTTGTGTCTGAGAGGAGTATAACTGAGTCCAATACCGCATGTCTCTACTCATGCATGACGGTCTGAGAACCTGTGTGTATGTGTGTAAAATTATGTGTGCGTGTGTGTTTATGTGGTTCAAAACACTTTCATTAGTCATAGGAACCTTGTTGGATCGTTTATAGAGGGGGTTGATAAATCGAGGGTTGTTCAGAAGGAATGCCCATATAGATGCGCTCTTGTGCGGTTGTTTGTGCCTGCTCCTCTCGAGATCACTGTTGTACAAAAACTCGCCAAACAAACATGAGTAACAATGCTCCACCATTTTCACCTTCATTCAAATGTTGCCAATTAATCAATAATCGATCATTAAGTAGGTGAATCGATCGATTATAGTTAATAATGAACGTTTTATTAGAACAATATATCGCTCAAAAGCATTTTATAAACACTAAAATCATTTATATCCCTATTAAACATTCTTTTATCTCGATATTATAAAATGATGTAGCGCCATACTTTATGAGTTTTAAAAAAAGATAAAAGAACACACCAAGAAGTTCATGTTGAACTGAAAGGTGCATGGAAACTGGTTGAGTAACTGATGGATACAGTCTAACCACTGCAGAAAAATGGGTGATTTGTTATCGTAATCTTCCTGGCTGGCTATCCCTTGGCTACATCGGTCCGCAAAACGATGCCCAAACTCTAGCCACTCCCTCTCCACCAAGTCATGGAAGCCCTGTGGATTTTGGTTTATTCTAAGTGCTTGTGGAGAATTGAAGAAATATGAGTCTGAATGTTTCATTCACATAACATAATAATAATAATAATATTACTAATAATAATAATTAAAATAATAATATTAATAGTCATCATCAACAATATACGTACGTATAATAACGTTTGTATATCAATAACATACTCTCTTTAAACACACGAACATCAAAAACCACACCACCATCAGCATCACAAAATACACACAACCACTACACCATGCATGCTGATACCACACCAAATACTACAACAACCCCACCAAACACCCCAAAAACCCACACCAAACACTACAACAACCCTACCAAACACCACAACCACCACATTAGACAAACCTCGATAGTCCTATAATGGGGGTCCATGATAATCTGTGCCAAAGAGATGATCTGGGGTGTGCGGTCCCAGCCATCAGAACAGTGCACCAACACCGACCTGCCTTCCTTCTTTATGCTGTCAACCACCACCAATGAAGACTTGAGCAGGGATGACATGTACGAAAACCATTTGCTGCCTTCTAAACTGCTCCACCAACTGTATGTGTGTGTGTGTGTGTGTGTGTGTGTGTGTGTGTGTGTGTGTGTGTGTGTGTGTGTGTGTGTGTGTGTGTGTGTGTGTGCGTTCTATAGTCGTTTCATCACCATCATCGTTTTACGGGCGTTTTTATGCTAGCATGAGCTGGAAGAGTCGTTCACGTTCAATAATGAAACTCAAAATACTACAAGATGTGCAAAGTCGGTTGATTAGCTCAATGGAGCTTTGGTTTTGAACAGCAGCCAAATGTTAAGTTATTTGCTTGGGTCGTCATGTTAGGCTTGAAGAATCATATTGCTATTTATTTCAGTTATACATGATTTTTATGATTTTTTTAAAAATAAAATTAAATGAGTTCAAATCTATGAGAATGATGATTATAAAGCTGAAATCAAATGAATGAATATCAAATAAATAACTAAAAAAAACAAATTTGAAAAAAAACACACTAAAATTTAATAATCATCGTTATATTTCAATAAAAATTATTAAATACCAATAAAAACAAAAAAAAACAAAAAAATAATAATAATAATAATAATAACAACCATAAAACTACCAACCTGGAATCATCAACATTGACAGAGGACAGAGCTCGTAGCAGATTGAAACTCTTTTTGATGGCATGGATGTTGGGTAGACTCATGAAGACTACGTTCACATTGGGGTAGTACTCTGTGGCAATAGCACAGCGTGGGTGGTGTTAGTGTTATTGGATTTGATAGTAGTGTTAGTAATAATAGAAGTAGAATTATTAGCAAAAGAGGTAGGAGTAGTAGTTAAGGTAGAAATCAGTGGTAGTGGTGAAAGGAGTTTGATAAACACTACATTAATGCTTCCATTTGAATATATTTATCATATATTTATATCACTCCTTAAATCACCCAGTCTTATAATATATGAGTGAAAAAAAACATGCGCAAAGTTTGCTCAATTGAATGTTCAAACCCCAAAATCATGAAACTTATACAAAAATGATAACGGCTTGGAGCATGCCAATCATATAATAACTGATACAATAACTGATGACTCACCATCGCACTCAACTCCTCCTCCCTTAGCTCTGTTCACCGTTGCAGCTGCGAATGATCGAGCATCAACCAATAGCAGATCCTTGGTCAGTTCTGAGCACGTGGTTATTGAGATGCTAGTAATATTTGATGATTTGAAATTTTGGCAATCGATGCCGGGGTTTTTAGTATAAACGTTTTAGTACAAATATTGAGGTATATTTTTTAGAGGTATTCTAAGTACCTTTTATTTCAATAATTTTCTTTTTTATTCGTCAAAAACTGAGGATTTTAAAGATACGTTTATTATGGTAGAAAAAAACTAGAATTTTCGACGAATTCAACTTAGTCGTAATTCATTAGTATATTTTATATATTTTTGTTTTGAACTATTCTTGAAGTTGTTAACAGTAACAAAAAGGTTTATGGCAAATAATGTATGAAACTTTTCCTGGAAAAAACTTACATTATCAAGTGTTAAGATTATAAGAGTTGGTACAAGCTAAATAATACTTGAGAATTTGAATCATTATAAAAAACTTTGTGAATATGTATCAATGTATTTTTTGTTGTTAATACAAATATTCAATTATATTTTTCAAAAATTTTCATCAAACAATACTGTAACAAAACGTAGTAAAAAAACAAATATACAACACTCTACACCACCTGCATCAGATGCTTTGTTGTGGATGCCCTTCATCTCGAATGGCACGTCGGCTTTCGAGACGCCATTGAGAGACCTGGGACCGGGGTTGAGACGACATGATCGACCGATGCTCTTCAGGAACGTCTCATCACTGTTGTTGCGCCACCAAAACACACCCACATTCGGTTGGCTACTCCTTACCAGCACCAGGCCTGTTTCTGTATCTCTGCAGTGGGTTGTGTGGAAGGATAGAAGTTTATGATCGTATGGTTTTGAAGTTCACTAGGTTAAATATCACTATAAAAAGTTTATATATTGTGTGATGCCTAATATGAGTTTTGGTAGCGCAATCATTAGAATGAGCAAAGCAGAGAGAAATAATGTGACAAAAAAACAGGTTGGCATTATATAAATAAAATAAAAAAAAAAACACACACACACACACACACACATACACACACACACACACACACACACACACACACACACACACACACACACACACACACACACACACACACACACACACACACACACACACACACACACACACACACACACACACACACACACACACACACACACACACACACACACACACACACACACACACACACACACACACACACACACACACACCTCCACACGACAGAGGGGAATCGACGATGAGATCGGTACTTGCTCATATCAGCAATCATATCATCACTGATGCACCAGGGAACTATGTGGCTTTGTGGGTATGTGTCGCATATTCTGTTGGTTTGTGCCTTTGGTTTAGTTTATGGAATAAGTATAACTTAAATATTAATGATGATAGTAATAATTTCCAATCCATTATAGCATGGAAAGAAATATAGAACAATGAGGATGATGATAGTAGTAATAATTTCCAATCCATTATAGCATCACTTGATACTGTAAGCTAGTTTTCCTTTGTGTCTTTTTTAAAAATAAATACTTTTTGTTTGTTGACTCAACACTGTTAAAACTATTATGATAAATAAAGCAATTATTCAGGGTAGGTGAAAAAAGGGATGTACTGAAAAAATAAATGCTACTCATAATAAAAGCAAATAAATGAGGTAAATATTGATGAAATATATTTCAATCATAATTATGGCAGGAAAGAAAAAGATTTGCAGATTAACCAAATTACTGGTAATAATGAGAAATAACTGAGATAAATATTGATAAAATAGACGTTACTCATAGTTGTGGTTGGCATGGCAGATCCTCCAGGCCTTGGTGTCAGAGTTGAGGTTGAAGCCCATCCTTGTTACTTCCCTATCAAATACAACATTCTTCCTTTCCAGCCATACTGCAATGTGGAATGAGTGCTTAATAATTTATAATAGAATCTATATTGTGAGTTATATAAAAAGTTATAAAAATTTAAATTTTTATTCCGATGAAGCTTTTTGATATATTTTCTATACCATCATCAGACAACTTCGATAAAAACTAAATAATGAAAACTAAATTATTATTAAGAATAAAAGCTCCGTTATGATTATAACACTCATTTGTGTGATCACTTCATCTCATAACAGTGCCTCATAATACAGGTTTTTCTTACAAAATGCTTCAAACATATTCTCAATACAACTTTTTGTTGTGGTTTATACAATCACATAAAGTTTTGGATTAATAATTGAAACTCTAGTGGCACCAACTATGAGTTGCATGCCATGCTTAATGGCTCACAATGGTGGTTGATGGATTAATTATTTTAATTATGAACTGTGTGAATATGAAGCTTCATGCTATTAATTGCGAAAAAATTCACATTTAAAACTCTTCAGTTCAGCAAGTTAATAGCTTTGTGCAGTAAATTTTTTCACAAACCTTCATTAAAACTTGTTTTGTCTTCTAAGAAATAAAAAATTAAAAAGTTTTAAGTTTGTAGAGTAAAGCTTTTAACCGCAAATCTGACATTATAAATTGAATTATAATTTTAAACATGCAATTGCTTTACTTACAAATAAAATTTCAGTGTATAGCACTTTATAAATTTTTTTTCCCTTAACTATATTAACTCATTACACCTCTATAAAAAATTCACAACACTATTATTTTAATTATATTCATCACCAGCATTTTAATTAATTATGCATAAAATAAATAACAATAATTATATAATTTTTTATAAACATCTTACGTATCTTTTTTTTAAATTAAATTTTCTTGATTTTTATTGTGAAATGAGGAAGATTTGTGATACATATATTTTTTCAAAAAACTAAAATTTTCAAAAAATTTTACTTAATCAAACAAAATTTAAAAAATTGAGTAATTATATAAATAAATAACACAACATACACTCCACAAGATTTGAGACCATATTTTAAATGAAACAATTCAACTCACACTCAGATTGTGAGCGATGGAAGGAAGGGTCGAGGTGGATTTTGTCAGTCAAACACCAAGCACAGAATGTGAGAGCAAAGCAAGATGGAAGTCTTGTAGCAGAGAGCATTAAATCAGCCAACCAGCCCATCCAACGTGTGCATTTGTCACTGGTCGAGAAAAAGCATCTGGAAGTTTAAATGGAGCTTATAAAAGGTAACTCAGAGCTAACATCAAATTAGCTGCGTAAAATCATTTTTCTATTTGTTTGAAGTAAAAATTGTGAAGTTTACTTTGAATAAAAATCACCTCATATAAATATTGTTTAAAAATCGTAAGAATTACTTGAATGTTTTTCCATCTTTACAAAAGATATTGAAAGAGACGAGGCTGCAGTTTTCAATGTAGTCAATGAGACCTAGAGGCAGATTAAAAAGGAGAGAATTGTGTTCAGACACGAAAAGTCTGAAGTTGCTAAGAGCAATGATTCCATTGTTCATAGACCCTATGTACACCACATACTCGCCTGGTACCAAACTAAAAGGGATTTTAAGTCCTTCTTGCTCAAATATTGTGGACTTTTTGGGATAAAAATCATTGAAATTCACTTCTTCAAGACTGTGGTCTGGTTCACTTCGATATGAAGATGAAGATATATAGTTTGTTTTTGGAGTGGATACCTGATATTTTAGCAAATGTGTTATGTATAAATCACAAAAAAAGATAATTATTGATATAATGGGAAAAATATTTTGATACTTTTTTATTCAACTAAAATTTTCAACAAATTTAACTTATGATTATGACTAAGCTGAATTTGTCGAGAATTTCAGTTGAATAAAAAAAGTATCAAAATATTGCCTCTTTTTGTGAAGTTATTTTTAAAAACAATTAACAAAACATTGATACATGATGTCTCTAAAGAATAAAATAACTTACAATTTCCATTTGCAAAATTATAACCACCAAGATATTTGAATTATTAGTAAAATTTCAACAGAGCAAAATGTTTGAAGTGATGGTGATAGCCCGGATGTTAAAATATTGACTTGTTAACTTTAACGTCGTCAACAAACAATTTTAGAGAGCAAAATATAAAATAATTTAATGTTTAAAAGCAATGCAAGAAATGCGAGAAAAGCTAATGACACTTATGGATAAGAAAGCTTTTCACGATGCCATTGTTTTGATTTTTTTTCTTGAAAGGATGATCATTAAAATACTAAGCGCTTAAATAGTCAATTTGTGAAAAAATACAGAAAACTAAATATTAATTTTTTTTTCACTGTTTCATATTTTAAAATTTTTCTTAAATATTGTTGGTTTATGAAAACGTTCAATAATCACTTCTCTCACGAAACGACGCAAATGCTACAATAAATATAATATGGATTATTCAATTATAAGTGTAAAAAAATAAATATAGATTTCATGTTTTAAAGCTAAATTGGCCAAAAGTATCTATGATATTGATCAAAAATGTATCATATTCCAAGATGATTTTATTAATTGATAAGAGAAAAATGTTTTCCGATATATACTTATATACATCAGATGAATAATCAGTCAATTTTTAAACAAATTTTTGCTTTATATTTTGTATAATCAAGTGTGAACTTTTTACCTAAGTTTGAGAAAAATGTCTGACTTTAAAAAATATATTTTTTTTTAACTTAAATTTTACATGGAAAATTTTATAAAAACTAAATATTAACTTTAAAATGTATTTAGTTAGTTTTGTTTAGCAGTGAACTTGAAAAGTGAAAATGATTTTTAAGCAATTTTTCAATTCTGTTACGGGACAAGAACTTGAAACTAACAAGCAAAGCAATTTAATTAGTGCCCAAAATGACGAAAAACCTAAAATATCAAGATCGCGTGAAATCGAAGTCGATATAAAAAAGCATTTAGCTTCTGAAACAGGAAAAGACAGAATATTAGCAGTGTTTAACAGAGATAAATCAGATATTATTTCACCACAGTTCAGGTTCGCCTGCCAAACCGCGATTAACACCGGTAATCATATTGTTTCCATGTGATATTGTAAAGAGCATTTATATATAAGAATATGATTTTAATTAACTTACTGTTTAAAAGTGTTCAATTTGTAGGTATAATAACTTTCATCGTATGTTACTTTTTTGGAGCTCAAGCTGCAGGCAACAAATTTATTGAAAAACATAAACACAAAACCTTCAACACTAAATTCAATGCTTTGGTTAGTGATCCTTCACTACAATATTACCATCATTTAATCATTCAAACTTTCAACTTAGTCTGTTATGCAATAAATTTCACTTTATTAAATACTAAAATTCATGCATATAAAAGCTTTTCATTAAAAATTATTTGAAGTTGATATAAGTTATGACAAAACCACAGAGGACTTACAATGACAGAATGATGTTTGGAGGTCTGAGGTTCGGAATGAGAATGGGAGTTAAAACTGGCATTTTCACATGGATTTTCATGTGGGGTTATTTAATATATTTTAGATTTTCTCTCAATCTAATCATCTTTCAAGTACCCAATTTTCAGATTTTTCTTTTTTTAATATTTTGTTCGACTCATTTTTTATATATTTAATGAAAAAAAAAGTTCACATGATTTGAATAAATTAAAAATAAAAGCACCCAGTTTCTGATATTTATACTATCAGTTTCAACTCAATCCCATCCATTGTATAATAGATTTCACTATTCATTATATAATCAAATATATATTTCTAGGTTCTCTTCTCAGCTTTTTTCCACATACAACAACAAATCTTCATTCACAGATTATACTCTGGCTGGAGGTCAGTAGATTTTTTACAATTGCATAAACAATTTTATGATTATCAATTGTTCAGATGGTTTTAATTTCATAACACCAATAACGATTGATTTGTTACTATTTTGACATTATTATTAATTCCATTTTTTTTTTGACAGTATTAATATTATCATTAATAATTGGAATATTTCCATAATTGTTATCAAAATTTTTAGCTTTTATTAGTTATTATTAATTTTTTTTTTGTAATGATCATAATTAAGGGAACCAATCTAATTACACACAGCACAATAAACAACCTCATAAAAACCTCAAAAATACAGCCATCACATGTGGTTTACTAAGAATGAACCTGGGTCTAAAAGGTTTGGTTGCTGGATCAGTGATTGGGACTGTTATTGGGTTTGTATAGCATTGTATGAGTTACATCATTTTCTCTTTTATTCAATGGTAATGAGTTATAAACCTGTGGTTATGTTTATGTAGAAAGATGGACATACTGTGTCTTCATATACACTATATATATATGAGGTTTCTAAATATTGTAATAATCATCATTGTTTTTTATTCAAAGTTATTCTTGGCTTAGACTTTGGTTTTTTCTAAACCATCTTCACTAGGTTTTAGGCTTGAAAATTGATTATAAAACAACAGAAAAACTAACGTTGAAGACATGAAATTTCATATTTCAGCGTGTTGTTTTTTAAACATTGTTTAATAGACTTATATAAGACACAGATGGATTAGCGCTATGATATATAGTGATGATCAACAGAACCGTGGGAGGGGTTGGTATAGTGGGCATGTTGAAGTTGCAGAATATGACACAAGAAGAACGATATCATCAAGAACTGTTCGACAAGTATTTCCTTTTAAGGTCTGTTCATCCAACTCAAGCAAGTGGACGCAAAACGATGATGATGATGTATCTACCGATATTGTATTTAATGTTACCCTCTTTGTTGTGCGGTGTATAGAATTTGATTATAAAGACGCTTTAAATTAAATTGAATATTATAGGTATAAATTTATGGTAAGAATACATTAAATAGGAGATATCAATTAGCCAATAATAAATTCACTAGACACAAAAGATATAATCAACAACGATAATTTAAGTTAATTTACCAAAAGTTCAGCTCTTAATGGCTTGCTTCTACCATATAAATTCAAAATTGTATGATTAATGAATTCAAATATATTTCGCGTTTTCCATATATATATTTTTTTCAAAATTTCAATAAAATTATTCAATTAATTATTTGAATATTTTAAATTAATTTTTTAATTGAATTTAAAGGAGTTTCAATAACGTTCCCAAAAAGAGTGACGAAAAGGATGTGGTATCTGTGCCACCAGAGGCTAACGCAGCGTCTTAAGAATTTAATAGCATTCACTGTTTTATTTACGATCAAGAATTTCTTTTTTTTTATTACATCTTATTATTATCTTAAAGTGAAAGTCACTGAAGTTGTACAACAAAAATAACATTATGTACTTCAATAAACTTGAAAAAGTGTTTCCATATTGAATATTTGGGAAAACAACTTAATCTGGTGATAGTTATAAAAATATTTCCATAGTGCAATGAGCTTAAAATACGTTTGAGCGGTTCACCATAATATGAGTGTTATGGACTAGTTGAGATTTTCTACAATATTACATTGATACGGCGTAGACTGATTTAAAGACATCATATGATTGGAATTCAAAAATTTGTCTGCTCATCAATTATACCATTGAGATCTTTATAAAAAATCTAGTTCTAGAATAATATACAGCACTAAAAATTCATACAGTACAGGTAAGTTTTAAATAGACATCAAAAAAAGTCAGCGTTGTTGAACTTGCTCGGTATTTTGTGCACCCTGTAAGTCTTGTGTTTGCTGATGTCCTCAAAGTCCTGTCTGGATTGCCGGTCGAAAAACTTCGCCTTTAGCGGTTAATAAATAAATTAACTAAGGAAATATGTGTGATCATTTATAAGCAATTTTTATAAAAGTTTGAAACTGTTAAAAGAAGAAACAACATATTTAATGAAAATTCACAAATTTTTAAGAATTAACTATAAATGCACGTTACCTTCCAAAGCATCAGAATGAAGAGGAAAAGAATGGAGAAAGCAGCAATGATGGACAGTACAACTTCCATCCACCCTATTTCCAAGCCATCATTGTTTTTTGTCGCCAGGCCCACAAAGGTTTGTATCTAGTAACATCGATCATGCTCATCATAACAATGTTCATAGAGACAATAAAAAAATCGTGATAATCGCTAACAATTATAAATATACGAACGGAGCTATTTATAAAAGACAGTGAGCACAGAATTTCGTTAACATGCCAACTAAACTATATCAACACTTCAGGCACAACTTTGAGAGCACAAGCAGCGAATAGTGGGCAACGTGAGGCAGTCGATAAATAGGCATTCACTCTTGCATGTCTGCGCATGTAGAAAAGTGCAAACCCACTCACGTTTTTTTTTATTGCTTTCGATCAAATCATTTAGGGAAATGTTTGCACTGCCAGTCTTCAATATGGCATTCTACTGCTTTTAATGAGCCTCATCAAACGCTACAAATGGTATGAAACTCAAACTTATACAAAACAATGAGAATGCATAGAAAAACACGACAATCTTTATATCAAGCAACATGAATGCATACTAAAATACCTTAATATCTTTCGGCATCCAAATGGAAGCATTGACCTTGTAAGGGTGATGAATAATCTCAAACACTCCTTCTGAGGTCAACATGAAACCTTTGAACTTTGACCGCATCTGCAAATGCAAACTCAACCTTATAAGTGATTAGGAGTGAAAAATATTTAGTATTTGGGTCAATTTAGGTAAAAATTATTTTGTATGCACTCTAAGCTATAGGAAAAAACATCCATTGAAAGACCTTAGAAACAGTGTCGAGGTTGAGCACAGCTTCGACTCTCACAACAGAAGAGTGAGATTTGAACAAATCAACCACAGTACAAGTGATGTTTGACATGTGCACCTCCCACTCTGAACAGTCCTGTTGGTTTTTGGTGCCCTAATGTCTCAATAACCAGAAATATCATTAGGTGTTTAAATGATACTAGCTTTAGATTATATAAATAGTATATTTGAACGAGTCATACTTGTTTGTGTGCATGCGTTTGGTTGGAGAGTGCAAGCTGATGTGTTCTTCTCTGCGGGGAGTTGATCAAATTAATAATCCGATAATTGGCTTTACAGTAAGTTTACGCAACATTTAGAGTAATATATTTTATAATTATCTATTGTTTGTATAATTATGAAATTATATTTTAAAATTTCTCTCGATTAGAAAAAAAATTTTTTAAATAATTTATAAGTTAAAATAGGTTATAGTAAAAAATTTAAAATATTTTGAATACAATTTTAAAACCGGAAAATGGTTGTCATGGAAACAGGAAACGACGTCATCGCCATGAGTGCCCTTGAGTTGTTGAATGATGGTGAAGGCTGAGAAAGGTGGTGTCGAAGTTGTATTAATAGACTGTGTTAACAGGCTCGTTGTCTACATATGAGCAAAAGTTTATTTTCAGAAAAATAAATCTTTTTATTCGTATTTCTTGATAAAAATTTTTGATATAAAGAAAATATTCTGAATAATATTTTAATATAGAAACATAAACCCAAAGTTTAACTCAGAACAAAATACTTTGAAAATTAATTTAAAAAAAGATGATAGGATAGAAAACTTAAACACTAGTTTTAACTAATCAAAGTACCAATGAAAAAATTATTCAAACAAAACCCACGATATAGAAGAGAGGAAGAAGAGCGGCAAGAAATGAATGAAGGCCATTTTATCGTCATCTTTCCTTCAATGATGATTCCTGGACCTGCGTTGTACACCTGTGTGGTTTTTTGCGTGTCTGTCTGTATATCTGTGGTTTTGCATTTATGTAGCTGTTGATAACTCTATTATGTTGTTAATTTATTCTCCTATTATCAATATAATTTACTCTAAATGTTTCATTTTATTCCATTATAACTTTCCAATCATGAGGGAGAGCATTTGAGTTGGGCCATGCGCATGTCCGTACGCATATTAACAGTGCTATCTTCGTATGCACCCCGTATGAATAATAACCTCGTAGAGATGAACGAACGAAGGCAAGGACTCATCGAAGGAAGAGAAGTTGTTAGAGTATAGGAGCTGCATGGGTTGGGGAACTCTGGAATGGTGTGGTGGTAGTATTAGGGTTACAAATCCATAAAAATATTACAGCCATAAAAAAGCTATTCTTTTAGTTCAAGGCTATTAAAGATTGCAAAGCTAAAGTACCATTTAACTCTGTAGTATGTTAACTATCAGGTTTTGCGATTGTAAAGTTTCACAAAGCGCTGATGTGTGAACTATAAGAATAATACAAAATAACTATTGTATAAGTCTATAACCCAAAACCGATAATTAGGCTAATTAGAACTAGTGTAGTGAAACATTCCCACATCAGATAATAATGTATTATATATATAGATAATAATGTATATATAGTACACTACTGCTTTAAACAAACCCTTTAATCTCGAGCATGATGAAAGCATAGGCGGGTAAAGATATGTTTACAAAGTTTGAAGCTAAGTCTGTAGACTTTTCTGTGTTCGAACTGATGAGAATGTTTTTGAAACTGGTATTTGTGATGTAATGAGGTATTTATGAAGCGCTTTTGCTTATAGAGAAAGCGCTTGCTACAAATTTAATGTAGCGAAAAAACACTTTGGAAAGGATTCAAACCCGATAACTCAAAATAATTAGTCTAATGCTTCACCAGCTGAGCTATACCGGCCTATTTCTATCAATTCAATCAAATACTGACACAAACAGTTTAATCTTATGATACTTGACTTTTTGTCGTTAGATTATCATGTTCATCTGCACAATTACATTGTATTTATAATTTAAAAAAACACTGAAGAAATTACATTTAATTTCAAGGCTTTTACTCAGTTTAATTACGTAGTAAATGAAATATTTTGTACAATCATAATTGTATACTGGATTATAAACGCTCAAGTAAGTTTTTTCTTATAGTTTACTCTGAGTTCAAAGGGGATTGTGTGCAGTTGAGCTTAGCTTTGAGATGATGACAACTCAACAATTGATCGGAATACTTGCTTGAAGATTATTTTGTATATATAAAAATACTATGTTATATATTAACTTTATCATTAGTATTTTTAACTTAATGAGTTTCAAAATAACAATCTATATTTATATAAATATCCTTTCTCAGTAACTTGAGCTTTGTGAACTGATAAACTTATAAGCAGAGTGAATTGATTTAATCATATTTTGTGTAAGCTAATACCTTAATTATATTGAACTAGGAATAATAATAGTTATAACTAGGAATATCAACTAGTAATAACCAGGTTCATAAATGTGCATAATTTTTAACTAATATGAACATTATGAGGCATTTGTACCTATTGACAATGAGCTGGAAGTCCAATGTGGAGGTTTGAGCGGGAACGTTTCCACTCGACAGATGGAGCTTCATGGTTGTCTGGAGTTGGATGTTCAATGCTTGAGATGAAAAAGATGAGGAGAGGGGACAAAGCAAAGAGAATGACTATTTTAAAATGATTGTTCGAAGTTATTTTTGATTTTGAGGCTCAAAATAGTTGTAAATTATTTTGTTTAAAAAGAAGACAAAATGTTTCTAAAAAAAAATTCAATTTGAAAATATTTTTAAACTCTTTGTACACAATGAACGAAAATGAATTAGAACTGTTTGATGGTTTTTGAAGGGGTTGCCCAGATGACATTGTATGTAGTTGTATGAAGGTTGATGGAGAAGATGCTGTAGTAGTTGTTGGTCTGATATTTGTGGTTCTTGTTGTTGGGAAGTTGTTTGGTTGTTGTAGTAAGAGCAATGCACTTCATCCTGGAATGGAAAAATTTTTGAAATATTAATTTTAAATATAAATAATAATAATAATCATGATGATTAATAAATAGATTAAACAAAAAATTTAGCTTTTCATGAATTTTCGTTCAATTTGATTATCTCCAAACATACATTCATTTTTTTCATTTCATTTGGTTTGTTAGTTATATCTTTTTTATTTATTTTGTTTTTCAATAAAAGAAATGACTTTCTTAAAAAACTCAGCTTGAATGGTTTAAAACTATTAAACTAAAATAAGGATGTGAATTGGAGTCAACCACGTCATAATCTTAGTAGTAATTTTATTGTATGAACATTCATTCATAAAATCAAACCATACAATTAGTAGTGATTTCTAAACATTTATAAAAAAGCCAAACTTGAGTACGAAGGGCTACAAAAGCAACGCCTGTGGGAAGGAGGATGGTGAGAAGAGTTTCATAGGCATGCTCCCCATTGTTTGCCACACCTACCACCATTTCTAAGTTTTCATTGCTGTTCAAGTTGTGGTAAGACTGGGTCCTATAAGTTGGGTGTAGTAATATTTGATGATGATTCTTCAAGTCTGACATGAATATTCAACATAGAATCACTTTTCAAAAATTTTTAATTCTACGAAGCTTTTCGTGAGTCGAGCTACCATCATGAAGTCTTTGGAAATGGTGAATAGTAACAATACACACATATACATGTCTATTTATAAAATTCACCAGACAACACCAATTTGTTTCACACATACATCAAAACATAACTACAAATACCAAAGAATAGTTTTATCAGTTATAGAAAAGGCATGAACTCTGGAAACTGAATACAAAAGACTAGTAACTAAGATACAAAAAACAGCCTTCCCTTCAATAACTTACGTCATTGGGGCATGGATTTTTTGGTAATTAAGAACGTAACAAGCTGAAAAGAATACAAACGTTGGCATCAAAATTGATGTTGAAAACGCCAAAAAGCCTTTTATACTGAAGAATTCTAAACAATGGGAGTATGGCCACAAAATTTAATGTGTACATGCAAGGCTAATTGTATTTCAAAAAACTCTAACATGGAAGAGAGACAAATATTATAAATACTAATATAACATTTCAACTACAATAACGTTGATGAGAGAGACAGATATTATTAAAGTTTGAAAAAACTCCACTAGAACAAAACCTTAAACATATAACTACACACACGCTCACTAGTCTAACAGCTCCACACGGACTTACATTGAGGCGTGCACAGACAGATCAGGATGACAAACAAAATCATCCCCGCAGTCTTTTGTGAGGGGAATCTGTGTGGAGTTATCAAGTGCTTTGATGCTATTTTGTGTGTTCAGTGGTGTTGAATTTTTTTACTCATGTTATGTTTGTAAATGAAAAGCTTCGTACTTTCAAATAAAAACTAGTAATGCTAAAAAATTTGTTATTATTGGGTTTAAGAATAAAAATAGTTAAATTTATTCCACCATTTGGTTATATCAACCTAATTAATATGAATTTTTTAAAAACAATGATAAAAGTTTCAAAACAGGAGCTTCACCTTTATTGAAGTCTCGTTGGCTTCGAGACCATTCAACACCGAGCCAAAAGTTTCTGCATTATAACCAATATTTTTAATTTAATTCTGTTATAATGAAATTCAGTAAAATTTAAAAAGTTACTATAGTAGCATGAGTTCCATGCTTTTATAGCCCGCTTAAAAATATTTCGGGTCAAACCGTTTTTTTGGGAGACCAGGTCATAGACGAGCCTCACGTTGATTGGTGAGAACTTGTCTCTCAGTCCATTCTGATTGGTTGGTGTTTTGAAGGTCATAAATCAAAATTTGAATTGGTTAATCATACCAAAATATAATGAATAAAACAAAAACATATGAATAGAACAAAAAATATAGATAAATCAAAAATTACTCATAAAAAATAAAAAAATATGGATGAATCAAAAAATAATCATAAAAAATACAAAGAATACAATAAAACAAAAAAAGTTATAAATAGAACGATGAACAAACACATGCCTTGACAGTGAAGGATACATTGAAACATTTTCGAACTCCTAGTCTCAATCTAATCTTTTCTTTAACCCCTAATTTTCTCAAGTCTGTATTTTTGTATTGTTCAACGTTGTTTGAATTATCATTAGACGAACTATTCCTTTGTAGTCCATCAGTTTGATAGGTCTCTGTTTTTGAATTTCTACGTTTTCTATCTACTTTTTTGGATTTTTTCTTTTTTGTTTGAACGACAATAATTCTTGACCCATAAAGAGATTGGATGTCAAAGTTCCACGAGAGTTTTAAGGCTGTGAAATATGTATAATAAATCGAGATAAAAAACAAATTTTCAAAAATCTTTACAAAGTTTTTGAAATTAAATTATTTAATATGTTATGTTTTTTAAAAAACTTTTAAAGTTTACTATTCTAAGTTAGTTACTGAGCATCAAACACCTTACATATAATATTGGCCACTCCAGCACCCCTGTACTGCAAACAAGTCTCCACTCTGAAACTAATTAGATCAATATTGTACAACCAAATTAATCTATAAAACTCAGTAATAAGGTTTCTCAAAAACTTGGTAACCAATTGAAAATCCCACTAATATAACCATCCAGCTAACCAAGCGACGTTTGAAGTATTTTCTAAGTCATAACAGAGGTCCAAATCGATGGAAGGGGGTTCAGAAATCATGGTTTGGTTCATTTTTATGACTGGCCTGCTCCTATGGTTAAAAAAATAGATTGATTTGTAGATGGGTTTACTAAAAGAAAAGAGAATAATATCTGACTTCACAAGGAAAACACTGTTGGTGAAGGGGTTACCAATGAACACGTCTGTATGCAAGACACATGTGTTTTAATTCACAACCAAATTTTAATGCAGCTTAAACAGCCAAAAAAAAATATACAAAATTAAAATCAGTAGATCCAATAAAAAATATGAATGTTAATAATAATATCAATGAGGAACAACAACCAGATGAACCAACAATGGACGATTAAAATTAGTAGAACCAATGAAAAAGATAAATAATAACAATAAATAAAAATAAAAAGAACAAAAATAAAAAAAAAACAAACTCACCCGGATACCAATTTTTGTCCACGTCAGGGCCTCCTAGAATAGAAAAACCGAAGCCAATAAAAGTATCCCTACTTGTGGGTTGGTTAGCAGCTGCTGTGATTGGTTGAACATGATCAGTTAAGAAGCCATCGTGAGTACCGTAATGGATATACACTGTCCCTCCTTCATCGTCGTATGGGGCTCCAATCGCCACGTCTGTGTTCAATGGTCTTTGATTCTATTGCGTTTTGAGATTGAATTTACAGGTTATGAGGTATATGTACAAGTTACAAACTTTTGTTTATTTTTATTCACATTTTATTAACTTGTAAAATTGTATTTTAAAAACAAGCATAAAAGGTACCCTCAAAGCCATCAATGTTGACATCTCCAATGTTGGCGATGGAAAAGCCAAATTTGGAATTGTTCTTAGAGGAGGATGACAAGATAGAAAAATGATGGAATAAACGTGTCTGTAAAATTATTTGTAAAATAAATAAAGGTATTTTATAAAAATTCCGAATATGAAGTCTATCAGCGTAATGAATATTTTTATTCTCAAAACTATAGCTAAGACAATTATTTCCATTAAATTCTCGAGTATCTAATACAAGTTTATTTTGAATTTATTCATAGCGACAATGCATTTAAAACTAAAATGGTGTTTTAACCTGATCATTGTACAGATAAACATAAACACGACCCACGTCCAGCAACCCTTTCTCACTGTGAGAAGGGGCTCCAACCAACAAACACACACTCGGAGCAGAATTGGTGCTGTGTACAAGTTTAGTGGTTATATTATTGATTCATAGCAAGGTATTTTTCAAGAAGTGTTCAGTTGTGCTTCTGCAATCAATCATCGGTTTCAATTGTTTTCCAAATTAAACTGTTTGCTTTTAATTCAACTGAATCACAGTACTAGCAGGGAATTTTCAAAGCATACAACGTTCTAATATGAATATCCTACCTGGCCTTCATGAAGCTTCCCACTGCTAAAGAATGACCAAAATACTCACCCAACTGTTGTATGCGTGTTTGTTTCAAATTTTTATATATTAATTAACTAACAATAAAAAAAGGTTACGTGTGTAATAATATAAAGTTCATCATATTGTTATTTTCTAATGAAATATTGACATTTTTTTAAGTTTCTTGTTGTTTTTTTTTCAAAATATAATGTATTTATCATTAAGTCATTGAAGAATTGATAGCAACCTGAAAACCCTCAAGCAGTTGCACTTCTTTCATATCAGCGCTCAAGATCCGCACCTTCAGTGAAAAACCTTTGACCCAACCATGCAAAGACATTAATTCACGCACACCTGCCCACAATCTATACACATCCAACAAAATTTAATCTCACACAAAACTTTTAAAAACACATAAAATAAGACCCACAAAACTAACCTGCCCTTTCAAACTGCCTCCTCTCGGCACACCAACAATCATAACTACATTCGGTGATGACAAAATATTAGTAAATCTTTATAGTTTTTTTTTGAAGTTTAACTCAACTTGTTTTTTTGAAAATATTAATTCAGATAATCTAGAAATTTTGTTCTTTCCTCCTATTATTGAAATTTTGTGGTTTTTTGAACACTAAAAACATATTAAAACAACAAATATATATTTTATTATGCTCTATATAATAATAAAATCTTTTGTGATATCACCCAAAACACCTCGGACCTCATCAAAACATTTCTTTTCTGAAAACACCTTTGAATCCATCCAAAACACCCTTTTTCCACCAAAACACTCTTCCTCTTTAAACAACCTTCCCTCATTAAAAAACACCTCTGAAATCACCCAGAACACCCTCACCCACATGGCTGGCCATCAAGGTAGGCTACTTCTACAGCATACCCCATGAGTGAGTTGGAATGTTCCATGAGGGGGGTCTGTTTTTGAGACTCATGAAAGGAGTATGTGGATCGAAGGTCTTCAACGTCATACAGAAACACCTGACCTGTGGTGAGGTCATTTGGGGTTTGTCTTTTTTTAGGTTGTGTATTCGTTGTTGCTACGATCATTAGTGAATCAAAAGACAACGACAAACAATGACATCATGGCCATGTAGTGTAAAAGGTGTTTTTGTGGAATGGTGGTTTGTGTTGGAACCTCTGGGTGTCATTAAAAAGGCTCTAATGACTACGTCATCTTGTGAAAGAAGAGGGTTTTAGATTTATACATCAAATTGATTATTCAAAATACTGAAAACTTGTTAGTACCATTTGAAATGTTTTTTTGACTAATATTTCAAAATTTTTTCACTTTTCCACCATTAGTTCGACAGATATGCGCCATTAAAAAAAAGGCGTGTTTTGAAGAAAACTGAAAAGGGCGATTTTCTCGGCTCGTATTCACTTGTTTTTCGAGAATTATACCTTAAAATGATATTTTTGATAATTACTACAAGTTGGCATCATGAAAACCGCCATTTTGTAAAATTCCATGATACCCCCCTGTGAGGTTTTTCGGCGAAATGAAAGTTGGCAAAAGATGGAAAATGTTAATTTTATGAAAAGTGCATTCAAAAAGAAGAATTCCGGTGAACAATTTTTCACTTTTTCACCATTAGTTTTTTTTCTGATTTTATCAAAAACTTTGCGGTTTTTTATAAGACATAAGTTTCAATTTTCGCTTCTATTATTTCCAAATTTATCATTTTCACTAAGATATGCCAAGTATAAAAAAACCATTGATAACATAAGATTTTCAAACCTTGCCAAAAATAACTTCCTACAGCTCCTATTATAGCGTGCTTGCCATCCTGTTGTGTTGAGTTTCGTTGTATTTTGAATTATCCAAGTGATTTTAGAATTTTTTGATAATTTTGTTGTGGTGCGTGATTTCTTTTGATTCGTGATCGTTGTTCTAATGTTTTCGTTGTAGTGTGTTTTTGTGACATCAAAATCCATCACGTAAGTACAAATAACATGGAATCTTACGTTAGTGAGTTTGGCACTAAAACCAGCTTGGCAATGACCTTGGTTATTTTGACCTAATGATCCTTTGGGTGAAAGAGTTCAATTTGTCGTGTTATACCAGTGTTAATAAAACTCAAAAAATTTTTAATAAAATTAAAGTGGGGAATAATAAAAATTAAAAAAAATAATAATGAAATTACTTTTCTTCTCATTATTATATACATTCTATTAGAATATATATGTTCTTTAGTTGTTAATAACGTTGTAAGTGTGCAATAAAGAATCTAATGTTTTACGATAAGGTTATGTTTATCTGAGTTTATAGTTTATTTAGAAATAAATGCATCGGAAACTGCCCATTTTTGAAACCTTACAACGCGGAGAAATAAATAATCTCATATCTAATGCTTTACGTTCACTGCTTATCAAGTATGGTTGTTTCAAAGGCGTTTGAAGACTTCATTCTGTAAACGAGAAGAGATACTCAATAAAAACCATGAAGGCTGTTTGAAGTTTTAAAAGTTCTTACACTAACAAATTGAGTTTTAAACCATGCGTTTTCTAACCTTTTTGTGGGTTGTGTATGTGAAAGAAATATGAAGAAAACTGTGTTTAATGTACTTTATTTAAACGAAGCTCTTCAAAACTTGTAGTATTATTATCAGGGTTATTGTTATACGGTTCATGAAGGAGTTTCATATGATGTTAATAGCAAATTATTCTAATAATATTTTTCGATATAATTTTGAAACAGTGTGAAATAAAAGAAGTTGAGAAAAATTCGTAAAAAATTTGAATTAAAACAACGTTATAATCTTCCGATAAACTCTGATATATGAAAATCAAATCTAATAGCATTATGTAAAAAAATAAAGTAATAATAATAAAAATAATAATAAAAATAATAAAATAATAATAATAATACTCAATAAAACAGTTTAAAACGTTAGAACTTTATTACAATTAGCATTAAAGTTCTGATCATTATCAAAACCTCTTCAGATGTTTGTTTTAATGAATTCATTACATGACTTGATTGGCATTTCTGATCAGTTGAATGCGATTTGATGCATTGTAATTGGTGCTTTTGTGGTTCTAGTTTTTATTTTCTTGGATTATTTGATCATGCTATTCCATAGTTGTTATAAAGGTTAATTAATTCACGTTATCATCATTGTTTTTTATTTAAAAGCTAGTTTTAACTAGTTTTATCAATTGAGAATTTTAAAAATGAAAAAATCCATTAATAATCACACGCATATATTCCTTGATAAATCTATTTTAATATTTTTGAATAATATTTTATCATCTTTCTATAATTCTGATAACTTAAATAAAAATTAAATGATTTTGAAGGTAATTGTTTAGAACATGTAAAACTCTTAATAAACATGCGTTAAAAAGTTAATCAGAATTAAAATGGCGGAAGGAAGGAAGCCTGATTGTTATCATGATGGGGATGATAGTGATTGTAAAAATTTTTACAACAATTATATTTAAGATTTATGATGAGCTTATTATTAATAGCATTCAATGTTGTTTTCATAATTATTTCAAATTTTTTATAATCTCTTTATAAACTATATTTGTATCTTTAAGTGCTTCTAATAAATGTTTAATTTATGTTAAAAGTGCGCTATATAAATGTGAATAAATAAATGTTCCTAAATTTTGTATTTTCAACTAATTTATTTTTTCATTAAAATTTAGCATAAATAAATTTTGTATGAAACACATAAAAGCAAAACCACGTTTGTCTACATCCAACCCAAGCACCTGTATAAAAAAAAGAAAAAATAATTATACATGGAAAAGTAATGCATATACAAACAATAGAAGCAATAAATAAAATAAACGTAAACTGATGATTTTTGGGAAGATAATATAATACAAATGAAAACATTATCTCTTATCTTTGACCTTCAGAACTCACCTCGGTACGGCAATCTAGCATCGTTATTATTCCCATGCAAGATTTGCTCAAGTGATTATTTAATAGTTTCAGTATGAAGTGGAAGGAAGGAAAGAAGGAAGAAAGAAAAAAAGAAGGAATGATGAAAAAGTGAAATCAAAAGAAAAAAATAGAAAAAAAACGTAGTAAAATAAAATAAAAAAAATTTACAAACTTTTGTAAAAAAAATAAATAATAAAAACGAAAAAACGACAATATTTCAGATTTTTCATTTTTTTGAAAAAATATTTTAAATAAAAAACATTTTACTCTGTTTTTTAAATAATAAATGGCTGCCAACTGAAATTGATATCACACATCAGCATACAGACGAAGAGGCTCATGCAAGTTAATGAAATAATTAACACTTATTATTATTATTATTATTATTATTATTGTTATTATTATTATTATTATTGTTGTTGTTATTATTATTATTATTATTATTATTATTATTATTATTATTATTATTATTATTATTATTATTATTATTATTATTATTATTATTATTATTATTATTATTATTATTATTATTATTATTATTATTATTATTATTATTATTATTATTATTATTATTATTATTATTATTATTATTATTATTATTATTATTATTATTATTATTATTATTATTATTATTATTATTATTATTATTATTATTATTATTATTATTATTATTATTATTATTATTATTATTATTATTATTATTGTTATTATTATTATTATTGTTGTTGTTGTTGTTTTTGTTGTTTTTGTTATTATTATTATTATCATTATTCTTATTATTTTTATTATTATTATTATTTAATGCAATGTAAGAGTCAAATTGAAATTTTGAGTTAAAGTTGTTATAAACGAAATTTGTTATCACTATATTTCTTCATGTATCTCCAAAACTAGGAAAACTTTGGATACATTTATTATGCTCAAAATCTGGAACTTTCCATAAATTTAAATTAGTTATGAATAATTAATAGAAATGTAGGTCAAGTCAAATGTATTGAACTAGGCATGCTTTGATCTACATATGATTACACAATGGTGGGGATAAACTCATAAAAAGTAGTAGTTTTTTATATCAATGAATTTGTTTGAAATTAATCTTGTTTCAAAGTATATAAAAATGATAAATTTTTAAAATGGAAAACACATTATTAAGTTAAAAAAATGCATTCCAAAATTAGACAAAATTCAATTATAATCATAGAATTCAAAATTATGAATTATATTTATAAAAATTATAATTTCTTATTTATATTTTAAAAAAATTCTATTTCAACATTTTTTTCAACAGTACGCATTAGGTGTTGCGAATGAAGTTGAGATGTTTAAATGTCTTAATAGACAAGTACTTCACGATTTCTGTAGAGAAGAAATTGTGTTTTTCACTGACCAATGGAATTGAAGCAGTTTGGACAGGGTTTTTATAATTTGCTTTTTTTACCGCTAAGAAAGCATTTGAAGTTATCATTTATTGAAAAATATTAATGAAAAATAGCAAAACAAAGCTCTAACAATGCTTTTTTAGTGGGAGAAATAAGAAATTTATTTAAACTTGTTCAAACCTGCTTTAATCTTATTGGTCAGTATAACACACTTTCTTCTCTATAAAAAGCGTGAACTTCCACTTGGTTTTACACAAGTTGTTTGAAAACAGTTTTTTTATTCTTCCAATTGAGTGTTATCTAATACATTATTTTTTTATTTCATTTTTTTTGTTATTATTTTTATTGTTTCTTCAAATAGCCTCTTGATAGTTAGGACTTGTTAAGTGTGTGATTTACGAGGGTCGATACTCTATCGAATGCTCTTTTAGTCTTATTGTTATTTTTATTGTTTATTCTATTTATTTTTCATTATTTTTATTATTGTATTTATTGCTATTTTTGTTAAAAATTATTTAATTATTCAATGCATCATTTCTGCAATCGTAATTTAATAACTAAATTTCCATTTTTATTAATTCTTTGCTATCTTACTTCATTTACATATTCAAAATCTGACCTCTTTTGCACGGATAATATTTGGTGAGAGCATCTTGATTGGTTAGAGTCATTAGTTGACAGTTTCCTATTGGCTCTCTTTTGTCTCCATTTCGAGTTTTGTACACGTAGTTTGGACCACAAGCCTAGAAAAGAAAATTTCAAAATTTCAATTTTTTCTTTAAAATAATGATAGCAAGCAGAAGTTGCAACAATAGAATAATAATAAAACTAAAAAAAACAATAATGATAATAATAAAGAATAAAATGACGATGACATTGACTAAAATGAATAATAACGATTCAATAAATGCTCAAACAAATGAGCAACTTAAGAGAGTAAACAAGGTAATTTTAATGGAGGAAAGAGAGCTTTCAAGTGGAGGTCAAGAGTTTGTAGCCCTTCTGGATCCTATCCTACACAAACCTTGGATTCCAACTTTACATCACAGTTACATTTACTTTTATTATCATCATTATTGTTTTAGTAGTAGTAGTAGTAGTATTAGGGGTATTAGTGGTATTAGTAGTAGTTGTGTTATCGAGGTATTATAACTTTGAATTGATCAATAATATTTTTGCAGATTATTCATTGATTAAAAAATGGAAAATCTTTGTATTTATATTTATTAACGCCAACCACTATAATTGACAACGCCAAGTAGTAATTTAAACAAATCTAAGATCCAACTTGTTGACTGCTATAAACCCTTTTGTAATATAACTCAAACTATCAGTTCTGCAGTTCTATACTACCATTTCTAAGGTCAGACTTGCGAAAAGCTTTCGATTGATGCACTACAATCAATTCACTGTTCTGCTCTATAATCTATCTTTGCTTTATCTTTGATAATTTTTTTCTCTGTTAGTTTACAATATGTAGTAAAATTTCATTTCACATGTTAATACTAATAATATAAATTTTTTATTGGAAAGATTCATTAAAGGCTTTTCTTCCTTTATACTTTTCGATGAAATTTCAATCTTTATTATTGCTCCAGTCCAATTTTTATTTTTATTATTATCTAAACTTGATTCTCTTTTTTATTATCATTAAATCTGTGAAGTTGTTTACAGAAGAGAAACACAAATAATCAAGCTGGTTTTTTCTTGCGTTCCGCTTTCATCATCATCATCACTACCATCATCATTATTATCATCATCATCATCACTACCATCATCATTATTATCATCATCATCATCACTACCATCATCATTATTATCATCATCATCATCACCATCATCACCATCATCATCATCATCATCATCATCATTACTACCATCACCTCGTTGTCGTCGTCATCATCATTTTCTTCTTTATCATAATCATCATCACCAACATCGCAACCAACACCGTCATCACCACTATTATTTTAATATTGTGTTCATTTTTGTTCATTTATATTTCATTTATACACACTAAGTTAATGAAAATTTTTAAATATTGGAACTGAAACTACCAAAGAATAAACTAAATAATTATTTTCAAACAATAAAAATAATAAAAAATCACTTTGAAAGAGCGATAAAAGCAAAAAAAATGGCGGATTATGAAAAGATGTGAAGAAATAAAACCCAACATAAACACTTTGTTCCTCATACATCTATCGTCCATTAATCTCTTCATCCCTGTATCCATTCATTTCTCCATTCATCTCTCCATCCCTATATCCATTCATTTCTCTATCTATCTATCCGTCCATCTACCCTCTATCTATCATCCTTCCATCGACCATCCGTCTATCTATCAATTCAAAAGCCCATCTATTCATGTATCTATCCATCCATCTAGATATGTATTAATTGATTCATTCAACTTTTTATTATTAAAGCTATAGCAACAATTACTTTTTTCTCAACCTAAAGTAACATAAACCACAACACCCACCAATACTGTGGCATTAAGAGAAGCAGAAAGAGAGCTTCCAAATAGCTGGGCCACTTTATCATCCACTTCCACCAGCCTTCTTCCATCCCACTCTTGTGTGTTGCCTTTTGTGAAACGTTCTTATATCCAACAAACACAAATAGATAACAATAAGAATAATTTTTATTAATTTAGCGCCACAAAAATGGCTGAAGTCTGATGAGGGTCAAAAAAACGTGAATTCAAACTGGTTTTGCTTAAACTTTTGTTTAGAAGAAGTTAAGTCGTCGTATCACGTTTGAATGGAAGCTTTGAGCACACCAATTCACCTGTCACATCGAAGAGTAACACATGACAGTTCAATCTCTCAGCAACCAATCGGCATCTGTATACAGACCCTCCCTTCCAAGCAGACTCATCATTGGTCGGTTTGTCTGGAGCGCCCACCAATAAACTTCAAAAAATTATAAAATTTAGTTATTCAAGATTGAAATGTGAATTTACTGAATTTAAAAATTAATATTCAAAAGTGCAGTTGATGATTATTGTAAATAATGAAAAAAATGTCAATAAATATGAACTTGAATTGGTTTTGCACGTAAGTGTAGGCCAGAGAAAATCCAAAACGTGAGTCTGGAAGGCCTTCGAAAGCCAGATCTGGCTTTGACATCAAATTGAAAGAAACAACACCACTTGTGAGCACAACAACCACAATCAAATGAAACTTTTCTAGTCGTATCAACATCATTGTTTTTTGTGAATTTGCTGTATTAGTTTTAGTTGAACCCTTTTTTATCTCCAGCTGTAATAGTAACTTCAAACACTTTCATATTTAAACCTAATTAACGTGAATAATATTTGAACTTGGCATTATAGATTAACTCATGCTATTGGTTAGATCAGTTCGACTTTTATTGCCCTTCGTTAACGCTGGTGTTAACTCCAATTTTTAAAGTTTCCAACACATTTTAAAGCTTAAGGTTTTTATATAACTTTCACAACTCAAAATAAAAATTACTGAACAAATACAATATCAATATTTGTAATTATAATTTAATTTATAGGAAAAAGACAGAATTATCGATGCGTGGAGAATGCCGGCCACAATCCTTTTATACCCCTTCTACCCCTCTCTGTTCCTCTCAATCTCCTACTATATATATCTTTGCTGATATTATTTGTACTTTAATCAACATAAATCACTTTTTTCAAAATTTATCTCACAATTATTTTTTCTGGTAATGTATAAAAACTTAAATAAATAATTATTTTTTTTATTTTTCAATGACTAGCTACAACTTTTTTACGCGCTAATTAGTCTACTTTTATCGCTATTTGAATTATATAGAATAAATTATGAAGCTTATTTGTAATTTCAGTTTAATTTTTTTTGCATTAGTTTTTCATGCCTAAAAATTATTAAATGATTTCGTAAATCATGAAAAACGTGCCGAAAATTTGATCAAATGTAACAGATGTTTTCGAGAAAATTTCTGTTAATTTATTATTTTTCTGTATTCCAACACTACCACCAAACTCCTCCAGCCCTGCAGTTGATACCACACACGTCGAGTCGCCACGCATGGAGGGCAGAGGAAGTTGTGACGTGATTGGAGTCAAAAAACCTTGGTAGATGATTCAGGTTTGTCAATTCTATACTTTTTCAGAGTTACATTTATTTAGCTTATTACATATTCAGAAATTCAGCTATGTTGCACGTAAGATACTTAGTAACCTTGACATAAAACTACACTAGATATCATTATAAATTGAAAAATAGACCACAAATTATCATCAAAAACCAACATGAGCAAATGACCGTATCATTTTTATATAGGCTTGCAAGCCAATGGATAATGATTGATGGAGGCTGTTAATTTCCTATCTGAATGCATGAATGACTTCTGCTTCCAATTTGCATCCAGAATACCTCTTCCAATCGTAATATTCATTATGAAAAAATTGCCTTAAAAAGTTCGATGAACTGATTTGAAGAAATCGATTGACTGACAAGAGTTTTGTCTTTATTGAACCAGAAATATTGGCAAATATCATGAAATTCTTGATCACATTGGACGTTAAAACATTAAAAAGTTAAAAAAACGAAAATAAATTTATGATTCAAATGATGTTGAAGTTAATGTTGGAATAGAAAAATTTAAAACATGACTCATCAAACTAAGCCCAAAACAACATACGTTCCGTAACCCAACCAATCATTCAAAAATATCGCTCAATTAATCAACCAAGCAATCAATAAATCAATCCAGCCACCAATCAATTAATAAATTAATCAATCGATCGATCAATGAATTAGTCTACTAATCAATCGATAAATCGATCGACCCTGAAAAGCTTGGAACATCGCAACAGATTTATAATTACATAGGGTCATTTTGAACTTTTCAGACAAACTTTTTCTTCGTGGCAGTGTATCTTTCCATGTACTAAGAGTATCATTATCAATCAATCAATCAATCACTTTATCTATCTATCTATCTATCTATCTATCTATCTATCTAATATTTACCTATCTATCCCACACATCATCTTACCTTATCATAACCATCAAGCTGTTGAAGAGCTTTATGCTCAAAAAGATTTCCTTCGGTACTTATTAAGGAAATGCCCGATTCAGCTGTAGAATTAGTTAAATTAAGTTATTTATATATATTTCATGATCATCGTTTTAAAACCAGGCTGTCATATTCTATTGTGGCCTAGAAACTCCCCAAGTTAATGCCACTATAGTCTTATTCGTTATTAAAATTCTATCAGTTTGAACACAACTTTAAATCGTTCAAGTTATTATTTTAACAAAAAACTATAATAATAATAACAATAACAATAATAGCAATAATAATAATAATAATAAAATAAATAATAATAATAATAATAATAATAATAATAATAATAAAAATAACAATAATAAAAATAACAATAATAATAATAAATTGTGAATAATGGCAAACCGAGAATATTATTTTTGAAGTCGTTGATAGAGAGGCAGTTCTCGTCGAGTCTCAAAACTTTCAAGTTGCTACATTGCGCTATCTTTGGGTTGAGACTGTTCAGCTGTGTGTTTGTGTGTGTGTGTGTGTGTGTGTGTGTGTGTGTGTGTGTGTGTGTGTGTGTGTGTGTGTGTGTAAGTTTGTTTACTTCTTTTTTTTTAGTTTTTTAACACTTAAGAAACTGAGGTATGTCAAACTTCAGCAGTTACCTGGTTCTGATTGAGATTCAGCTCCACAGTGGTTATGAGAGCAATCTGATGATGTAAAACATGAAAGGAAAAATAAATTTAATTATAAACATACACACACACACTTCATCAGGAAGACTGGTGAGTTTGTTACTGGAAAGATCAAGTGAATTGAGGCTTTTGAGATGGCAAAGTTGAATGGGGAAAGTTTTGAACCAATTGTTTGATAGATCGACTGTTTTTAGGAATTTCAATGAGCTGATGCTTGGTGGAAGAGATGACAGCTGATTGGTGGAAAGTTCCAAGGTTTCCAGACGAGTGTTCATACCTATTTCATTGTGCAGAAATGCTGGTGGGTGAAAATGGGAAGGTTGAGTATGTGTTGGAGAGGTAGAATAACTAGTGATGTTCCTTATTGTGTTCATATAATAAATTATATATATTGAAGAAGTAGAAAAATCACTGTTTGTAGTTGTTTTTAGGTAAATGACTATCTTGAGAACTAATTTCTTTGTTTGATTTCATTAATTATGAAACTTTAAAAGTTTGATATTACTTCAACATCAATTGAAAATTTTTGAAAGTGTGCTCAATGTAATAAAAGATAATGTGGCATTAAAAACCATTGAAACAACTTCATTTCATAACTATTTGCTTTTTGAAAACATACCATTAATTCTAAGAGCAATGTACTCAAACACATGAATTCAATAATTTTTAACTATAAATATACCACTATTCATAACATTAACTATTTAAGAATGTTACCCAATTTATTTCTAGAAGCAGAAATTTTTTTAAGTTGTGAGAAATGCTTGAAGTAGGAGGGAAGGGATGTAATTCGGTTGTTGGAGATGTCGAGGGATCGGAGGTTGGTCAGATGCATCAACTCCTCAGGCAGCTATAAGGGCAGATGTGTGAGATAAATAAAGTTGTTCACATTTGTTATTATATGTCATCATATTGTTGTTGTCATGTAGAAAGATTATAAATTTGGAAGATATCAAGGTTAATTTGAATTTTTCCCTTTACCAAGTTGATTGTATCAATGAATTAAAAATTTTATGCAAATTGATTAAAATATATTTTAAATAACAAAAACATATTAGAAACATGACACAAAAGTTAGCACACAGTAAGCTAACACATGGTCAAACCAACCTCGACAATCTTTTTGCCTGAAACATTACAGACACCTGTCTTCTCTGCATGCTGAAAATGAAGCTTTATGGAGTTGCCCATTCTGTGGAAGTTTCAATGAAATCTTAATAGATAAAAACATGGTTTTATACTGAACAGAAACCACAAGGGTTTTTGCAAGAAAATTTGTGTTATCAATTGATCTTCAAAATTGTCTTATGTTCTATAATTTTTTTTAATAAAAAATCTTATGTTTCTTTTCTACAACTCAGTTTTAAGCTATTTCATGAGCTATAGAATGGTATTCATTGATTTGCTATATTTGGTCAAAACAATATAAGAGAATACTTCAGGCATTAAAATGTAGTTCAAGTGGAGTTTTTCAAATGTAAGAAAAATTTAAAAAAGATTAAGAAAAGATTGTTTGAGGAAAAAAATTAAACCTGGTTCAAAAACTTTTGTCTGCTTTGAGTAGAAAAAAAAGTTCAGAATAAATAAAGTCTCACTTTGAGCAAATACATAATAGATTATAAAAAAGTTGATTGAGTGATGCAATTTTGCATTCAGCTCACTCAAAACTTCAGTTCAAAGATATATTTGAAATGTAATAGGAATCAAATATTTTTTCATTGTGCTTATGAATGAATGGTACATAGTGGAGTTATCTTGATTATTTTGGAGTTTTTTACTTTTCTTTAAAAAATTATTCTCATATTACAATTTTATCAAACTTCTAGGAATAGACTGTCAAAATCCACTTTTCATTTCTATGTTTATTTAAGCTTTATCCAGGTTAAAACTTTCTATAAATTTTTGTACTTGATGGTCGTGAACTCACTGTGAGGAACTAACAAAAGACTAAACCAATTGGCCAGCGTATGAATGAATTAATGTTATTTACTTTGTTTAAATTATTTTATATTAAAATATAATTTATATTGATAATTCTGAAAGACTAGCAGTTTATATTGGCTGATAACATTTTAATTCTTTGAGCCAAACGTAAATATTCAATTGAAAACACTTGGAAGTTTATTTTATTCCACGAAGCTTTTCGTAAAATGAATTTACATCAAGTTACAGTAAGTTCATCTTACGAAAAGCTTTAGGGGATAAAATAAACTCCTAAAAGAGTTTTCAATTGAATATATTGGCTGAAAAGTTATTAAATTATAAATTTTTGAAAACTAAAATACTGAATACCTTTTGAGTATGTAATTATTCAATAAAAACAAAACTTTATTTAAATTTTTTATAGATTTTTAATTTTGTTTTTTAGTTTTTATGATTACTTTTACTTAAATGCAATAACATATATCTTGTAGCGCTTCATTTCAAACGCGCTAATTAAAAACTAAAAAAATGATTTTAATAATAGTCAAAAAAAATATAAAGTAATGTTAATATTTTTATATATTTATAAAATTTTAAAAATAGTTTCAAAATTGACTAAACTTTAAAAAATTTTCTTTGATTTTTAACATAAAAACCTCTTTCTAAAGTTTGTTAAATTTCACTTGTTTGTTCAAATATTCATTTCAATCAAAACATGAATAGAATTTGAAAGTTGCTTTCTTATTAAAATAAGTTATCGATGTATTCCTAAAAAAAAAATATTTCAAAACAATAAAGAAATTTCAGATATCAAGAGCCGAGTCTCATATCTAGTGATGTGAATTTTCGATAAATCTTTCTAAAAAAGAGTAAATTGTTACAACATTCATATGCATCGTTCATAATTTTGGAAGTGTGTTTAGAGCTGAAAGTCACAATAAAGAAACAAAAAATTAACATTCAATATATCTCTATTGAGTTGGAATATTTCAAAAAAATTGTTATTCTTATTTAAAGGTTTATATCTCAACTTTTTTTCTAAATTTAGAAATATTTAATCAATTCCTTCCATTAACTTTTAAAAATTTAAAAAGAATTCTACATTCAAATCTCATTTTCAAAATTGATTTTTACCAAAATTACTTACAAAATTTTATCACTTTGCTCATTTCATTGATAAAACCATTATTAAAATCAAAATCATTATCATGACTGCAATAATCCTTCGTAAGAAAGAATCCTTCATTTCGAATTAATTTCCAGATTCTTATGTTAATTCTTTCCTCTTTACGTCAAAGTAAATACCTTCAAACAAACCTAATCGTGAAGCAGAAAAGCTTGACACTATTGTGTAAGAAACAAACACGAAGTATTAAACAAAAACAAGGAGCTTTTTGTAAGAAAAATTTTACACTATTAAGTGATAATAAGCTTTTTGTAATAAAATCTAAAATTATCAAGTAATAAGATCATTTGATAACCCAAGATCTTTATCCAAAAATGTTTGATTTTCATAAAATTCTGTTAGGCTATTCTACTTCATCAAACCACTCAATTTAAATTCAAAGATCGATGTATTATTCACTATTTTTTAATTATAATTAAATATTTATCTAAATATAAACCTTTTAAATACCTATAAAAATGAAATTAATCGATAAATAAAAGTATAAATGGTTTCCTGATTACAAGAAACTTCAAATAAAAAATATGCACGACAGAAAACGTTCAATGTAATTAACATTTACTATTACAAACCATTTGTGAGAGTTATAACGAATTTACATTGTAATCTTGCTGGGTGTTTTTGTATTTCTAAGCAAAACATGCTTTTCATTAATAAGTATTTTTATTTATTAAATTATCAAAATAACTCCGAAGAATTGTTGAAAATATTTTTAAATCCTCACAATAAATCTTAATTTTAAGTTTTTATTTAAATGAGCATTCCCTACGAAAAGAAGTATTTTTTGAAGAACCATTCCTATCATACTATGATTATTTTTTACTTTTTAAAATTGTAAGCAGATTTGGAAATTTTTAAATTTAAACAAATGCTAGCTCAACAGACAGAATATAACAAACACATTTTAGAAAAAAACCACGAAAAGCTGTAGAGCACGTGCCAATGGTGCACCGGCACGAGATTGAATGCTATAATTAGCCTCATTAATTAGTCAAATGTTTAAGTCACCGGTAAACAATTAAAGGTAAATGATTAAGCATACACAAGTAATTAGATGATTTTAATTGGTTCAAGCAGTACTTGATAATGTGGGTTCTTCAAAATGCTACTTTCATTAATAACCATTGTGTTTTGTGTTTAGCACATTTACTGTTGGCTAGTTGACATGAATATATAAAGTCGAGATTAAATATCATTTAGTTTTTGATAGTTATAGGTAATTATTGTCTAAAAATCAATGACGTATGCCCTAATGAGGAATTATTAAATATTTTATAATAGTTAATTGACATTTATTCGAAATATTTTTATATTCCTATTTGAATCGAGTCATAAATTCTAATTAAACGCTAAATTAAGTATGAGTATTTTTGTGCAAGTTTTTTTATATAATCTAAACTGTAGAGATAATTTTTATAGTATATAAATACACAACACAAAAGCCAAAAATTTAATTTGATTTAAAATCTATCTTTTTCTCAACAAATTAAAATTTTGTTAAAATATTTATAGAAATGTCGTTAGATTTTTAACTTTCTTAATAAATAACATCCGCACTTAATAGAGAAATAAGACTTTTAAAATTAATACCAGTTTTTTGGGTACAAATTATAAGACTTGCAAAAAAATCAATTTTTTTTCACGCTGTTTTTAAGAATAAAATAAAAGAACTATATAAATTTTTGGCACATTTTTTGAAAATTTTCGTGGAATTTCATGAAAAAATTAAATTATTGTATAATAAAACGCAAGTTTACCCTCAATAATTCCCTGCCATTATATAGCTGAGTAATTTCAATGTTGCTCATAATTGTAACCAATACTGTGTTAATTCTAATTAAATAAGAAGGAAGAAAGTCTTTCGATCGTCATCTTATTTCATGAATAACTATTTCTTTGAAAAGTTGTGGCTTACTTAGTAAAAATACATATAATATTTGAAGCAATTACCCACAAAATCTGAATTATAGCTTCATATAACCCAAGTTTTTTACTCAATAAAACTATTTAACCTTCGTTATATCTCTACTTTTATAATTAAAAAAAATTAAAAGCTCAAACAATTAAAAGTTACTGGAATTTGGAGAGGTTGTCGAGTTAAGCTTTAAGGACTTGAGGAGTCTTATATTAAATATACAACGTTATGAAGTTGCTTATTTAAAATGCTATTTATAAACCCAATCAAATCAAAATTTTAATATTGATCTGCTTAATAGTAGAAATTAGGCTCATAAAACAAAAATTAATGGTTAATTTTGAAAAAAATAAAATAATAAAAGAATAATAGAAAAAAAAAAAAAAAAATAGTAATAATCGCACCTCGCTTGCCTATCTATTTGCTATATGCATATACATTATAACTAGTAACAACATAAAGATAATATCAATAAAATTCACTTTGAGACTAATATACGTTTTAAACTGCTTTTTAATGCTTCAATAGTACCTTTAACGAAGTTCATTCTATAGCATAAACCTAGCTTATAAATTACTATATTTTCTATATACATATATATCTATATATTTGATATCTATATATAGATATAAATATAGAACTAGAATTTATATCGATATTTCAAAATATATATAAACTTATGTAAAATACATATTTTTGATATCACGCACATCATTGAAACTTATCTATTCAGTGTGTCTATAAAACCGGCCGATTGTAGTGTTTTCGAGTCAATGTATATTTTGTATTATTGAGCAACGTTTCAGTTGGAGGCATAGTGAAAGACTTAAAAAGTTTTGCTTCAATAAAAACTCATACTACCAATAAATAAAACTTTTTGAGGATATATTATTTTATAACTTTGAAGACAAGATGCAAAAAGTGCTAGATTCGAAAATTTCTGAAGTCCCTCTAGTTGCCCATTGTGAGCATATTATTTAACTTTTATTTTAGTGAGTAATTTATTTGAAAAAAAAAAGTTGTTTATGTCCAAAAGCAAATAGTAGGAAATATTTTGGGGTATGACATTAAAAGACGCCAACTTAGTGCTCTAGCGTTCAATCCTGCTAACTCCCAGGTCTGCTAACTCCCAGGTCTGCTAACTCCCAGGGCTGCTAATCTTTTAATGTACAAAGCTGATCACTATCTATCTACCAATATACTTCGAAGTTACTTATGCTATCTTTTCAAGATAATTTTTTTTTGGAGAATCCTACACGCGCTGTTTTACCAGCCTGTTCTCAGACGAGGTTTCTAGTACAAGTTTTCAACTAGCATCTCAAGACCAAACTGAGCAGTCTGATGGCAAAGTATATTCTTTGCATAGAAAGAGGAATCTGGGGGTAATGAGAAAAAAGATTAAAAATTAATGTCATCAAAAAGTTATGGTGGTAATAGAATTTTGAAGACAAGATAAGGTTTTTAAGTGAGAAGAAAAATGGTTAATAACTCAAAGCGTGATGCAAAATTTGTCATTTTAGTCGTCAAAAGTGAAACTTTTTGAAAAACTATAATTTTCATCATAAAACTTTAATTTTATTTTGAATAAGTTTGTGAATAATCTATTTAATTCCCAAAGTTTTCAATTAAACTGTTTGATCAAGTATTGATAATTTCATACAGTTTAAATTGATAATTAATTCGTTAGTAAAACACAAGAACTTATGATGAAGTAATTATTAGAACGATCAACTTAAGACATTTAGAAAATCTACGTAAAAATTCAATATTGTCTTACGAGAGCCATAGTACTTTTGATTGAAATATCAGTGATTCTATCTATGTTATTAGTAAAATTTCTTTCAACTTGTAGTTTTAATTTAACTTTTTAGAGACATCTTGTGTATGTTTTTTATAGCAATTAAACTTTGAAAACATCAATTTAGGATTCATAGATTTATTTAAAAGAAAATCTATAATTTTCGATAAGTATAACCTTATTATAAAACCTTTTAATTTATTCATGAATCATATGAAATATAGTTTATTCATATTTATTTTGTGTGTAATAAAACTTCCGAATGGTACAAGAGATTATTAGTTAATATATAAAGAATGTACGTTCTATTTATAGCCTTTATGATTGTTGCTATGTTTAATGAGGCTATTACTATGCTATTGCTCTATTTATGAATGTCAGTTGAAAAATTGTATTTAATCATTTATTTCATAAATTGTCAGTTTTAACGGGGTTTTATACTGACGTCACAGCTTAATTTAAAAATTACCGTGTTATCTATTTAATGCTATCTATTTATTTTTTGTACCTTTACATATTATGACATCGTTTGAATCATTAAACCTCGGTAAATTATATGAATTACTGATTTATTAAGAGTCATCCAAAACATGATATTTATCATAAGCATCCTTCCATCAGCTTCCCACTCATCAAAGAAAAGAAGGAGGGTAGTGGTCATATTTGTGAGCCTTCTGCTAGCACTCTTTCTCGCCATCACCCTCCTTATCTTTCTCACTATTTTTCTCAACCCTTCATCCCACATTCAGGTAGGTAATTCATTTTTACTTACTTACTTTTCAGTTTTTTTGGGTTTATGTATTTAATGAACGTTGTTATTTTTTATTGGAAAGTATGGCTAAAAAATATTTCATAAAACTTTTTGCATTTTTATACAATAAAAGCTGGTTATTCAAACATACTTATTCGAAACTGAAAATCAAAATGTGTAAATTACTATTTAGTGAACAAATATTAAACATATCAATTAAAAAATTGCGGTACTTCAGATAGACGAATAATGACACATAAATTTCCCAAGTAATTTTTTGACACTTCATTGGCTTTTCCAGGCGACCAACATCCCAAAATCTATGAGTAACATAGCCAATTTTAAGGTCATTTTTCCTTTATAAACATTCACGATAAAATATAAATTCTTTTCAAGTGATCTTTGTTTTTCTAGATAGATCCTTGCGAAGACTTTTTTGAGTATTCTTGCGATAATTATTTCTCTGTTTATCCAAACCCAACCTCTGATAGTAACTGGAATGCATACAAAGAAGCTCAAGCACAAATTTTCAAAAAGATTAACAATGTAATTTTGGGTAATTTTTATTTTAAAATCCGAAGAAAAATAAATGAAATATAATTGGAAGGCTCTGAAAATCAATGGCGAAGAAAAGTCTAAAGCAGTGATTAACACAAAAAAGTACTACTCCTTTTGCTTGAACGCAACACTGAAGGATGTGAAGAACGTGGTGGATGTTGGTGACTATATCATTTATTGTTTATTTTTTAAATTTTATTTAATTTTATGTAGTTGTTATGAAGCGTTTTTCCTTGTAGATGCGACAACTGCAGTATACGAAAACACTGTGAAACAAATGCTATTTTTTGGCTTAACACGGGATTGAACCCGTTAACCTTAAATAATTAATCTAATCCTACCAGCTGAATTTCAAAACCCAACAGATAATAAAAGAATTTGGTAACTCGAAACTGTTTGGATATAATGAAAAGAGCACTTACGGAAAAAACAAAAATTTGAGGCTGGAAGACCTGGTAGAAATAGCCCTGAAATATCAATCGTTTCCCTTTTTCTCAATCGACGTCAGCATGGAAAACCCACCAAGGATTGTCGTATGTTTTTTCACAAATGGATGTGTTGAATTTAACTGGAGCTGCCACAAATATTTAACTTTGAATTTTAAATACACAGATTAGAAAACCTTACTTTCCAAAAAAAGATCTTTCTCATTTTCAAGAAGCTGTAGTTGAGATACTGAAAATAATTGGCAACTTCGACAAAGACAACAAATGGAAATTAACTGAAGAGAAAAAAGATTTGATAGAGGAAACTTGGAGACTAAGAAAAAACTTGAGTGAAGTAGTTATAAATACTTTTTATTTATCTATCCATCTATCTATCTATCTATCTATCTATCTATCTATCTATCTATCTATCTATCTATCTATCTATCTATCTATCTATCTATCTATCTATCTATCTATCTATCTATCTATCTATCTATCTATCTATCTATCTATCTATCTATCTATCTATCTATCTATCTATCTATCTATCTATCTATCTATCTATCTATCTATCTATCTATCTATCTATCTATCTATCTATCTATCTATCTATCTATCTATCTATCTATCTATCTATCTATCTATCTATCTATCTATCTATCTATCTATCTATCTATCTATCTATCTATCTATCTATCTATCTATCTATCTATCTATTTATCTATCTATCTATCTATCTATCTATCTATCTATCTATCTATCTATCTATCTATCTATCTATCTATCTATCTATCTATCTATCTATCTATCTATCTATCTATCTATCTATCTATCTATCTATCTATCTATCTATCTATCTATCTATCTATCTATCTATCTATCTATCTATCTATCTATCTATCTATCTATCTATCTATCTATCTATCTATCTATCTATCTATCTATCTATCTATCTATCTATCTATCTATCTATCTATCTATCTATCTATCTATCTATCTATCTATCTATCTATCTATCTATCTATCTATCTATCTATCTATCTATCTATCTATCTATCTATCTATCTATCTATCTATCTATCTATCTATCTATCTATCTATCTATCTATCTATCTATCTATCTATCTATCTTCCTATCTATCATTCTCTCACTTACATACCTTATCTACTTTTTCTTTGTTTGTAGCTCTGTTCAGAAATCTTTTCAGAGCCTTTGAAAACAGCATTTAAAGAAATTTTTCCTGTTTTCAAAAAAATGGTATCAAGTTCTTAATTTTGTTATCTTTTCATTAGTAATCAAGTATCAATTATCAGTGATTTCTTCATCTCAGTATCATTTAAAGCTTCATACCTTCAGGACATTGACATTGAAAAGTTGCTGTTGAAACATTTAAAAGGTGTAATAAAACCAGATACTATAGTTCAAGTCGAAAGTGTCAAATGTTTTGAGGAATTATCTTCGGTTTTGGCCTCCTACTCTAAAAAGTTCATTCCTATACTGATAATTAATTTATGTGTACATATTAGTTTGTAAATTGAGTCATTCATAGTTACACATTACCAATATAGCCCAGAGGTTTTCAAAAACTTCATCATATGGACCACATTTCAAAGTCTGTTTACAGACATGGCAATCAATCCTTCCCAAACTGCGCCACAAATAGAGTTACAACAAAAAGACCAGGCTTATGATGGTTTATTACTAAATGTTTTAACTCATCCAAAAAATAAGAGTAAAATTTAATCCAAGAATCAAAAAGAATGAACGAATGTTTGGAGGAAACTATTGAAAAGTTTGAGTTTTCAATTGCCAGAATATACATTGATACCTATGTACCTATGTCAACAGTACTACCAAAGCAAATGTGAGTTTGAATAAATTTCTTCTATTTATTCTCTTAATTTTTTTTTGAAATATTTGTTTCTATAAATAACTTTTCAGATAGAAAAAATTGCTGAAACTTTGAAGCATGAAGTTTTAAAGAACAAATACAACTTTTTTGACGACGATACTTACTCCAAAGCCAAGTTGAAAGCCAAAAAAACAGCATTTTCTATACTGTTTCCTGACTTCATCTTAGACAATGATGCTCTTGACAAATATTATGGCCAGGTGAGTCTAACATAGTAAAATTAAAGCCCAGTACATGAAAAAATGGATAAATTAAATTTTTAGTTCAAAGACTATGCTAGTACGGATAATTACTGGGACATGAACATTGGCCACAAGCTTTGGTTATCGTTACTGCAGAGTAGAGTTACTGGTCCATCTCGCAACCCCGATCAGTAAATATTTAATAAACTTGATTCTAAACAAATTTTTTTATCATTTTTATTGTCTTAGAAAATCCTGAAGTTAATGCCACTATAATCTTATTCTACCTGCGACTTATTCATAAAAACCATTCCTATATGTAAATACAATTTTTAATTTACAGTTGGCTGGCTTCTCCAATCTACCCAATGGCTTTTGCTCATCAGACTTTGAACAGAGTATATGTGCTGGCAGGTTTAGCTGCAGAACCCATCCACTTTTTCAAAGCTCCTCCGTAAGCTTTTTGTTATATTTAATTGGGTGATTTTCTAAACTAGTTTATAACTTCAAGGTTCAATTTTGTGTTCAAGTCACATTCTACTACACTTTTCCATTTTAGTTAATTTCAAAATTTCACATCTGTATACGTGTATTATATTTTCATTTGAAAATTTTATTTGATTAGTTTGTTCCAAGTGCCGATAAGGTTTTTACACATATTTTCATGATTTTATATTAAAATCTCAATGAAACTCATTTCAAAATTTGAACTTCACAGGGAGGTTCAGTACGGAGGTATTGGTATGACAATGGCTCATGAACTCACCCATCTGTTCCTACCACATGGTTGCTTATTGGATTCTTTCATTTTTTTGATTCATATGTGGCAAATAAATAAATTTCTGTTAATTTCAACAAGGAACAAAATATGATGAGAATGGTAAAATGAACAATTGGCTGAGTAATGCTAGTGAAATATCCTTCAAACAGAATCAAAAGTGTTTCATTAATTTCTACAATAAACTGAGCATGTATAAAAGGCCGGTAAGTCATTCAAAAGTAATATATCAAAAATTTTTTTTAATCCCATATAGCCCAGCTGGTAGAACATTCGACTAATTAACTAAATTTACTAGGCTTGATCGTTTTTTAAGCAAAAAATTAGCACCTGTTCCAAAGAGTGCTTTTGCTAGATTAACTTTGAATTGTACGATAGAGCCTCTTATGAATAACAAATTACATTTTATCACTTTGAATTAACTTCCCATAGATTAATGGCACACGAGTGCTTAGAGAAGCGACGGCAGACTCTGGTGGCTTGTTTCTGGCTTACAAAGCTCTAGAGAGTCTTTTGGGAAAAGAAGAACTGAAAAAGAAAACTACTTATGATGGCTTGAACCTTACAAAATCTCAGACGTTTTTTCTTTCATATGCGCAGGTTTGGATAATTTTTTCCCATAAGTTTTTTCTTTTAAAAATATTCTTTAATCTTGAAGTCAATGCAATTATAACCACCAAAATTTCCCGCATATTTTTATGCATTCTATTTTATAAAAGTTATAAAATTCTTGCAGAAGATGTGTTCAGTTTATAAAGAAAAAGAATCCGAACGTTTTTTCTTCTTTAAACACACGTTCAATAACATCAGGTTACTATGATTATATAATAGTAGAGTTGAAACCCAATGGAAACTTTATATGAAGCATTAAAATTATTTCGAAACAGCAAAGAAAACGGAAAAATGAAAATAGCTTTTTTTGAGAACTTATTTTTGAAAAAAAACTGAAGTGTTCTAAAAAAGTAAAAACTGAAGGTTTGTTTTTGGAGAGAATCGTGAAAGTACAAAAAATTGGCAAGCTCGAAGCTAATACGATAATTAAATGACCTTTCAAACCAGGGCTTTCCACAAATTTTTTTACAATATCTAACTATTTATTAGGAGTTTCCATTTTTTAATTTACTCATAAACTCTTATTTGCAAAGCAAAAAAATGTTAGCTAGAAGTAATCTAAATTATAAGCAATCTTTTCTCCCACTCCCTAGTTCGATGCATCTCATTAAATCAAAAGAATGGCATTAGATGGAAAATAATAGCCTAAATCAAATTTTAAGGTAAACAAACACAAAGTAATTATTTTTAAAAAGTCACTTGATAATGTAAGCTAGTCTTACGAAAAGCTTCGTGATTTTTTTTAAATTAAATACTTTGTGTTTGTTGACTCTAAAATGGCATTGAAGTTCAAATCTAACATAATTATTAAATGAACAACCAAGCTTTTCGAAATTTTTATACTTCCTTTGGTAACGTGAGTTCCACTTATGTAAAGCTTCATGCTGCTCAGTTATTTAGTGTTTGATTTTAGGTTTGTTCGTATTAGGCTAGCTTAGCTAATCTAGAGTTAATCCTACTGTAAATGATTGCAGAGTACAAGGGACCTTGCAAAATAGCAAAGAATTTTCTAGAGCTTTCAACTGCAAACTTGGATCGACCTACAACCCTGAACACAAGTGCCTCTTATATGATGACTAGATCTGGGTATTTATATGTATCGAAGGCAATCAAGGTCTTTCAAGATGTTGGCCTTAAACAATGGAAAAAATTTTTTTTTTGAGGGTGGTAGAAAAAATGTGTTTTAAGGTCACATGTGTTGAACAATTTCAAATTGTAAATTATTTTCAAAGTTTCAAATATTTAATTTTATTTTTTCGTTTTTAAAACAGTCCAAAGTGCTTTTAAAATTCTTTTGTTGCTAAAATAAAAGTATACTAGGATCTTTTTTTTTGTCCAACTAAACTTAATTGATTTCAAAAAAGTTTTTTGAAATATTATTACTAAAATTAACAATATGACTGATATTATATATTCTACATACTCCAAAAATGACTTTAAAGAGTTAATTTTTTAAAGTTTTACAAAAAATAATTCAAAAGTTTCTAGTTTCAAAAATTGATATTTGGGAAATTTTAGAGACAATTTAAATTTTTCTCATTATCTCTGTAGGATTCCGAATTCACATAATTCCCAATAACTGGAGCCAGTTTTAACTATGCTTTGGAAAGTCTTATAACTTTCACTGCCTCTTAGTTCACAAGTATAAAATCTTTCTGTCTGATAAATTAGATGGGTTTTATTATTGCAAAAAAAAATTTTTCATACTTTATATGAAAAGCTAAGAACAAACTTCATGGAAGTTGAAACCATTGCAAAGTTTATTGCTTATACACACCCGAGCAAAAAACTGGAGTGAACACCATTTGTTGAGAACGATTTGAATCATTAAGCTGGCTACATATCGCCCTTCTAATCGCTTTTTGAATTTTCATCAGTAAAACTGAAACGAATTACAACTTTAGATAAATGCAACTAATTTTTGATCTTAAACTCCGCAAATTCATACTCAAACGGTAATTTGGTTCAAAAAAGTAATTTTTCGGCACTTATATTTACTTTTTTCAATTTTTGGGATTTTGCAAAGGATATTGAGTTTATCCGTACAAGAAGGGTCACCCCACGCAAAGACATGCTTCACTCGTATACAACAAACAGCTCTATCAGGTTTGAGCGGGCCCCAATTGGTTTAGTTCATTAAGGAGCCATCTAGGAAATAAGGTTCCCCTAATACTTTAAATTCTCTTTTGTAAGCTCCAATCCAATACATCACTTTTTCAACTGAAATTGCTAAACTAAATCAGGTTTAGTTTGATCATTTTATGAAATTTCACTTGGAATGGCTTCAAATTTATATATTTATTTCTAAAATTAACTTCATAAAAAGAGTCAATATTTTTAGACAACATTGAGACAATATTGCCTCTTTTTGTGAAGTTTTTTTAAAAAACGATTAACGAAAAATTGATACATGATGTTATATATAAATTGCATTTTTAAAATCATTGAATCAGTTGCTTCTCTATGCAGCTTACCATAAACATTCAAAATGAAAACACCTTTCAAAGTTTATTTGAATCCATGGAGCTTTTTGTAAGATGAAGTCCCATTCTCAAGTGAACACATATTTGGGCTTGATAATGTGAGTTCAACTTACGAAAAGCTTTGTGGAGTTAAACTTTGAAAAAATTTTTCATTCTTAACTTTTAGCAGACCGTATTGAATACGAACTTAGCATACTTATGTATTCTTTGATCTTATTAAATTATTATTCAAATTTATAATAACTAGACAGTTTAGAAATTTTATAAGTCCCATCATACTGTATCATTGTCTTGTTTACTTACTGATGGTTATAAAGAAGATTTGCCTCATAATCTGAATGGATGGAAGCCAACTGTGATCCCATACTTCTACATAGAGCGGATGCCTCATAATAGTCATAGTTTGAAACGTTTTCAAAAAAGTAATAGTTGTTGACCAGAAGAACTCATGATGAGTTCGGAGGCTTGTCTTTAAAAATTATTTAAAACATAAAAATTGGAATAATTAGCCTTCAAATGTGAATCATAAAAACACTGTTATCTGGTGATGATTTAAAAAATATATCAAGAACCCAAGTCTCAATAAAAAATTTAAAATTTAATTGTGTTTTTATGATTCACAAAAATTAAACTTATGAAGTTGTCTTAAAGATCATAAAACTTCGAATTAAAAAAATATTTTCGGATTTTGAACAATATTTTAATTATTGAAATGAAAAATACAAATTTTGAATTAACTTTCATAAGTAAGGTCAGAGTAGATGTTGGAAGCAACTGATAGACCACTGAACAAAGTACAACATAAGAAAGTATTGAGCATCTTTGAGATATTAGGAATAAAGTAATGATGTTTAAAAGTTAATTTTAAAAAACTAAGTATTTCTTTATTTATATATCGATTTTCAAAGCTGAAAAAATTCATTGATCTAACATCAAAAAAAAGCTGAAGTTCTCTTTTGTTGTCTTTGACCAGCTTCAAGAATAAAGAAGTTTTGATACGCGGTAAAATTAATCCTCAAAAAATTCTCCCCTTAAAGCGTCCCTTTTGTGTATTTTGTTTCTGCTGCGAAAATTTTGCGAAGAATAATGCCTCAACTTATGCCGGATCACAATTAAATTTTTTATTGCAGTTTAAGGCACTTTTTCTGTTTCACCCCTATTATATTTATATTCTTTTTTTTCTTCACTTTTTTTGACAAATATTGCAATAAAAATAATATAAGTAATAATTAATTGAAAAAATAAAGTATTTGTAACTTTGAAAAATCACGAATAAAAGAATTTCATAAAACGTTTGTTTTTAATGAAAACTTCTGGTTTTTTTTCATCCATTAATTATATAACTTCTACCTTCCACCATTGTCCTTAAAATTGTAAGCAATTGATACGATAAGCTTTGTTTCAATGAAGCTATAAGACTGGTTGATTTTCTAAAAGTATTTGAGACTAACTTACAACTGGGTGTTTATATACTTCAAATGTTTGAAATTTAACCATTTCAACTTTTCATAGCAAGTGGAATCTGCAAGCGAATGAAAAATGAGATTCACATTATTTTAAGAATAAAACCATTAGTTGTTCATGTTATTAAACCTCAACTCAAACTCGGAAATGAAACTTTTTGAACGAGTATCATGTATGAATTTTAGTTCATACATTCATTATTTGGCAGTACCTACACTATCATCCAAACTGATAATACTATATTCAACATAATAATATGATGATATGTAATAAAAACAATATTATTTTAAAATATTAAATATTTCTTTAAATAATTTTAATTAAAAAAAGAATAAAGGGATTTTTATAAACATTTTCTTAAATATGATATATATAACTAATAAATCTGATGAAACACTCAAGCTTCTTATAAGGTCAACAAACACAAAGTATTTATTTTAAAGACTCAAAGCTTTTCGTAAGACTAGCTTACATTATCAAGTGATAATCTTTATCACTTGATAATGTAAGCTAGTCTTACGAAAAGCTTTGAGTCTTTAAAATAAATACTTTGTGTTTGTTGACCTTACTATTCGATTCAGGATATTATACTTTACTCAAGCTTCTGTGAACTACCTCTAATTCACAGACTCATACTTCAACGTACCGGCGCTAACACACCTTATTTCTGGCACACTACCCTAATAACGATTATATTAATTTTGAAGTGATATACTGCATAAACGAGTAAGATGAATAAAGTTTGATATAACTTTAATAATAAAAATAATAATAAATAATAAAAAAAATATTAAACTCCTAGTAATAATTTTTTTTATATTTGTACCTCCACTTGATAATGTAAGTTCATCTTTCGAAAAGCTTCGTGCAATAAATAAACTTTTAAAAGTGTTTTTATTTGAATATTCGTGGTAATAAGAATGACAAATAAAAGAAAGTCAATAAAAGGAGAAATATTAACGAAGCTCAATGGTGTCATAAGGAAATAAAATATAAATGATTAACACATGTATTAGACACATACACAAAAAAGTTCAACACCAAAGCTTTTCTTACTCAGAACTCGTATTATCGAATAGTAATTAAACTTTGAACGCATCAATTGAGAATTCATACCTCATTTAAAATAAAAGCTAAAAGCTATGATCACTATAATTAAAATTTATTTACTATACAAAACATACATAAGATGTTTCAAAAAATTATCAGAAAAGTTTTAAAAATTAAAGTTATTTCAAACGATAAGCTAAATTTTGAATTATGAATTTAATAGTTTTTTCAAATATATGAAAACTAAGTTTGATCGCCAAGTATCAAATAAAATTTTGAAGTTATTTGGCTTTGACGAAGTTGAATATCTGTATAGAATTTATTTCTTAAAAATAGACAAAAAAGGTATGCCCATTGTAAATAACCTTTCGAAACTACGAACCACATTTTCTTATATATCTTTCATACATAATTATACAGCTAGCATGAAAAGTTAATAGCTGGGCATTAATTTTGAAGTTATCAATTAATGGTAGTTATTAATGTATTTCATTAGAATCCTCGACTTCATATTTCGTTCAATTGCACCAGTTGTCAAAAAATGACAATAGGGAAATGTTTTATTGAACAAAATAAAGTGTCTAATTACATTCAAAACTCAAGATTTACATTATTTATCTAAGTAAATAATGGAAAGGATCGAATTGAGAAAATTTTTGTATAAATCCCTCAACTAAACATCAACTCACCTATTAGCTCAAATTCCTCGTACTAACTACACTCCTTGTTCGAGTATTGCTTATATACTTGGAATAAATTGATTAATTTCAATAGTTTTGACCTCAAGCTAAATTTTTTTTAGATCGACTTTCAGTCATATTGGAATCTCAACAGATGTTTCACAGGGCGCTACTCCTTGTGCATATAATTGTCGGCCCGCGCGGAATTGAACCCGGTTACTTTAGATAACTAGTCTAACGCTAGTAGTGATGGTTGATTGATGGTGGTGGTTTAAAAGTCCAACTTCGTGCTGAAACATCAGTAAGGTTATTGATAAGTTTTCGAAATATATAGATACATTCATAGTTATGTAAGTGAAGATCAAAGAAGCTAACTTGGCTATATGGCATGAAACGAATCGACAAAGTTGAAATCAACCATAACTTTTCTGTACAAACTTTTCGAAAATATTTTTAGCTCAAATTCATAATAATACTAATGAATATAATTTGAGTTTTGTGCAGAAATCTCAACCTATGAAAGATACTTTATAACAAGTTACTCAAGAGTTCAAGTTAAAAAATTTTTTAGGTAAAATTACATCGTGGATTTAAGGAAGCAAATATAAATCGATTATTACAAAAACTTTTCGCGAATTTTTGTAATACAAACTTAAATTCTCAAGTTATCTCTTGTTTGATTTATAATAATAATCATCGTGTCTTTTGAGTTACATAAGGTAGTTCGTGTACCTAAGGTAGTTCTTTTTTATCAGTGATCAACAGTAAAGAAATCTTTTCGAAATTTTTAACCAAAGTTTGAATGTGTTTTGAATCATTCTTGAAAAAAATGTATTTTTCTTATTATTTTACTCAATTCTTTGAATAAGTTATCTTTTTTTGGATGACTTAAAATATGGTTTATTTTTAATTAAAAATTGAAAAAATTTTCTTATTAAATCTTATTTTTTAAAACTTCAATTGCAACTCATGAGCAGGATATAATTTCAGTTTTTAAAAAATAAAAGATTCTCTCAACTAGAAAAAACAAAAACAATTATTGACCACTAGTCGGGTTCCACTGCAAAAACTGCGGAAATATTAAAAAGCCAAAAATATCAGGGCTTGGTGGGCAACTTCCATTTTCAACCCGTTGCATTCGAGACAATGGGCTTTAACCAGAAGCTTTGTTGAGGAGTTAGGTAGGAAAGTTATCGAGGCGACTGGAGACCCTTTGGAGTCTGGTTGCGCCAAAAGATATCCGTGGCAATTGTCCGCGGCAATGCTACCAGCATTCCTTTTTCCGCTCTCCTTTCTCAAGTGTAGTTTTTTTTTAAGTTTATATTGTTATTTTTTGTTTTCTTTTCTGTGCAATATTTTAAGAAAAGAAGTTGATAGTTTACGTTTCATTTTTTGGAGTTTTGAACAAAATATACCATGAACTCCGACTTGTACACTAACCATAACAAACTCTCAAACTTCTCCATAATTTCTAAAGCTTGAAGCCAAACTTTATAATCTAACCTTAACTATGATTTTAACCCTAAGTCTAGACCCTCACAAAGCTCTAACATCAAACTTTATCTTCTAACCCCATTTCTTAACTTTATCATCTAACTCTAAACTTAAACCCTACCGAATTTCAATTTTTATGCAAAAATTGATTATATTTTCAGCAAATCGATCACATATCCGTCAAAATTCGTTTTTAATGTTTATAGATGGTTTAAGTTAGTCGACCATTCGATCGCCCCTATCTGGGGTTTCGGTTGCGTAGTAGATTGGTTTCACAGGGCGCTACTCCATGTGGATGAATTAAATTTATTGAATTTAACTAGAAAAATGTGTAAAGCAGTGTATTAGCTAACTAAACGTCCCAACGAAGCTTTCTCAAGAAATGTTGACCTAGCGGTACATTATTTATTGATGTTGAAGTGATGATTTACAGGTCACAGAGGCTAAAATCAAATGAATGTTTATCATACATAATGACATCAAAGAAAATCTATCACACAGCGATTGCAGCGTTGCGAATTTAACCCAACAAAGCATCATCTTTTATGACGTTTTGTGAACAAGTACACCAATAAATTGTGAAACGTGTACTTCATCAAAAAGACTAATTTAAAAAAAGTCGACTAAGCGCCCAAAAATCTTCGATGCATCTTTAGCTCAAGAAAGCGCACAAATAACAATAGTTCAAGAAAAATCGCAAGCTAAATAATCTAAAAGTGGTGAATTAAGCAACCGACGATAAAGGTCAAAAGATTACTTACAATAGAAACTAATGAAAGAGGTAACGTGGGTGATCACAAAAATCGATAAAAACGCATAATGAAATTCGTTAACGATTATTTATTGTTTATTAAGGTCAGATATAAAAATACAAGCAAAAACCGAAGTATGATTGGTTTAATAACGCGTAAAATGAAAATGATAAAAAAATATAATGTGAATAATGGTGTTATTGAGTTTAAATATGGGATCTTGCTGTGATCACAATTGAATCGCCAAAAATTATCATCTACCATAACGAAAGCAAAAGAAAACTTCATCAAAAGAATACACTTCCGGAGCAAATAACTAAATCACTTCATCACTAGCATTTACAGGTCCAAAATGGTGCCACGGTGAAACACATTTTATGCAGCAATTGATTCTTAATGGGTAAAATTTTTTATTTAAGAAATATATCGGAAATACCGATTATAAATTAAATTGTATTACTCTTGCTTAATGAAACATCATATAATGAACGTCTAACCCCATAAATAGGATTTTAAAGACGATAACGATGATGATGAATGCACAAAAATATACATAATGATGTTCAATAATCAAAAGTTGTGACTCTGCTGCCAACCCGGGTTGTTCCATGCCTGCAAATTAAACAATTACACAATCTTCAAATCTCAAAATTTTTAAATTGTCACACATGTTATTTAATCTCTAATACACTGCTGTGTGTCTTTTTAACGGAGGTGGACCGCAGATGAGCAAGGTTATTGGTACTGCTTCTATCTTCATATAATATGATATCCATTAATCAGCATTTTTGCCTTTTCCAAGGGTTCACTGACCTAACCCTTTCTCTCTTCATTTGATCTTAATATGGGCATCTTTAAGCCCTAAACCAAGTCTCAGACAAAGGTATATACTTCAATCATACTTTTGCTAACATACCTTGGCCTTCTCCTTCCATCAATTTTAAAAATTCTACGCCCGCTTCACACAATCCTCACCCTCTTTCTTACAACTTGGGCCAACCATCTCTAATATCTCTGATTCCCAATTTCAACAATCAAATCAGTTAAATACAACCTACCCATTAAATCTTGTGTTCGCTCCATTAGCCAGCTGAACACCATACATCATACTAAGCATCCGTCTTTCTGTTCTTTTCAAAATACTTAGATTTTTTCCAAGCCATGTCATGACAAGTGGCACACAAGTTTTAAACGTTTTTTCTTTGATATTCCATGTGTGCCTATCACCACATAACATAGAAGACATTATTTTGAATGCTTTTCATCCCGGTATGTTTATTTAGTTGAAGTCAAGAAAGATGTACTATGCGAGAGAAGCAAGGGCATGCCAGATTACGCACTTCTTTTTGCTCTAAAATTTCTTATGACCATACATCAAAAAGGTATAGTAGGAGTTATATCATGGATTTCAAAACATACCGTCATGTTTCGGACAAACTTTCATAAGACTGCCATAACGAAATAACGTCCTTCATTGGAACTCGAGATTTGCCCTTTCCAAACTCGGACAACTTGCCTCCCATATTTAACTAAGATATCCGCCTAGCTAAATGCCAACCATACCAGAAATATTATCTGCTTACGATACTATAAGATAAGTGTGTTGATACTTGCTAGTGGAGTCCATAATAGAATATCACGTCATAACAAAAAGAAGTCTATATCTACTAGTGCAAAGAAAAATTCATTAAACGCCAGATGCATATAAATTATGAATAGGAAAATTTAAGGAAATAACAAAGCATGAAGAAGTGACATACCGTGATAGAGGGGTGCATCTTGAGACGATGCACAGGCTCCCACGAGTCACCAGCCCCTCTCATCATCCCTGGCAGGTACTGCGCCATAAAGCCGTTACTGAACGTAGGAACGTTGGCGTGTGTCGCTCCCATCGATAACTGTGGTGTCTATATGATGCAAGGTAATGTTGATATAACCTTAATAATGAACGATGATGGTACCTGAATGCGAGGATCGAAGGGAGATGGCCTGATGGGGTCAGGGTTCCTGAGAAGTTCATGGGAGGCAGTATTGATGTAGGGAGCTCTGTGGTCAGAAGGAATGAAAGTGCTCCTCCAGTCTGATCCCCCTTCGGAAGCCTGGTACGAGGTGGTCCATTGTTGGTTGAAGTTGGGCTGCATGTAAGGAATGTTATTGAATGAGTGGGGTGGAGCCTGCATGGTGGAGATGTTGTTGATGGGGGCTGAGATGCGCTGTTTTTTACTACGTAGTTCTCCTCCGATGGGTTGGATAGACTTCTTGTCATCATTGTTGGGTGATGAAGGACCACTAGAGGCTGGAGTGCTGTCGTTCAACACGCCTGTCTCTGTTGTGAAAGGTTGTTTAGTAGTTGTTTTCATGTGACTAGCGTATGAAAGTCACAAACATGTTAGATTTTCAAATAAAAAAACTTCAAAACAATTGTCAGATTTATCGAATTATCTACTTAGGTTATAAAGAAATCATAAATATATTTTAACATAATATATAACACTTTATCATAAATGTTAGCTAAATAAAACTTATTAAAATACCTAATAACTAAACACACATAGATGATTATCAAATGAATGTCAATTGTATAAAATGACTGACCATAAGAAGTGTCAGTTGATTGAAGAGGGTCAATTGGCTTATTCTTTGAAAAGTCTTTAGAGGGCAGTTGCACAAACGTTTGAGACATTGGCATTTGTTGCAGGAAGGAAGGATTGTTCTGAGCGACATTTGTGAAAAGGTTGTATGCACTTTTAGTGTGGCTGTAGTTCGGAACTGCACCTTTCATAATTGGAAACTGTTGTGTCTGAGGGTTGAAGGAAGTGATGGGTTTAGTGTTGAAGTCGAAAGGTGGATTGACTGGGAAGGTGGGAGCGTTAGGATTGAGGTTGCTGTCCAAAAGGGGCAAAGTCATTGGTGTCTTTGTAGATGCGTACTGATTACGTTGATTACTCATATTGAAATCAATTGGGTTGGGTTGCATGAAAAGAGCATTATCGAGGGGTTTATTTGAATTTGAATTTTTTTCATCACTGGCTTCACTCGAAACTTTAGGAAAGAACGGTATGTTTTGATCTGTATTATCAAAAGTGTTGGGTTTTTTAGAGTCTGCATCAGGCACAGTCTTTCTGGGAGATGAGTTGAGGATGGGTGGTCTGTACCCTGGAGCCTTGGCTTGCAATGAAGAATCGATGAGGACATCAGAGTTGTGGGTGGTGGTGGTCAGTGAGTTGTTTGGGATGCCACCTAAAACAGAACTTGAAAAACTCATTCGTATCTTGTCATTATTGATTAGGTTGGAGGAAGAAAAAAATGTTTTAAATGGTGAATATTCCCTGTTGGGGGCATTTGCAGGAAAAGCAGGTTCAACCACTGATGGCTGTGATGTGTTGTTGGAGGGCTGCAACCATGGTGATAAGTGCTCCTTTTTGTCACTCTTCGAGTTGGAAATGAGGGAGCCTAGGTTAGTGGAGATAGTCAAAGAATTGCTTGAAGTGCTTGCTATAGTGAAGTTGCTGTCAGGGTCATTGTCCGTTCCTTTGGCATTCAACTTGAGTTGGTTGGCAGCATTCAAGGGGTGCCAAGACTCATTAGCGAAGCTTGGTATTGGCTCAATTTTTTGAGATGCCACACTAGCTTTAGTATTTTTATCCCATACAAAAGAATTGTTAGAAAAGAAGGATGATTCATTATTGATAATGGATGAAGATGATGAAGAGATCTTAGCTGTGGTTTTCAAAGAAGAGAATGAAGATGTAGAACTGGGAGGAATTTGAGTTTTTAACACAGCTTTAGCTGTTGTTGTGAGTATTTTTGGTTTGTTCCAAGCGTCAGTAGATGCATTTGAATTCAATATACTGACGGACTTGGAAGGTATGAAGTTGTTGTTGGTACTGGTGATGTAGTTGTCACTTCTGCTCTTGTTGTATGTGGTATTCCTATTCTTGACCACCTCTGTGTGCCCATCACCATAATGATTGTAACTCTTGCTCGTGTGAGTTGCCATTGAAAATCCTGTGTTGTCATTGCTTCGACTATCATTGCCGAAGTAAGGAGGGAAAATATTTTTTTTATACTCATCATTTTTTTCGTTATTGCTTTTATCTATTGTATTTGGGGTAGTTTTTTTGATTGTGGACTTGAAAACCGTTGTACTTTTTTGCGGATTATGGTTAGCGTTGTTAGTGAATCCGTTATATGCATGGCTTGAAGAATGCTTGTCTTCAGATATTATTGTTTCAGTCAAAATTGGATTAAAAGTATTTGAAGGTGCGTTAACAGTTGGATCATAATTACTTTTATTGAATAAGTTGATGAGTGTTTCAATGTCTTTATCAGGTTCTCTAACAAGAGCTTCGATCAAGTCACAAGCAAACTTGGCAGATTCAACTGAGCCCTTAATAGTGACAAGGCCATCTGATGAGTTCTTAACCTTGTCCAGATCAATATGAGCTGCTGATGCTTCTCTTATGGCGTTGATGTTGCAACCACCCCTCCCTATGATACGACTCACAGCTTTCCCAGGCACTGTCAACTTCCTGCACTTACCTCTCACCTCTTTCCAAGCTTCTTCTTTTTTCAATATCTTCTTGGGACTCAACACACTACCCTTGAGACTCGTGTGTGCTTTGGAGCTTTTGACAAAGTTGTTAAAGGTAGATGCTTCAACTGTGGCAGTGGTGGTGGCAGCTTTGATTTTAAATGAATGTGATGTAGTCACTTTGTTTTTGGCAGGCTTGACAGTTTCACTAGTCGTTGGCATGCCAAAATCATCTAAATCCCCAATGCCTGTTGTGCAACTCGAAGATATTAATTTTGAAATTTCACTTTTGCTTATTAATGTTTTATTATCCTGTGACTGGTTCGACCTATTTGTATCAAACTTTGAACAATTTCTTTTAACTTGATTTTTATCCGTTTCATCTTTTGAATTTGCATTGGCATCAACTGTTTTTGTGTCCATGGCAGAAGAACTTGGCCTTTTGGATTCTTTCTTTTTCTTTTTAGATTTCTCGGCTTTTTTCGTTTCAGCAACTTGTGTGGTATCAACTAAATTAGCCGCCTCTACAGGCTGAACTCTTATCACATCTTTCACCTTTTTTTCGTCATTTTCAGAGTTTGAATTATCATCTGCATTATCATCACCTCCCTGCTCATGCTTGCCTTCATCATTACTCTCGTCTTTGCCATCAACCTCCATCTTCTTTTTCTTCTTTTGCTTCTTCTTTTCTCTTTTTCTTGCAGCTGCTGCCTTTCTACTTTCTTCTTGTACCTTCTCTCGATCCAATTCCAACAGAAGGTTATTTGCATTACGATTGGCCTCAGCTGCCTGGTTGGCCCTGGCTCCATCAATCGCCTCCATACACACCTGGCACCACTTGAGCAACTCCTTGTCAGTTATTGTTGACAGAATACGCATACAGTCCTGTTTAAGGGGGAACTGCACCACATGTTTCACCAGCCATTTGACCACCTTTATATGTCCCTTTTTAAAGGCTGCCATTAAACATGACACTTTACGATTATCTTGACTGTCAACATCAGCCTTAGCATTAACCAGATGTTGCACCACTTCCAAGTGACCTCCATTACAAGCCAACCACAAAGGGGAGCACCCCTTCTTATTTTTAACATCCACAGCAGCTTTCCTGGATAACAACAGTTCAACAAAGCGATGATGGCCCTTGTCAGCTGCAATGGTGAGAGCAGTATCTCGAGAAGAAGGTACTGGAGCTGCATTGACGTCTGCACCCTTATTCAAAAGCACTTTTCCCACTTCCACATATCCACCAGATGCAGCCTCCATCAATGGTGTCAACCCTGTTTTTGCTCGATGTTCAATGTTTGCCTTCCTATCCACCAAAACACTGACCACTTCATGTCTGCCCTGTAATCAATTTTCATCTCTATGTCAAAATGAACTTTAAACAGTAAATAGAAAATTAAGATATAAACCTGAAAGCAAGCAAGAGTGAGAGCAGTATTTCTATTTGTTTCAATCTGAGCATTTATGTCTGCCCCATTGTCAAGAAGGAGTGTCACAGTGTTCACATAGCCACTCATAGCAGCCAACATCAATGGTGATATGCCTAACTTGCTGCCCGTTCTTGAGTTGATTTCTGCACCATGATCAATCAGAAGTAGGATGATTTCATTGTAACCCGCAGAAGCAGCCAAGCTAAGTGGTGTGTAGTCAGAAGCATTCCGATGTTCAATGTTGGCTCCATTCAACAACAACTCATCAACCACATCAAATTTTCCACTTGAACATGCCAAAGATAATGCAGTATCCTTGGTGCGTTCAGATTGCACTTCAATATCTGCATTGTGACTGAGCAACAGTGTAACTACAGTCAAGTGGCCTCCAGCTGCTGCTAAGATGAGAGGAGTGAAACCTTTTTTGTCTCGATGCTCAATGTTGGCATTGAACTTGAGCAACAATTCAACCAATTCAGTGTGTCCTCCTGCACATGCGAGCGTCAAAGCAGTGTCATGGTTGCCTTCAGTTTGAGCATCAACGTCGAGTGAAGGACACCTGGTGACTGACTGAGAAGCTTCAAAATGACATGGGTCTGGAGGAGAGAGGGGTGAAGACTGGAGAAGGAAAGATGGCTTGAAGTTGTTTAGTGAATTGTTGCATGGGATGAGTTGTTGTTGTTGCATGTTGAGTTGGTGTTGGATCATCTGTTGTTGTTGTGGTGTCAACAGGGTTTGAGACGATTGCAGTACGTTATCGCTGTTGTTACTTAGATATTTAGTAAATTGATTTTCTGAAAATTGACCCAAGTACTGCCCACAAGAGTTCAACAGATCATTGTTTGATGAGTTATAATGTTGTTGTTGCAACACTTGTTGAAAGTGCTCAACTTGTTTCTGAAAAAGCACAGAGTTTTGAACTGCTTGGTGGGAGTTTGATGAATAAACAACTGGTTGATTGTTATCGTTCTCTTTAATCTGTGTTGTCTGTAGATGTTGTTGTTGCAAAAGTTGTTGTAGTTGGGCGTCTTGAAATTGATAAGATTGTTGGTTCTTTAAAGATTCCTGATTCAAAAAAAGTTGCTGTTGCATGTTGCACTGCAAAGCTTGCAAGTCAAGGGGACTGGGTTGGTAGGGCAGGTATGAAGTAACAGGAAGGTTTGATGCTTCATTATTCAGGTCACATGGAGCCACCTGTAACATGGTATCTATAAGTTAACTTGTGTATAAAATATGATTTCCATAATTCCTAAAAAGCTTAAAGGGTTTGAAAGTAGTTAGACTTATGATAAGGTTGAACTTAGCGAAAATTTTAGTTGAATACAATTTTTTTACATTTTTTTTCAAGAAATTCCTTATAAATCAAGAAGTATATTTTAATATATTTAAAGAAATTATAAATATGATTTTAGAGGTATTTGAAAAGAACCTGTTTGATTTGTTGTTGTTCTTGTTGTTGTCTCTGCATTTGCAAAAGTAGGGAGTTGTCCACAGTGTTTGCAAATGATTGTGGCCAAAACGACAGAGAGTTTGTATCTTGAACTGTTTCGCCACTTACTTCGTTGCTCTCCTCTCCTTTCTTCACATTGTTGTTGATGTTGTTAAGGAAGAATGATGGGTTTTGAAGTATGTTCAACTTGGAGTTTTGTTGAGCCAGTTGAGCAAGGTGTTGCTGCAGTTGAGGGTGACAATATTGCGAGTTTATTTGCTGCAGGCACGGATCATATCCTCCACTACCAGACAAGGCTGCCACTAGTTGCTGTTGCTGCTTCTGCTGTAGTGCAGGCAGCTTCCTGTGGCCTGTGAGCGTCACATCATAATTAATGTGAAAATGAAAGAATAAAAATGTTTTACTATAGCATATTTTTATATTTTTTCTAATAGCCCCAATAAATGATTAAAAATAGCATTCAAAAAATGAAACCTCTGACAAAGATTCTGCCTGATGTTGACTTAGACGTGGATGGACTCGTGTTGTCACTGGTGCTCTTGTATGGACCATCGTTTTCCATTTCACAACATTTCTTCTTGTTGCTCTCTTTTACAGTTACAGTTGTTGTAGTGGGTATTGATGTTTTTTGGATGGACGTGGTGAAAACGATTGTGGTGGAGATGGTTGTGTTGGAATCAGTGGTGCTAGAGATGGATGTAGCGAGAATGCTTGTGGTAATAGGAATGGTTGAAGTGGTAGGAATTGCTATTGAGGTGGAAGTTGTGGAGGTGGAAAGTGACGATAACTTTGTAGTTGGAGCATCAATACAATTACATTTTGCGGTGATGTTTGCAGAAGCAGTGCTTTCTTTGTTATTTGATGATGATGCAGTGGTGGTTGTTGTAGGTGGTAATGAAGCAGAAGAACTTTCCGGTTTTAAGGCTTCTTCTGATTTTGGTTCTTCTTTTTCTTGAGATTTGATGGCTTCTTGATAAATGTCTGATTGCCGAACAGTTTCTTTGATGGCGACTTTCGAAAGTTTTTCTGAGAGGTTTTTGTACGTCTCCTTGACCTCATCAACCTCACCTGATAGGCTTTTATTGCTTTTAACCTTGTTAATTTTGAAGTTTTGTATTTCTTGAGACTTCTGCAATTGCTCTTGTTGCATTAATTGTAGTCGTTGTTTTTGCAGTTGTTGAGCCATGTGCTGCTGTTGTTTTAGTTGTTGTTGCTGGAGGAATTGTTGAGTGACGAGCTGTTGTTGCTGTTGCCAATGTAACATTTGTTCAAACTGTTGTTGCCACAACTTGTTGTTCGAGTCTGTTGCTTGTTGTTGGTAGTCATGTTGCATCATTTGAGTTTCTGGGTAGCACGACAAAGATGTATTGGAGAAGTCTGAAAATATATTGTTGTTTTTATCTTTGTTCTCATCAAACAGAACAGATTGTTGGTGTTGTTGTGAGAGAGATTCAACTCGGCAAGAAAGAGGATGGTGTTAAAGTCAAGTTCTCCTGTGTTCTTCAATACATCTTCCTTCTTGCTTTCATGGTCGCCCTCACAAGGCGCTGCACACAACTTGTCAGTGATGTTCTTACAAAAAGTGAAGTTGGAGGAAGCCACTGAGGAGGTTGATGTGGAGAGGGTCAATAGAGACGTTGAAGAGGTTTTGGAGGGTTCTGCAGGTTGCATTTTCATTAGTTTATTTTTTGATGGTGATATTACAGTATCTTGGCTTGAGAAAGTGAGTTTAGGTGATTGAGTATTCAATGCAATATTGCTGCATGTGCGATTGATTGTTGAGTCAGTGAGTGTGGTGGAAGTTTGCTTGCTGGAGGTTTGGATTGGTGCTGCAGAAGTTTCATTAAACTTTTTGAGGTGGTTTTGAAGGGATGTGGAGAGTGGCGGTGATGGTGAAGTGGGTGTTGGTTGTTTGTTTGAATCTTTCTTATTAGGTGATTTTCTTTCAGTATCACTACTTAATGAATTGTTTTTTTCAAGTGTGATTTTGAATTCTTCAGATACACCTGTAAAAAGATATATTAGTCTAAAATATGTATTGTACTCTATTTCCTAAGATATTTCTAAAATATTGATAAAATGGAATGAAACTGCACCCAATTCCCCTGATCAATCTCATAATGATTTCTTATCATACACACAAAAACACACCAAATGGATTATACAATAGTATTAAAAATTTTGTGCAATCTTTATAGCAATGCAAAAATATGAATCATTATAATTGGACAAATAACACAAACAAAAAGGTTTGTATGTTTTATTTGAGACTAAAACTTTTCGATATATTCTGAATCATTATCAGACTTTAATCAACTTTAAAATAACTCTAATAAGAATATAATGATTAAAATAAAGATAACGACAAAAATATTAATACAGTATCAGTATCATTTTATTATAGTCAGCATCTTTCACTTTTCCAAAGGGTCACTGACCTCTTTCCATGATCTAAGTCCTTCTCTCCATTTCACCCTGTCATAGGCATCTTCAAGATCTAAGCCAAACCAACGACAAAGGTTTTCCATCATTCTTTTCAAAGCTAACCTTGGCCTTCCTCTTCCTCTACTACCTTCCACCTCAAACATCCACGCCTGCTTAACACAATCCTCATCCCCTTTCCTTACAACATGACCCAGCCATTTCAAACTCCCTTGTCTCACCACTGCAAAAATATTATTATCTAACACTAACCTAACCATCAACACCTCAGTACTTACACCATCAAAAATAATAATAATAATAATGGCAGTAAAAATAATAATTATTAATCATAACAGATTACAATTCTGTACATGTGACAGTAACTAGTTGACAGCAAAAAGCCTAGATTATCAAAACTACTTTTAGCGTAATTTATAAAATAGGCCATTTATTTTGAACACATTGACTGTCTGCCTAAGCTAAGTCCAGCTTAAAATTATTGAATTCAAAATCCTTGGTTTTTCCACTAGGGCAGTTTGTCTTTCCATTGTCAAAAAAAAACGATTATACACCAAGCAATGATACCAGAATAGCAGTTTGTTGATACCTACTACCAGAGTTATCCAGGTTATAACAGAAAAACAGCCTTAAATTGCAGACGCTAAGTTCGGTGAAGTTTAAAGCCAGATTTCAAGAATAAAATATTTGAAACTACACAAATAATGGTGAGGGTACCTGCAGAATCAAGGGAAGTGAAAGGGGCGATGTGGCTGGGCAGGCTGAGTGCCTGCTGGCCTGCCACCTCTGATAACCCTGCCAAGGTAGTTTAGACAATTTTATTAACTCACACTGCTTAACACATCAATCAAATAGCAAGTGCTTAAAAGTTTCTTAACCAAACAATATTTGATTTATTATTAGTATTACTACTGACATCTGATGTAAAGTTGTTTTAATAGTTTTAAAATTATATTTTTTAAGAAAGTTAATTTTATGTCAATAAATCAAAGTTCATGGTCGAGTTCACAAAAAATAAAAGGAAAAAAATTTAATGCCATTTAAATAAAATTTAAAGTAAATTTTAAGTGGTTGAAAACTCGAATAACAGCGACAAAGATCTTTATCATTATGGTTGTGAAGATATGTGCTGGCATAACTTTTGTATGTGAGTGAATGTGAAGGAAAGCACAAACCATTATTGCAGCAGATAGAGGATGGTGGGTGTTGAGAGAAGGTGGGTATGATTTCTGAACAGCCTGTATTTTTCGGGATGATTTTTGTGACGACGTTGGTGCTTTTGTTGCTTGGAGTTGTGGTGGTTGTGAGGGTCGTAATGTTGATGTGCTTTGTGTTGACTATGGTGTTGTTTAGGAGTGTGTTGTTGAGAAAGGAATTACAATTGTTATTATTATTGTTGTTGTTGATGTTGGCATTGAGAATGTTATTGTTGAGGTTGTTGATGTTAAGGGTGTTGAGTAAGTTGTGGTTGTTGAGGAGGTTGTTATTGTTGAAGATGTTGTTGGAAAGATTGTTGTTGATGAAGGTGTTATTGAGATTGGTGATTTTGCGGTAGTTGTTCAAATGTTCATGGTTTGAGACCCTGGGCTGCAATCAAAATACAATCCATCAATATTATTCCCAATCCATCTTTATCATTACAATCAAAACCATATTAATGCAATAAAACAAACTTTAATAAACACTTACTAATTGAAACAACAAACAAAAAACGAGCCAAAAATGCCCAAACCACAGCAAAAACCCATAAAAGGAACTAACAATGCAGAGATCATGTGTGGACTGGGTAGGTGAGGCAGGAGAGAGTGCTTCAGAAGAAAGGTGCTCCAGCTTGCTCACCCAGTCAAACAACAGCTTCACCACTGGTGTGTGACCCCCTTTGGCTGCCTCTATCAGCATTGTCGAACCATCCTGGTGTGTGTTGTTTTATGTTTTAAATGCTTAAGATGATCTTTATGGAATTATGGTGTTCACTGATTTTGTTCAGTTGAAACCTTGAAGTTCTATCATCAACAATTTCAATTAGCATAAGTCCTATTATTGGGATTAATTTGTGAATTTAAAATTTTAAAAAATATATGAAAACAAGAATCAATTAAAAAAATCCTTTTTACAAACAAGCTTATCACCAGCATCCCATCATTACCCCAACCAACACTCCTCCATCCTCCTAAGAGCACTCCATAAACCCCCACTGCACCTTAAGCACATGAGCCACATTGGCATTATTCTTGAGAAGCAAGTCAACAACCTGCAGATGACCACCCACACATGCTGATGACAAGACTGTTTGGTCATTGTTGCTTGTCGTCTTGTTTACATCAGCTCCTAGATGTGTGTTTTTATGCTGATCAATATGAATACATTGGCGTGAATTTCAATCATATAATAAAGATAAAAAATGCATTACATTCCATCAATCAATAAAACCAAATTTATAACTTGTTTTATTTTACTGTTAGTAAGTCATACTGAATGAATGTTAGGATAAATTATTACAGATATATATACTCACACATCCTGCATGCACACATACAACATCAAAACACATGAAACCTTGGTTAATGAGGAATTGTACTGTACATAGGTGGCCTGACCTGGCTGCCTTCATGAGGGCAGTCCTGCCTCCCTCTGCCTCGTGCTCCTGTGGGTCGTGCATTTGGTGGTGAGATGGTGTCAGGATGGAGGTTCTTATATTGGTTTTCAATCTAGTTGCTTGGTCATTTTTTTAATAATTATAATTATTTTTGAAAAATTTCTGAAATTAAAATTGTATTTTGATTAATATGCTAAATCAATTGATATAATAGTACTTGTGGCATATAATATCACTAAAAATAGAGTGGAAAGGAGGGAGACACCAACCAGGTCAGATCCATCAATGAGAAGCACCTCAGCTACATCAGTGTGACCATTCTCACATGCCAGTGTGAATGATGTGTCACCTGTCTGTGCTTTCGCATGCACGTTGGCTCCTGGGTATGCATACATTGAACATGATTAAGAGCCTAAAGCATAATAATAATACATCAACTAGCCCGAAAGATCTTCAACACAACAACACAAAGAAAAAATAATATCACCTCTTCAATATTCTAAACAAACTCAACCCCACAAAAACATATCAGTTAAACAAACCAACCCCACCACACACTGACCACAATTGAGGAGATATTTGACAAGGTCGAGGTGTCCTTCTTGTGAAGCCTCCATCAATGGGGTGGAACACCCCAGTTCAATATCAGCCCCCGACTTGATCAGAAAGTCTGCCACTTCAAGAAAGCCTCCACAGCATGCCAGTGTCAGTGGTGTTTCCTGTGTCTCCTCTGTTTGCGCGTTTATGTCTGCCGCTGTGTGGGTGGCGATGTTAGAGTATTGGGTTGTTTGGTTAGTGAAAAATTGAAAGTTTAGTTTCAACAATATTTTTGAATGTAACTAACCAAACAAAACCCAAACAAAACACACACACACAAACGAACCATGAGCAAGGAGCAGAGCACACATATCCTCATGTCCCTCACGAGCAGCCTCCATAAGGGGTGTGTATCCCTCATCATTTGCTTCCTCCACATTCGCCTTCCTCTCCAGCAACAATGATGCCAACTCCATGTGGCCACCACATGCTGCCAATGTTAAAGGGGACTCGTAGCTGTCTGATGGCATGTTCACCTGTGTTTGTGGTTAGATTACTTAAAGGATCTCAATATTAAACTTTATAAACACCATATTGATCATTGGCATGAGTTAAAAAATATATTGTAATACTGATAAGTAATCAACCCACCCCCAATTTGCACACATCAATGATGACTGGTGTGATGCACATAAATCAAGATTGTACATAACAATCAAAAGCCCAACACACACCAAAACAGCAGCAAAGAGAAACCTGAGCTCCATTGTCGAGAAGGAGTCTAGCCACTTCAACATGGCCATCCATGCTTGCCTCCATAAGGGCTGTGTGCATCTCATCTGTCTTGTGCTTGTGGTCTGCTCCACACTGCAGTAGGTATTTCACCAATTCTAAATGGCCTGTGGGTTGTGTAGTGGTTGAAAGTTTCAATATTACATTTAATTAGAAGGTGAAAGCTCATGAAAAACTATTAAAATTAAAAAAAAACTTTTTCAATATTTTTTCTAAATTAATGATTGAAAAAAAACCTTTATAGCAGGCAAGAGTGAGAGCAGTTTCCTTAAACTCATTTGAATGTGTGTTGATGCCAGCCCCTGATTCAAGGAGAATCTTGGCCACATTGAGTTTGCCACTGCTTGCAGCCTCCATCAGGGGTGTGTGGCCATTATCATTGTGCACCTCTACATCTGCCCCAGCCTCAATTAACAGCCTGACTGCTTCCTCATGTCCATTGCATGAGGCATAATGCAGTGCTGTGTTGCCTGGTGAGATGAAGGGGATTAAAAGGTTTTTTGAAGTATTCTATGGAAAGTTAACGTGATTATTAACTCAATATTGCTCTATATAAATTAATTTATTTTTCAATAAATTATAGAATAAAGTGAATTTAAATAATCAACAATATTGAATTAAAAATTTTTAAAATATTAAAAATTGATTACACTAATATAATTGAAACAAATGAAAACTTTATTTATGAGCAAAGAACTTTTGCAATATTATTCACAAATGACTAACGAAATATTGAAACATTGAAAGTAAACACATAAAATACAAATATAAACTCGATATAAATAAATATACTCTATTTATATCAACTGAAAAACTAAAAAAAGCAAAATTTAAAAATCTTCAATTACAAAGCTATTCAATTCAACTAGAAGGCATAGATGGGGTGATGATGTCATCAACACTCAACTAACAATCATAAAGACCACACAAGTGCTTTGGTGCCACAGACAAACAATATCAACAAACAAGAATTAATAATGCTAGATTTTCTTTAAGAAGCTTCATGATTTGTGTTTAATAAATACTTTATGTTAGTTCTTCAACTAAACAAAATTTATATTATTTAGTTAGCTAGTTTCTCATTAGTTCATTTAGTTAATTTCTTAATTTCATTTAGCTATTTTCTCATTTAGTTAGTTCCTCAATTATAAAAAATATAATTGTGTCAGGCTATACTACTCAACAAACAATTCATTTACAAGCATAACAAAGAGCATCACCAGAAGCAGATCGTGCATTGACTTTGGCTCCATGTTCGATGAAGAGTCTGATGATGTCTTCATAGCCTGCACATGAAGCTTCCATCAAGGGGGAACAGTCTCCCTTCCTGCCCCTGTCCTCCACGTCGGTGTTCATTGCCAACAAGATCTTGCACAGGTCATAATATCCCGATGATGCTGCCATCGATAATAAACTCTCACCATCATCACTTGCATCATGGATGCTTCGACCTGTGGAAAGTGAGGAACATTGGATTCAATTTAGAATGTTTTCTTGTTGTAGTATAAAAGGCTGATGATGTGACATAATGATACACGCATACAATGATGTATCATGTATTATATCCTACAAATGTATTATGTGCTGGATATGAAAAATAAGTATCAATAAAAGATTATAATCAAATTATAATGTATCTCTATAATAATATATAAGCTAATGTTCCTTATATCTCAAAGCTTTGCATAGCTGCTCTTGAAAAAATTGTCTCATTGTTGTTGTATATATAAAATTTATGAATATTTATTGAGCTAAATCCCATACATTGATCAAAATATTGGCATGTTTTTTGATATTTTTGTTCAAATATTTCATTACTATGAAATTACTTTCAAATGTATGTATTTTGGAGTATTTCTTATAAATGGTATCATCATCATGACAAAACAATGATGACGATATTTCTTATAAATGAGTTTCTATAGTTAAAAAGACTGAGTAGCTTTGATTTGCTAATGTTTTATATGGTCAGATGTATCAAAAATCCTATTTAAAATAAATTAAAATTGTTAAATTTATTTGAAGATTTATTAATAATTTATAAAATCAACCAATCATTCTTGAATCAACCCATTAAAGTTGATTGATAAAATTATGTGTAAAGGCTTATGGTTTGTATAGCATAATTTTAGTGCAAAATTATAAGTAAAAACATGAAGAAAAAAAAAACAAAACAATGATAATAATAGAAACTGTAAAAAAAATAATAATGACCCTGCTTGAGAAGCATCTTGAATAGTTCAACATCCCCTCCTGTACAATCTTGACCAAATGATTGTCTGTGTACAGGGTGGTTGTATGGTGTAAGTTGTTTGTATATCACTAACAATAAGCCAAACCCACTATAGCTTTTTTTTTGATGGTAATACATGAGAATGAGATTATAATTACTGTTATATACCTTATATTATATTATTGTTATATGTGGTTATAATTTAATTACATTCTTTTGAAGTTTTATTAATTCCAATGTTATTTTATTCACTAATTGCAATTACATTGATTTTTTTTAAATTTTTGCTATTTTTTGGCATTTTCCAATATTTTATTAAATTACTTCACCCATAATGATGAAATCTGATTTGAAAGAGTTTCAAAATAATTGAAATTACTTTTGAGATAAAGAACTTTCTTCTGAATCCATTTTAACCAGTTTGGAGAATTTTGAATCAGATGCTTCAGAATTTTGAAAAAATTATTTTTAATTACATATAAAAATGTTAGAAACATTAACTTGAAGTTATTGTAAATCTTAACTTCACTTCTAAGTCTGTCATGTTATTACTCACCAGCTCTTTGTAATAAATTTTGCAGAGTATTTCGTAAATTGAGGTCATCCTTTCTTTCGAAATTCTCCTCAGTTATATCATCATCTTCTTCTTCCTCTTCTTCATATTCATCAATTTCCACAAAAGCTTCGTTCTACGTAAGATGGTATTACATAAATCTCTCACAAAATATTTAGCAAAAGGTTATTTGTGTTTTATAAAATTTTATAAATTCCATTACAAGACTTTTAACATCAAATTTTGTTTGATAAGGAAAAGTAAAACAACTGGAAATTTTTCAAACTGAAACGAAAATCATCTTTTCAAAAAAGAACGTAATTAACGAACTTCTGATCCTTCTTCTTCTTCACTATTTTCTGTTAAATTCTCTCCTTTTTTGAGTTTTTTATTCATTTTTTAACGGGTCAAGAGAATGTAAACAGACCCAGTATGATAAGATAAGTAAAAGCTAAAAAACACCACTAGTATATCGGAACTATGTTATTAAAATTATAAATAAGACTCAATTAAATTATAATTAACCATAAATTAATTTTATTTCAGTCTAGTTATTTGTATATAAAATCTTAACAGTACTAAATTTTAATCGCGATCGACAGCAAATGGTTTACGCCATATACAAAATGGAGAGAAGGGATGCTAAAAGTTTTAAAGGTAACAAATTAAAATAAAACGTTTCAGTGGAACTAAATATTTATTTTATACTTTCAAATTTGATTTCAATTTTTTGTACTTCATTAAACATAAGGCATTGTAATATTGTCATGTAGCCAACGCTTTCAAAAGACATTTAAGTTTCAAAGAAAAAAAAATTTTTTTAATTAGTTGGATTTAAAATGTTACAAAGCTCAAAAAGAAATAATTTTAAAATAAAAATACATTTAATCGTTTAATTTTACAGTATGATCCTTCTTGTGCACTCTTGGTTCGATTGACAATTCCAGACATATCCTTAAAGCCATATTGGTTTTCCATGATTTTGCGTTTTAAAGCTCTTCACTCACCAAATACCATGGGTTTTTAAAAATTTTCGATTGTTTCAGAATACTCGATATACTTATAAAATCTACATTGACTCCACGAATCGTCAAAAAATGTTTAAAGGCGTAAATAAACGAATATTATATTACGGATGAAGTTTTAAAAAAGATTTAGAAAAAAAATAAAGTTCAAAATTAATCTCGAGTAATAATAATCAAGTTGAGCTGTAAATAGACAAGCATTTTACGCTTACTATAGAAGATACAAAAATTTCGACGAGAACAACCAAACAAATTGATATGTTGTTAATAAACATATGAAAAAAGAAAAGGAATTCAATTTGGAGAAGAAAATACTCGCTTGAAAAAAGAAAGAATTAACAGAAAAGAAGAAGAAGAAAGAATTTACCGAAAAGAAGAAACCCCCACAGAGAAGAAGAAGCAGCTATAAGAGAAAAACTATTTTTAGAATTGTATAAAGCCTTACGTCAAGAAGGAAATACAAGTGAAAAGATGATCGTTAACAAAAATGCTGCAGACTCACTAAGTGAAAAATTCATCTCAAAAATAAAACAAAATTCAAAAAATATCTTGAAGAAGACTTTAGAAAAGATTCTGGTCATAAAACAAGGACTTGTTATTTATGCGGCTCAAAAAAGCACTTGAGACGAGATTGTTTGAAATTAAAAAAAGAATACGTACCAATGATTAAAAAAATGAAAATCAAAACTGGAATAGATTTATATACTACAAACAAAATTATAACGGCTGATTTAGAAGAAAGAGTTTAATGAGTTCAGAGATAGTAAGATAGGAAAAAATATTAACGCTATAACGTTAGATGACAGTTCGAAAATACGCTTGGATTAAAATAAATAATGCAGTACCGACCTGTCTGCAATTAGATTGTGGAACTGAAGTCACAATAAAGAATAAAAAAACTCCAAAATTGACAAAAAACCCCATTGAAAATTAAGAGCTGCTAATAGTAGCAGAATTAAAAAAGAAGCAAAACCTGTTATCCTTAAACCCAGAAAAATTCCCTTTGAACGCGAACAACAGTCAAAGAGGGAAGGGAAGAAAAAAGAAAACATTCTAATTACAATAAATTCTGCTGTTTTTTAAACAAAGTCTCAAGCAGAAAATTTCCTCAAAAATTAAGAGCTCCATTGAATAATCTTCGAAAAATCTATAAAAAAACGTATATTTGAAACTAAAAAGATGGAAGACAGTTTAATAAGAAACACAGTGCTAAAAAAAAATCTTACGAGGTAAATGAGCCAGTCTATGTGATACAATATCAAAATAATAATACGAGATGATTATCAAGGAGAAGATCGAAAAAACTATTTAACAAATAATTATAAATGAAAAAATATATATTAGACACGCAATTCAACTTTGTCGAAGACCATGCGGCCTAGCACATATGAATATTGAAGATAGGAACAAGTTTAAAAGAAATGTAAGTCGACGAAGAAGACCGCCAAAAAGACTCACTATTGAACCTGCTAAGAAATATTATAAATTTTGTTAATAGGGAAGGTGTTGTGGGTAATTTTCCATTAGCTATAAGCTCGTGTGCTAAACTTGAGCATGTCCGTGGGCATGCCTGTAAGGAGTGACCGCGCACCTATATATGAGCGTTGACTTTTTTGTGTGTTTGGTTGATTTGTATTATAGTTATTATTATTAGCGTTAGTTGTTCTGATTAATTAAAAGCTTCTATCTTGTTGTAAAGTTAAGAACCCACAATAAACGAAGTTACAACATTTATGATCAAGCGATAATTCTAAAATAAAACATTAAGCCATTGGCCTAAAACAAAAAAACTGAAATTTCTGACCGGTAAAAATGTAAAAAGAGAAGAATCTCTCGCAGTAGTTGCACTATTTAAGTTGAATAAACGTTGGCTTCGCAAGCTAAGCGAAAGTCAAAACAGAATTTACACATCCATGATTCTCCCAATGTTGACAAAATACGACAGTATCTGGGGTATGCCAGATACTGCATTAAACAGATAAAACTTTTTATAAAAAACAGCTGAAAAAATTATTAAAAACTTATCATGCAAGGCATTTAAGAACAAGCAGTTTGTACGAAACTAGAAGTGAAACAAACAATGGCGGACAGTGTTGGACCATGTTCTATACCAAGACGATAAAGCCCATGCTGAAACTTTGAATTAGAAGAAACCATGAATGAAATCAGATTTTGGGAACGAACAAGAGTAACGCTAATTACAAGGTTCTCATCCTCTTAAATCTCTCATCTCTAAAATCTTTTCATGAATCTTTCTACATAATTTGATATACTATTTTTCCAAATTTGGCTCTTTTTTAAATTTTAAATTTCTGTCATATTATTGTATCTATTGATTTTTAATAGGGTTCATAATAGGTGTGGCAGCATGATAAAGCAGACAACCTGAAAAACTATAGGATAATTATTTTTTTAAAAATTTATTTAAAAATATTTTTAATATTTTTTTTGATAATTTAAAATTCAGTTCAAATACAATAAAGCATAATGAAAAGGTTTAAGATAAAAAAGTTTCTATCAATTCCTGCTTCTTTCTTTGCAACATGGCTTCTTCAATCTACAAGTGATTTTGCTTCATTAAAAAATTATGGATAATAAAATTAGTAAAAAATTATATAAAATTTGCATATTTACATCCTCTAACCTCTTTTATACATTGATATTCTTTGATTAAAACGATGAAGATTTACATATAATTATCAGATTAAGATGAAGCGTCAGTATAAAAATGTAGAAAAAACTTGAAAAGGTTAGTACCAAAAATATGCCATCATGAGTTCATGGCGGAGAAAACCAAAAAGAAAAGGTTCGACACAAGCAATGAAGGATCAAAAAAAGATCATGAAAAAATGAAAATTTTGTGTAGAAACTCTGACATGGCAGAAGGTTTACCTTAGTTGTTCGTAAAACAACTTTTGAGTCAGCTTGACAGACAATGGGGTCTGTGAAAGTGTTGAAAAACGAGCAGAAAGCCTGTAATGTGTTTGGAAAGCAAGCCACAAGACGATTCTCGTAATACCAAATGATTGGACAAAACATGACTACTCGTGAATTAGCAATTATTTGGCGTGCATAGGGCAAAAACAAAACGATGAAAATTCAGCAAAAAATTAAAAGTCCCTTATATTTCATGTTAAGAATTATCTGCATTATTTGTGAAAAATTCAATAAGGCGCTGAAACTGTTTAGTGTGTTTAAAAATATTCAAAAAAACCTGCGCTTGTGTTGGCACAAAGACATGTATTTTTTCTGATGGGCGTTTTTTGTGTAAGTCATAGTCGATCTTTTTATCCTGAAGTGTAAACAACGGTGTTCATTAAAGATTTCATATATAACAACCAGCCAAAGATCACTCAGAAAATAACTAACTACAGAATAAATACAATTTGGCTGCCTATTCATATGAAGTGAAAAGATTTCAAATCATAGCAACATTTTAAAATTTGGAATGAATAGAGAAAATACAGTATGTTGAAATGATGAATATGGAAATTAAAATGGGAAGATTTACAGATTCTTCGTGAGCTTTATCCTCTTCTAGCTTCTCCCTCATCTCTTCTATTATTCGTTTCCTTTCTGATATAAAATATTTCAATGAATTCAAATGAGAATAATATATAAAAACATATTTCATATGATTTATAATTTTTTACAAAACTAAACATCCCTTGAAGCTGCAGGTACCATCCGCCATCTAATACGTGTCTTCAAAATAAAATATAAAAAAGTTTCCATCTTAATACTTAATAAATTTAAATATAAACATTGCTTAACTGAATTTAACAAAACATGAAAAACACACATCAGTTAATATATCTATATATTATATATGTCATAAAAAACTAGGTTTTTCAACATGAGAAAACATCAATATAAAAAGTTACTGTAATACCCATGATTATAAATATATGCACCAACCTATGTTTTCTCTATCAACCTCCAATGCAACCACTTCCTGATAGGCCTCATAACCATAGTAATCTGCATCCAGGTCCCTAGCCAATTCTGCCCTAGTCTTGCGAGGTGGTGGTGGAGCTGTTGTGGTATTATAAATTTATGCCATCATATATATCCAAAACATAGTTGAATAATTTAATAATAGTTTAATACTTATGTTTTTAATATATTTATAAATAATTTTTTATTGAAAAGATTTTTTCTCATTTTTTAAGCTTTTGTATGAAATTCAAGTCATTGACATACAATGTCTCTTTGAAATTAACACTCTGATTAAATATTCCTACTTTTTAAACAATACTTAATTAATATATTACTGATGGAACCACATTTATCATCATCATCATTCTATTTAGAGCCCATTTTCCTCAGCAGAGGGTAAGGCTTTTTTGAAAACAAGTTTCTTCCATGTAAAGCGGTTGTGTGGGTCGATTTCCATCAAACTGAGCTTTGCCCAATCCTTCTTCAGCAGCTTTTCCCATGTCATTTTTGGCCTACCGGGTCTTTTAACACCAACAACCTTGAATTCCCTGACTTGAGAACCAACCTGAGCTGCACACCACGTGACCAAACCACCTCAACCTATGACAACGCAACGCTGATTCTATGTTCTGGATGCCACATTTATGTTATAATAATAAGAATTGAAAAATGGATCTAACGTAGTTGTTCAAATAGTTCCCTCACTCCTGGCAGGTCTCTTGTGGCCCCAAAGTATCTGCAACATACATTTATTACTATGTCATACCTCATGAGACATATCCTACCTCTTAACACATCATCATTATTCACCATGATAATTACATGAAACATTATTAATATTTAGCCTCAAAAACACCTGATGATGATATAGAATACATATAAAATAAAAAACTCTAATATTTGTGTTTTTATGATTCACAATTACATGAAATTCTTTCAAACTATTAGTAAATTTTTAAAAAACACTTTTATTTAAAAGAAATAAACTATTGAAAATTATAGCTGTTTTTTCTTGAATAAGTATTTCTCCTAATGTGAATAAACTGTGTGCAATTCAAGTTATTGAAAAAGCATGCAATGTCTCTAAAAACCCCAAATGATGAGTTGCATATAAGAACACAAGTTTTATAAAATGTTAGTTCTTCATTAAAGAACAATATGAATGTTGAGCTTACTAAAAAAATTGAAACTAACACATAAGAAGAAACAAAAAAAAGACACACATACCTGTATCCTCTATCGCCTCTCACCTCATAACCATCCTTATCCAGCAGTCTTGGACCCACTCTCTTATGGATGAGTATGCGGTAATATAAGTTTTCAAAGGGTTAGATCAAAGTTAAAAGTTGGATTTGAATATTATTTTGAAAAACAAAAAATATGGTATAAGTATAATTGAAAATATGAAAATAAAGAAAGATAATAATATAATAAGATAATTAAATAGAATAATATGATAATGAAAGACGATAATAACTTTATAATCAGGGCCACCAAGCTTTTTGATTTGATCTTCCCAGTGGCCCTTCTCCCTCAGCAGTTTGTTGATGTTATCATTTAAGTCTCGTAATTTGTACTCCCCCATTCCAGCTTTATTATTATTATTATTATTTGTTTAGAGTCATTTGTTTTATTGCATGAAGTTGAACTTCATAAATAATAATTTATTCCATTTGAAATATATAAATAATTTAAATTGATAAAACATTATAATTTCAAAACCATTTTTTCATTTAAATAACAGAGTTAGACACTTTAATCTCGTAAACAACAAACCATTTTGAATTTGAGCGACTTTCTTTGAGATTTCACTAATGATTTGTCGTCTAAATTTTTCTGCCTTGTGTAGGTTCTCACACTCAGTTGCCAAATATGGACGTACTTCCTGCAAAACAATCATTGCATGTTTGTAATGATTAAGTGATGATACCAACAAATACCAAAGCATTCATTGATTCATATAAAAGCATTTTTCAGCTGTAACTACAAAAAAAGTGATTAAGTTTAAATTTTTTTTATTGACACAAAACTTTTCAATACATTTTTGGCTGTTCTCTTCCTTATTTACCTAGATAATTAATTTGGTAACGTGAAAAAAAAGTTAATGACTTTTTCCTTTTTGTTCTCAATATGCAATGACCTCCATCTGGCTAAAGTAGTCCTGTAATATGATGGAGTTCATAATACATCTTACATGCTTCTCATAATACTTCAAATAAGTACGAAAGCATTTAGTTTATTCGTGAATATGATGGTTTTTCAAATTAATTATTCACACTTTTTATAATTTCAAGATGTAATAATAAAAGTAGAAATCTTACATAGCTTTTTCTGAGTTTCGAGCCTAAAAATAATATATTTATTAAACTTTCAATTAGAAAAAATTTTGAATATTAAATTAACTTAAACAAGTTAACAATAAAATTTTAAAAAAGTTACCATTTTTCAAAGAAGACAAATTGGAGAAAAAGAATCAAATTCGAAACGCTCAAAATCTTTAAATATCGTTATGAGCAAAGACTGAACACTATAACATTTTTTTTTCAAATTAACGATACAGAGCTAAACTTCATGAAAAATAAAATATTATTGTTCAAAAATGCAGTTTTACGTTGTTTATCAACTAATTTTTGATATTTCTAAAACATCAACAGTCTTTATAACTAAACAAGTACTTATGTTATGTATGTTGCTTTAAGGCTAATATTTTATTCATCAAAACTTCGTTTAAGAAGCATTAAAGTTTGAAGTTTTTTAATTTTATAAAATTAAAATTTTTACGTAAATGAGCAAGTCAGTTTTTATTGTCATTCTTAAATTATTTTTTTGCGCCTATACAACAAAATAAAGGTTTGATATTTAAGTCTTTCAAAATTAGAAAAACTTAGTTTTAAGGACTGTAAGGAAAAAACTACGTATTCAAAAATAATTTAAGACGTGTTTATATCTTAAGGAATAACAAAAAAAAAACTACAGTCTATATTTTTCTTTAAAAATTAGTCAGTTTTATTGATTGAATGAACAAAAAATGGTATAAAAATAAAAAAATAATCAAAATGAATATAATAAACGTTTTGATGAACTACAATAATTGGATGAAAAATTTACTGAACCGTATGAACTACATGTTAAAATAAGAATTTGATAATGTTATTTCTTGGCACTCTTCAAATCATTGAAACACGACTTGAGGTAGATCCTGGGCTTCATCTTCGAGGGGTCGTACCCTTCATGGCCCTACGTGTATATATGTCGTGTACTTTCAGAGTATGGTAACAGTTTAAAAAATTATCATAAGTTTACTCCCTGAAACTCACATGGGTCATCACACAATAATCTACTATCATCACAATAATATACTTTGTAGATTAGTATTATTATTATTACTCGTGACGTCTAACGCAGTCAGTTCAAAAAACGATATTTGATCTTAAAACGTATTGAAATGAAAATTTTAAATAAAATTTGTTAAAAATGAACACAGATGTGTGTATGAATAAATGTAACAATTAACCTTTGACCAATCATAGCACACTGAGAAAGCCATAATAGTTCCAGCAGGATTGAAACAGCAGGCAGTGATTGGCTGGTCATACGCCTCTGAAGTCTTCTGCTTGGTTCGGGCATCCTTGTCCCAGAATCCATACCTGCCAATCATATGATGAAAATCAATAAAATTGAAGACTTAAATGAAAATTCTTTTGCACACCTTTTAGCTTAAATCTAAAAGGCATTCATGAAAAAAACGCGTTATAAAAATGTAATTGATTGATCCATCAGTATAATTAACTAGGCATTAAAAGATTTCATAAGAATAGTGAAAATATACGAGCACCAAGGAAAACTCTCTTCTAACCATTATAGTCAAAATGTTATGGTGAGACCAATCAAAAGTTATAATTTACATTTCAAGAAAGAAGTGTTTAAAGAGTCATTTCTGAAGTATATCTTTATAGCGACCAACCTGCCATCAGACCCTGTAGTGGCTAGAGTGCCGTGGACCGGGTGGAATGCTATGGAGTTCACCTTGTGAATTTTTCAATACAATTGCCATTCAAGCAGTCTAATAAAGTGTGGCAAAATTTACGAAACATATGTAAAGTTAATTAATTTTTCTAATTGTCTTTTAGAGTAAATAGAACTATAAATTGAAACATAGCTTAGATCTTAATTTAAAAGAAGAATTATTAACAAAACCTCATTATTTAAAAAAAAATTTAGCTAAAAACCACAGAGAATATTTCAAAAAAAATCAACATACAACACGCCTAACAGTTAAAACAATCAACTGACTGCATAAATATCTTGAGGAGTGGTGTTAGTTGCATTGGATCGATGACATTTAAATGTGAAATTATCCTTAGGGTTAGTAGGGTTGATATACTGTATGGCAACCCTTCCTTCTATACTACCCAAAGCAAATCCAATCGGTTGCTGGTTGAATCCAGAAGTCATGTTCTTCTTTTCCACAAAAATACTCACACATCGATGCTGGTGGGAAAAGTGTTTGAAAGATAATTGAAAAGTTTGAAGATATAATTTTAAAATCGAATCCATTTTACGACATAATTTTCTTTTAGTAATGTGGTACCATTGAACCCATTATTAATAACAACCATCAATTGAAGAAATAATGTTTGAATCAAATCCATTTTACACCGGAATTTTCTTTTTAAACAAGGCATCATTAAGACTATTAGAAACAACTAGCACTACTATAAACCTGGTATTTGAGTGGAGACTCGAGGGACTTGAACTCTTGGGGTTGACCTTCAAGCTGGTACACATGCAGTCTTCTATTAGATGTTCCAACCACTGCCATTGGATGTACCTGTGGTGGCGATTGTGTCTATGAGATCTGTATAGTGATTTTTTTTTCAGAGATATATTTTGTATCATTATCATAGAACGTTGATGTTTTTGTTGAAAAACATATAATGTTATTTATTGTAAGTTATTATGATATTTGGCAAAAATCTATTGTCAGTATGTTAGATGATTGTTTGTGTAACTTTTATGGATATATATAATGAAATTTGCTTCAATAAACATTCTTACATATCATCACACACATACCACATCAGCGCAGTATACTCTTTCATTGAGTTGGATGGATAAGATTGGATTCGGTGATCTTGTGTCCCAAAACTAATTGAATTTTTTAAAGTAAGTGTGATTACAAAGATTTGGTAACTAATTTAAAACCTTATATTATTCAAAGTGTGAAGCAACCTTGAGTGTTTTATCCCAAGAACCAGTCATAAGACAGGAGTAGGTGCTGGCTTTGATCCAATGCACAGTCTTCACTGGAGCCTCGTGCTGTTGATCACATTTGGTCTTAATGTTTTTCATAATTTATTCATGGTGTTAATTTCTTATTGCTCAATAGTGATATCAAGCCTGAATGCTATGATACATTACCCACATACCTCAAGTTTAAAACTTGCTTCATAATTTGAAATAAAATTTCATTAATTCATTGACTATAAATAATAAATGAATTCAAAAAATGGTATAAAACTTATCAATTGAGAGTTTTTTTCAAAAATTTTTGACAGGTGTGCTACTACCTGAGCTACTTGTATGAACTGGTTAGATGCCAAATCCCACATCTTGGCTGTTTTATCAGCTGAGCCTGTAAACACTTTGGTGCCATCCTTTTTTAATTTTTATTAATCATTACAGTAAAATATACCAAGTTTCTCAGGTTACTGAAAGTTGATTTTTAAAAAATTGACAAACATCACTCCAGCTGACGTCAAGAACCGGTCCAGTGTGAGACTGCATGGCTTTTGGAAGCACTGTTCCATTTTGTTGGACTTCCCAACAACGCACCTAAAAAAATTTCAAACTTTTTAACTTGAAAAAATTGGATATAAACTTCTATAAGAGTATTTGATAAAAATAATATCACAACAGTTTAATTAAGTGGAATAAAATAAATTATGAAATTACATACATTATTATCCCAACTAGAAGAGACAAGATAGTTGTTGGGCAAACAAGCTGGTCCAAATTGAAGCGCACTCACAGAATCATCAGGTGGAGAAGGAACTTCGATATCTTTTTGTATATCATTATTGAAACTTGTGTTCAAAATGTTGGAACCAAAAGAAGATTGACCGAACATAATCAAATTCAGTTTTTGTCACCGAATAGAATAACTTTTTCGAAAACTAGAATTTAGATTTAAGAAAATAGAAAACCAGACTATAAATTTGTGAAATTTTAGTAATTCGGTGGCTTGCAATAACATCGATAAATGTGAAAAATTCTAATACTTTCATCATTTTACTTTTAATTTTGCAAAAATTTTATTTGAGTTATTTAAAAAATAAAAAAAATTGTTATTACATTAGTTACTTTTAACTGAAGCTTCAAGTGCTCCCACGTCTTGGCTTCATTGATCTAAATTATTAACTGATTTTCACAATGACAAAACTTACTCAATGGCTAGGGGGTATTGTTTTATTTTTGGCTATTTGGATTTATGCCTTGTCTTCCGTAAACGCTTCTTCTCATAGGATATTTGTTCAGCTAGTGAGTTCAAGTTTAATTATATGTTACTAAATTTGAAAATTTTCATTTAAAATATTTTTTTTCAGCTTCCTATAATATGTGTGGGTCTTTTTGGAGTAGGTTTTTTCGTTTTTACTTTACTATCCATTATTATTTGTGGAACTAAATATTTTAGGTGATATCTTTCTCAATAGTGCTTTATAGGGTGCTAACCTTCAATAATTGTGAAAAGGATGCTATTCAATTACAAGAAGTAAAGTTACTTTTTTATTTTTTTCATGAACTAAATTATATATTACATTTAAAGGAGATAGCAGAAGCGAAAAAGGATTTACTATCCAAAGGATTTTCATTTGATTAGTCCTTCCTCTAATTACTTGTCTTTCAATTTATTAATTTGTTTTTGATATAAGTGTTTAGCAATTTATTCAAAATGTGTGAAGATTTTGAAATGTACAAAAATTAGTTAGTGATTTATTGTCTAACTTTAAAGAATCAACAAGTGAAAACAAAAAAATTCCATTTAGTGGTAGGATTGGATTAATGGTTTCAAAATGTATTTACAGCTATATGTTGATAAATATATACATAAGGTAATATTAATACATTTAAAATTTAATTTTAGCATTTAAGCCAAACATGAAAATTCTTAGTAGTGTATATTGAAGAAACCAAAAACGTATTACAAACACCACTTATTTATAACGCAAATGGCCCTAAGTTGAATAACAGTGAATATGTGATTTGACAGTCCATAAAATATGAGCGACTTCCCATTTAATATTAAAGCGTAAATGCCATTGTAAATAATTAAATGTTATTTATTGTGATTAATAATTATTTGGAAGTCTATCTAGCAGAAGTTTGTTCCAAGTTATATAGTTGGTGCTTCATTCGACCAATGACTCAAAATTTTAATAAAATATAATTAACATTAAACATTGATTTTGAAGTATGCAATAAAAAAACTCAATTTACAATCAAATAAAAAAATTATTGAGCTTCCAAAAACTCATTACTCCGTATTTACAACTAAACCCAACAGCGTAAATGAAGAATCTCAAGAAAATATTAAAAATGTTGTAACCCTTATCGATATCTGTGTAAGATAACTAAAAAGCAGGATATGATGGTATTTATTCCAACGCAGATAAGTATCATAAGCAAACGACAGTCTGTATTTATTTATAGTAGCAGTTTGTCTTAATATAAAGAAATCATCAAAACTAGCGAAATTAACAATTTTAACAATGATCTTTACACAATCTGGGCGTGAATATATATGTGGTGAAAAGCCCTCGAAGGCAAAAAAAAAACTTAAATGAATAAATATAATTATATACACAACGAGTCATCCATTCAGTAGACATATTCATGATTCTTATACCATTTCTCATCTTAATGCCAAGGATTAATGAACACATTCAGAAGCATGCAACCACCATCGGGGCACTCCCATGGTTCTCGCGGTAGTTAAGGTCTTAACCACAAACAACACAAGTTCAAGGATCATTGTAGCGAGATCTGATATATGAAGAGTTAGTGCGAGCCCCTCCACTTGGGTACCTCTTGTATCGAGACTCATATTGGGACACTGAAGAAGAGTCTATGCTTCCTGATGTCCCTCGATAATATACTGTGGTGTTTATGATAACATCAGTCACTATATTCTAATCACATGCTAATATAATTTTGAATGAATCACACAGATCATAAATAAATTCAATATTGGTATTCTTCTATAAAGATCAGAACTAATCAGAGCATTATAAAAATGAGAAATTGTAAAAAAGAAACCTTGTTTATTGTATGAAGGAGAAGGATGATAGAGATGGTAGGGATGATGTCGTCGATGATCAATTTTATGTTTGTTTCGAGGTGATTCGTGGGGTCGGGGACTGATGAGTTTTTTGTCATACACTTCATATGGGAGCCGAGGAGATATTTCCTTGTATGAAGAGTACTTTTCATCAAGGTTGTGGTCGCCATGGTTCAACGACTTGCTATAGAAATGGTGCTTTGAACGACTTCTATAATACTCCTCCTCTTCATCTTCCCTTTTTTCGTTCATCCTTTCAATCATTCTGTCATTCGATCGACAATCGGATGAATTTTCATTGCGATTTTTGTGTTTATTTTTGCTTTTAGAATGACTCCTGTAATCTTCCTTGTTTGTATTTTTGATGTTAGGAGGAAGGGAGAGTTGTGAGTCAGAGGGAGGAGGTGGTGGTGGTGGTGGAATGTCTTCATCTTCTTTTTCCTCTTCTTCTGTCGGAGTCACTGCCCACTCTGGTTCTGTGTTGGAGATTAACCATACCATGAATTTTTTTGAATTAGTAACAATAAGCACAAAAAATATTAAAATATTGACTTTTGTAAAAATATAATAAAATCAATGAAACATAAATACCAGAAACTCATTATTTGTGTGTTATATATGAAAAAAAAAATTCTAAAATAAGAAATGAAAAAAATCATTCAAGTAATCAATAGTGACAACCTTCACTTTCAACACCAAACTCCAGCTTGAGTCGTTCAGTGAGAGTGAGAGATTTAGCAGGATTATCTTGCAAAGACTCAAGAGGATCAACTTGGGGGGGACTCGAGGTCCATTTGATCACATTGCAATCATTATTTACAGTGTCTTTATGTGGTTTGTGATTTTTTGATACCTTATCGACGTTGTTCGAAGGTTGATCGTATGTTTTGGGGTCAATTTTATCGATAAGACTACCGTCAGAGTTAATTGAAGGCGGAGGTGGTGGAGGTGAGTTTTGTGATGGTATGTTATTTAGGCTTCCTTTGTATGTTGTGTTGCTTATAGTATTATTTTTTAATTTATTATAAGAATTGCTCAGTGCCATGTTGTAGTTGAGTTGATAACTATTTTTATAATTTCTGTATGCAGGGTCTAGTTCTGAAATAAAAAATATACATACAATAAATACAAAACCACCAGATTGAAAAACCCAAAAACTAAATACATCATTAAAACCAAAATGCAACATAAAGATGATATAACTGAAACTCCAGCATACTTTTAAGATGTTCCCGTTGTGAAGAGATGGAAGGGTTGTCGGTGAATGAGTCAGCAGAGATGTAGGAATTGGCGAGAATGGAAAAGGGTGAAGTGTGCATGGTGGTAGGGGAAGACATTGGGGATGCATTGTGGTTGCTTGACAATCCTGGCTTCATCCTGCTGCGATACTCACTCAATGACATCTGTGAACGGGCAGTGCAATGATCAATGGGTTTGAAAATGATAAAAGTACAAATATTAATCAAAACCAGAGTAAATTTCTATTGATAACAAGTAAAGCAATATTAAAGTGTAATTCATCAGTAATGCTAAACACAGACAATTTTGATTAGTACAGCTGGAAAATGAATTTTGTTATACATAAATAAATATCTATTTGGATTCAAAACAATAAAATTTAGATACTGAATGTTTAGTAATGATAGTAAGGAGAACAAAAAAACAGTATTATACTTAATACACGTATTCATAAGTCAAACTCACATTATCAAGTGAGTTCCATGTTTACAAACATGATAACTAAAGCATGCATGACTGCACAAACACCAAGTGATTTTCCGTTATAAGATCAAAAATTACTTTTTAATTTACGATATATCACTTAAGGTTGATGAAAAAAACATTAGGTATGGTTAGATACTGTTAATTGATGAGTGATAGAGCAACTTGAAAAAAAAATCTACTAAAAAATGGTCTACAAAAGGGGTTCAATGGATTGATTGATAGCATCATATAAAAAAGTCAAGACCCCATTGGCATACTAACAAGTGCTATCAAACATTACCTTACACAAAACAAAAATTTTAATATAACATCATTATAGCCATATTATGCATGGGTGCACACCAATACACACCTTTTTTTTAGTGTTGGTTTTTTCAGAGCATGCTTCATTTGTGAGAGATGCGGGTGAAAGGAAGGGGGATGAGTTGGGAGCAGGCTGTTGTTTGCTGGTGTCTAATGCCAGTGTTGGTGACCTTAATGCTGAACACTGAGTTGAATTAGAGCTTAATGTTAATGCTTTTCTATTCATTATTTTTGTTGTCGTTAATGGTGTGGTGTTGGTGGTTGTGATCTGTTTGGATGAGTGAGACGGTGATAGAGAGGATGACAAAATCGGTGTTGTAGATGATGACGACGATGAAAATGAAGAAGAAGATAAAGTTTGAGGTATAGATGGGATACTGGATAGTGTTGCGGGAGTGGAGATGAAGTTCTTATGAATGGCTTCTATATCCTTGAGAGTACTCAACCAATCGTGAGAAGTGGATTTCTGAATGAGAAGTTTTTGAATGGTTTCAATTGAAGGAGTCGATGTTACTATGAGAGAAGTAGTGTGTGGGGGAGATGTGCTTCCAATGCATTTATTTGTTGTCGAGGTTTGAGCAGCCATACAAGTGGATGGGATGGGGGAGAGATGGGAAGATGGGTCAGCGTGCAACGAGTCCATGAACTTGTCTAAGATTGGTTGTGTTTGCAACTCTAATGACTGATTCGCCATTGATTGAGTGGCTTTGATATGAAGGCTTGCACATGATGTAGTTGTAAGTGATGTGTTATCAGTTGATGAGGTGGCGACTGAATGCTCAGTAGATGATGATTCAGAGGTTGGAGGTGTGGTGAAATGGTCGAGGATGTTGCAACTAGATGTAGAGTTGTGGCATGATGCCAGATCGGATGACTCTTCATCTACTGTCAACCTCCTCTTCTTCAGTGGTGTTGAGTTGTCTGGGTGGTTTAATGATGGGTGCTTAATATGTTGAATTTGAAGTTTATATAGCAACTTTAATGCTATTTAATGGACATGAGTCAGTAAAACATCTGTTGAAAATAAAAAATCTGAAAATTCTTCTTGATATTTTTTAATATCTAAATACACTAGATTTAAAATATCTGAAATTTATATGTACCTACCAACACTAGCTAGCACCTACCAACACTAGGTATCTATCAACCAATGATCCATCTACTCATTAATGCCAAAAGAAATGAAGAAACATAGAAACGAACTAGGGTCAGTGCTTCTGGATGAGTCATTGATAGCCTGCCTTAACCACCGCTGTGTGTTGTATGCACTAAGTAATTACATGGGCTCTATATGATGATGATGATGATTGGTGGTAGTGGTGGTTGAAGTATACTTTCAATTGAGCGTATATTAAATAATATATGCAAAAAAATGCTAAAAAATTGTATGTTTTTGAAAAGTTCAAAAAAAAATAACAAAAAACATAAAACAGTAAAAATAACGAATGAAAATAAAGTATGAATGAGTAAAAGAAGCACCTTCTTGGTGAACCCCTGGTTGGAGTAGCTCTGATGGAGAGGAGGGGATGAGATGGAGGATGGAGTGGGTGATGGTCGTTCACTGGGATCCTTTTTCCAATCCACATCACAATCCTCCTCATCAGCATCATCTTTGCAGGTGGATAACTGGGGTGATTTGATTTCGTTGAACTTCCCTCCCCCATCGAATACCCCATCATTCTCTTCATTTGACTTGCTTTTACCCTCACAATCCTTATGGGTTGGTGAGGTTAGTAATGATAATATACAAGTTATTATCTTTATTTGAAAATCTATATGTTAATGATGAATGATGGAGTTGAAATTGAAAAACTAATGTATATTTTATTGAAGGATGTAGAATTCTCAGCATTATGAATTAATTTCTAATAATTAATGTAAATAAACTCAAAATCATCTATAAGATTAATAAATACTGATACAAAACATATTCTGATTGAGAGCACCCACTAGCACAGTGACATGTCTGAGTATTTTGACAATTAGACTAAGTGCAGAAGATAATTTACCAATATAAAACCTAATAGGCAGACAATCACTATCAAATTAATCAGTGACAATATAATGGATATGTAATATGAATGATGATGTTGATGATGAGAATGAGAAGCTGTATTAAAAAATGCATGCAACACCACATACTTTTAACTTTCCATTTGATGACTCTGTGCTCTTCCTCTTGTCATTTGAAGTGGCACTGCTGGATGCATTTCGAGCAAGGTGATCAAGATGATGATGAGTGGTGTGAAGGTTGAGTTTATACACTATTTTATAAAATCATGTATTGAAAAACTTTCAATCATTTAAAAACAAAATTGAAGATGAAAGCCATGATTTAAATGTTCACATTCAAACTCCAAAGCAACTCCATGAAGCTATGAAATAAGACAAGAAGCACCCCAACAAAAAACTATTTAAAGCCAACCTTGAGGACTTGTCAACAGTGTCTGCATAAAAATCCTCATCATCATCACTCTCCAAGGATACATCGTCATCTTCATTTTCATTACTTCTTGACTTACTTGTCTTGCTTTTCCTACCTGCCACCTTACCCTTGCTCACCTGTGGAAACAAACATGATCAAATTTTTCATATATAGATATATATATATATATATAGATATATATATATATATATATAGATATATATATATATATATAGATATATATATATATATTGATAGGTATTGAAAATAAATGTTGTACTAAACAAAAAAAGCATATAAGGACCATATTGTAAATCTTCATTAATAGCAAAACTTTAAAAATTAATCAGAAATCATAACCATCCATCACAACTCAAACGTTTAAAACCCAATTCATTTCGCTCCTCTCCATCACACCATACAAGCCAACACAACAGGTTAAAGATCTTAACAGTTTCTAAATTTATTCACAATTTAAACCAACACTGTTATTCCTTTTGTCCTTCAACACAGGCTCAATATCTTCATCTTCTTCTTCATCCTCCTCATCTTTCACCTCGTCTACTTCCACATCACTATCGTTATCTATCATCTTCTTCTTCACCCTTCTCTTATCCACCACCCCCCCATTAGATCTTCTTGTCTTTTTACCTTTGTGCATCATTATCAATGAAGATAATCAACAAGTGATTGTAATCCTAATTAATTCAAAAAAAACTAGTAAATATAAATATAAATATAAAAACATTACAAAATAATAAACCAATAATTAATTTCTAAAAATTAAAACCATCACATTACTTGAAAAGTGGAAAAATATGTATGCCCATATATAACAAACAAAAAAAGTTCATATAACAAACAAGACACTCACAACTCTTGTCGTTCCTGATAGAGACATTTGAGTCAAGTTTGGCTGTCTTTGATTGCACCTTGGCATTCCTCCGCTCTTCCTGTAGGTTTGTGCGTCCTTTAACAAGCATTTAGTCAAGCTTTTTTTCTTGTTTTTTCTATAATTGATCAGCCTAGAAACTCCTGAATTTAATGCCACTAAATCTTATTCATAATTTTAATATTTTTAGTTGAGTTATAAGCTTTAAAGTGAGGCAGTTTTCAAATATAAATTTATTTTTTCAAACTATATTTGATAAGTTCACCCATACCATAAATCATTCAATGATTTATGAGATGGATAGACTTATCGGAATTTTAATTCTTTTAAAAAAACAATGAATATATTTAAAACTCGTTTTATTATTAAAAAATTGGAAAATACATGAGATGTCTCTAAAAAATTAAGTTTATCTCAATTGAATTTTCATATATTCTGTTCTCAAAGGTGTTCAAAAAATAGATTACAAAACAAATAAGTTTTTTCAAAGAAACCATTGGCTCTAAGCAATAATTAACTGTATTTATTCACTGATATATCTATCTAGCTACCTAAAAAAAAAAATATTCATATTAGATTATACTGCTGTAGGCGTCCCAGTAGCTGGGGTATACAGCAGTCAGTTAATACACTTTCTCCACTCAGCTCCATGTATCTACATATGCAAACATCTATGTAGAAGATACCTTGAGGACCTTCTTCTCATTCTTCTTCTCTATTCTCTCAAAGGCCTTCATGATTGCCTCCAACTTCTTCTCTTCCCTCGACTGAAACAACAAAATAACAATGACATATCAGAATTACTATTATAACGAGTATCTGTTTATTGCTTGTGAATTGATAAACATTTCATTTTTAGAGGTTTATGAAGATTTGGCTTACTGGCATGTAACATTATCGAGGAAAAAAAGCTCTAAAGAATTCTAAAACAAAAAATGCTAAATGTTAATTTTTTGACATTTACCTTTAGACTTCAAAACTTATCATAATGAATATAATTTTTAAACGACTACAAAAGTGGAAAATACCAAGATTCTAAAATAAATAAAAAAAATAATGACAATGATATAAATAGCCCAAATGGTAAATAGAAGCACATATAGACCAACCAGTTTCTTATCAGGGGGAGCATCAACTTTGACATCTGCTCCACTGCCCTCACTCTTACTCTTCCTTCCCTCTTGTGCTTTTTTGCTCACCACTGCTTGAGCTGTTTGGTGTTTTGAACATACAAACAATCAAACTCATGAAAATCATCATCATTCTTTCATATCATCCAATGATGGATAAAACAAACAGTGACCTACAAATGATATACCATGAAATTTAAGAGCACACCAAACAAGATGCAACAATGGCAGCACTCACCAGCTTGCAGTCGATCAGCCTCAGTGCGCCTCTTATGCTCCTTGACACACTTGCTCTTGCCATCTGCATCTCCTTGGTGACTCATCACATCTACCTCATCATTAAAGGTGCACGCAGATGATGACTTTGACACTCCCTTGCGTTGGTATGTCTCTTGCATGTCCTGTGGTGTTGAATGCTTTATGCCCAGGTGTTCCATATTTTTATGAGGTATTTTGATTGACATTCCAAAAAGGAGTAATATGAAATTTAGTAGATTAGATGAAGATTTCATTTGAAAGCTTTGTGAACCGATAAATAGTAAACTATTTAGATATTTTAAATTTCATAAATAAAACCACTAAATGAGTGGCAAAAATATAACAACGATTATAATTCAACTTCACTCTCCTTAGTAGTATGATTACACTAAAAACCTAATATCATGTAAAAAACATGAAACACCGTCAAACTTCTCTTGAAAAGGGAAAAATGACGTAAAACGATGATGCTGAAAACATGGAACACAACAATACAAACCTCCTCAGCCACTGATGATCGAGTAGACGACTTTCTCCTCCTCCTTGTAACCTCAGTGTTTTCTGACACCTTGATGGGTGAAGCCAGTTTTGGGATTGGGCTAGTTGCTGGCATCGGCAAGGGAGATAATGCTTCTATGCAAGATGAATATATTTCTTCTTTATCACTATGGGTGGGATGAGAAGAGTTTAATAACAAGTTTGCATTCAGATGATCATAAATACATGAACTAGACAAAAATTTCAACAAACCACAACCAGATGAACAAAAAATAAAAACGCATGAGAACAAACATGTCATCGGAAAGCTGGTGGTTCTTGAAGTGGAGAGGGAGGGAGAGTTCCGAACCCTTCATGATGGCTGACCTGCTCACAACCACCAGCCTCAACTTGTCATTTGCATCAAAAAAGTGCCCCAACTGTTTCAAAGTGTGCATCATTTGGATTAATCAAATTTGAAAAAATGATTTCAATATTGTGACATTCATAAGTTTTAATAATTATTTAATTAACACTAAAATCCCCCTGTGTAAAACTAATACTGCTCTATTGCAACAAAAATTTGAGATGACATGCAAACATATATACGTAGGTAATAATTATTTTGAAAAACACCTTTTTCATGGCACTCCTATCTTAGGTAAATCCATAGATACAAAACAATTGAAGTCACACCACAGAAACAAACCTGTGCATTGGGATTGGAAGACCTCCTAATAAGGTTGCAGAGATTGTTGCAGGATGATGTGTCGATGCTGACGTTCAAAAGGTAGTTGTCTGTGCCTTGGATGCTGTATGACTGTACCAAGGTGCTGTTGCGGGTGTGGGAGAGACTAATAGAGGAAATTTGTTTTATACAGATATCTTCATAAATTATTAGGTGGACAAGTATGTATGTGTATAGATGTTGTCAGTAAGTTGTTTAAAAATATTTGCTATGTAACCGACCGCTAACAAAAAAATTTGCATGATTTTCAAATAATTATATTATGATACCTAAATAATGCTTTTATTATCAACAACTATCAATTAAATGAACAGCCCTAACAATAATCATGCTGATTAATATTGAAGATGAGATTGCACCTGTTAGCCTCCTCAGAGAGCATCACAAGGCCTGTCAACTCCATCAGCACCTGGTCCTTGTCCACTTCTTCCAGCACCTCCACTCCTTCCGCCTGTCAACATGTGGTTTTAAGTGCTAGGTTACCATGTGTGTGTGTAGCTTCTATGAGCCATACACAATTTTCACATTGTGGACTTAGGTTATTTTTAAGTAATAGTTAGTTTAATCATTACAATAATACCTAATATTGGTATAGTTAGTATCACTATTTTCATGATTATAGTTAGTAAGACAGAAAATACAAAACAAGATATTGAAGTACACTGCTTCATAAAATTCATTCAAAACTGAAGTATTTTGCTAATTATTTTTTTAAAATAAAAAAATTAAAGTTTTTAATAAATAGTATAAGCCAGTGTGTTTTCAAATGTCTATGGTTGTTGCTTCTACATATGTTTTGTAAATGATTCACATGCTGCACATGAAAGCTTTGTGTTTCTGTTGATGTGACAAAAGGCATATTTAAACCTATGAACATTACCAAGGAGATAAGATAATGTTATTGATTTTTCGCAAACAACATCTACTGTGACTTATGATTAATCATCACTTGTACAAAAAAAGTTAAAATTATTGAAATAAAACAAACATAATGAGATTGATAAATTATTAATTGTATCATTATTATTTATTTTTTCAAATATTACATTCTCTGTTTTTATTTTGAAATAATCAGAGGTCTATTATTTTAATTCTTGCATATTTCACTACCATTCTTCATTTTTTTTCCAATAGTGAGTTTTTTTCTATAGATATTTCCATTAAATATTTTTTAATTATAGATATAAAAATTTTCATGTTTTTTGGGTGTATATTTTCATATATTTGACATATTCATAAAGATAATCAATGGATTGTTATTTCTCACATGAATTTAATAAACAAATTTATACATGTCTGATAAAAATTTATCTCTATCTATCCATTTTTCTAAATAAAATGATTAAAAGTGATATTAACGTAAAATATATAATAAAATAATGAAAATCTATCCTTTAAATAACCTTGTTGAAATATTTTATTAAAATTACCTTAGATAAATTTTGATAATTGTAAACTGCAAAAACTATCAAAACTGAAAAAAAACATACAAAGTTTTATAATGATTTTATAAACACTTAAAATATTATGAATATTTATAAAGTATGATTCATAAAATAAACATGCATTCAAAATCACACCCTATGCCAAATTGAAATATATGTTGTCATATTTGCATTAGACAAGTCTAAAAATAAGTAAAAGAATATAGGTTTATAAATAGATTATACGTCAGAAATGAAATAAATTGCAGTTAATTTTGCTTGGTTGAAAAGAGGATAATTGCATTAATAAATTCATTGGCATACCTTTCAGAAATCCATATTTAATTAAATAAATCAAAAACGTAATCCATTTGAAATTATTTTTAATTTTTCATTAAATTTATAAATCACATCAGGTGAACTTTTCATATGCAAATAAAGTGAAATATAATTTTTGATACTATATTATGCCATTACAGATTTTATTCTTGAAATTTATTAATATATTTTAATAAAAACAGATAAATTTTTTAATAAGTATAACATTCCATATTAAATGTATATACAATAGCAATAAATAAAAATATATGATGTCTTTGAAATATTCCACAATTCCCATGGCATCCTTCCACATGGTTATAAATTGATTATTACAGAAACAAAACTAATTTCAGTGATATTTACTTTGAATTTCCATTATTTATCTTGAAACATTTGAATTCATCAAATAAATAATATTAAGTATATATGGTTACAAATATATGCAAAAAAACAATACATAAAAAATAAATTAACAATTAGGCTTACCTAAGATTAAATATATAATTAGATTTTTAAAATAATGATATATAGCATACGTTAAAAAACATCCACACAAACCAAAGCCTATAATAATCCCTACAAGGATATTAATAACAGCGTTAATCTCACTTTGATATTGGGAGCAATTTCCACAATGGAGGCTGCCACTAGGCCATTATTAGAAGCATTATCATTGTTTATTGTATGCTCGCTCATATCCAAGCCAGACTGCAGTGTAATTGATTGACTATGTAATTGCTTTAGTACACCCAACAATTTATTAGAGTATGTATTGGCACATGGTCCCAGTTTGATGCTCTTAAGTGTGGCTTTGTGTTTATTGTTGATTGGTGAGAGAGCTTCTTTCAAGTTTGAATTTGGTGGTGATGGTGGCAAAGGAGGATTAAGTTTATTGGTACTGGCTGTGATATTTAAAGAATGGTTTCTTCTTAACCGATTGTTCTGAAAAGTATTTAGTGAAATAATTTATAGCTAGTAATGACGTAATTTTCACTGAGTGAGATAACCTACCTAAAAGAATATTCACAAATCACTAAATGATATACTTACTTTATGGTTCACAGAATTGTTTTTGATGCTATCACTCTTCCTACGATTGTTTGTGGTGTTGTTGAGAAGGGATGCAGGCTTGTGTCTCCTTTTATTCCTGGCACCTGCATTCTTGCGAGGCTTCACATCTTCCTCTGTGTCAGTGCCACTAGAGTCTGCTTTCTCACCTTGCGTTGTTCATCATTGCTATTTTAATACTCATATATCATAATTTCAGATAGAGCCATCTAATGCATATTTTTTAAAGATCATCAAATATAAACCAAATATACAGTTACAAAAGATAACATAATTTTAGTTTGGTCTAATTCACACTCGCAAACACACAACACCATAACTACAAGTGTCATAATGTAAGATATGGTTGTTATCAATAAAATCTTAAAACTTAAATAAACTAAATTTTTTTTTAAATTTTAATCATTTATAAAAATGGATGATGATAAATAATTACAGTAGCATCCTAAAAGATAAATTTATTCAAAATTATGCAAATGATCCTTGAAGTTGTTTGAAATACACTGAATCCATGGATAAGCTATTGTCTTTATTTTCAATATTTTCATTTTTAACTTAAAAATATGATAAAAAGAAATAAATTTCAGAATTAAACTATAGACCAGATCAAAACTATAAATGAATGAATAAAACTTACAAAATAGTTCTCTTTTTCTGGCCTGGCATCGAATGGCATAATGTTTGTCAACAAAGCGAGGTTCACATAGTTCACAAAGGTAGACATCAGGGATGTTTTGTCTGTCAACTCCCATGCAATCCACATGCTGCCACACTCTTCAATAGAAGTGAAGGCTTTTGTATTCTCAAATTATAATTTTGGTGTAAATTTTTTCAACAACTTTAACTACTGATTTTAATGAAAAATTTTGTTTTAGATAATTATTGTATGTCAGATTTTGATTATTTATAAGTATAAGAAAGAGATTTTTTTATTTTAATTGTACAAAACACTTAATTCAGTAAACTATGAAGCATTTTGTTAACATCTTCAAATTTAAAGTACTTTGTTTTATTTTATATAAGATTTTTCAAGTTTTTAGTCTAGAAACTATCATTTTTGATACATTCTTAATTACTGATTCAAATTGATTCTGAATAGTTTATCGAAGTAGAAATTTAGATTATCAAAAGGAAATATATGCATTTATAAAGTTTAATATTACACAACTCACGAGCATTGGTCACAGCAGATCATATATCCATCATCATGTTGAAAATCACAAATACACCTTGTAACACTACCCTCCCATGAATCCGAAGAATTAACATTTCCTAACCCAGAACCATTGTGGGTGTTAGAAACATTGATGTTGTTAATATGATTTGAGTTTTTGTTTAACAATGTGTTATTTAATGGTGGATTTGTGCTATCTAACTTTGATGTATAATTTAACACATAATTTACTGATGATTTAAGATCGTTTTTATAAAGAGATAATTTTGAGTCAACATTACTATTTATAACATTATTGCTATTTGTAAGCGATTTGTTATGATATGAGTTGACTATGTTGTTTGTTGGATTTGTGTCTGTGGGCGATACTACAACCTTGGCGTAACTGTGATCCTGTCAAATTTTGTTGAATGTTATGTGAATTTTCAAATAAGATTTTGAATATTATATAAGAGGAGGAATACGACTTACAGGATAAGGAAGAAAATGAGAACTATTATATATGATGTAATCTTCTTCTTTTTTGAATTTAGATATTTCAGGAAATTTCCTGTAAAATTTGATGTTAAAACAACAAATAATCAAAGACAACTACAGTCATAAAAGACACGTTTTAAAACGTTTCACTTACTTTTCACGCTCGTATAAATGTGAATTGTAATCTTCCGCGTCTGCTAAAGTCTCAGCAGCAATAGAAAGTTGCATTAAACTGTTCATTTTACTCTCAAATTTGTAGTTTAATATATCTAACAATTATAAATAACGCTTTGAAAATAAAAACTGAAATAAATCGACCAAGATATGCTTTACAAGTAATAAGTCTTTAAAAAAAATTATTTTTAAATACGTATTTGACATAACGCTACAAATAACTTAAAATTAACGTTCTATCGCGATCAAAACAACAATGGACGACATTTTCGACATGGCTAATACACCAAAAACTCTGTATAATTTTTATAGTCTGTCTGTAATATTCTATACACTTTCACTTCTAAAGTATTGAATACGAAATATTTTTTACAAAAATATTTTCATTCAATTGCTTTGAATGATTTTTATTTTTTTTAAATCCACAATGATTCATAAAAACGGTATATTAAAATTTTAATTAGGTAGCTTGCAAGAATACAACTCAAAATTACCAGAAACAGAGAAACATCAAAACATTAAGACTATGAATAGCATTTGTGAGATAGTACATGGAAAATTGTTTTCAGTATAATTTCGCGTATTTTTTTTGAATAGGTAAAAAAGACAAACTTTAAAATTACGAAAACATACACATTTTCAAAAAGTAAAGACAACAAACACAAAGTATTTATCAAATAACATGAAGCTTTTCGTAAAGCTAGCTTACATTATCAAGACACATTTTCGTTTCCAAAAATTAAAAAGTTTAATATTATTTCATTTTAAATTTAACTTTTCACTGTTTTTTTAATATTGTTATCAGATAAAGGCGCGCTTGCATGACTTCAAAAAATAGATATGTGCAATCACTATATGATTAAACTGCCTTAACTAATCTATAAATTACTTCAGCCGGGCTTATAGATGAAAATATCCGATAAAATAGGTCTGACCATTAACACAGATAAAACAAAAAAATGCGCAATGAATTCAATGAGAATAAAAACAATAAAAATTAACATTTAAAAAATTAAAATACTAACAAATATATATACTTAGGCCAAAAATTACCAAACGATTTCGACCAAAAAATAGTATTAAACAGAAGAACAGGTCTGGGCTAATCAGCTTTTGGTCGTTTCAAAAATATACTGTTTTAATTCTTCGATCCGAACGTAAATATTCAAATGAAAACACTTTTACAAATATTTGTACCTCCACTTGATAATGTGAGTTTATCCTACGAAAAGCTTCGTGAATTAAAATAAACTCCTAAAAGTGTTTTTATTTGAATATATATTTATATATTCAAATAGAGTGCAGTATAGAGCTGACGCTAACATTTTTGAAACACTCTCAACAAGATTTAAAACTTGCACCTTTGTTTAAAACATTGACATCAGTGTTCTAGCTTTCGTTTTTATTCAAAATTCACTCTAAGTTCCTGAATTTCAATACTGTTCTTGCATGCACAGCAACTATTTTTTGACTTTTTTTTAGGTTTTCAGCAATTATCACCAAGTCATCAGCATACAGCAATTCCTACATGAAACTCTTTCTGCATTTTTTGGATAAGATTTTTTGGACAGTAATGAAGATAAAAGAACTCAGTAAAAAACCTAAACATTATCCCTTATTAATATAACCTCATTGACAATGTGAATAAATATTCGATATATAATTTTCATTGTCAAATGATTCAATCCAAAAACAAATACTTCTCAAAAAAGCCAGAGTTCAACTTAAAAAGCACTTTGTGATAATATTCAGTTAAGAAAACTTTTTGGTTTAACAAGTTTTTGTTAATAGGCTAGTTCTGTTGATCTAAATACAACATTGTTGTAAAAAAAATTGAAAGCTTATAAACATTTTTATTTTTCAAATAAAATTTAACTTCTTGCTAAAACAGTTTTTATAGATTTCGAAAAAAATTCAGCTTTAATAACTTTATTTGTGACATGTCTCACACACGTTAAGCTTAAAAGCAGCTCTTGAATAACTGCAATTTTAAAATATTTTCTTAAAAATAAAGACTTTCTATTTTGAATATATTGAAAATTTCGAGACACCAATTACGTTGTATCTAATAATACTTTCAAAAAGATTTCAAAATTCCATATTTCTTCCTTGATGACGATTCACTAATCAATAATTAGTTATATTTTTAAGAAATTTATAATATTTTAAAAATTAATTATTAAAGGTTTCAAGAAAGATGTTTAAAGCGTTAAAAAATAAAGTTGGAGAAGGTATCACCCAAGCAAATAATAAGTTAAAAGCAAGCAAGGGGGATCTTTCTTTAAACGTTGGTAATCTTTGCTGTACTAAAATGAAATTAAAATGAAAATTATTTATTAAATAAGTATTTAAAACTCCAGAATGACAGAAAAAACACCAGTATTGCATCTTCATCAATATCTGCATCATCTGCCAATTCTTTGATAGATTTGAACTCTGAAAGCAAATCTATTAATAAAACTTCAAATGATTCCATCAATCAACCAACAACCAGTAATTATCAACAGTCACCTGCCATCCTTGAAATCTCCAACTCCGACCCAACAGAAGACTCATCTGTGAGTTTTCAGCTTTTGATGAAATTGTCATTTTATATTTAACACAATTATGAATAAGATTATAATGGTATTGATTCAGAAGCTTTTAGGCCACATAATTATTATACGAAAATAAGAAAACTATTGAAATCTGTGAATGAAGTTCATATATTAAATCTTAATTCAAATGCAACATAGAAAAAATTTGAATCGACCAAAAAAATAATTTTCAAGATTTTTTCAGGTTATACAATTGCTATAATTGAACTAAAAAACATCAAAATATTTTTCTTTATAAAATGTCAAATTTTTTTTAAGTCTCAACAGCTGAAAAACTGGTGTGATGTGCAAGAAGGCAGTAATGACAGTTCAAAAGAACCCCTCAAAGCTCACTCATCAATAACACATAGTACTCCAGTCCGGTCACGTAACAGGACCCGAAATGATTCTGTAAGATTATTTTTAGTTATTTAATATATATGCTTGTATCATTATATTTTTTTTTGTTCACATGGAGTAGCTCATGAACTGTGCAAATGCTTGAGGGTGATCTAATTATTCAATTTCTTTTTACATATATTATGAATTTTGATTTTATCATTATATTCATTAGTTTTCTTTGTGTATAATGTATAAATTTCATTTATTTCTCATTTCTTTGTCTAACATACAAACAGATGACATCACAGATGAGTGACACATTCTTCATGAATGTAGGATCTTCATTCAGTCCATCTCAGCAGTTTCTGTCATCTGATGTTGAGAGTGTTGCTAGTGAAGTTGATGATCACAACCTGCTTGACGCTTTAGGCATGAATAAAAATGAAATTAAAAGTGATGTACCTTCCCCCAATATTGATTCAGTTTCTAAAGAAGATCTTAGTCGAGTTTTGAAAAAGATTTTCACAAAAAATCAAAAGTTTTCTGGCAAATATTACCAGGTTGGTTTACGTATATAATTCATATTGAAATAAATATACAGTATGTTTGATATTAACTATTATAAATGACATACACAACAGTATAACCTAATTGGATCATTATATTATTATAGTTGGTGAAGGAATACAGGGAGTTGGACAAGGAGAGAACCAAGTTGAAAGTTAGTCTTCATTCATCTAAAATCATAATTCAAAATATCAAGTCATCATTTTTTTACTATCAACTATCAATGCAAGCTCACACATATATTCACTTTATTTAAATATTCAAGCCGCTTATTATATACTTTTTGATAAGTATTATACAATACAATTACGATTGAAATTAAAGTGGCATTAACTTCAGACGTTTCTAGACCACATAATTTTTATAAAATGAAGAATAAATAAATAAAAATAATTTAAAAAAATACTTAAAAGAATAAAAATATTCAAAAGTATTCTTTCGTGATCATAAGGAGGTGCTGACGAAATGCCAAGACAAGGCCATAAGAAGGATAAGTGAGTTGAAAGAGCAGATGTCACTCAAGCAGATGGCCATCAATGATGTCGAGGTTGCTTCTTATTGGTTTTCAGCTATTTCATTATTTTTTCTTTATTGCTTTTTATTATTTTTATTTTTTATTGTTCATTGTTGTTATCTACAAACAGAAATATTACTCTTAATAATATTCTCATTATTTTTATATTAAAACAATTTTGTTATCTTTAATTTCTCTTTCATTATTATTATCATCATGTTCAAAGGTGAACTACAAGATGATGCTGGATGAGAAGCAAGAGATGATAACAGTGCTACAGAAACAGGTGTCTATCCCATTATAATGTCCCCATTAGAACGTAATGCATTGAACTTCATTACCATCTCTCATTATAGTGATCATCAATCCATTGTGTTTCACCTTATTGTTATTGTATTCCATTAATATTCATTTTTATTCAGTGAACCCTTGGAAAAGGGAAAGATGCTGATTATAATAAAATGATGATGATGATGATTAATATTCATTTTTATATGATATTCATCACCATTTTAGTGGGTTATTAGCTTAAAAACTGATTCCTTGAAATTGTGTATTATATTTTATTATTATTTTTACGGTTTATTTTATTATTATTATTATTATTATTATTATTATTATTATTATTAGTAGTAGTAGTAGTAGTGAAAGTTGTACTAGTTGTAGTAATCTTAACATTGTTATAATTATTTTTGTTATTATTTCAATTACCATCACGATAATTGACATACACAAAACAACGCAGGTATCAGTATTGAAAGGGGGCTTGAAGGTGAATGAGAAGGGACAGCTTGAAACGGAGGAGGATCAAAAACTTCAACAGAGCATTCAAGAGATTGATGCTCTTAAGGAAAAGGTTGTTGGTGTTTTTGCTGTTGTTGTTATTTTTCTATCATTTTGTTTTATTATTGGAATATAGCCGTCTTTTATAAAGAAAAAGGGGGTATAAAAATAAATTGATTTAAAACATTTCCATTATTGTTTTGAATACAAGGATATTCAATTTATTATTTTTTTTTTTTCAATAGCATTATACTTTTTGTTTGATTAGGAAAACTGATGAATTGTTTTAAAAAATTGTGTATAACAGTTTTATTAATGGTTTCTTAATGCTATTCTACCTTCTATGGGCATTCATCCACCGTTGAGCTGGTTATGGCTTGGTACCGAGTCAAAAGCCTATGGTGGTCAGCATTATTAAAATCTTTCTGGCATTTATCTTGCACTCTTATATAAACCCACTATCTGGCAAAGCTGCTTTTTTATAGATTCAAAAATATATCAACACTAATCAGTTTTAGATAATTAGCTATTCTACGCGTTTTTGTTGTTATCGGATTTGTTACCTTCTAAGTGTTAATCGTTTAAAATTTGATAATCTAGGAAATTTATTCTGCCAATTCTTGCTATTTTTCTTTTTCACTGAATATCTGGTATTCTTTCGAATAGCTATGTTGACGATGAAGTCATTGTTAAAAATGTGATTATATTTGGGTTTTTTGGTATAACATGTATCTACATGCAATATAAAATCCCACAGAATCTTTAGTTTTGCTATTAATATTTTCATTATTATTCTTGATGTTTTGATTCAACTTTTATTGATTGTACTTACTAAATCTATGTAAGGTTGCAATCTTATTTATTGCAGTTTGATTGTTACACGTATCTGTAAAAGCATGTTTTTCGAAAGCCTAGAATGGTGCTAACTTGTTAATATTTTAAATTTGCGTTTATTCAAATCGAAGTTTAAAAATTCTATGGCTTTCTTTAATTAATAATAAAGCTTTTTCAACTCACAATAACATTTTTCTGTATATCCCTATTGATTTCTATGACTACATTGCCATTGCAATTACGTTAGAGCAGTAAAACATTAGTTTCAAATGAATATATTTGTTTATATTATTGTTATCATCATTGTTCATTTTCTCATAACAATGGCTTTGACGCCTTTATTTCCATATCAGTTCAAGGTAAATAATTGTATTTTAATTAATGTAGATAGATAAATAGATAGATAGATAGATAGATAGATAGATAGATAGATAGATAGATAGATAGATAAGTAGGTAGATAGATAGATAGATAGATAGATAGATAGATAGATAGATAGATAGATAGATAAGTAGGTAGATAGATAGATAGATAGATAGATAGATAGATACCAATATTTAAAATCCGGCTTAATCTCCACTATACTGAAGGTGGCAAGATTTACTCCATTTACAAAAAATTTTTTGCAATTTTATATTTCCTTTATCTCCATTTCAACACACTAATGTGCCTTCAATAATGTGAATTTCATTAATCTCTTCAATCCTCTAGAACGCTAAGTTAACGAAGTTACTAAGCAACTGCAAAACCACAATACTGGACCATCGAGAAGAAATAAAAGTACTGACCAATGAAAAGAATCAGCTTCTGAACGAGGTTTTTTTAAACTTATTAGTGTTATTATCAATCGCATGGTGTTATAGTTGTGTTGTATAGTAATTATAATGAACTATTAATATTTTTTATAATTTATATTGTAGTATATCAAGATATAATGATTTAACTAACATATATTACCAAAAACGATTTGAATCAAACACTTTCATTAGCTGAATAATAATACGAAGCTTTTTGTATACTTGATAATGTGAGTTCAACTTACGAAAAGCTTCATATTATTATTCAGTTGATAAAAGTATTTGATTCAAATCGTTTTTGTTAATAGGCTAGTTTAGTTGATCATATATATTATCAAAATATTGATAAATTTTTAACTGAATTCGATAAAAACGTAAAAAAGGTTTTATTTACAATGTTAGTTACTCATAATGATACCTAGTGTAAATCAAAAGCTTAGAATTTTCTGAAAAATAACAAATTCTATTTTTTTTTTCTGTTATACAATATCAAAATTTAATAAACTTTTTATATTGTTTTTCGAGTTAATATAATTATTAATCATATCAATACATCACGATAACGTATTACGACAATTATTTTTGTTTTCAATTAAAATATTTTCCATTGAAATTTTATATTGAATTATTTTAAAAAATTATTCATCTATATATTATTTTAAAGATATGGTATGACATGATATCATTTTGATGAGTAATTTACCTAGTATCTTAATCCCCTAGAAAGCCGAACACCAGGAGTTCAACAAGCTTAATGGCCAGTTGAAGGACAAGATAGAGGATTTGCAAGAGGAATTGAGTAATTACCGAGGTGAGAAGAAGAAGTGGATGAAGGAGTTGCATGGGAACAATGTGTTACTGGAGGATCTGAGGAGGCTGGTGGAGGAAAAGACTCACCTGGAAGAACAAGTGGCCACCCTAATGGACCAGAATAAATTACTCACCAATAAGGTTCAAGATGCTGAGAATCAGATCAAGAGCTTTGTTGGTAAGGAGGTTAACAATGATCCACCTTCTGTTGAAGTTCACAATGTTTCCTCGTCTACATCTTTGCCTTCATCTTCTCTCTTTGGAGAGCATCGTACCATTGTTCCAAACCAACCTGGAAGTCACACTGATGAGAGGTGTGTGCTGGATAAATTAGTTTCAGAAAATAACGATATAAGGAAGAATCTGTTAAAGTTCAAAAGACAAGCCAGAGTATTCAAGAAAATTTGCCAATGTGTTTTCAAGGTTGTCGTTCTCGATTCTCACAACCATTCCGAACATAGTTTAAGCACAAATAAAACTTCCATAAGCAACAACAATATTTCCCATAATGTGGAAGAACAAAAATGTAACCAGGCCAACTTATCTCTCGACCCTGAAGTGTGTGCTCTATACACAAAACTTTATGACGAAAACAACGATTTAAATGGTGATTTCTTATTCAAACATAACGAAGAGCTGAAGAACTCGATAGTAAGTGTACTTAAAAGTGGCTTGTATAAGAGCATGCTCAAATTGAAGAACGCTGATGAAGTGTCGAATAACAACGATGACTCACCCCCACAATCCACCAGATATGATGATGATGCTGATGATGATGATGATGGTTGGGTGACGGAGGATGAGGTGGAATGTGGTGGTAACCAGGAGGGTGGAAGCTTCATTGAGGATTATGACAACCTCATCCTACATAACAGCGGTGATGATTATTTAAATCGTTTGCTATCCAAATGGAAAGAGAGTTGCGAGAAGTATGAACAACAATATTCTCAAAGAAGGCTGTCAGAAGGGCTAGAACAAGCGAAAGGAAACGTTCAAGTTGACCAATGCTACCCTTTCTTGAAGACCCATCGACCTAATCTGGTGGTGGTGCAAGATGATCAGTGCAATAGCGATCAAGTCAACAGTGACTATTGTGATACTGATGATGATAAAATGATAAAAGGCTCTTTGTTAGAAAAGTTCGAGTCACTCAGAATTGATTATGAACAACTACAGGAGCAATATATTAGCCTTGTAGATCAGATGAAGACTGGCTCAAAAAAAGTAGAAATTGAGTCTGTGGAAGAAGCTACGTTGCACTCTGATGAAGTGAAAGCCCAACAACTTCAAGTATCAAGGGAAGATGTTGAGATGATGGGTGGTGCATCAAAAAGCGATGGTAGATTAATGGAGATGAGTGGAGTTATTGATGTTCTAAAAGAAAAAAACACTCGATTAATGGATGAAATATCAACTCTACAAGAAAGCTTCAATAAAGTTGTCAATGAAAAAATTGAACTAGAGAAGGATTTACTGGCCAAGCATGATGAAAGTGACATAATCAAAGAGAAGCATAATTTGATTGATGATGAGCTAGATTCATTGAAGAACGAACTCAACAAGTTGACGTTGGAGTTGAAGGTTAAATCTGAAAATTATGAATACTTGAAAGGAGAGTATGAACAAGTTTGTGAAGAAATTAATGTTAATAAAAAAAGTTTCGAAAAACTGAAAGCATCCAAAGATAATATGGATTCAAGTATTGAGAGCTTAAATAAGGAGGTATGCGCTCTCAAACAAGATATCATAAAACTCAAAACTAACAATGAAGACTTGCAGCAAAAATTGAGTTGTGAGGAGAAAAAATTATCAGAAAAGGAAGAGATTTTTCGCGAATTGAATGATGATGTGACTCGTATACAAAATGAAAATATTCAATTAGTCTCTCGGGTGAAGACGTTCGAAGAAGTGAACGAAGAGTCGGTGGTTAGATTCAATGAGCAAGAACTCTTATCGAAGGAACTATCGAAAAAGAACGAGGAGATGAAGCATCAACTAGCTGAGTTTGTTTCGAAGAATGATGAGTTGAAAATTATATTAGAAGAAAATGAAACTCTCACTAAGAACTTGACTTCAGAAATCCAAGAATTGAAAAAGAATGACGAAGTAGTTTCAAAAATGGAGCAGGTGAATAAAGAGAATGAAAGTTTGAAGAAAGAAACGGAAAGGTTAAAGGAAATGTTTGATCAACTTCAAATCACGGTGGAAATGGTTCAGAATGATTTACAAAATGCAAACTCATCCAACGATGATTTGAACAAGGAGATTTGTGATTTGAGAGCAAAACTTGAAAATGATAAAAGCGAAATCATTTCCCTCAACGAGGAACTGAAAGAAGCAACAAAAACCAAAGAAGAGACCCTGACTAAACTTGAAGCAGGTGCTAGAATATCATCAGAAATATCAAACGAAGTCGTTTTGCTTAAAGAACAATTGGAATTGAAAACTAATGAAGTCAAAAAGTTGAAGGCAGATCATAAGGAGAAGTTGGAGATGTTGAAAAATAAGTTTAACGAAATTAGAACTAATAGCAAAAATAAACTTGCTGAAAACGAAGAAAAAATGACTTCTTTGAAAAATGATTTAGATATTTTATTAAAAGAAAAAGAAAGTTTAATAAAAACACATGATGAGAATGTTAAATCATTGAGCACCCAGAATACACAAACACAGAAGAAATACGAAGAATTACAACAAGAAGTGAAAAAAAATTCCGATAAATATGAAAAATTAGATAACCACACCAAGATCACCATTCAAGCTCTCAACCAATCTGTAGTCACTCTTAACAACGAAATATCTACTCTAAAGGAGAAGGAAGTTGCTTTAATAGACACGATAGAAAAAAATAACATAGAAATAACAAAACTAAAAAAGTTTGATAATGAGTTGAGAGGGGAGAGGGATGAGCTACAAAAGTTGATGGGTGAGAAGGGGGATGGGGAAAAGATCCTTCGTGAGCGAGTGTGTGGAGTGGAGGAGATGAACAAGAACTTGGAAGCAAAGAATAAAAAATTACAAAAAGAAAACGAGTCTCAAAAAGAAAAACTTGAAGAGTTGACTAAAGAGCTAAGTAGGTTGCATGATGATAATGCTCAACATAATGAGAGAACTAAGTCTTTGGAAGAAGAAATAAAAGTTAAAACTGAACAGAGTAACCAGTGTGTTGATCTCAGCAAAAAATACGAGGATAAGATATGCAGAATGAAGAGTGAATATGATAATAAAATGTCTCAAATTAATGATGATATATTGAAAAAAAGTAAAGAAATAACAGACCTTCAACAAAAAATTGATGAGAACAATAAAAAGTCAGAATTCGAAATTAGCGACATCAAAGAACAACTTGAAAACAAAATAATTGAAATTGAAAAGGATAAAATCGAAACAGAAAAATATAAAAATAACAGCGAAGCTTTAGAATTAAAACTTGCCGAAGCTTTAGAAACAAGAGATGCTTTACAGAAAGAGAATGATGAAATGAAATCAAATCTACAAGAAAATGATTCGAAATCTTCTGAAAGCTTGCAAGAGATCAACAACACCCTGACGTCACTGCAGAGTGAAAACCAATCACTCAGACAAGAAGCTGATAGTTTCAAAGACAACATTAAACGCTATGAAGACGAAATTGATGTTTCTAAAAAAACCATCGAAGATCTAAAATGCTCACAAGATTCAATTATTAAAGATTACGATAAAAAAATTCAAGAAGAGAAAATCTTTTATGAAAAACTCGAGTTGTCCATAAAAGAAAAAGAAAATACATGGACTGAGAAAATGAATGAGCTCAAAAAGAAGGCGGAAATAAAAATAAAACAACTCAGAAAACGAATTGAAGACCTCACCAAAGAGGCTTCAAACAAAGATAAATCCTCCGAGGAGATTAAAAAACACGAAGAGGAAGTTATGATAAAATCAAATGAAATAACTCAATTGAACTCACAAAACAACGAATTGAAGTTAGCAATCGAGAAGATCGATATTGATTTGACCTCCAAAACTAAAATGGCTGATGAGTTGATGGCGGAAGTGGAAAGAGTTAGAAACGACCTCAAAGAAAAAGAAAGTCAATTTGAGGCAGAAAATACAATCAAAAAAGAAACCATTGAAAAACTCGAAAAGAACCAAGAAAATGACATAAAAATCCTCGCAACCCAGTTTGAAGAACTTAAAAACGATAACGAAAAATTAACACACAAAATCACAAGTTTAAACAACGAACTCAAAGAATTAACGAGAGAAAACGAGGACTTGAAAGAGAAAATCGAAACATTCAACCACGGAAACGATAGCAGTAATAAAGAACTGCGCAAAGAACTCAAAACCCTCTCTAAACTGCACAACAAGCTCAAGGAAGAACACGACGCTTTGAAAGAAAAGCACCAAAGTTTATCCAAGGATGCTGAAAAGACTAAAAACACTGAAATAGAAAGGTAATTTGCTTTTCATATCATATTTAACAATTTCCAACATCGATTTATGGAAGAGTTTTAGTGCATTTTTTAAGCAAAATCAGCCATAGTTTTCGATAATTTTAGCTTTATCATAAAAAATTAGTAAATTTTTTCCGCTAATGTTTTATGATAGAGCTAAAATTATCGAAAATTTTGCTTAATGAATGTACTAAAATTTTTTCATAAATAGACGTTGAAAATTTTTTAATATTTCTATAAGTAAATTAAGATGTTTCTGAAAAAGTTACTGTTCATATCATATAAAATTCTTGGAAAGCTCCACAAAAGATTTTATACTTTATAACAATTAAAATATTTATTGTTCAATAATATATTAAATATTAATCATTTCATTCCTACCTATCTTAAAACCAAACAACTCCATCGAACCTCACACGACAGACTCAAACAAGAATACACAGAGGAACTGAGCGAGAAGGAAAATGATCATATGGAGAAGATAAAAAAACTCATGAGAGAGTTTCAGACGACATTGACTCAAAAAGAGCAACAATACCAAGTCAACTTCACAAAGACACTTGGTTCGTGTGCTATTAAGCATTAGAGTTTTACAATAATACATAAAACAAAATTTTTAACTAAAATAATCTTTGCTTAGATAATGATAATATAATATAAAGCATTAGAAATTAGCAATAAGAACGTTGAACATATATATTTTTTTAAATAAAATTACTTTCGCTTTGATAATTTAAGTATTAAAAAAAGAATTGTAGATAAATACTATTCTTCATACGTTGATAAGAATACCATAGTCATTATAGATAAATACCAATATAAAACTACAAACGACACAGAGGATTCTGAGAGGGACACGGAGGTGAGGATGAGGACGATGGAGGATGAGCTGAAGGATGCTAGAGAGGATGTGAGGTTCAAGGATGACCAGCTTGATGAACTTGGACAGCAGGTCATCGATCTTAACAACCAGGTTGACATTGTGTTTGTTATTTGGTTATTGTATGTTTACCTTAGAGCCAATAAAACCGATTCTAAAGGGTTTATTAATACTAAAAAATTCATTGATTATGAAAGGTTTGTTATACATCAACCATTTATGCTGTTTTTAACAAAACAAAAACCAAATATATATTTATTCACATTTACCGTTTATTAGATGTAATTTATCCGTTTGAAATGATATGATAAAAACCAGAGTCTTGATTTTATCAAGGAAACAACCTCATCCGTCATATACCTATACATAAGATGCAAACTCCATTTGAAGGAGCGATACGGTTCAATAATAAAACACAAAACATTATGGATCATTCATGTGTATATTTATGATGTCTTTAATTTCCGATAAGTTTAGCTTTATCATAAAACATTAGCCTTATCGAAAATTATAGCTGTTTTTTGCCCAATAAATGTACTAATTTTTTCCCATAGATTGACGTTGAAAACTGTTGATATTGCTTACAAGTACATTAGGATGTCCCTAAAAAGTTAAATGATATCTTAATGTACTCATAAGCAATATTCAAGAATTTTTAACATCGATTTATGAAGGAATTTTAGTAAATTTATTGAGCAAAAACAGCTATAACTTTTGATAAGTTTAGTCTTAGCATTAGTGAAAAAAAATTTTATGATAAGGCTAAACTTATCAGAAATTATAGCTGTTTTTGTCTGACAAATTTACTCGAATTCTCTCATAAATATCTACGGCATACATACCACAGTGGTATGATCTAATGATAAAATACAACTCCACGCGATAGTTACTCACCATGCATAGCAATGATGCTTGGGAAGAGCTGAATCAGAAATGTGCGGAGTTGGAAGAGGAAATCATAGAGAAAGACAAGGCTATCATGGATAAAAATGAAGAAATAAAAAAAGTGCGTTTTTTGGGTTTCATTCACATTTATTGCGTTTTAAGGTGTTCAAACATTAAGAATATATGATTTCAAGTTTCAATTATGTCTACACCATAAAATTCTAAGGATAAACATAATGTTTTTATAACTTCATAAGGTTCTAATAATATATATACACACACATATATATAAAGCTTTTCTAGAGAATTTTCAAATTATTTTAGAAGTTGGAGGAAAGCCACCACAGCATCAACTTATCAGACTTGAAGGTACCGATATGGTCTCGTAATGCTATTGTTAAGCATGTGTATATGATGAATTTCATTTCTAAGTTCTTGTGCTCCAGATTAGTGGAGGGAATATAAAGTAACGATGATTTGAGTTATTTTCATATGTAAAAATTATATATTCCCACTAATCAGTTTAACTACAATATAGCTGGAGGGGTTTTATTTATTCAAGAAATTATTATTACTTCACAAAATAAGGCAATTTTTTTAGAATTTTTCATTCAACTAAAAATTCAACTTTGTTATGATTCATTAGTATGTATATTTTAAAATGAGAACCTTATTCGAAAATATACATACTAATGAATTGTAACAAAGTTGAATTTTTATGAAATTTTAGTTGAATAAAAAAGCCTCAAAATATTGCTTCTTTTTGTGAAGTTATTTAAAAAAAATAGAAAAACATTGATATGTGATGTCTCTGGAGATTATTATTATTAGTTATTAATGATAACATTATTATGCTACAAGAGAGTTTCCCAGACAGACAGTCAAATGTCACTGGATTCATGTGGTATTATTCCTGTTGAGTTTGAGGTGAGATTTCTACCCTCTGCATACCTTATACAATACAAAAAATTATGAATATGATTATAGTAACGTTAACTTCAGGAGTTTCTAAGTCACATTATGAATCTTTCAATTTTTAATCTCATTTAATTAGAGATCTAAATTATAAAACGTTAATGGCGTTATTATTTTTGGTTAAATTTTGTTATGTTAGTAATGTCATGTAACACCTGCAGTATTTGAAGGCAGTCTTGTTCAAGTATATGACTGAAAGTCCTGACAAAGAAGTGATTTTTATTTGTTCTAAATCGTTTCATAATATTTATCTGTTACTAGATTGTTTTTATTGGCGTATATCTTTATTTCATTTTCAAAATGTAAGGGTAATGATTTTCAAATTGTTAAATAACCTTATAATTAAATATGACTAATGAAATCATATTAGGAATTTTAAAAAAGACTTTAATGTGATATTTTAATACTATTAATTCATGCTTCAAAACACCCATCAAACTCGCCACCATAACAGACACTAGCGAAGGTGCTGTGTAGGATAATGAAGTATACTGAAGTGGAAGAAAAGAGGGTGTTAACATACAACAAACGATAGCCATTCCATTAAGCTCTATATAAATGTATTTGTTATGATAGTTGTTATAAAGGTACTATTTTAATATTTTTTATTCAGTTATTTTGAAAATAATGAAACTTTAATAGCCTATCTTTTTAATTTTTAATTCATTTCTACATGATTCGTATGATATTCAAATTAATAATTGTACAGATTTCAATTTTCAGTGGCTATTACCTTTTATATGTATTCGATGTTAAATATGATACATTGTTTTATAGGCTGTGGTACATATATTCAATTATTTAATCATTTATTAATCTCTGATCATTTTTAGTTTAAAGACAATTATCAAATAATGCTTAAAAATTTGATTCTTAATTATTATTCAAATTTTAAATTTTTTTCAAAACTATCTTAAAATTTCTTAAAACTTTTTTTCTATAATGAAGAATGTTTTTTGAAATACTTTAAAAATGCTTTTCAAATTCGTAAGGATTTGCAGGTGCCTTGAAAAAACTTATTCATTTGGATTTCACTATTTAGGAACATTTCATTCTAACTTTCAAATTGTATTAATATTATGTCATTATTTTTGCAATTTTTTAATGAGTTTTGACCAACAATATAATGTAACTTTTTAACTTTATTTCAAGTTTTTGCTTAAGGAATTAACATTATAAAAAAATTTTTCCAAATGTCTTTAAAACTTCAATTAGCCGAAAGAGATTCGTACAAATCTTAATTTAATATAATGCGGTATTCATAAAGCGCTGTTCTTTATAGATCAAAGCGCTTGCTAAAAATTTAATTTATAAATAATAATAATGTATAAAAAAAAAGCTCTATACAATCTTCGCAGCATTGTAGGATTGCTTCTTTGCAATATGTTATACAAAAAAATTTTGATATCTCTTAAAAATAACAACTTAAATCAACTCAAAACCAAATACAAGAAAATTATATTTTAGAATTTTACTTTGATTATTCTTGTCAAGCGTTATAGAATTAATATTAAATGATGTTACCATGGCAGTTAACAACGTCTTTAAGTTTGTATACTTGATAATGTGAGTTCAACTAACGAAAAGCTTCGTATTATTATTCAGTTAATAAAAGTTTTCAATTCAAATAGTTTTTAAAGTTTAATATAGCTAAAACACACTGCGGGACAGGTGCTTATTATCGACGCGCGCGGGATCGAACCCGGTAACTTTAGATAATTAGCCTAATGCTCAAACATTGATCTATAAAGGCCGACGATAGTTTTCATACAAATATTTCGTCAAAATTTATACTTAAACAATTATTTTTGAATTAAAACACTTAAAATAAAAATAAGCATGTGATACAATTCTGAATGAGTTGGCATTAAATTAAAACTGAATACTTGTTAACGTGAGTTCAACTTAGGAAGAGCTTCGTATTATTCGGTTAATGAAAGTTTTTGATTCAAATTAAAATAAATTAAAGTTTTTTAACTTTTAAAATACTAAAATAAATTTTTATAAAAAATATTTTTCACTTGTAAGTTACAACACTTAACAATGAAATAAATTGTTTTGTCTATGATTGAAAATATTTAGTGTTTTTGCCCTCTATCGTTAATATATAAAGGCATGCTTTTAGCTTACTTTCTTTCGCTCGCTCATTTTTCTGATTGATTGTTTTTTCATCGTATAAGTAGATGATGATTAAGGAATGGTTTCGCGACTATTAGCTGATATATAAAATGCGGATATTTCCTTGGCTGTCTGAACACGTTTACTATTAAGAAATGTGACTAAATGATGACCACCGATGACGAGTCTGATAGAAAACTGGATTTTAGTTTGAGGCGAGTTTTTTGCCGATAATTTCTGTCCAGTTTTCGTATCGTGGAGAACTTGAGGCATTTGTCTGATAGTCATCCAAACTAAATTTATTTGAAAACCGTTTCTGTGATGAATTGTGGCAGTTTCGGACTAGAGTCGCTGAAAATTTTGATGCTAACCTGCCCATCTTCTGATAGAGATATTATTGAAGTATAGGATGAAATGCCGGCTTGTGATGTTTATAATTATATTTGCTACTCTTGATTAAGAATGATGTCAAAGACATTCTGAAGCTAGCCATTTAGTATTGTAAGGTCTAAAAGGCTTCATTCTAAAGCTTCTAAATTTTCAAGGACCAATGATGAAAACCCCTTAGTTCAGAGCATTGGGTTATGAATAATAATGAATGCACTTATATTCTGAAAGGTTCTTTATCATATAAGTTACTAGTCAAATGATGACTGTTGCTCAATGGGAATCTCTCATAACAACAGTGCTGATTTGAGATTCTGATAACTAGTAACCATTACAAAAATGTATTTTCAAGTCAGATTACTTTTTTCATGCTTCATAGTATCATTTGCTTCATTAATATATTTCAATGTAATTGTTCTGTGTAGACTAGTCAGCTTTGCATCACTAGTAGAATTTTAGTTTATTGTCTGTTGGAGATAAACTTCATAACTAAATTCATTTGTGGCTTCAATATATTGAAAACTCATGGATAAAATTTAATAAATATTTCTTGGTTTTACAATGCATTAAGGTCGAAAATAATATAGATCCAATGGTTTAAAATGAAATTCGTGTCAAAAACTTACAGGCAGTTTATATTCCCTAATTTTTCCTAAAAACATTCAAGTGAGATGAAAACTCAATAAATGTTTATCTAGTTAATAAAAGTCACACTTCAATCATTTTGAGTGACTATTAGCTTAAGCGAGCGGCTCCACCGTAAAATTAGCCACTTAATTGTGATTGGTTGTTTAATAAAAGTCCTCATTCTTAAAAATATTTCAATTCATAAAATGTCCAGCCATAATAAGCATAAAAACAGAATTTTAGTTTAACTGAACGGTTTGAAAAAAATTTTTTCTTGTAAGTTCAATCTCATGAGTCAGAAACATCAAAATTTTCAGCCTCATCTTCAACAACCTTTTTCTCACTAACTTCATTTTCAACAATCTCATCTTCGAGAGACATTTTTTTATACTTTTGTGTTTCTTGCAAATTTTTACGCGCATGCGATTTAAGGGTTATCTTCCCAAATTTTTTACTGTGAAGACTTACCCTTAGCTTAATACGAAAAAATCAAATTAACTGGCTATACTAGGCGTATCATGTGATTGGTACATCAATTCAGGGATTCAGTTTATGTGTTGAGTTTAATGCAGTTGAAGAATAGGTGAGTTCTGACGACTTGAAATTTACTACTTGAGCTGTAGTGCACAACTGTATTTAGTAGTTTATTTTTAAAAAATATAGTATATTCAAAAAAATAGTTGTATTGATAAATTTTCCATAATATTCCAACAATTATTGAAGAAAGAAATATTTCAAACTTAATGTCTTGCTTTCTTTTTCTACTACTTTACAGCATCATATTCTGAACAAAAACAATCGAGTTACTGAATATGTGAAATTTTCATCAACTTAATATTACTTTACATCTTTTTTATTCTTTGTCACACTTGTTGGATACATTGATTGCACACAAAAATTACCTTTGAAGCGCCTACGGTTTTACTTCTCATTTTTCCTTCACGGACTTTAAAACCTCATTTAACATTTGATCTTCCTCCACTATTAGCTCACTACTCGCGTGCTTACTTAGCTTTGAACAACATCGCATATACTCGAAAATATCTCAACACTTGAAAAACTGAAATTCAGACTTGAATTTACCCAAGACCGAAGAATGTGGGAAGAGCCATTATGTGACCTCGTCCGACCCACTCTAGCATGGAAACTAACTCAAAACGACAACAATGATGAGAAATACGATAATCTGATAGTTCATTGAACTTAATTAATGCACTATATATAATCTAACACTGAGTTCGCATTTAATTTGAAAGTTGGTGTTTTAAAACATGTAAATTTTCAGACATCGCTAGAATATTGTTTCATTCTCCACGCTATTCTTCCATCCCTCAAACGCTGAAATCCATCAATTTTTATAGTTAGTATGAATAAACATATTATAAATATGAAAACATTTAAATCTAGAAAACCAAAAAATATTTCCTGGGTTTCAATTTTTTTTTAGTACGCTCAGATGATGGATTCTTTTGTTTCAACCTCATGTGTCTCATGAGGTTGAACTTTCATGAAAAATTGGTTTTGCAAACCAAACTTTCAAACATGGAAGTTTTGCAACGTGAGGGAGTAACGAAACGAAGGTTAATATTTTACTGTCTTTTGATTGGTTGCTTAAATTTTAGAATTTTTTTCGCAAATTTTGAAGAAAAACAATTATTAAAGGTCAATTTTTTGTTTTTCACAAATTTTAGAAATTTTCAGCAACCAATCACAACACAGCAAAAAGATAAACGCTTCGTTCGATCAGACTCACCCGTGTGTTTGTTGATTTTCCAATAAAATATCTTCATTTTAAACAATAAAAAAATGTTTTTGTGTTTTCAAAAACAACCAATATAGTCAATTATTTCTGATAGAAAAGACCCAAAAATAATATATACTTCAAATATATTCTGCATGGATACAAAATTAAAACAAACTTTTGTAAAAGTTAAGTTTTAGAAGAAAGACTGTCAACCTATTCATAAAAATACTTTTTTAATATTAACATTAGATAGACTTATCTTCATGACATAACAAATAGTTAGCTGAGCACTTATAATAAATATTTCAAAAAGTTTGGTAGCATTGTGAACCAAAAATGCGACAATATTTTGATTTTTTTTGACAAAGCTTTTCGATATATTCTATATCATCATTAGGTAACTAATGAATGGTAGCATTGTAACTACATGAATAGATTGAGAGAATGAAAAATACTGGTGTTATCAATTTGTATATAGTTGAATATGGCTCGTCTGTGTAGAGTGAGTAAATAAACTGACTAACTGCCTTATTATTTTGAAAAACTTAATGTGTAATTTACTAATTGTTTTTCTATAATGATGTATTATGTGGAAGATGGTTACTATCATATGATTGTTATTATGTAGTCACTAGGTTTTGTTTATATAAAGAATTCTAAATTTAAATTTTATTTTATACTGAATGTTTTCATGAAAATGTTTAAAAAATACTTCAAATATAAATTAGAATTTAACTTTGGTGCACATTTAATTATTCAAGGCGAATTGTTATTCTCACTTTTATTTCGTTGATTTAATTAAAAACTTAGGAGTTTATATTTTTTTAAACATAATTAAACAAAACTTAAAATAAGTTTTTTTTATTTTCAAGAAGAATCCATTAAAATGGCAATGAAGATCATGCCCAAAACTCTTCCGGGAGTTTTGAATAACCACAATAAAAATTGTTGTGACTGGGGTTGGCAAGGCTTAATTGCATATGGTTGTCAAAATGTCGTGGTTATTTTGGACCCCAACACTGTACAAATTGTTCAAGTTTTGGATTGTCATGCAGGCTATATTGTGAAGGTAAAATTTTGGATCATTTTATTTATAATAAATGAAAATATTCCAAAATAATTACAAACTCATATATACTTAGGTGAGATGGGCTCGTGAAAATTATAGACACAATCTAGCCAGTCCGTATTGTTTAAGACTTGCAGCTGCTGACTTCAATGGACACATATATATTTGGGATGTTGCACTTGGAAAAGTTGGTGCAGATTGTTTTGAAGGAACCAAACCTGTTGGTGATATGAAGTGGATTGGAGAGCAAGAAGTTTCCAAAGATCTTTTACTGGCTATTCATCCTCCCCATTATTTGGTGCTTTGGAACACTGAAAATGGTAGCAAGCTGTGGAAAAAAAATTATGAAGACTTGTTCTATTCATTTTCTTTTGATCCTTTCGACCAAACCAAAATAGCTTTTCTAGGACAAGATTATGTTGTATTTGTTAATGATTTTACAGCAGCTCAGCCACCAACTGGAAATGGCAAAAAGTTTTTCATTACTGGTCCATCACAAGTAATATAAAAGTTTTTTTGAAATGTGATTAGTTGAAACAATTATTTTTTTTCAGATTCCTTCTTCAACAAGCTTGGACAGAATGAATATAGATAAAAAACTTTCAAAATCACTTCGCTGGATGAATGGAATATTAATAGGAGAAAGTAACAAGAAGAACTTTGCAACAGAACCTGAAGGAACTCAGTCTACTGCACCAACACCATCATCTTCTTCATCACTACAATCACAAATGAGAAATGAAAGTTTATGCCTTCAACTTGAGTTTCATCAATCCAGAAAAAACCATATCATTTTATTATATTCCAGAGAAATTCTAATTTTAGATCTGAAAGTTAACCAAATAATTGAATCTATATCTGCAGACAAAAATGGTTCTTCTTTTCAAAAAATCATTCCCACGAGATTTGTGGATGCCATCATATGTCTGCATGAGAATGGTAGCATATCTCTGAGATCCAAAAAGTTGCAGGACCACAAGGAACTACACCACACAGCTTCCATGTCTCTGCATGATGAACAATTCAACTCTAATAATAATTTTCAATTTAATACTGATTATGAACATATATGCCAATCTGATAGTTTGAGGCTAACTAAACATAGCAGAGTGGTTTCCTTCTCTAGTTGTCCTGTCACTGAGAAATATGTCAGTTTGGTGATGAGCACTGGGAAATTACTTGTTTGGAAGATACAGAAAAGTGGTTTTTCGCATAGTGAATTTTCTCATTATTCATACCTCAAACAAAAATTCAATCTTAATAGTCTACTTAAAACATCTCCAAACTTAAAGTTTCTTCTTGTTGGGTTTTCACCTGCTCTTCCAGAGACTCCAGTCCAAATCAGAATGTGTCCCCCATTAACAACTAAAAACTACCATTTCTACCAACCTTTGCTTGCTGTTGGCTCCAATTCAGGCACAATTCTTCTTTTCAACCTGTCAGGGGGACAGTTATGCAAGGAATTCAATGTTCACTCATACCCGGTCAAAGGCATAGAATGGCTAAGTCTCAACTTGATCCTTTCATTTGCCTACCAAACTCCCGTCGCTGGAAATACAGTGAAGAATGAGATGATGTTGACTGATATTAATTCAGGAACAATAACAGCTGTCAGGACAAATAACGTAGAAGAAGAAACTCCAATCGAAATGATTAAAGTATCATATTTAAAACAGTATTTTTGTCTTCTCATCAAAGATAGACCTCTAGAAGTGTGGGATGCAAAAACACTGACACTTTTGCGCCAGATGCCCAAGAACTTCCCTCTCATCACGGCCCTTGAATGGTCCCCATCACTCAATATGAAACGTCTCAAGAAGAAAACTTACGATATGACAAACGACAAAGAGACTGGAGATTCAAGCTCACTAGCTTACACTCCTACAGCTACTTCTGGAGAGAGCATCACTTCACCCAATGATGACGACATCACTTCAAACAGCAGAGAACATTTTGTTTTCACAAACTCCAATGGAGTGCTTTACCACTACATCGTGGAAGGCAACGTAGTGAAGGAACGTTCCAAAATACCGTCAGATGCTTCTATGTCGAATATATTGGGAATTGCTTGGAAATCGGAAACATTGGTTTTGACTGATGTTGAAGGGAATATGAACATATGGGATTTGAAAGCTAAAGAAAGCAGAACAGTTCCTACTGGCAGAGGAATGATAAAAAAAGTCAAATTTGCGCCTGGGAAAGGAAACATGAAGATATTATTGTTGTTTTCAGATGGCTGTGAAGTGTGGGATGTGAAAGAGATTGAAAGAATTTCTATGGTGAGGTGTCCAAGGGACGTGGCGTTGGTGACAAACATCGATTGGGCAGCTTCCGATAGACCTGTTTATACGTGTGTTGATGGTACCATTAGAGTGAGTGATCTCGACCTCACTGTCTGTACTTCATCCATGGAAGATTCCCAATTACAAGAACTTTTCTTTCTACCACACTCTCTATCTCCTAAAACCGGATTTGTTCTCAAAACGTTTTTGCAACACCAACCATGGCGTAACTCGTATCAATTGGAGCCTGATGATTTCGGGCCTTTGGAGTCGGAAGGAATTTCACAAGCAATAACTGATCTGTTGTATCTTATAGATCCTGATTTTAAAGAAATGCTGCAGAAATGTAAATGTGGCGTGGCTGAACGATGTCTCATTACAGCATGCTTGTATGGTGATGAATCTGAAATGAAGTTTTGGACTGTCGCTTTATATTATTTGAAAGTTCATTCAGAAAAATACGTAAAACGAAAAGTCAAAAAACCTCTAGAACCCTTGGAGAGCTGTTATGATATTTTGTGTGACAACGAAGAGTTTAGAAAGAGAGAGTTACGCAAAATACGGGTACATGAAACACGAAGATACAGTAATGAACAGAGCAGGAAATGTGCCGAAAACTTACTATATCTCAAACAAACAGACAGAGCTGTTCAAATTCTTTTAGAAACCGAACCAACATCTCCACATTTCTATTCTGACTCCTTAAAAGCTTGTCTGGCAGCCAGTGTACGTTCTTCAGGCGCCTCCCAGAGCACCATCAAACTGGTCGCCACCAACCTCATCGCCAACGGCCAACTAACCGAAGGTGTGCAACTGTTGTGCATGATTGACAAGAGTATCGATGCCTGCAGGTACATGCAGACCTATAAGTTGTGGACTAATGCTGCGTGGCTTTCAAAGGTATCCCTCGACGGCAGTGACTGCCACAGTATCCTCAAACGCTGGGCTGACCACCTCTCTTCTGCTCAGGTGATTTTTTTCATGTTTTATATGTTTATATGAATAAAAAATTCATTTATTTTTTCTCTAAAACATATATTTTAAGAAAAATTAATTTTTCTTAGAAATTTTACGTACGTGAATTTTTATCAGCAGTAGGTTATATAGAGACATTTAATGGAGCAATCATTTTATGATGTTGTTCATAGACAAACAGTGAGAAGTTTTAAATAAGATGACTTTAAATTTTTCATGTTATTTCATTTCAATAGTTATATAATTAAATTTGATATCACTAATAGTTTTTTGACGTAAATAGCCGGAAATCAATATAATAGAAACAAACACTAAGGTTTATTGAGAAACTTAATACACGAAGCTTTTCGTAAGAGTATCTCACATTATCTTGATACAGACTACACACTAGATAATGTAAGATACTCTTACGAAAAGCTTCGTGTATTAATTTTCTCAATAAACCTTAGTGTTTGTTTCTATTATATTAGTTTTTTAAGAGTGTTATTTAATGAATTATAGCTTTGAAAATTATATTCATAAAATAAAAAAAAATTTTATGCTGAAAAATTTTAATGAATACAATTCAAATTTTCAAGGTTGATCAAAAAGACAAAGCAATATTGATATTGTTATCACTGGGAGAGTTCAGAAAGGTGATTGAGCTGTTGCACTCTCTGCGATGCAACGATAGGGCCGCCCTTCTCATACAGGCTTGCCAACAACTTCGCATCGACATCAAAAAGAATTGCGATGCAGAAGAGAATAGAAGCAATGACGCAGATGCACTTATTGAAGGCTTGAAAGAAGATGTCTTTCTAGAATATTCTAGAATGCTTCTAAATTATGGAATGATTCCTGCATGCTCCTATTTCTGCCAGTTCGCCGGCTCGAAAGGCGCTGATATGCTAAATGAAATTAATAAACTGACAAAGAAGTCTGAAATAAAAAAACATTAAGTTTTACATGTTAGATTTTCCTATTAGTTTGTGACAAAAATCAATAAACTAAGCAATCATCATTTTCCATATATTTTATCAATTGTACATATTACTGAAGGTTTCAGCATTTTAATGATTACTAGATGATTCATCATTATTTAACGCATCATTTTGTTATCAAGCTAATACGACTGCAAAGGACGCACATTAATTGCTAATTGTAAAACACTTCCTGTATAACGATTAGTTGTTGAACTTTATATATTTTAATCTTGTTTTAATAAATAACAATTGTAAAATTAGCCAAGTCATTAAATACAATTTTCATATTTTATTTAAACAAATAGTAATGTTCCAGAACATGGACGAGGTATGACCTGATTCATGAAGGATATCTTTGATCAACATTTCGTAACATATCATAATTAAAAAATCAATCATATATTCCTTTTCAATTTTAATCTTTCTTGTTTAAAACGAGAAATTTTTTTATCTGTTTTATCACTGTCTATTGGTTTGGATATTGGATAGGATGACGTTGTTTGTTGAACAGTGTGGTAGCTGGACGATGATTGTGTGTCTGTTGTTTCTATTATATTTTCTTTCTTCGTTTCCGAATATGAAACAGAATCACTGAAAGACTGAAATAAATTAATTTTTTATATTTCATTTAAAACACTAGCTTTAAAGCCAAATTATAATTCATAGTTGAAAGCATAAAAAACCGAAGTACATATATTTTGAAGTTAAATTTTTGTACATATTACATAAAAATATACTATTTCAGAGATAAGTCATCTATAAAACCATTTAACACAATTTTTTTTATAGACCGTTTTCTTTTGAAGTAAAAAAAAGCTAAAACTTTTAACAACCTTAAAAGCTTAATAAAGTAATTCAACAGCAGAAACTAACCACTTTTTTCTTTAACGGTTTTTTGATGCAGTTCTTATAAGAGAAATATAAATCAGCAGGAGATTGCAGTGAAGTCGAAAACTTTGAGTATTTGTAAGGCTCTGCATTGGAATGCCTGAAATGAACGGTGCTACGAAGCTCTCCATCGTTTTCATCTGAAACATCTTCTTCCTCCCCATCACTTGTCACCACAATAGATTTTGTAAGTAAATCATCCCCACTTTTTGATATAAATTCTTGCACAACGTCATTGTTGTCTTTACAGCTGGAAGTTTCAATAGGATTATCAGTTGTTTCAATTGAGTTATTATAAGTAGTTTCCAACTTAGATAACTCATTTATGAGTTTCCAAACTTTATTTTCTTTACTCTCGTCACTATTTTCCTTATCTTCATCGTCGTCTTCATCATCTTCATTTTCAAAAAACTGACATTTACCAAACTTCAAAATATCTTCATTATTTTCTTTAGAGCTTATATCGATATTCTGTTCTGATTTTACACATTCGTGTTTATTTATTATATTATTCGTCGTACGATCTTCTTCGTGGCTTTGTGTATTTTTTCCAACATTTGAATCTGGTTTAAGATTGGCGTTAATAATGCTTTCCTGTTTTTCTTTGCTTTGTGCAGCTCTCAAAGCCGATCTCTTCTCTGCGAATAAAATAATAACAATAAAGATTTTTAAATTATTATTACTATTATTAATGTCAAAATCACGTGACTTGAAAAAGACAAAAAAAAAAAACGCATGAATTATAGGAGCAAAATAAAAGACCAAACTTTTATGCGTGATACATAAAATAATGAAAAAAACAAAATCAACATCATTATCATCGTTTTTGTCATGTTCAGAACATAACTGCATCCAACTAGGTCCCGAGAGTCTGTGGACCGACCCGTGAGAGCGACTGAGCTTTTCGACCACTGGACGGTCTTGATGGGGACATGAGGAGGACCCAACAGGACTAGGGTGCTCGGAAAAAAAACTGCATCCAACTAGTCAAGCAGTCCAAAAAGAAAATAAAACTGAAAAGTTCAAACGTTTTTATCCATCCACACCATGATGATTAATAAAAGTTATATTTAAATATAAAAACATTAACTTCCGTTTGATAACATTAAACACCTACTTTTCCATTGCCGATCTTCCTCCTCATCATAGTCCTCTTTTATCTCCACAACATCATCCAATCTCTGGAGCTTTATTCAGTTATTTACTATTTTAAATAAATCAAGCTTATATGATTTTATTTATTTATTGCCCCTCCGTAGCAAGATGAACTTACATTATCAAGTGGAGGTACAAATATAAGAAAAAAATCTGGTTACATCATTAACTGGGCACTTTTGTACGGCTACTTAATCAAACCTCAAACCACCATATCAAACTATCATTATATGCCTTTAAAAAAACATGAATTTAACAGAAATTAAGTTTAAATATTTGCCATTTTAGATAAATTAACTGAAAAATTTTATGAAACTAAAATAAAATGTTATTTAAGCCGCCGACTTATTAATGCTTCAAAAAACATAATAATAATAATCTACGAAGTATATTATAGTGATCTTATGTACGTTTTGTATAGCAATTAAACTTTAAAAACATCAATTGATAAGGTTATACTTATCGAAAATTATAGCTTTTCTTTTAAATAAATGTATGAATCCTCAATTGATGTTTTTAAAGTTTAGTTATAGTGATGTTTAACCCAAGGAGTTTCAAGATCAAAACATAGATAAATTGAATGAACTTTTTCTATTAAATATTAGTTTAAAAACAATGTTGTTATAATTATTATTAATAATATTATTAAGATTTTTATAGCGCACAGTTATCAATTCAAGATTGCTTCAGAGGCGCTCAAGGTTTGTAAGAGGTTATGACTGGGAATGTTTATGGTTTGAGTTTTCAAAAGTTTGCGAAAGTTCATGAGAGAAGGCGATGAGTGCAAGTTAGAAGTAAGTGAATTCCACAGAAGTGGAGCCTGGTGAGAAAAAGAGCGACTAGTAAACAAGCCTGAAGAAACAAGTTGATGAAGCTGGAGACCAGAGTGCAAGGACCTGAGTGGTTGACGTGTGTGTCTGATTGACAAAAGATCAAAAAGATAAGCAGGTTGTTCAAGCTTGAGATGTAGTCGTCTTCGGTTTTCGCCTTCTTTTTTTGGGAACCGAGGGTTCCTCAGACTTTAAAAAGTCTAAGACATTGCTATGTAATGTGCTGAGCTCTGTCTGAATACTATCAATTTCGGAAATAACATTTGTGTGGCGGACATTTTATGGGCCATAGAAGCTATCTATTAAGTCATTAAATGTTATAAATATATATTCAAATTAGAATGGTGACCTAAAATGTCGTGTGTTTGGTCGATTTTTTGTCGGAAGTCACATTTATTAAAGTCAACCGTGTGCTATTTATAGTTTTCAAAACACAAATGTTTTCATTAAAGAATACCAAATAATAGCAGAGTGAGTATAGCAAACAAAGTTCACAGCAGAAGAATAGACATTGTCATTTAAAGAACTTCCGATAACATGTCAAAGAGAATAATAAAAATATAGTATTAATAGAAAAATGAAGACTGATAGGGTATATAAGGAAAAAGGCGGTTGTGAGTTTTCATGTTTTCTACAACTGAACAAACTCTCGGTAAAATGATAAAGTTTCTCTTTTTAGTCATCACTTTGGCATGCATTTGTTATGCAGCAAACCCAGGTGTCCAAGTTGCCATCAACAAATCGGGCCTCAACTACGCTGCCAAAAAAGCCGTTGATATCATGTCTGAGAAGATTCCCAATATGAAGTTTCCTGATGTTTCTGGAAAAAAAGTTTTGAGATACGAAATCTACGACATCAAACTCACTTCCTTCACTAAGCCATCTGCCTCCGTGACAACCAGTCCTAACACAGGCTTGACCATTAATCTCAACGGTGGAGCAGCTACAGTGAGTGGTAGGTGGGGCATCAAAATGTTGTTTGGATGGAGAAGAGGTGACATTTCTGCGTCATCGGGCAACATGAACTTGCAGCTCAAAGTGGACATCACAGAGAAAAATGGCCGCCCAAAACTCGTTGCCAAAGGGTGTAGTGCTAACTTCCAGAAGTTCAATATCAAAATTAAAGGAGGAATTCTAGGCTGGCTTTTGAATATTATTGCAATACTATTCAACAACAAAATACGTAAAAACGTTGAAAATTTGGTATGCAGTAAGCTGCAACAAGTAGTGAACGTCGATGCAAACAACGAACTTTCCACTCTCAACCTTATCGCCCCCATAAACAAACACATCAAACTGGACTACCACTTGACTGGAGCACCCCAGTTCTATAACACTCACATGACTTCTTCTCATAAAGGCAAGTTTTTAGTCGACCCTCAATCTGTCTTCAATCCCTCTCAAATGGCTTTCACCATGGGTAAAATGGTGAGCACATCCATCTCGCAAGACACCTTCAACAGCCTGGGTCGAGTTCTCCATTCCAAAAACCTTCTCAAATATGACTTCTCTTTTGACAATAACTTTTTAGGAAACGTTTTCAAAGGCCCTTCCAAGATAGACACGTCAATCTCTTCCATCTCTCCTCCCACTGTGGATATCCAGAGCAGCAAAATGGAAGTGGAAGGAAGCTTCAACGTTGAATTTAGTTCAAATCGTCTCCTATTGAAGCTTAAAGTCACAGCAAAAGCCAAGGCCTACTTGAAAATACAGGGAAAACGTCTGAAAGGAAGGTTGAGCAACTTGCAGTTGAACGTGGATCTACTGCAGAATAACTTGGGAGTGCTTTTGAGTTCCAGCCTCATCAACTCATACGCTCAAAAAGTGCTGCCTTTCATCTTGCTTCCAATCAATCAGAAACTCAACCAAGGACTCCCTCTCCCTAAAACACAACACGTCTCCTTCTCGGCATACACTCTCAAGCTGGCCAGCAAGCAGGTCAGATTAGCTTTCAACGTGTCATGACTTTCACCCTTTATACATAATGTAGTATTTAAAGCCTTCATGGAGTCAATTTGGAAGATTAGTTTTTATCATGTAAGTTTTATATTATACTAATTTTTAAATGCTTCTATGTTTGAAAATTATCCAATCTGAAATTTATGCCATTCTAGTTCAATAAAAACAAATAAAAAAATGGTTTTTAAAAAATGGGAAAAATCAGTTACCAAAAAAATGCAAATATACTCAAAAAGATAAAGAAAAAATTTGAACAATAATGAGAATAACATCGATAACCATCGTCAGCGCAGTTTCTTTTCCTTAGTAGAGTGAATCTTATGTGTGAGTCAACATTATTTCACTGGAGACCAAAACTATTTTTCCTATCAAAGTCATCCAAAAACTCTTTCCCCTACATTGAAATCCTTTAACTTTCAAACACATTGGCATACACCATTAAGATGAACACAAACAACTAACTACCACCTCCTTCAAATTATGCTCCCTGGTGACCAGACACAAGGAATTTAAGCTCGTGCATATTCTTCTCAATCTCTTTACTTTGAAAGGTCTTACACATCCATTTAATCTTACTTTTCTATTGTAATTAAAACTATCACCAAGTCGTCAGCTCATAACAATTTCTCAAGTGATCTAGTGTAGCTCTCTATAAAGATAACTTCAAAAACAAAGACCTTGAAATTGTATTTCCAATCATTCAAAAACGCAGTTTTGAAAGATAACAGTATTAATAATAATGGATGTAAAAGATACAACACTAGTGAAACGTCATGAACCTCGAGATAGTCGTTTGTAGCCTTCAACTCATTTTCAAAAAGCTCCTGTTGTTTCCTCAAGTCTCCTATCTTTTCTGATAATGCTGCATGAGTTATTTGAATAATGAATATAACACTATTTTTATCATGGTTGAAATGAAAATTTTTGATTTTGAAAACTCAGCTTTTATAGCTGAGCAACTATTTAGTGAGAATTTGAATTTTATCATAACTCTCATCATCATTGTTTCACATATAATTAAATTTCAATTTCATGGAGAATTCAAATACATTTATTATACATTTAAGTATAACCCTTCATAGTTTGTTGTAATTACAATGGTACTTAAAATAATGAACCTTCAATTCTCCTGCCAATGATTCCAGAAGCATCCTTGGTTGATACCTTTGCAAACCAGTTGTCACCCAGTAACATTGTGACACTGTTCGTGTTGACAAGGAGACCTGGCATGAACGCTTTTTTACCAAATGGGACCTGGTTTTTTGTCACTGTTACTATTTAATCAATACATAAAATTTGTATTTAGACTTTTTCATGCATCAAATATGAGATTTTAATGAAAATGTTTAAAAATTTTTTTTAGGTTTTAATGGATAAATTTTTATTTAAATGATATAATCTACTAAAAAATTATTTTTTTAAAATTGCATACTTTATAAATCTTAATAGCAACAATAACAATAACTCATAAAATATTTTAATAAATGAAGATGAGGAAAATATTTTCATAGCTTATGCTTAAATTAAAATGAAAGCAACTATTGAAATAATTAATCCAAATAACTATTTAAAAAATGTGAACAAAGATAAAAGCATAACATTTGTGTATTCAAATCAATGAAAAAAAAACTAAAAAGTGAACCATTATGTCATATGAAAGTTTGTCAGGAAGCTCTAGCAATTTATTCTTCAAAACAACATAATCATCCAAAGAGCTTTGCCTAAAAATTTAAAAATTGTTATTTAAAACATACTTTGTTTTAATAAACAAAGTTTACAAATATATTAATGTTTATACTTTTTTTTGATAATATCCAAAGTTTCTTTTATAGCTATAGTTTCAGCTTCTTTTAATCGATTATAATTTTTTATTTCTTGTTCCATTTTGGTTTACATATTTCTCGTTCGAATATCAAGAACTTGTCTATTAAAAGTGGAGTTAGAACTTTATTTATTATGTTCAAATATTATCTTAATTGAAGAATATAAATTTATTTTTTTTTTGAAGTATATGAAGTGATCTTTTTCCTATTTTTATATCAATATAAAATTCATGTAAGTCGACTTTAAGTCAGCATAATTTGGCCTAATAGGAAATATATACATAAAATATTTATTATACCAGTATGAATTCATTAAAAATATTGAATAAAATAGTTAATTTCCAACTTCTTTCAATTTATAAAGCTAACATCAAAAATTCAAAATTTTTATATAATTCAAAATAATATTTGAATCTTCCAAATACTTTTTGGTTAGCACTGCTAAACTAAATGTCATATCAGATTTTTGTGCAAAAATATTGGATTCGTTAAACTTTTTTATGCTATTTATCAAATAAAAACACAAACTGGCATTTCTATTTTTTTAAAATTGAATTGTAGTAAATAATTTCAATAAAATATGTAATTTTTATTAAAAAAAAATTAAACTACAAAAATTCCAATCGTTTTTTCAAAAAAGTTATTTAAAAATAAATTATAGAAAAAATTATTCATTCATAATTGATTTTTCAAAAATTACTCGAAGTTGCTCAAAATAAATATTTATAGTTGTTAAACGCCTAAAGCGATAATTTTACATGATCCACGTAAACACAAACAATCCGTTGAGACAGGTTTTAAACTCGTCAGAAACCTGACACAACCCCTAAAAAATGGATTTCTGTCTATTGGTTGTTATTTTGAGCGTTTTCATACTTTTATTGATAATGCCTAAAAATAATTTCAGCATATTTGAACATTGCATTTTCTTTCCAGGAGCCCAGTATGTATATCGTGAAAGGAATAATAATAATGGACAATGATGGAAATAGATTACTAGCGAGAGTATTATCTTTAATTTAATTTTTCACATATTTTCATAAATTATATATCTACTACACCAATTAATATTACAGTATTATGACGAAACCTTCCCTTCTATTAAAGAACAAAAAATATTTGAGAAAAACCTTTTTGTTAAAACTCACAAAGCCAATGGTATTAAAGATTTATATTTTAACCTTTTTAATTATAATTTCTGTTCTATCAAAGCAAATTTATTAAATCAAGGATTAGGATATTTCAATGACTACAATAATATACTTTGCAGCTGAAATAATTATGTTAGAAGGTTTGACATGCATATATAGGAGCAGTGTAGATCTCATATTCTATGTTATTGGGTCTGCTCAAGAGAATGAGGTTTGTAATAATACATCTTCAATTTCCAATTTTCATCATGATCTTTTTTTTAATAACTCTATTTTCAATGGCTGTTATAAAATTTGTAAAGATGACAACAAGAATTTTTAATTTATCAACTATTTCATTGTATGTTAGACATATATCCATTCCTTTCATAATTCTCCATTCCCTGCAGTTAATTCTATCTAGTGTGTTGAACTGTGTTTTTGAAAGTGTATCACTTCTATTACACAAGAACATAGAGAAGAGAGGTTTATTAGATAATATGGATGGAGTATTCCTTGCTATTGATGAGATTTGTGACTCAGGGTTGGTGAGCTTTTCATATTTATAGTCAAAATTTAATAGATCTGTGCTAATAAATAATTTCATACAAAGATGTATTTATTATTGATAATTTTAAAAATATAATAAAGTTAGTAATCTTACTAGTAGAGTTAGTAATAAGAATGATAAGAATATTTATAACAATAATGAAGGATTTGAAAATATACTTATAATAAGATATTAGAAAGAACTTAAGAATCAATATTTGCGTTCATGCTGATAATAAAATGATGAAATAGCAATGACTTATTTTTTCAATTAATAATGTCTGAAATAAATTTCTCATAAGGAAATAATAACAATGATCACGTGAAATGCGTATCTTTTCAATCAATCAATCAAATCCTTTTTATAGCCCGTTTTCCTTTTCCAAGGGTTGGGCTTTTTGAAAGTTCTATCTCGAAGTCGGCCTTTCCATTCAGAGCGATCGAGTGGATCCGCACAAACCATGTCTAGCTTTCTTTTATCATTCAATATAAGCTCGTTCCAAGTCTTTTTGAGCCTACCGGCTTCTTGCAAGTATCTAAATCCAGCTTTCGCACCTTAGAAATCCAAACCACTTCATCCTGCTTGTAAAAAGAACTACCTCAACATCCCGAATGCCAAGTTTTGAAAAGAGTGAGTGAGAGCAAACTTTATCATTCGTTTTGATGTTACACATCCAGCGAATCATGGCAAGGTCATTTCGTCTAAGGCGGTTCAATGTGCAAACTGTTACGGGCCATGTTTCAGCAGCATGTAACATAGCTCTTTTGACACAGGTTGAATAGACACGGCTTCTGGTCAATAATGATAAATGACGATTAGCAAGGAGTGGAAGAAGTTGGCGAAATTTAACCCAGGCACACTTACAACGTGTTATTGAAGCAAGCTCACATTTTATATTATTCAATTGAAAAACTGCTTATGAATTTTTTTAAAATAAAAAAGTCATCTTTAAAAAAAAACAAGTCTTATTTATTTATTTATTAAGTGTTCATTCAATTATATTCAGAATAAATAACCTTGAGTTTTGAATTTTTTCCTTATAAAGTACAACCCAGATGACTAGAGTTTTTCTAATAATATATAAAGTATCTAAAACAAGTTTTTCACCAGCACATTCTAACAACGTCTATAACACCACACCAGGATGATCTTAGAGTGTGACGCGAGCGTGGTGTCACAACGGGCATGCTTCCGAAACGACGACCTACCTCTGGGCGAACAAACCATTGCTTCTGTGAGTGCATTCAATCTTTATGTATTTAATGCCAATCTGCTTTTTCATGTTTCCGTTGTAGTCTGTACCAATTTAGTTTATGCTACCCTTGTAATCATCTTCTGTCATTTATTTAAGCTAAAAAAATTTTCAATTTTTGTATTAAACATTTAATATCTTTTTTCATATGTAGTAATTTTAAGGATATAGAATTAATTTAATAAATTTATAAGCTGATTGGCTCAATTCTCTTATAAAAATTATTAGTTATTTCCAGTTTTGTATTATATACATTCATATAGTAGGTTTATTTCTGCATAACTTAAACTTTTATTAATGATCAATATCCTCAGTCAGCTATAATTTTATTAGAGCAATAATTATTTATTCAATAGTATAGAAAATTTCCTTAAATACACTAAATCATTGAGAAGTGCTGTCCAGCTTTACAATATCGAGTCCATTGTTTTAAATCCAATAAATTTTTATTCCAAATTTGAACCAAAACCCAATGATTTTAAATCTTTAGTTGGTTTCTGGCAAAATAAAGGTTTATTTTTTATTATTATATTTAAATGAAAACACTTAGGAGTTTATTTTATTTCACGAAGCTTTTCGTAAGATGAACTTACATTATCAAGTGGAGGTACAAATATTTGTACCTCCACTTGATAACGTAAGTTCATTAAGAATTAAAATATATTATTATTATAGAGTTGTTCAATTCAATTCAAAATCTTAGCAATTGTCCACCAAATCTTTGCGATTGACTTTCAAAATTTGTTGAATATTCAAACTTAATTTTATTTTTTTTGAAATTTGGTATTCAATTGAAAAAATTTAGTAATAAAATGCTATGATTATTTGGAAGTCAATCGCAGATCTGGTAGACAATTGCTAAGATTTTGAATTGAAAAACCCTATAAACGGTTGAGGGATCAAGCTGCATTTTATTGCTTACTTACTTTTCGTTCATTTTATAACCTTTCAAAGTTTTTATAACTTTGTTCAGCAATTGAACAGATTTAATTTTTTTTTTGAACAAATTTACGAAACTTTTTCCATTAGTAATCTCCAAGTATAAGCCATGAGCTACGTAAATTTGAATTCCAATATACTCCATCAGAACTTATTTTGGTTACTACCAAAGCTTCTTACTACCGTTAAATATTCACATCTTTGTTGCTTATAACTCATCGAATATTTAGTGAACATATTCCAATACAAATCTTTATCCTTTGCAGGTCATACAATCTGCGAAAGAACAAATCAAATGGCCCCTGCTTAAATAATTTTATTTTTTTTGTTAATATATACACACTTCATTGTTACATAAATCTGTTTTGGTTAATTTTGGTATATAAATAAATCACGAACCAAGTTGAGTTTTTCAAAGAAAACTAAAATATTGAAGTATTTGAAGTAGTTTATACATATGTATATACACCTGCAAACTTTATACATCAATGAATTTAATAAAATACCATCAACTTTTGAGTCCGAAGATATGACCACAAGTTAAATGCAGCCACAAACTAGACATTCAAACTTAAGAAATCATATGCTAAAATAGTTAATCATAATCCGATCGAAAATACAAGATCATTACGAGAACAGTTAGGATTTTAAATCAACACATTCATCTAATCGTAAAAGCCATAATAATATGAAAAAGAATTAAGATTTGATATAAGCAAACCTTATAACGAAAGTCAGTTTATGGGCATTGATAATGCCAATAAGTTTTGTTGCCGCAATAAAAGGCAAAAATTGACAATTTACTAACACTAGGAATAAAAGTAACATTTATAAAACATTGACTTTTATTAACTATTTGAAAAACTATAAATATAAGAAATCTCAAACTAAAATATTCGTCAAAAGATAATGAGTAATAAATAATGAAACAAATCTGAATCAGAATGACAATGGTCATTGAGATTTTGAATATTAAAGTTCAGACAAAATTAATTATAACGTTAAAATAAAATTGAATGATTTGTAGTCTTGCAATCATTTCTCTTCTTTAGAAGATTCTTCACTTTTATGAGCTTCAAAATTTTAAGTAAGTTTTATACATTTATACCAGAATGAAAGAAATGTATATTTAGTAACCAAAGCACTCAAAACTCCAATAGCACTCAGCTCAAGCTTATACCCCCTCAACCAACTACCATAAATAAAAAAATATTATAACTCACGTTCTTCTCTCGGCTTTCCTGTTCCGAAAATACTGGCATTCTTTTCAGACTGCACCACAGTGTTTAAAGGGTTTCCAACTGTCCTGGGCAGCAGCTTGAGTCTGGGCCTGGCTGCTGCAGATTCTGTTGTAGGTCATGATTACTATGGTTTAAGACCATTAAGATAATAATAATAAACGAGTCACAATGTTATTTATTAGCTTCAGGTATGTGCATTAGGAAGACACAAAATCAGTTTGTACTCAAAGCAATCGAAGGGTCTCTGTGGGTATGATTTAAACTTGGGCTCCATTCTTGGTTAAGGAAAATGAACCATGAATTTATGGATTAAAACTCAATTGATGGTTCAGTTTTAATCAGCAAAAGCATGCATAAAGAAATGAGACCTGGAGAAGGTTCTGGAGGAAGATCATTTTTGTGGTCGCTGTTGTTTCGAGGTCGGTTATAATTGTTATGTTGTCTGTTGCCCATCCATCCATGACCACCAGCATAGTTTCTTCTATTTTGCTGATTGCCTTGAAATCGGTTTTGTTGTTGTTGTTGTGGGTGTTGCATGGGCATGTTGTGATTGTTGTAATGGCCCCCTCTGTTGTTGCCTCGCATGTTATATCCTCCTACAAAATATTACTTTGATATTTAGCACATCAACAAATTTAATAATATATTGAATCAGATACGAATTAATAAAACTCATAAAACATGTATTAAATAAATTTCTCACATCTGATGTTTTTCTTAAAAAAAAGTAGAAAAAATATGTCTAAAAAAGGTGACCCATCAAATACTCCATACATAGATACATACAGAGACTTGATAAGGAATGGTAGTGAGATAAAAAATAGGACAACCTCGATGAGCTCGGTCTTGTCCATAGTTCCCCATGTCAGGCTCATAATTTCTGTGCTGACCTCTCTGATGACCTCCCCTTCCTCTATCTGTTTGCATTCGACACTAGTTGTAACTGATAATAACCAAACTAATCAACAGAAATACATTATATAAAAATTTTAATTGAACAGTTAAAGAAGGCCACAAAAAATGTTTGTAACCTGAATTTAATTGAAATTGAATTAAATTAATGAGTATATATTTAACTAAAAAAATTGTGTGCATCTGTAGAAAAATTGAACATTGTTATCTAAACAATATTATTGATAAAACAAAAATTAAGATTTAGATAAAAATTAATAGTAAAGATTGCTAAAGAAACAAAAATTTTAAGCACTTGTGGAAACCTATGAAGTTGTTCAAAAATAAAGTTTGAAAAATCTATAAATTTAAGTACTTTTTGAGAATTTTCAAAATTATTTTAAGTATGAATAATCGAGAAAATAAATAAGACATTAATATTTTAGAAAATAAAACTGGAAAAATTCAAATCCAACGTTTTATGATAAGGCTAAACTTATAGAAAGCTATAGCTTCTGATTCTCAATAAATGTATTAAAAATTCCTCTTATTTTATGTTTTTTGTTACAAAATCCAACATTTAATAAAATTGTTTGATTTTTTTAATAAATTAATTAATCATTAGATTATACTGCAGTAAAATTGCCAGTAACCAGGGTTTACAACAGTCTAAATTATTGATAATACTTATAATTTTATTTATTCATTTATTTGGTACACATTGCTATAACTTGATGACACAAGAATTTGATATGACATATTGTCATTCATGTATTGTTTGACTAAAAATATAATGCACTTTTTATATTAGAAAACTGTAATGAAATCCATTGTCTGTCAAACATTGTTGTGAAAAACTTTTCAACTTGTTTTTTGAAGTCAGAGTTGTTATTATTGTGTTGGGAAACAAAATGTAAACCCCTTCATATTGACATGAAATATTTGAAAACTATTTTTATTTATAATAGGATAAACAATCTGAAAAAAACAAAATAAAAGATCAAACTACCATACAATAATAAAAAAAACGCACACACACACACACACACACATCCACACATGCAGACAAGTCTTGATTGGTAGATAAGACATAATGAAACAAAACTAACTATCAAATCCTCCTCTATTCATCTGACCTCCCTTGCCTCTCTGGTTGTCATTCCTCCTGCCCTCTGCCACATCCACTCGCAAAATGTTCTCTCCAAAACGCTGTTGTGTGGGTGTTTATTTCTCATGAATTATGTGTTTATGCCTCTGAAATGTTGTGCTGTTTGTATATTTCTATTTGTACGTGTACAAATGGCGTGTATGCAGATAACTTGTATTCTTATACATCATAGATATTAATTGTTATGTGCAATTTATTTTTATTTGATTCTTCTTTGTTCAAATATATATATATATATATATATATATATATATAATGACAAGCTCAAAAAAGTGGAAGTACGTATTAGAAATAAAATAAAAATTAAGAAAATATTTCTAATATGTATTTCCACTTTTTTAAGCTTGCCATTATATATATAATGACAAGCTTAAAAAAGTGGAAATACATATTAGAAAAAAATAACAATATAGAAGACACAACGTTATTAAAACTTGAATTCCACCATCACAATCAATATATACTGCACCAAAAATTAAATATAAGCCTAATTGATTTGACTGTTAAGGAGTGATAAGTAAGCTCATGTGATAAATTTTATTGATACCAATACTATTATAAAAGATGTAAAATTTGAACTATGATGTGAAATTCATTAATTACAAACACTTAATCATTTGACATGTAAATTAATGGAAAACCAAACAAAAAAAATCTATTGATGAGAAGATAATAATTAAATAACATACTTGAAAAAATAACTACTAAACATACACACAAGTATTGATAAATAGTTAAAACAAGAACGATTTGAATCACTTTTATTAACTGAATATTAATACGAAGCTTTTCATAAGTTGAAAGCACATTATCAAGTATACAAACTTGTAAAAAACAAAAAACACATCAAGAAGTTTTATATAAATAAATGTAAAATGAAAATAGACAATGAAGATTAATAAGAGCAGATAATGATGAATAAGAACAACAATGATGGATGCTGGAAAGAAAAATAAGAGATGTACTCACAGCTGCATCATAGGCGAGGGCTTCTATCAGGGACTGCTTATCTTCAAACTCCACATAAGAGAATCCTGTGGGGATGCATGACAATTATTATTATCAAGAGTTTAACGTCTTTTGTTTCATTGCATGACGTTAGATGGATTAATAGAAATTAAACAACTAATTGGAGGTCGATCACCATCAAGTGTTTTATGTTGTGTGTTGATAACAATGTTGTGGTTGAATTTTACAATCAAAAAAATATATTTTTCCATAAAGTTATAAAAAACAAAAATAATAGTTCAAAATACCACAGAGATAATATTTTTAGGATTTATCAGAAGCAAAAATCATGAAATTTTTGTTATATCTTATTTAAATTATCATTAAATATCTTTCCAATTCATACTGACATTAGAACAGATGTTGAATAAGGGTGATTGAAATATAAAACTGAAACAATATAATCAAGTAATATAATGTACCAGAATATAATACAATGTAATGATTTTTCACTAGCCACAATAAAATGAGCATATTTAAGAGCACTAATAAATTTAATTGAAATACAAAGCTTTTTGTTAGCTTTTTTAAGCTTTGTATCTTTATTAAATTTATTAATGTTCTTAAATATACTCATAATACAAGGTAATATATGATAGGCAATTTATATTTATTTATGAGTTTTGTGCTCAAAATGATCAAGAATGCTCTTCTAAATTCATCTACTATTGATATATCTTAATATAACATCTATATAACAACAATAATAATAACTCATATTTGAAAACCAAAATTTAAGGCTTGAGAAAATCTAGAAGATAATTATGATAATACTATAATGTATTAAAAATAAAAATAACATCAAATAAAAATTATAAAAAAAATTGCATTTTCATATTATGATTTTGATCAAGAAATGATATTTTACTAAAAATGTATGTACTAGAATTCTGAAGCTAACCTTTAAACTTGGCTGTTTCTTTGTCTCTCACCAATCGGATTGATTTAATCTGTATAGGTTATATTCATTGTACTAAAATTGTCTCAAATTTAATGATTAACCATTATTATAAGTTTTACTGATATTTTAGGATCAGATTAGTTATAATTATCATAGGAATATCTTACAATCAAAATGCTGTGTTATTAAATATTTTGTGCATTCCAAATACTGCATATTTTCTCTTATAATTGTTTGTTATGTTATATTACAATATTTTATATATGACAAACAAAATGCTTATACAACAATACATACTTGAAGTCCTTTGAAAACTTGTTCTAAATCTCCTTGAACAACAAAATCTGGCAAGTTGCCAACATAAACAGTAAAGGGAGGTTCTTCTGGTAAGATTCTGTTCTGATTCTTCATCTTGTTATTTCCTCCATTGTAACCCTCTTGGCTTATTTTTTTGGAAAACTTAATGAAACTAAATTTCATAAATTTTTAGTGTAAACTATTTTTCATAAAAAATCATTTATGCTTTTTTAACCAAAAACAATTTAGTCTTATAATTGATTTATAAATTAGAAACGAACACGGAAGTATAATTACAAATGCATCTTAAATTTTATAAAAGTCAATGGAGGTAAAGCAATGCACAGAACATAAACGAAATGAAGGGTTGCTTAAGCCTTTGTGACATAACTCAGTAGAATGATCGTCTTACAAATTATAAAAACACAGAATTTTTGAAACTTGGAAATAATTAAAATATTATTTTGAATTAAATCAAAAATATCGGATTAACTTAACAAACGACGTAAAACCCTCGTGCAAAATCAGAGTTTAGCGATCGTAATTCATAGATTACATGCTCCACTTTCAAAATCAAAACTTTTAAAACAATCGAAATAAATTTTTTCAACTTACTTTCCGTAGTAATTATTATTGTGATGGTACTCACTCATAGTCGAACAAAATTCATGCGCATGTGCAATCAAATTTTCCTGTTTTTATTACCCAAAAACTTGAATAATGTATTTGTTAATAAACTGAAACTAATATTTTTTAATCGTTGAAAACAAAAAAAAGTTGTTTAAAAACATTCAAATAAAAATAATTGATGAAAAAAATATGAAGATATGAAATTAACTTTCTCAAAATATACTTCTTGATATATAAGAAATTAAATTCTAACATTTAATTATTATAAATAACTAAATTTGAAGATAAGGCAATAGACGGAGGGATCGTGTCAGACTTGATGGATGGGTGGTGCTCGTATTCTTCGGGTTACTGGTGGCTATGTGACATGCAATATTTCTACATCGTTCAGAACGTTACAATATACGGATCAAATTCGGGAGGTAATTCGATTAAAATTTTGGGCTTTGATAAGTTTAGTGCTTACCTTTGCCATAAACCATATTTATAACCCAATATCATAGTATAGTAAAACCATATTTCGACTCTAGTACTGGATCATGTAACGGTAGGACTCTCTTCCCAATAATACACTGCTCCAAAAGATATTGAAGGAACTTATGAAATATCCAAGCGATACCCATATAGAACTACTGTCAATCCTACAATCTCTCTTTCGTGTGAGGCTCCAACCCGCATGGCTAACCACTTGCTAGTCATAATGGACCAAAGTGGTCCAGCATTGTAGACCTTGTGTGAAGTAGAAGCCTATGCAGATGAAACACGTATGTTCAAGATTTCAAAAATATCAGGATTAAAATAAATTCGAATTAAATAAATTTAATATTTTTTAAAAGCAAAAATAAGTACATGTGCACACTTTAGTTGCTCCGGTCATTTTTGCTGAATTATATTGGTTAGAAGGACAGTTTGTAGTCAAAATACACAACTTCAGTTACAAAAAAATTAAATCCGTTGGTTACTGCTACAGTTATTGCTTGAAACTGCAAATAAAAGAAGTTTGTTAGATTTTTTGTACCGATGCAATAAGTCAGGTAAAATCAATCGGATTAAAAAAAAGCTTGTTCGCAATTGAAACTTCAACCCTCAATTAATATAAAATATACTAAAGCAACATGGTACCAATGAAAAAAGACCGTGCAGTGCTAAAAACTTGCCAGAACTCTTCTACACACACCATTTCAATCAAAGAAGAACAGTGTGGCACATGTGGCAAAACAAATCGGAGGAAACCAGGCAGAGATTGCTCTTCTTGCCACCAATATTTTCATTTAACATGCGTCTCCCCTAAGTTTTCCAAAATTACTTCTGCCAACCTGACTAGTTGGATGTGTTCAAATTGCACCAACTTGCCTATTTGTAACCTTCCAATATCATCTGAAAATAAGACTCAGGTCACAACCTTCGGCAAATCTTCCAGCGACACCATAATTTCATCATCGCGATTCCTGCATGGATACTGCATACTGCTCAAGATACCTAAGGGCTCACGAGTCTTAGTTGCAGAAACCCTCGTTTAGACAATCGATGGCGCGTTGAATGACCCGAATAATTCTTTGAATTGGAAGAAACTTTTCAATTTCGCCAAACTCATTTTGGCTATTCCACGTAACCCCCACAGTGCCTCTAAGCCAAATCTTTCTCTCGATTCTATAATAAGAAGCAACATTGCTGTCTTTCGGTAATCAGGGTCTCCGACAAGACACCAACTCGCACGTTCCGTGAAGCCATTTTCCAGTGCTTTTGATGAAAAAACTCAGTTGTGCAAACGCGTTAACGCTAAATTGATCGAAGGTGATGTTTCCGCAGCTGTCCGTGTAGTCGCGTCAGACGATACGATTATCAACCCTACCTCTGAAGTCATGGATGCTTTTCGTCTTAAACATCCACCTACTTCCTCTGATTTTCGCCCACCTTCTCCTTTATTTGCCTACTACTAATCCAAACGAGGTTCTTGCAGCCTTGAGGTCTTTTCTTCCTAGTAGTAGTGCGGGATTAGATGGTCTAAGGCCCGGACACTTGAAGGACCTCACTTCGTCTATCACATTTGAAGCTGGTAGGAAATTATTATATTCTTTATCTAACATGTGCAATATATTATTAAGTGGCAATCTTCCTATCTATGCTCGCGAGCTAATTTTTGCCGCTAACCTGACGGCTCTTCGAAAAAAAGATGGTGGTATTCGTCCCATCGCAGTCGGCAATGTGTTTCGTAGACTAGCATCCAAAATCATTCCCCGTAGGGTCGTCAATGACCTTAGCAACGAGCTCCGACCAATCCAGTTAGGTTTTGGTGTTCGCAATGGATGTGAAGGGGCCGTCCACTCTATTCGTGCCTATATTTCTGCTAATCCGAACAACACTTTTTATAAAAGTATTCTGATTAAGCTCGATACTAAAAACGCGTTTAAAACCGTTCGCCTCGATCATCTTCTCGAGTATGTCACCACCGTGCCCCTTCTGTTTACAACCTAGCTCGGCTCGCTTACCAACAGCAAAACGAACTTTTCTGTAAGGACCAAATAATATCATCTGCATCCGGTGTTCAACAAAGTGCTCCTATCGGCCCTCTACTATTCGCTTTAGCTGTTGACGACATAGTAAGGTCGGTTTCTTCACCCCTTAATATATTGTATCTAGACGATGCAACTTTAGGAGGACCAGTTGACAAAATCATTCATGATTTGGGAGCCATCATTCCTGCCCTCTCTATGATCGGTCTTGAAATGAAAGCGTCCAAATTTGAAGTCGTAAACTTAAATCTGGACGCGGTCGATTTTCAAAAGGCTTTGGAAAAAATCCAAAGCATACTGAAAGAGGTCCAGGTCACAGCCCTTGAAAAACTAGTAATGCTTGGCGCACCAATTTTTAGCTCTGCAGTCAAAGATTCTCTCTCAGCCAAACATTCCCAGCTGCTGAAAATGATTGATAGACTGTCATATGTAAGTGCCCATCAAGCATTTTTCCTCCTTAAAAATTGTCTGGCTATACCCAAACTTCTTTTCATTTTAAGGTGCTTCCCTAGCTATCGCGAACATGCGCTTCTAAAAAAATATGAGCAAACGCTTAGGGATGAAGCCGCCAAAATTAGAAATATTAATTTTGATGACACAGGCTGGCTGCAAACAAAACTTCCGGTTAGACATGGGGGAATTGGTCTTCGTTCACCCTCCGATCTTGCACTTCCGGTTTACCTCTCTTCACGCGTGGCATGTCGGTCTTTGATCTCTGATGTTTTCAATAACACTAACGGACACCGTTCAGAGGTCGAATTTGTTGCAGCGACAAAAGCCTGGGTTGAAAAAGATCTTCAGCTTCCCTCCAACCCTGAATTCAAACGCAATTGAAATGAATCTATGTGTAAAGCGTTTTTACAGCCAACACAAACTTGCTTCCTTAGTTTCTTCTTCTCAAAATTGCTCTAGTGCCTGGCTGAACTGTTTGCCAAACTCAGCAACGGGCGGGCTTTTAGACGACGAATCTTTCAGAATTGCAATATCCCTCCGTCTTGGATTGCGTTTATGGTCGCCGCACAAAGATCGTTGCGGTGCTCAAATAGACGTTCTTGGCAGACATCCGTTATCCTGCAAATCAAGTGCTGGACGTATTCCTAGACATTGCGCACTGAACGATTTAATCAAACGTGCCTTAAACAAAGCTGGATTTCCCAGTCAGCTTAAACCAGTAGGCATCGACAGAGGAGACGGCAAACGGCCTGATGGGCTTACCATTTTCCCTTATAAGGCTGGCAAATGCCTCATCTGGGACGCTACCTGCTCTGCTTCTTTTTCACCTTCACACTTGCTTCAAACTGTAGCCAATTCCGACTGAGCTTCCCAACAAGCTGAAGTGGCGAAAATAAAAAAATATCGAAGCCTTGCAGATAGCCATATTTTCGTCCCGTTAGCGGTTGAAACCTCTGGTATCTTTGGTTCTCATGCTTTCTCATTTTTGTCTGATTTGGGAAAACGCATATTTAAGGCTAAAGATGAGCCCAGAGAAACTAAATGGCTGTTTGGAAGTTTTTCACTGGTTCGTGGTAACGCTCAGGCAATTCGCTGCGCGGTGTCTTCATAGTTTTTCATATACTTGTGTTTCGTTCTAACTTGATTTTTTTATTTTATAACTACAT
>OZ038321.1:24423985-24675459 GCA_964035795.1 Pterobdella sp. o SKG-2022 | reverse complement strand
ATATATATATATATATATATTATATATATATATATATATATATATATATATATATATATATATATATATATATATATAACTTTATGTTCTCTTTTTTTAGATTCAATTTTGTCACTATTTTAGAAAATAAATACATGTGCTACATTCTGGATATTGGGAATGGAAAAAAACTTTTTTGATATTTAAGACAGAAATAATTTTTTTACGATTATCTAGAAACCAAATTGCAAAGGAATCAGCAATTATTGTATACCACATCGTATATTAAAAAATACTCGCATCCTCTCACAAGTTAACCATGTTTGTTTCTTTTTGAAATAAATTTTCAATCTTGAAGTTTTGAATATTTTTCAATAATTTGAAAAGTTTTTGAAGTTTAAGTTTTTAAACCCTTTAGTATAGATTTAATTTTCATTAATATCAATAAACTGTATCTTATACTTGAAAATGTTACGTTGATAACAAAAAGCTTCGTATCTTAATAAACTAACTATTACTCATTAATTTTCATTAGTTTCTCAAAATCAACAAAATAACATTTTTATAAATATCCAAGTTTGACAATAAAACTATTGCAGTTTGATGGAATTTAAAAAAATTTTATTACTTTGATTTTAAACTTTAATTAAAGTTATACCTTTAACAGTTAGTTGGATGAATTTTACTTTTTTGCTACCTAATATTTAATCATTTATTTGTCATAAGAATTCACACACTAACTAAAAACAAAAAAAATAACGACATAAACTTCAAAATAAAACTACAATACCTAACTAAGGTATAAATTATATTGATCTTTCAATTTAGGATTTTTTAAAAAACTATTTCAAAATATATGAGTTTAATATCATGAAATATATTTTTAATTAAAAATATTTTTTAGTAAGTATTTCGTTCTTCGTACAAAGTTTAAAAACTAAAAGTTAATTTTGAAGGTTTGTTTCAGTTATTATTTGAAGTTGCGATTTTTCTGTCGAAATATTTCACTTTATTTGAAAATCTATTCAAAGTTAGTTGTTTTTTCAAATAAATGTTTAGAAATTTTCACTTTTATCGTTTATTAATGCTATATTAAAACCATGTTTAAAAGTTTTAATAGTTTTATTATAACAGAATGCCAGTTGATCTTGACTACACGAAACAAATAAGGATTCAGATGAATGTACCAGAACGTTTGATGCCAATTGATAGCACAAAAAAAATTCTAAATTTATCTGAAAATAGAAATGCAGAGATCAATGAACAGATGAATATTCCTGAAAAACTTATGGTTACAGGTAATTTTTCTAAAATTATTTTGGTTAATTTCAATTCAACTGTATCAATAACTACATTAATAGTTCATAATTTTCACATTGTGAGATTTCATTTTAGCTAAAATAAGTTTACATAATACAAAATAATGTTCAAACTATCTATTTCAATCCTTTTTTAACTTTTTCATCAAATTTTTAAAGTATTAATATATTTTCAATTTTTTTATATTTCATTTTGCATAAAATAAGAACAACTGCCTCTGACAAAAAAAAAATGGAAAAAACTTATTAGCAATTGACAATGTTCCTATCTATGTTTTTTTTTCAAAAAAGGAAAGTTTGAATAAAATAAATTTTGTTACTCAATTGTTACTTTTTTTTGATTATTTATCAATAAGATTTTAAAATTAGTTTCACTTTTATTTTATAATAACCTTACACCCAGATTCTTATATTGGCCTACTTAGAGACCAACGATTGTTCCAACCTTATACTGATGAAGAGGAGCAAGAACAGTTTGAGGAAAATCAAGAATCAAAAAATGGGCATTTACGAAATGAGACAAGTTTATCACCAAAATTATTGGACAGTATTAATTTACACAACAGGTTAAGTATAACATATTTACAAAAAATTAATTTAGATTTGAAATTATAAGCTCCTATATCCTTGTTGAATCCAGCTTTTATTTTTAAATATTTCATTTCGAAGTGAGAAATCAAAAAGTACGTTAGAAAAACGTTTAGAAGCTTTAGAAAGAAGGGTAGTTGTGCTGGAGAGGCGAAACAAGAACAGTTTCAGGAGGGAACTTATAATGATGCCACTGTTGTTAGGACTACTTTTGATGCAATTTTCAAAATATTTCAAATAGTTTACATCATTTTTTGTTTTTTTTTTGTTCAAATGAAATTAATGCTCGAAATTTAACAAAGTTTTTCGTTCAATTGAAAATTTTTTTTTTGACTGTTTTGTAACCCTCAAATAAATGATCTTGGGATAAGGAACTGATGATTACGAGTTTAAGGGATGTTTTCTAATAAACTCTTGCTGTGATACATAATCTTCAAAATTATCTCCGGGTAGTTTAATAAAATTTTGGATAAAAAAGATTTTTAATTTTAAAATTAAATGCTTAGTTTGACGGTCTTTTTCAGAGTTTACCCTATGACAAATAATTACAAAATTTCAACCCTATCGGAAGCTCTCCAATTATTTTTAAATATAGCTAATAAATTTCAACGCGTTAAAAAAATTTCGGTAAGTATAGCCTTACCATAATACGTTAGCATCGTATGCTTACCGAAAATTCTAGCTTTTTTTCATAATAAATTTATCGAAATAGATAGAAACGTATATAGAATTAAAATTTCCATAAGTACAAGTGTTAGGTATGTCTTTTGATAATCTGCTTGGGAAAAGCATTGTTATATTATAAAAAGCAATTTATAATCATTATTGAATGTAATTGAAAGGAGGAGAGCTAAATCTTTATGTAACTTATCCAACAATGCCATCTGAAGTAAGTTTATTCTAATTCAAAGCATCGACTATTTTAGAGAATATATCTATAAACTTGAACTTCGCCCACTTCAACACTAAGTTGATTTTGAGCTCGAGCTTTACATTCATATGCTCTTTCCATCTACACCCTTGAAAGGCCACAAATCAATTCTAAAAGCCAATATAACTTCCAGGAGAGGGCTGGCGTCGATACAATGATTATGATGTTGATGGCATCGACCCCGATGACTTTTCCTTGCCTGAGGAAAACAGAGTGTGGGACCACCCATTAGCGGGTCTCATGTGCCCACCTCCCCCAGACTCCACCTCCACACCTCTCACCACAAGATACAATATAGTTCAGACGTTACCCGTCACTGAGTTTATATTGCAAACCGTTTTGATGTTCTTGTTAATGATTATATATTTTTTTTTTGCCTACGTGAGAAGGCGGCGAAGACTAAGGGGTGTCAGAAAACCAGATAGTCGTTGTTGATAGTCACAAGTGATGTTTACCATGCGTAGAATATCGAGTTTTTTCTATTTAATTTTTTAAATATTTATATAAATAAATAATTAAATTTAAAAGAAGATAGAAAAACTATATATAAAGAAACATAGCTATAAAAAACCTAGTGTGCCTTAGTTTAAGGTTGTTTGCATCCGTTTTTTCAGCGATTCATTCAGATTTTTTTTCGATTAATTTTGCATGCAAGCTGCTCGTGTTAGCATATATGTATTTGAACTATTAGAGGTAAACGATATATAATCAGAAAAAATGCTTTCATATTTCTTGAGATATATTTTTTTATTTGAAATTTTAAGAATGAAATAAAAAAATTCTACATCTTCATTGAATAACATCAAAATTGTCTAACAATTGATTCATAATTTATTCTTTTCAATTCACAAAAATTTATTAAATAAAACAACCCTTATCAAAAACCAGACCACGAAATACCAACAAAAAAATCTCAAACGGAATCAATCTACTCCTTGAAATGACTGATCTTGGAGTACAGCGTAGGCAAGGCTGGGCTGCAAGAACCACTTCCTCATGGTGTTGCTCCACCAACTCCTACGTACCCTCTCTGAACTCACACACTAAAGGACCTCCACTGTCACCCTGTTATTGGTTGGATTGGTAGTTGTGAGCAGTTCAATACACCTCATTGTTGGTACATAATAATATGTATTATTATGTAAAAAAAAACAAAAAACAATGCGATATTAACCTATACGGATTTAGTTAGCACTCTGAAACAGCATTGTTAAAATCTGCATTTTTGCGAATGTTACCTGCCTTGACCGGGTATTTCACTCTGTGATCAATTTAGTTTCTATTTTGTATCAAGAGATATTTAACCATTAATTAAAAAAATTTTATGATATAAGATTTTATTATGAGGTGGTGGTGAGTTAAAAACCTATTGAATGAACTTAATATATTTCATGATATATACCTTTAAAAAGTTCCAAATTTAAAGTTCAAAAAAAGCTCTAGCTATATTCTAAAAAAGTAAAACAATAAATATGATCTAAAAAACCTAAAGAATCAACAAACCTATCAAACAAAACAATACTATAAATAAATTTTGATATACAATACAATACAATAACGAATATGATTATAGTGGCATTAACTCCAAGAGTTTCTAGGCCACGATATGTACAAGTATTTCAAGTATCTCAAAAAAACAAAACACAAAAGCTTCAAAAAGCATGAAATATAATGATAAAGTTACAAAAAAGATTATATTGACATTAACTTCAAAAGTTTTAGAGCCACATAAAGGTCATGACTCATGAGTTTCCACCTATACAATGGGTTGCAGTGATGGCGGTGTTGGGCCCTATAAGAGTGGCACAACAAGTGAAGGTACCAAGCGTGTATAGCCCCAGGTGCCACGACCATGAACCGGGTGAAGCATTCTGGCCTACGATTATATGGGGGCTAGGTAGGCATGATGTTGGCTGTTGCGGTTGTTAACGCTGGTCCAGGTTGTTGTTGTTGAGCGCCAACTTCCAAAGACTCTTTCGACACTCCTTGGAGCGATTATCGAAAGAAACTTGTAGCTTTGAGTTTGTGACTTGGTGAGCAGTAAAAAGTGATGGATGAATTCTCGAAATGCTTTGCGGTCGGAAGCTGACGTGGTTTAGAACCTCTTCGACACTTGTTGGTGTGCTGGTGTAGGTCGTGGTATGGAAGAGAATATGGTTCTAGTTGTTAAGTTTTATTGAGTAATTAGTTAATAAAAGATTGATTCCTTATGAAGCCTGTTGCTTAGAAAATATATTAAACTGGATTCGTAGTTTTTTAGCTTAAATGAACAACAGTGATTATGAACTAAAACACGATTTTGGATGTTATTGTGAAGTTTAAGCTAAATTTTTAATGACGAAAACTGTATACTTACCAACTGTTAGAAAACAAAACAGTATAAAAAACTTAATTTTGTCATCTTAGCTTTTTCTTCGTTTTATAGCTTTTTAGTCAACTTTTATCATTCAATAAAATGATATGGAAGTAATGTAACTTTTATGAAGCCATTATGTAAAGAACTTTTATATAAGTTTTAAAACGATATATGCTGTTCTTAACATATTTATTAAAAAAGCAAAAACAGCTATAATATTCGTTAAGTTTAGTCTTATTATAAAACGTTAGCTTAAAAGAATTCTTTGATAAGAATAACAATTCAATTTAGTTATAAACATTATTTTGGGGCAAGCTTCTGTCATATATAGAGACATTAAATCAATATCTGAAGCTTCAAATATACCCTTTCAAATGATCAGCCTAAAGTTTTCAAGATATTTTGTGAGCCAAACTGCGTTCTCGATGCAAAATGTATTTCCAACTACCACGATAATGCATAAAAACAGTCTATTAATCTAATTCAGTAGCAAGGTATTAAAAATCGCATTTTGAGACTTTTTAGTATGTAAAACGAGGCCTATCTTAAGAGCGACTGCTTTTCTCTAATATTTTATAGAAGCCTCAAACACCTTTTATTAAAAGCACCGAGTTTGAACTCTTTTTGTCTTGTTGCCCATATTACAGTCCATAAATAGATAACTAGTAACTCATGCTTGGTCTGAATGACATAATTTTGATATAAGCAGACGCATCAATTTTTGTATTGTGTAAAAATTTCGAAAAATCCTTATTAAATATTTAATAGTTTGTGAAAATTCTTTCTGTTAAACTATCTTTTAAAACTAATTTCAAGTTTACATTGAAAGTTTTTTTAAATAAGACAAATGGTCTTCTTTTTGCTTATAAAAGCTCATCTCGATAATGTCGAATCTAAAATACCAGTTTCAAAGGTGAAGTTTTGTCAGATTTGTTTTCTCAGCTACTGCCTATATTTCACTTCAAATAAAAACCTAATGCTCAAACTTCTTCGAAACTTTTTACAACTAATTTTTATATTCATGAAATAATACTTTCAATTATCAACTAATGATTTTTTTTAAACTCAAGGACAAAAGATTTTATTTTAAAGCTCTGCTTCCTTGAATCATGGATATGACGGATGATCCTGGTGTGCCATCTGTCGACGAAAAGAAACTTGTAGAGCTTTCATCTATATTCTTTATTCTGTCATAAGATTCAAGTTTATTATCTTCAAAGCTGACTTCTCTCAGCGAGGATTTAGTCAAATCTCTATGGTTTATAACTTTCTCTAATGATCCGTACATATTTCGTAATGTGATTGGTTCGAAATTAGAATTTTTTTTCGATAACATATCATTTTTCAATAAATTTATCATTTTTTCATAATAAAGTCTATTTTCTAATGAATTTCGCTCACTTCCTATTGTTTGCGGCTGTTTTTCGAGCATTTTATCAAAGTTTGAGAAGACATGACCATCCATTTCCAACAAAGCTTCATCTCCTACACTGACATCACTAGGGTGCACTAAATATTGATCACTGTCTAGTTTTTGTTTTTCACTTACTATGTTGTTTGTTGCTTCAATACGTTCGTGTGTTTTAGAGAGAACGAAACCAGTCACATTAGAATGGTTGGTTGGTGATGGGAGCTGAAAGTCTTGTTTGATACTTTTTTCGCATAATGGTTGATTAAACACACCATAAGAGCCTGTGACATTTTTAATATTGGAAGTGTATTTTTTATTTTCCGATTGTCCGTTGTGTTTAGTGGTTTTATCTCTTTCAACACTACCATCCACTGTATTGACAAGAGGGTCTATTTTGCTTCCGTTCAAACAATGATTGTTAAATATGGAAGAAGTTTGAAAACTATTAAAATTAATTTGAGGTGATAATTCATTTGGAAGCTCGTTATTACTTTTTGTTTGGTTGTCGTTATAATTGGGACAAGTCACATTATCATTGCTAAGAGAATTTTTTTTAATTTCTTGTGGTTTTGACGCTTTAGAAGCTTCTCTGATATCTGTTTTATTTTTTGCAAAAATATTATCTTTGACTGCTTCAACCTTATTAAACGTTTTCATTTTAGCTTGTGCGTAAAACAGATCTTTTAAGTTTGATGTTTTGTAGAAAACCATCTTATCTTCTTCACCACGGCTTGGCAAAATTTTAAAATTTACACTTTTTTCGTATTTTTGCATTTCTTTTGCTATCTTACAATATTGAGATTTTTCTAAACTTTCTTTAAGCTTTGATAAATTTTCTTCTAAAGTACTTTTAAAAGTTCGTCTGTCAGCTTTAAATATACTTGATTCAGTCTTCAACCTTTTAAACCTAAAACCATCTTCATCTTGATTATCTCTCCTGATTCTCCACCCAGCTTTCTCTCGAGTATCTCCTGGCAGGATTTTGAACCTCATTTGATTATTTATTTTTTCTTTCGTGATTATACTATTTTTTAAACTAAAATATTTGTTTTTTTCATTTTCATCTGTATTTTTTGAAAACTTTGTAGCAATGTCAAATTTTTCTTTAAGAATAGCCAAGTTTTCATTCAAAACTTTCTTAGATTCTATGACACTGTGTGTTGAATGTTCTTCGTTTGAGTGCCTGCTTCCCTCATCTTCTACCTCAGGATAGATGTACTTGACATCTTCATTGCTGAAATGTACCTTTTCTTTAGAGTTTGCTGTTTTATTGTTTTCAGTTAGGTTATTTTCTATTTTATCTGATGATTTCGACGATGAAAGCAAGTTTTTGATAGATTGAGAATTTGGTGTATTTGGTTTATCATAATACCTGCAAATATTAAAATTTACTAAAATGATATATTTTAAACTTTTTTATTATTGGCATACTCGTTGGGATCTTTGGTTAGTATTGCTTTTGTATCAACTGTTGGAGTATATAACATTGTTTTGGTAAGAGATTCTTCATTACTTGAATCTTTCGATGTTTGATTGTTTGCCGTTGTGTTTCTTTCGATACTTTTTTTTGAAGTTTTATCGATATGAATTTTCTTTATAGTCTGAGGTTCGCACATAGCATGGTATCTGAAAATTTATCATTCAACCTTCAAAAGCAGTCTTGAATGAAACATTAGTTCAAAAACATGTATAACTATCAAACTTGTAAGCCTTCAAAACCATGTCTCTGCAGTGGTTATCATCTAATATCCAATTATTTTCGTCTAGCACATTGCTCAAAGATGATGCTTCAATATTCTCTAAGTTTATCAAATCAAAAAGGTTTTTCAAATAATATATTCGATCATCTTGGTCAAAGTTCACCCAGTTCACAATGCTTTCCAGCAAGTCTTCGGAAGAAGCATCAAGTGACGGGTGTTGCAAGATTGCCAAGAAGCGTTCATAAGGTAGAAGATATAAATGAGTTTGATTTTTATATTCTCCAAAGTTTTTTACTATGGTTTTCAGTAATGCACATTTTTCTTCATGAAATTTATAATTGATAGCGAGACAATAGTAAAAAATAATATTTTTTGTTGTGGAATAATTTTTCAAAAAATCTTTACAAAGCTTTAAAAAAACGGGTAAATCAAGTTGTTTTGCGCATAAAATTACTCTTTCAATGTTATTTTCATTGAGTTTGAGATCTGTTGTGTACAAGCAGTTCAGAACATCAGCCAATACTTCCACAGGGACATCACACAATGTGACGTTCGCCATTTTTTTAATGGAATTTTGAGCAAAAATATAAGAAAGAGCAGGACTGTAAGTAGCAATGACGATTTGATGTGTCATAATAGAACCTCCATCGGCATGTATTACCATATCGCACATGGTTTGTTCCAGCCACAGTCGATGCATAAACAGCAAGAAACCTGTGCATGTTTGGTTATACACAGAATCGTTCATCGAAGTGTTGATTTTTTTAGGAAAATATTTATGTATCAGATCTTTTGTAGCAATGACACCGATACACCTAAATTTATTCATGTCTAATTGAGTTGGATCCGTTTTTTGGCATTTTTTTATGCTGCTCTTATTTCCGTCCAGATCCTTATGATTGGTTTCATTTTTTGATAGGTCCATGCTTAGATGATTGAACTAGTTTAGTGAATTTATTAATTCAAAATTTTTGATGCAACTTTAACTTTAATGCAATCAAGGGGTTTTGATTCAAATTGATAATACTAATCAGATGTTAAAATTTGATTCGAATGCTTGCAATGTTTATAATTTAAAAATAATTGAAGTCATGAGAGATAAACAAATTTCATTTAATGTATAATGTCGCATCTAAAATATAAAACTTCTAGCAATCATCATAATTTTTTGAATGAATGCTTTCATAAGTATATTTTAGTAATTCCATTATAGATTAGAATGGATTGTTTTTCTTCATTGGCTTATGGCGTTAAGAATCACTTCTTCACTTGCGTGATCGCCAAAAAACTTTTCTTGGTAGTTGAGTAGAATTCCTCTATTACCAGCACCAATTACATACAAGCCACCAAGAATTCTTCCTTCCCCTTGTAAGTTGCCTGAAACTCCTTTCTGGTAGGCTCTAAAAGCTGAAGACCAAACTGATGGAGTCAAAAGTCCTTTCAATAAACCCATGTGGCGTTCATGAGGCCCATAAAATCTTTTTTCTTTATCTAAAAAAATATCGCCCTTGAAAAAAGAGCGGAATTCTTCAACACCCAAGTTCTCGTGAACAACAGCGTAAAGACTGAAGTTTTTTTCAGAGAACTTGGGAAGCATGGAGGACAGCTTAGAAGCTTCCTCCCTGCACATGGATCATCCAGCCCTTCTGACAGCCATTATTACACAGGCTTTTTCTTTCCACAGTTCTCCAGCAATAAACGTATTTCCAGTACCATCCAACTTTTCAAGAGTTGTTTTGGCTAAAAAATCCAAAGAAACAGTTTCATTAGCCATGTTTCCTGTATCGAAATGATTATAAATTACAGCCGATAATAGAATCAGTACAAAAAACAGGACGGTACTTATAGCAGCCATGAGACACTTGTTTACTTTGCATATTCTACGTGAATTTAATCTTTGGAAGTTTCCTAACATGGCTTCTTTAAGATTTTTACAGATTTCAATAGCGAAAGTTAAAATTAAAAACTATAAAACTTTGAATTCATTCTTTCATAGTAGCTACCTTCTTCAAGGTTAGGTAACTGAATTTACGATGGTAGAATCAGTGACATTGAAGCTTTATAACTTATTTTGAATTTTCATTCCAAAGTAAATTTTAACGTTTATTCGAAACGTTTTGCAATTTGAAAAATTGCATTTTTGATTAAAATAAGCAATTTTAATAATTTCTCAGATTCTATAAAGATAAAAATGCCATCTTTATCACCAACAATGAATGAGGGAACTATAGTGAAATGGCACAAAAATGAAGGTGCCATTGTATTGTTTGTTTCATACTTATGGCTTTTCAAAATGTCATGTTGTTTTATTTTAAAATATAAATGCATAAATGAATAGGAGATGAGTTGAATCCTGGAGATCTTTTGTGTGATATTCAGACAGATAAAGCTGTTCTAGGATTTGAATATGAAGAAGAGGGAATTTTAGCAAAAATTATTGTTTGGTTTTTACATTTTTTTTTATTAAAATATTTTGAGATCATTGTTAAACTATCTTTTTATTTTAAATAAATTTATTTGTTCATTATATACCAGAGAGGTGATGATTCAAAGGAAGTGAGAGTTGGAGAGTTGATAGCTTTAGTGGCAGAGCCTGGTACTGATTGGAAATCAGTCATCATACCACCACCTGAACCCACTAAAAATCATTCAACTACTGCTATTCTCAATCCTCATAAAACTGCAACCCCATCTCAAAAACCAAAGTGTATATTTTTTAAAATAAAAAATATTTGTTTGTTAATCAAACTATAGAATCATTTTATAATCATGATCTCTAAAAATTCAAAATCCCACAGCCATATAATTATTAAACCATACACACTCTAGCACCCATTTATTAGGACCTGCAGCAAAAATTCTTTTGGAGCAATATCATTTGGATATCAACACTATACCTCACACTGGCCCTCATGGAATACTCACTAAAAGGTATGCTGTTATGATACATTATGTTTTTCAGCAAAAACTCAAATTTGAGGAGTTTTTGATACATTTATGGAAAACAAAGACTAAAATTTTTGATAAGTTTAGCCTTATCATAAAACTTTGTTCAAAATATACATACAATTTATATGAAAAGAAGAATATGTATGTTACAATACTGATTAATTTTTTGTTATTTTTTAAAGAAATTTTTATGTACTTAAAAGCAATATCAACAATCTTTAACATAGATTTATGAGAAAATTTAGTACATCTATCAAAAAAAAATAGCTAGAATTTTTGGTAAGTATACCCTTACCATAATACATTAGTATCTTATTTTTATATTTAATCAATGTTATATTTAATCAATGTTTCAACACTGGACATATAATTGTAGATTTTATGAAAGGCTTTATACATATCATATCCTCGTATAAATATGTATCATACCTCATATATACATTTTTTAAAATAAACGTTTAATGTTTATTAATGCACCTTTTAGTGTTTCATTTGATACCCAACAAGACTAATATGTTGATGATGTATGCAAGAAAGTTATTTTTCTACGTAACTGAGCCTCATATTTACTATGCTATATGTGGATTGTTATGCTGTGCTTTTCATGCATGATTAAAAAATAAGGTTGCATCTTTAATTTGTCATAACATTTAGGATTTTGTAGCATGAGGAATAACTTTTATTGTTTGATGAATATTATATGATAATATATCTGAATTTTTATAGGAATTTTGTATATATTCATACATAAATATTAATGGTATTCAAAATTATTATTCTTTAGAGACATCATGTATCAATGTATTGTCGATTTTTTTCAAAAATAACTTTACAAAATGAGGCAATTTTTTGATAATTTTTCTATTTAACTAAAATTTTCGGTAAGTACAACCTTATCATTATTCGTTAGTCTAATAAATTAGGATAAGGTAGTACTTATCAAAAATTTTAGTTAAATAAAAAAAGTATCAAAAAATTTTCTCATTTTGTAAAATTAATAATATTATTATTATTTAAAATTATTACAGTGACGTAGTTGATTACATAGAAGAGCACAAACTAATGCCAGTATCTCAAAAAAAAACTTCCACACAACCGCCACCTCCGCTACAACGACCAACACAAACATTTGATAAACTTCCTGTGATTGAAGAAAAAAAACCGAAAAAATCTATTGCAAAAAAACCTCAAGCATTGCCTAAAGGTTCTCATTCAGATATGCCTATAACAGAACAACTTATATCTACACTCAAACAATACTCATCAGCAAAAAATGTATGTTTTATTAGTATAAGAAATTCTTGTTATAAGATGCAAATAATTATATGGTTATTTCATTAAGTAAAATAGGATATTGTCATATTTTTCGGGTTTTTATAGGATATATTTTCATATCAAAATTTTTAGTTTGTAATCATGTTTAAGCAACAGAGTGCTTATGAGCGTCACAAAAAAGCCACATATAAATACTTCAAATTACTAAATACTCCATATCATCAGTACCTACTAGAAATTTTAATCAAACTCTTTAGGAGATAGCTCATTCATATCTCACTTCCCACTGTTCCATTCAGCCCATATTTTCACTCTGTCAAGGTTTATTGAATTATTTTGTTTTCAATTAAACATAATTATTTTGATACTTTTAATAAATATTATGTTTTTGGTATAACTAGTTTTAGTTTTTACTTGTTTGAAATTTAACGAGAAAAAGCGTTTTGATTTTATTTGACTAGAAGATTTGTGAAAAAATTGTCTATATTAAGTTTTATGTTCAGTTTTGAAGCACATAAATTATTTTTTAAAGGCAAGTTATGATAAAAATAGGAGAGCAAATGAATTAAATGTAATTAAATTCTTAAAAAAACAATTTTATGAAGAAACCTAGATTGGCAGTTTGCTTTCAGTATCTACTAAAAAATAAATCCAAAATAAATATAAATAATGATTTTCCACTAGCTACAATAAAATGAGTATATTTAAGAACACTGATAATTTTTATTAAGATGCAAAGCTTTTAGTTAACAAAGTAAAATTTTCAAGTACTTGAAAATGCTACTTTGTCACCTAAAAGCTTTGTAAATAAATTAAAAAATTATTCAAGTGGTTGAGTTTCAACTATTTTGTATTTTTTACTCAATTATTTTACTAATTTTTGTGTATAATTGTATAATATACTGATTGGGAGCTTAGTGATAAAAATTTTTATGCAAAAATTATCTTCATTTTTAATAAAATTTTTAATGATATTTGCAGAGTTTGACGTTGATTGGATAGATATTGTAGTAAAGTTTATAGCTCTGGCGTTGCAGGTTAAACTTTCAACAATTTCTTTTTATAAGTATATTTGATAATAAATGTTTAAATCAATTTTAAAAATTATTTTTAACGTTTCTGGACTAAGAAATTTGTCATTTTCCATACAATAGCTTAAAAATTTAAAGCATCACAATTGTATTTGAAAATTTGTATAAACTTTGTATACATTTTGTTCAAATTCTTCTTAGAACTATCCTCTTTTAAACGGTGTCTATGCAAACGAAGTGTTAAAGGAGAATGAGAAGGTTAATGTATCTCTTGCATTTGGAGCTCTGTCTTCATGCTTGCATCTTTCTGATGTTCCTAATTTAGAACTCAAGGAAATCTCACGTCTAAGAAAAGTAAAAAATCAAAATTTTTCTTTCGATTGGTTTGAAAACGCTATTTTTGGTTAACTGCTTTATATATAATAAATAATGTATCAACAAAAGTGACTATTAATTGATTTATAAACTTACCAGACATTTTCCGCGAATCCTTCACCCAACACTTCTTCAAATGAACCATCAGTCTTGTGAGAAATTAATATTTTTTGCATTAAATATCAATAGGGTACCAGTTACCTATTCCGAAATAGTATGTTTTTTCAAAGTTTATTTATATAATTAAAAAAAAAATTTTATAAATTGAATAAGTTTGAAATACTATTCTCAAATGATTTTCAGAATACATTATTTGGAAGAAGAAGGCGTAAGAGGCTATTTACCTCTCATCAAAAAACCATCTGTATGTTCTCTTTCAATCTCTTCACCACAAGTATTCATAGACGAAGATTCACAGCTGTCGAAATCTGTAGAAATTTCTCTCTGTATTGATAATCGATGTTTGGATGATGTTTTAGGAAGTCAGTTTATGCAATATCTATCAAAGAGTCTCAAAACTCCATCTCTATTAGTGTTTCGACAGACACCACCATCAATCGATCTATCTAAACTTTTTGCAAAATAAAAGACAATATTTCTATTTATTTAATTCATCAATTTTTGTATTTTTATCAAACTCTTACAAAACATAAATTTATATTTTTTCTCAAAATAATTTTAGAATAATTATAAGACGCATAATTAACACATCACTTTTCGTAAAATAAATCAGACGAGTGCTTTTGTTATTTCTATAATAGATTTTAATAAAATGATTGGTTTAGAAAAAAACATTGAAATTCAAGATAAAGATAATTCTTCAGAAATCAATGTCAGTGTTAAAAATATGTCAAACGAGAGTGAAGACAAAAAGAATGTTTTAAATGAACAGAAATTGGAAAATAATGAAACAGAAGTAAAACTTTTTTCAAATGGTTTTGAAGCTGCATTCAAGGTAGAAAATGACGATCTTTTAGAACCTGACCAAAATACTATAGAAACTACTAAAACTCCTGTTAACCATATCGAATGCAGCGAAAATATAAAGTTTAAAAATAATTCTGTAAGTAATCGAGAAAATGTTTTGAAAACTGATTTCAAACAAGAAAAGCATACCATTAATGTGGAAAACAAAACGGAGGTTTATGGAAAAACAAATTTTAAAAATTAAGTTTAAGATAGAAATTTTATATAGAATTATTAAATTTATAATAATTTTTTTGACTTAGTATTATATTAAAATTCAGTTTCTCAAAAATTTTCAAGTTGGGTCTAAACTTCAATTCATAAATTTCAGACAAAAAACGTTGAAATAGATGAAACAAGTTCAAACATAGTAGAAGAAAATACTAATCGGCAGAAACAACAGTTTTCTAAAGAAGATAAAAAAATTTATTGCTCAGAAATTATCCATGTAAAAGTAAAACAAAACTTAGCCGATACTTTTGTTGCTAACAGGTTTAAGCTTGACGATGGCGAGTTTTTCGGTGAAGATGAAAATTGCTCTATTTCAACTTTAGAAAACTTATATAATTCAGAGTATGAATTGTTAGATATATTTCAAAATTTGCAAATTAATGATGAAAACTACGTTCAATTTTCACAAAAATTAGAATCATACAGAATGAGTTTAGAAAACATTTTTCACTATCCTTTTCAACTGCTGTTAGCAAAAGAAACTGCACTAGTTGCAACTGATTATAAAGCTTTAGTGACTGCATTGTGGCTCAATGCTGAACTTGAATCTTTTTTACCAAAATCTCGAACTTCTACTAATCACTCTTATTATGAACCACTGGTTGCTTACTATAATTTGGTGGATAAAATCATGGGTCACGAAGAAAACGATTTAAAGATGGAAGAAGCCGATAAAGAACACTGGAAAGAGCACGATACGTTTTGGGTGGAGCTCTTTAAAGAAGGGAAACTGTTTGAGGATAAGTGGTTCACTCTAAAACCGTCTTTGGCTGGAAATATAACTAATTACGCAAGAAGTAGACAAAACCAAAACAAATCAAAGAAAAATAAAGACATTATTAAAAATGAAAAAGCTGTTTCATCAACGGTTTTAGTAAAGTCAGCGAACAAACCCAAAAACAAAAAATTATCAGATAAGACGAGTGAAAGCAACACTTCTAAAAGAGGTATATATTAAAAATATCAAAAGGGCTAATTGTCAAAATTGTACAAAGGTTTTTGTAGCTTAAATTCATTATCAAATACTTTCTTATAAAGACTCGTACAATTTTTTCAAAAAGCCGTTGTATTGTTGCTAACACATTTAGGTTTAAGCTAATAGATATAATTTAGCTATTTATTTGTTGATGAATTTTAAAAAATGTTTTGATTTACTAAAAATTCTAATGTATATTACAGAAAAAAAGACAAATGAGACTTTTGACGTGAAACAGATAAAAGAGGAGGTTGTATGATCACGTTTACTTGTGATTGTTACACCATGATTGTTTTCATAATTTTGTGCCGTCGGCAGGCTTTTTAAATCATGCTTTTCCATATTCCTTTGTTATCAGAGTTTTTTTCATCTTTTCGAAACTTTCTTTGTAATATTAATTTATATTTTGTTCCTATCCTCTTAGTCGGTTCCTTCCATCTGGCTTTCTAAGTCGGTTTTCAGCAAGTTTTCGCACCGCAAGATGTATTTTATCCCATATAAGGGCTTGTTCAAAACTGTATGTTCTAAGTTCTCTGACATCCAATCAATCAATCAAATCCTTTTTATAGCCCGTTTTCCTTTACCAAGGGTTGGGCTTTTTGAAAGTTCTATCTCGAAGTCGGCCTTTCCATTCAGAGCGATTGAGTGGATTCGCACAAACCTAGTCTAGCTTTTTTTTATCATCCAATATGAGCTCATTCCAAGTCTTTTTGGGCCTACCAGGCTTCTTGCAAGTATCTAAATCCAACTTTCACATCTGAGAAATCCAACCCACGCTACGTTCTACATGTCCAAACCACCTCATCCTGCTTGTACGAAGAACTACCTCAACATCCCTAATGCCAACTTTTAAAAGGAGTGAGTGAGAGCAAACGTTATCATTCGTTTTGACGTTGCACATCCAGCGAATCATGGCAAGGTCATTTCGTCTAAGGCGGTTCAATGTGGAAACTGTTACGGGCAATGTTTCAGCAGCATGTAACATAGCTCTTCTGACACAGGTTGAATAGACACGGCCTCTGGTCAATAATGATAAATGACGATTAGCAAGGAGTGGAAGGAGTTGGCGAAATTTAGCCCAGGCACACTTACAACGGAAACATCCGGAAAAATATAGAGCAGTGGCCTTAGATGAAATGAGCTGGATATCTTGAAAAAAAACCAAGAGCTATGACAAAAGAAATTTGTAGGATAAAACTCAAATATTTTTAGAAGTAAGTATTTTTTAAATTAGAATAAAAATAAACAGACATTGGTTCAATCTAGGGGTGTAAGCTGGTTTGCTTATTTAATTATAAGGGATGAAAAGAATGTATTGAAAAAGACATTTAATTTCAGAATTTTAAAAAGTAGAATAAGTTGAAAGTTACGCGGAAGAGCATCATAGTGTGAGAATTTCTTGAAGTTTGTTTAAAAAAAAGAGATGCTTGAAAGAAATTAGAAATGAGAGTATAAAAAATTATAAAAATATATTTATACATATATATTACCGTTAAAATTTTTAAAGGGTGCGTTTAAAATGAAACTCATCCTTTTTGAGTTTCTCTCTTTTCACTTATGAGTTCAAATGGTGTATTAAATGAAAGTTTATAAATTGCTTATTTCGAAATGTATAATCATTTGAAGGAGGATCAGCGAAGTGCGAAGTCAAAAGTTTCCCCGAAGTTTCGTTAGTTCAAAACAGCATTAGAATTTCATCTTCAAATATTATAATTACATATGTTGAATGCTTTTAATTTTGTTTTTCAAAGAAAATGCCAAAAAAGGAAAAAAAGATGAAAGCCTAAAAAAGGTAAGTTCATTTAATATATTCTTGACAGACGATTATAGAAGTTTTGTGATAATAATTTTTTTGCTTTATTCCTATTCTTTATAATAATATCAAAAATTGTCAATTTTTTTTCAATTGAAGTTAAAAATCCGATCACTTGATCTTGCTTAAAGATTCCACAGAAAAGAAAAGTCCAGTCAGATAAGAATGATGGAAATAGTAAAAAGTTTGTTTCCCCATTTTTAAAAAGAGAGTGAAGAATATTTAATACATTCTGCAATACTTCAATAGTATCGTTTTTTATTAGTAAAAAAAATATTTCAAATAAATATATTTTAAAATTAAAAAATTTCGGAGTTTGAAAGTAAATATTTATCTTCTTTGTTTTTAAATAAAAAATTTTCAATGAAAAAATAAGTTTTTTAAAATTATTTCAACCGTTTTTATTAAAAGCTTTTACAATAATAATTATTTAAAAAATCAATACTTCATGAAAGATTTTCTGCATTCCTTATAAAAAAAGTCTAAATATTTACTCTTTAAAGTACTTATATTTAATTCATCAAAATTTTTCACTATCTATATCGGTACTTTTAGGTTTTATCAATATTATCAAAAAAGATATTCACTTTTTGGTCAAAAATTATTTTCAAAATTTCAAATTTTTGCTGTTTCGTTTTCAAAAGTTAAATTCTTTGTTGTATTGTGTTATACGTTTTTTTCTTCTTTTGGGGGCCATGCAAGGCAGCATGTAGCATCCACGGTGACTTGTAAGCTTTGCTTCAGCATCGCAAAATTTATCATTCACTACTTGAATTTGGTCCATTTCTTTACCCATGCATTGAACCGTTGATATCTGCACTCCTACTCCACAACTCACGGAACATGGCGTCCATAGAGGTCTTGAAGACCACCTTTGTCGATCAATGCTTCAGAATTTTTTTTATAATATTTCAAAAATTATTACTCATACCAGTAAGATAAAGAGCAAGACTGGATGTTGCAAACTCTATGCACCACAGGTAATGCTTTGTGGGCGCAATTACCTCGAGAAACTTTTTTCCTCTTGTGTACACATTCAAAAACTTGGTACTGAAAACCTAGAAGAAGTCAATTTGAATGAGTGCTAGAGTGACATGTTTCCACTTACGACCTCCTTCGCATTTCTTGGAACAAGCACTCCAATGAGAAAATTTCCAGGAAAATTTTTTCAATGTTAACTTATGAATTATTTTAGGCAAGTAGAATTTGTATTGAAAATCCACAGAAATATCAGTAGAAGTTGATAACACCTGCGTAAAAGTGATGGTCGTAATTTTTTAAATTTTTATAAAATATTTACCATAAGACTTAAAGGGCCAGTGAGTGGTCCTTCTGCTTTAAAGTATTTTCCTGAATAATGGTGTGTATAAGTAAAAAGAGCTCCGTTGGCTACAAACTTTTGAGGGCCATCAATGTTTTGAGATTCATTAAACCATTTTTTACTGATCGTATCCTGTAAAGCTTGAATAAATAACTTATAAGTTCATTATTTTAAAGCAGTCAAGTCACAAGTTTACGACAATGCTTTCTGGAATATTGCTAAAAAAGTATTTTTATATATTGATACTAACAGAAAATTATATTAGTAGAATTTTGTGAGTATCTTTCTTTGATCATTATATTTTTTGCGTACTTTGGAAAAACTCCCAGCTCGTGGTATTCTAGTATAGTTATAATGAATTATTAATAGTTTTTTAACTGAAAATGGTATAATTTTAAAAAATGGATAAAAAAGTATGTGGAAAAAAAATACTTAATGCCGACAAAAACGTCTAAAAAATAACGTGCACCATTGGCGGATAGTTTCAAAGATACATGTTTTAAGACTTTAATACATTCCTTGTTACTTCCTCCGCATATGCCACATTTGTCTTCTTTTCTTTTCGAGTTGACGACTCCATTACAACCTAATACCTTTTAAAAGTAATCTTTTAAGTATTCAATAATTTCATTATACTCCATCACCTTACAGGACCCTTCAAAACAACGATTGCTAAGGTTTTCATATGAGCAAAAAGTGCCATCTTTGGCATCTTTAATCACTTCAACTTCTGCCTCTTCAGACATACATGACAGTTTACATTGTAAACTTTCTGAAATATAATTATCTTTTATTGATATTTTCTTTTTAAAAAAAAGTAATGGTTATACTATTTTTGTTTTCAAAGGGAATCCAATGATGTTGATTGTCGTCCAATTCTCGGCATTGCTCAGCTCGAAAGTCAGATATCTCTGCACACGCCTTTGATCAACTTCATATTAACAAAATATAAATATTATAAAAAGCCTTACCTGGGTGTTGCATGTTCTGAACTCTTCTGCAGGTCCCCTGCACTTTCTACCATGCCTCAAGTTTCTGCCGTTCAACGTTTGTTTGATAGTGATATAGTGAATACAAAATAACTTTAAAAGAATTATCAATCTGTCTGAGAGAATTACAATGGGGATAAACAATTAAACCACATGCATCAAATGCTCTAAACCAAAATATACGGAATGTAGAATACTTATAACAAAAATAGATTTAATATGTATAATTTTCAAAGTGTAAGGTAATGGAATATCATTCAAATGGAAGCTACCAGTATCCAAAGATTTTATTTTTTTTGGAGTTTGCTTCAAGACGGGAAAATTTTTACCTCTAGAAAGCTCAAAATCTGCTTAGGTTTTTGAACTTCGCAGAATTTTATAAAAACTTGCAAGTTTAGAGCTTGGTCGTTCAGATATTGATAAATACTGACCTCTCAAACTTTTTCTTTTTTGACCACGATTTAATTAGCTCTTATAGTTATGTAAAACCTATCGTTCAAAACCGTTCGATCTAAATTCTTAACATATATATTAAATTATGTCTTTCAACAATTATGTCAAAATATTTTACAAATTTTATGGAGTTTTTAGTAAAAAAATACATAAGATGTTTCTAAAAACTATTTTAAACCTTTATTGAATTTTATTATACAAAAATAGATAACTTTTCAGAGACATCGTATGTATTTTACTTCAATATTTTGTAACGAAAACATCAAATAAGAAGAATTTTTAATACATTTATTGAGAATCAAAAGCTATAATTTTCTATAAGTTTAGCCTTATCATAAAACGTTAGCGAAAAGCGTTTATGATAGGGCTAAACTTATCGAAAATTATAGCTTTTGATTCTCAATAAATGTATTAAAAATTCTTCTTGTTTGATGTTTTTCGTTACAAAATAGATAAAATTTTAATAAAAACATTGGCAAAAAAATTTAAAAAAACCCTAAAAAACTATAATCCAATTCCCTGAAATACTCACCCAGTTTTAGTGCAATTTCTGCCTCTCTTTTGGAAACCCACTCCACAGGTTCGGGAGCAGGGACTCCACGCTTGCCACCCAGACCATTCTACCACCTCCCTCTTGTTGGTTATTCTCGAACATTTTATATCCTTACACCACTGTTGATGTTATGTATATCTCATGAAGTATAATTAAATAATGATGATATATTTATTGCACTAGCAAAGTAATTCAGACGCCAAATACGTCATCCAGGCTGGAGTTCAAAGCATTGAGCTTGGTGATTTAGCGTTTTAATAAACATGTCATTTTGATTTATTTCCAGTTTTATATCTTTATATAAGAATAATTTGATTTTAAAACACTCGAAGTTATTAGTTTTTGTAATTATAAATTAAAAATGTATTTCAACAATGTTGTTATACTGAAAATTATTTGAACACTAAAGGTAATTTTATTAAGTAAAAAGCTTTTCGTTAACAAAGTAACATTATTAAATAATATTTTTTTCAATAAGGTTACTTTGTACTTTATAAAATTACCTTTAGTGTTCAAATAATTTTCAGTATTTACTTTGGCTAAAGAAGATTATTATGTTGTTATATAAAATAATTGGTGTAAACAACAAGCAATACCAACATTTACTTCTGCATATTTTATAAAAGTTAGTTAAACAATATATGTTCAAACCTCAATAGCGAAAAATGATAAAAAACGATAACAATACATTTAAAAAGTATATATCAATGACTGTCCAAACCATTATAGCCTGGAAACGGACGTAAAACGATGATGATGATACGAATACAGATTATAATTATTAATGATAATTACTACACAAAGCTAAAAGATACACTACTTTAGCAGATCCGCAGACTGTTTCAGGCAAGGCAGGAAAGTCCTTGGTGACACAACCGCCTGAGTAACTGTCGTAGTTCTTGCAGGATAGACTTTGACACATATGCTCTTCTAGAATCTTCGAAAAATTTTGAAAAAAATAATTTTAAACATATTCTATATGAAGTTTGGTTAACTAGTGTTATTAGAAGAGCATATACCAGTAATGTGATGAAGGAGCATTGTGGTTTGTTTGGGATTTTTGTTTAAACTATAGAAATGTTTATCTATCCACATTCCTTTATTAAAAGATTCATAAAAAATCCATTTCTAAAATCCGCAAGTTTTATATTTAAACTAAGTAGTTATCAAGCTATGTTTGTTGAACTTTAAGAGAGATTGATCATTTGTTTGAGAGTTTAAACTCATTATAACTAAAAAAACATATTTAATACTTATTTTTAACATTATATATCAAAATTAATTAAAAAATATTCACCACTTATAAATACATTCACTACAACGCCTGCAAACATCAGCTACAAGCCATTAACTCAAAAGACATGACACCTAACAACACATACATGTGGACACCCCCAAAATCCACTCCCAAACGTCTGTCTGCATTGTTGGTGATGATTCCATTTGATTGCATAAGCGTATGTGTAGTTCTTGAAGGTTTTAGCATGTACTGAACCAGAATCGGGACTTTCATCCAAGCAAGTGGCTTCACTGTGTAATTAAATAATCTATTTTGTATATTATATGCATTATATTGTGTATTATTGTGGGTTTGTTATGGGCTGTTTTTAGAGGCGATGATCTTTCGATAAAGGAAGACAACAAATAACGTTTTCACAATCTCATATCTTAAACCCTCAGGTTAAACGTAACTATGGTGCTTAGTAGATTTTTAATAACAAGATTTTTGAAACAAAAAATTTTTTTTAGTAACCCTGCTTATGAATTTTAAAGTCATTTCAATATTAGTCTGAACTAAAATTAAAAACAAAAAAAATTTAATGTTCTACTAAAATCCCTGTTTGGAGCGACTGACACATATATAAGCTTAACGTTTTATGGTAAGATTATACTTATCAAAAATTCTAGCTTTGGTTTTTCAATAAATGTACAAATTTAATATAAATAAATTTCCCACATTTGATGTTTTGTTAAAAAACAATACATCCACACAATACTACAAAACCGTACACAAGAGTCTCAGCAAGACTGTTTCTGCTGCAAATTGACCAAAAGTGGTTGTAGAAGTTTGAGAGGACCCTTTCAGTCATAATACCATTACCCCACCTCCGGCATTTGTTCTTCTCTCCGTCATGATTCATCCCTAGACTGCGTTGGTTTATTATTATGCTTAGGTTTTATCGTTTAAAGAATCAGTACATATGATTATTTTTAGTATTCGTTTAATGATTAATTTTCATGCTGTTTTAATAATGATTTCGTGACTAGTGTTTAAAATCATTATCAACCAATTGCCTGAAACATGAATTTGAATGAAAATATTGAGTCATCACTAACGTGTGTCCAAGCTCGTGGGCAATCACATATGCCGATGAAAATCCCTTATCTTGAACCATTAAACAGTTCTTACCTGGTGAACAAACACTTCCCACAGGAGCATATCCTGTCATGGTGATTAGACCTTCCAATGTAGAATAGAAGTGAGTAAATTTACAGTTAATTACCTTAAAATAATTGTATCGAGCTATTATTAGATTTTTTATGAGAATTTTATATTCATTTCAATTTAGTATGAATGAATTTAAGATCAAAGAGGTTTTTTGAATGAACTTTTTTTGAATGATGTGTGTCACAAATGGCACTTAAATTCAGAAAATGAAACTCATTTATCAAATTTTAGTTTATCTAAAACTGAACACGGCTTTTTTTAAGCACAACATCAAAAGCTTCAACATTACAAGTGCATATCCAACCAGAAGGTCCAAAGTTTCTTCTTGTTAGCAGCACAAAAGCGTCAATCCGATCCTTGTAGTAATACTTCTGCTTCACTGATTGGGCCACTTCACAAAAACTATTCAAAGTTTTTGATAGATCTTTTTGGAAGTGAATTTTTGAAGACTGAGGATAAATATAAATTGGTAAAATTAGAAATATTTTTTCAAGAAATTTTTTCAACTACACAAAAATATAAGTTAAAATTGTGAAAACCTTCGTTAATATACAATGAAAAATTGTTTTATGTTGAATAATTTATTTTATGTTTGAAAAAACATAATTCCAACTCAAAACTTAGTCTGCAAAATAATAAATGTTAAATTTCTAATGATAATAATTTGCAACCTGTTCAGGGGTAAGATAGTGGACTGTACGCAACCATATCTCTATAATGACTCCCAACGATGGGTGATGGAAAGCTTCATCTACCTTTGAAAGATGCATGTATCAGAAGATGAATAGGTGAATAGATTCATTGATAGGTAGATTGATCGATGTATTGATTAATGGGTGAAGAGATGAAGGAACGAATGAGTAGATAAATATACAAGTATAAAACTTAATATTAAATTGAAACTGGTGGAACTCAGCAAAACTACCGACCAGAGACATAAGAGTTAGGCCATACAATTCCATGTTCTCTCTGCCATGGAACCTGAACGTCTCATCATCCACCAACAACAACACTACCATAACCTTGTGTCGATGACTGTATGCTTTGGAAGTTTTTGCTGGAAGTGTTAAGAAGGTGTTCTTATAACGAGAATATAGCTAATAAAACATATTGAGGCTGGGAATTGACTTAGGCTTAGCCCAGCACTTTCTGTCCGTTAGACATAAAACAAATCACATTTATTGGTGACAATTGACCTATAATTTAGAGTAAAATAAGTTTATTTGGATGTAGAGGCACTGATTTTTTATCAAGATGGCACGTTTTTAGAATAATGTCTTGTGTGTTTCACGTTAATTTTATTCAATTATATAACAGATCACTTGATAATGTAAGCTTTTTTATGGAATACTTAGTGAACTTAGTTAATTTCTTGGGCTTGTTTCCCATAACATTGTTTCAGGCTATACTACGCCATTTATCTAAATTTGTTTCTCACTAAAATATATATTCGATTTTGAGTTTTAGCGATGTCAGTAGAGAGATACTTTGTCAGAGAAATGCTTCGGTCTAATCCACAACCTCATTGTAGTAAAGAACCTACATTATTTATAAGAAACTCAAAGATTTTTATAAACTTACGTACCACTAGAAACGAAAAGCATTATAGGCCCACTAGTCAACCCATATAGAAGAAGGGGAAAACGTTGAACAAGATTTGATCCTGGGTTGGACCATTCATTGGGTAGGTTTTCAAACATGACAATACATTTTAGAATATAGAATTATTAAAAAGTACTCTAAAAAGTTAATCAGACTTCATTATTTAATTGTTGTTTGCAGTGCTCCAGTTAAAATAGTGTTGCAGAGTTAATACAAGCATAACCCGTCGATAAACGTTATATATTTTCTTCCAAGCCTCACGCTATAAGGATTGTTACCGGTAACCTGCATTCCTTATTTAAAATCAAAACTTTATCAAACACTCAAAAATCTATACGACACCCTCTGTTAGTTATTTCACCTGTTACAAGCGCTCTGAAATAGGGCTATTTGTAAGCTGTTCCTATATAGAATATGAATGGTAATAAAACATAATGATGAAAACAATTAAAGTCACCAGAAGATTGAGTTGGAGTAAACTTCGTTTGATTCTGTAATTAAAACAAGGCTCTGTCATTTAGAGTTCACAAAAAACAAAGCGCCATTAATTTATGAAAGAATTCACTTTTAAAAATTTAACTGTTTCATTGTAACCATATGTTATGATTTATTTGATTATTAATATCGTTTCAAGTGGATATACTTCGATGAATTTTGATTGGATTTTCGTAAAGATTTAAAACAGTGTGGTTTTTTAAAATGATTATATTAACAAATAAAATTAATTTTCATTTCAATTTTTAGAAACTCCAAGTTCTACATAATGATGTTTTTTATGATTTTTTTCAATTTTTAAATAATGATATTGTTTCCTATTTTTTTTTTCAAAATCATATAAACTATTTAAGAAAAACAAACTCAAAATGAGAACATCAAAAAAAATGTTAGTATGTGGAGACGATTTCTAAATGAGAATTTGTTATTGTTTTATAATGAGATTTAACCGGTGTTGAAATAGGAATAACTTTTCCATATCAATCTTACTATCAAATTAAAGCATTGAAATTTAATTTAACAACCAATTAGAGAAAACTTTTAAAAGAAATAAATCATATAAATTTAAATTAAATTCAATATAAAATATTAATTTAATTCAATAAAAAATGACAAAAATCTTTTTAAAAATTAAAAGCACAATTCAAAATTTCTCAAACAAATATATAAAGTAAAAACAGCATGATACATCATTCTAATTTCAAAGGATTTGAAGACGCTAAGAACCATACTTAAATAACTATACAAAAAAACATCTCGAGTATATAACCACCAAATAATCTTACAGTTTATGAAGTTTTCGTAAGTAATCCTACAACACCCAACATTTAATAGAAATAATGGTGCTAAAATGTTTAACATCTGAATGTATCAATGTTTTTGAAACTGTGTAGTTATATCGGAGCTTATTGAACAAAATCTTATTTAAAACATTTACCATCGACAGTTATATATCTATACAAAAGAAATAATTAAACAGTTACCTTTGGTGAGGTTTCAGCGTAAGACGAAGGTAAGATCAAAATAAGAAATAAAGCGATCATTATATTGATTGTGACATCTTTTATAGAGAACGCGATTATCGAATTAAAAACTGAGCTTCGTTTTTGGGTCATGTTTTAGAATTCGAGTGGTCTGTTTCATCAAAATTGAAGTTTTTCCAACAAGACTTCCAGCTATCTCCCCCGCTGGTAACTTGGAAAAAATCTTAACAAACCGTTTATATATAACTATTTTGCGTGTGATGTGTGTGATTTTCCTTCGTCATTAACTTTGGACCCAAAATTAAATTGAAAAATTCAATTACTGAACATTAATCATATAAGTTGTTTATTTTCATTAATTGTGGCATGGATAAGACAGTGGGTGGTTTGTGGCAATATTCTTGTTGGGTTTTTCGTGTGATCATCTGAAGTTTAAACTGATACAAGTACTTAGTAATTAGGTACTATATCATATCTCGAATAGGGTTTATCATCTCTCAAAAATGGTTTCAAAAATAGACGTGAGAAGTTAAAAATGGTTATTTTTTAAACTGTAAGTTTTAAAAATTGAAAAATACTAGTTAATTACCAAAAAGTTTATGTTAGTTTATTTAATAAATAAATAATACGAAAAAATTTTTTGAAGACTAACAATTTTTATTGTAGCTATGAATTATTAATTTAGGATGTTTTGAATAGGAAAAGGCTGAAAGATTCAATGGGAAACCCATAATTTGATGTTTCAAAAGTTTAATTCAATAAACAGAACGATTAATTTATCATACAAAAATGAAACTTTTCAACATTATACTTTATATTTGCAATAAATCTCTGTTGTGGAATAGAATTTTAAAATGTTCGTTCAAAAGTTTAACTATATTACTCTAGGTTCTAATCATTTTCAAGTAATCTTAACCAAGTTTTTGAAGTTTTTTATTAATAGTTATTGTCGTGTTGCTGAAGATATCTTTTCTTATCCCAATGTAATGTGGCAAGCATTCAAAATACTCAAAAAACTAGAAAAACGCACGAAACCACTCACTACCACACAATTAACCTATCCAGCAACCCATGGCAAACTTCAAGCAAAAACTAGAAAGACAAAACAGTCTCCAAAAAGGTCGAATAAAAATGAAAACATGTGCAAGTTTTCAAAAGATTTTGCTGGAAGGCTGAAAAAGTTGAAAAAAAAAGAACATTGACTCATACGACCGCCTTAAGTGGAAGAGAACTGTTTTCAAAAAAGCCCTAACCCTGCTGAAGAAACATGGACTCTAAACAGAAAGATGATGATGAGAAAAATGTTAGGTTATCATACATTATAACGTCAGAGAAGATAGATTAAGTAAAGAAATAGTAACAGCACAAAAAAAGAGAGCAATGGAAATGGAAGAGGTTTGTGTGAAGACAAAAAATATGGATCAGATATTGACAGATGTGTGAAAAGGTATCAACAGAAGCTGTAAACAAGGAAATGGAATATATGAGACAAGTGAGTAAAAGAAATGTAAAAATTAAGAAGACGAAAATGTTTTGAAAACTTTATAAAAGACGTGGTATGAGAAAGGCTAAAGAAAATTGGATATTTGGGGTGTTAGTGGGAAAAGCGAGGAAATGCGCATGTCATGGGGGGAATGAAGACAATGGAACATATAATTAAATGCGAAGTGAAAAGATAGGGTTAGAAGAGGTGGGTTAGATATAAATTAAAGAAGGAGAATGTATTTGTAGAATAGATGAATACATGAAAAAGATACAGTAATGGTGAAAAACAAAAATGATTGGATAAATAAGAAAAAAATCATTATGAAAATTACGGATGGAAGGGAACACCTTGCGTTTTAATGCTAATGGAACCAGTGGCGTGGACTGTGAGAAGTAAAAGGAAATTTATTAAAACTCTCAAATAAGGAAATTATTAATGAACTTCATTTACACGTATTCAAAATGGCAAATATTTGGAAACTAATTGAGAAACCCTTGAATTAAAATTGAAAAGATTTATGAAAAAAACCAATTACCAAGGCTTAAGTTTCAGCAAGAATTTTTTAAAGGTTTTTCAAGGACCAGAGAGACTTGATAGAACACAATATTTGTTTTGAACATCACTTAAAGGGAGAAACACCTAATGAAGCCAACATTTACTCAACTGTAAATAGCAATTATCGCACATTTCTGCTTATTTACATCATTGATTAAACGTCTTTAACTAATCCTGGTATTTACATGGAATTTAAACATAAGAACTGGAAAAAATGGATCAAATGAAGGATAATAACATCTCAAAGAGCAATCGTAAACAGGCTTGACCACTTTTATCTCACGTTGACTAAGTAGCAAATCTATCAACTGTTGTTTAACGAACATATGCCTGAAACCTCTGAAAATTTAGGAATAGCTGCAAAAATCTCCGACAATTAATTACGATGGCGCTGCAGACAAGCGAAACGATGGCTCTAGCCTGCAAAAAACATACGAATGGCCTGACTATGTTCTATCCCCGTTTGAAGACATTCCAAAACGTTATTCAACATGCATTCTCAACTTCCGTTTACCCTCTCATAACTTAACAAAACCTTGCCTTTATGCCACTCAGACCCTTTCTGTCACATTCATTTTCGTCACAAATCTTATTTCTTCGTCTGCGCCGATACCAAGACTGGTATAGACCCCGAAAAGTCTGTGGGCTAACACTATGAAAGTAGCAAAGCTCTCAAAAAGTGGAAGATTTTGATGGGAACCTGAGAAGTGCCCATATCAGTCTTTGTTGCCTGGGTTCGAAAAAATATTAATAGTACCCTTTGAAAAAAGCGGTGTCAAATTTCTTTCAAATTTATATATAAAATTGTTGGCTTTAATACTGATAAAAATATTTTAAATTCATTATTGAATAAAATGGCTTTAAAAGGTAAGAGTAGACTTTGAAAAAACATGGCACTTGAAAACATGTGTTCATTAAGATTTCACTGTAGAACGAAGAAAAACAAGCACGAATAAATAAGAAGTTTTGCATGACTAATTGGGATAATACTTCACAATACAATTGATATATACATGGTTCTACTATAAACTCAAAATCTATATACAACTATGAACAATGCATAATCAAAGTGGTGTCATTCCTGAGCCTGTGCAAATAAGCTCTGTCTTGAGCATTACGAGTATTACGATTCAAATAAACTCATACAGATTATGCTAACGGGTACTCAACCGAGGCTAACTCTTGACTTAACCACTGAGGTAGAGAATAATTGAGTTTTATTAACAAAGATTTGAGGGCTTGGTTTGATGAATGGAAGTAGTTGGAAAGAAAGAGTTTGGTGCCGTTAAGCATGGGCGGATAGTCCCTCCCTTTGCCCCTCCCCAAGCAATGAGTCTTTCCTCCTCTCTTTTTTATGCAATAAAAGCCTTTTTTCTTGTTGTATCTGTTAATTGCAGATTTTGAAAGGTTTATTTAGAAGCTAGTTAGAGTGATCGTAGCTTTTTTATAAGTATCAATGCGAAAGTTTGAAAAACGATTATATAAATAAATTTTAATGATAAAACCAACAAAAATAATAGCGACAGGCAGGTGAGTTTTATGTTCTTAACACAAACTTTCATTAATATTTGATCATTTTTATCGAAATAACCATTATAATCATTTTATTAATATTTCTTATTATTATTATTAACCAACTTGATAATAGATCGGTAATTGATGGAAGGTCGAAGCTGCAGGAACTTTTGAGTCTGGTGCATCACTTTCACCGCATCCTCCTTCAACGCATCGCCGTCCAATATTAACACCTGCAGGTTCGTGAGATTATAATGCGTATGTGTGTTTTATAAACGATCGAATCGCATCGCAGCTATTGTTATTTGTTGCATCGTATCAAGTGAATACCTTTCAAAAAATCTACCAACTCATTAATGACATAATTTTTGCAAAAACCACAAATCAGGGCTTAATTTGAATTTAAGTTCAATAATTTCATATCCAATAATGATGGCAGATCTTGCTTTAAAACAAGCCAATTAATTTACCAGATTGATTTAATAGTAATCTCCCTTCCAAAAAACGCCCACACACCTGATTTCGAGGGATGTACCGCAGCCATCTCTTAATATGCACAGAGTACTTGCCTGGATCCAAGCACCTCTGTTGCAGTCTCAATACTTCGAGAGGGAAGGTAGAGTTTGCGGTGACGACTTGATGGAAGGTGTACTTCAATGCTACTGGGTCCCCGTGTGCTACCATGTGCTGGAAGTCCGTGTGGTTTTGGGTGATGGTGGTATTTATACATTGTTATAAAATATTTCAAATGACATTATATATATAGTATTTAGTGGTATTTACTAACTAACTAACCAACAAACAACCAATAAATTAACAAAACAATCAACTGACTTAGCAACCAACCAACTAATAAACTGCCTATAAACAGCAAGGTTAAAGCCAAACACAAAACAACGCAACACCTGGTACCACGAGTAGGCCCGTAAAGAAGGGTCGAGAATGATGATGATGACTCGCACACCTGGAAGCAGATGAAACATCCTTTTGGGAACTTTATCATCTGCAAAGTAGGTGGCACTTTTCTCAAACAGCATCACATTTGCCTGGTCCTGTTGAGGTGGTTGGGAATATAGTTGTGGTTCATGATGGTTGAATATATAATCTATTTCTTCATATTATACAGGCGGCATGTGATGTGAAAAGTATTATAAAAGTAGAAATGTGAATTTTAAAAAAAGAAGTTTAAGAATGAATGTTTGACTGAGAATAAATACTAAATTAAAACATAGAATAAACAAGACAGTTGTACAAATAATGGATACCAAATGTAACCACCTGAATATCAATCTCGCCATCTTCATTGTTACTGCTGTTGGAATGCGTGACTGGTGGGAACTGCTTCATGTACCTTTGAGATGATGTACAAGAGCTGTGTGGACTTGTATGCACTCATGAAAGCTTGACGCTTTATATAGAATGCAAGTATTTTGTGAATTTAATAAATATCCATTATGAAAATTATTTTTGATTTTTTATCCAAGTGTCACGAAGCTTTTCATAAGACACTGTATTATAGATATTATAAAAAAAATAACAATACTACCGGTATTATTATCTCAAAACATTATTATTCGATTGTTATAATCATTCTTATTCGGCAGTAGTAGTATTATTAGCATCAACAAACCAATCGATTCCCTTGAAGTAGTTCTTATCATTGAAAAACTGCACCTCTTCAAACGTCAGATTGTTAGGCACGCTGCTCCTGAGGCCTGGATGCATGCTCAAGAACAAGTGCAGGGCTGTTGTGCCTGGTGGTGATTATCATCATGGTTTTTATGTGGTTGATATATTTTTAATTTTGTTTTAACCAACTATTTTAGTTTTTTCCACGTATGTAATGTAATGCGTTATTTATAAAGCGCTTTTCTTTATAGATCAAAGCACAAATTTAATGTAGCAAAAAAACGCTGTGGAACAGGTGCTAATTGTCAGCCCACGAGGGATCGAACCCGGTAACTTTAGATAATTAGTCTAATGCTCAACCATTGAGCTATAGGGGTATTTAACAAGTATTTATGTATGTAAGTCCCACTGATATAAATGACATTTAGAAAACTGAGTTGATCTTATGAATGTATAAAAATATTTAAATCTGTAATAGTTAACAAAAAATATAAAGATAAAACTTCAAATTAAAAATGTTGAACCACCAAATGTTAAATTTAGATAAAATTTAAACAACTTTATTGTCTTCATTTTCTGCTTTATTGGCACTTCCGAATCACCACAATTGAAACCAGAAAGTGCTTATCTTTTTCTTTTTTTTATTGTTACATTTTTTAATATTAATCAAATTATATTTTTTTTTCTATGGAAAACAAAAAATTCGAAATCATCCCAAAAAGAAGTAGTTCTTGTATGTTATTGTACTAAGTTATCGAATTTCAAAATAGAATTGCAGAATCCAATCAATCAATCAATCAATCCATCAAATCCTTTTTATAGCGCATTTTCTTTTACCAAGGGTTCATTTCATATAATAATATTTTGACATTTTTAACTGAACTATCTAGTTTTTAAATATAAAAATCGGCTATTCGAGCTGCCATTATAACTTCTACAGACCACCTCTGATTGGCGCCATTAGGAACGTCACAAGGTGCTACTCCTAATGCACAAAAAAACTAAATGTGCCCATCAACTTCATAATAATTAACTAAATAAGCCAATACAGTTAACTTAATCATGCATTAAAAATATGAATAGAGACCGGTCTTCTGTGGTCCGAGCACCACAAGCCCTGGCAGTTGTTGACAGCTCTTGTGAGCAGCCCATATCTCCTTGTGTCTCTTGCTGCTGCATGGGTTCTACAGAAAAGATATATGAAGTAGATTTTAAAGAATTATTGAATATTTATCTTGATAAAATGAGATCATCATCCTCATCATTTGGTTTATAACCCATCTTTCTTAGCAAAGGGTGAGGCAATAAACATGATTTTAAATATTGATAACCAAAACTAACTGATATAAAAAAGATCAAAATAAAACATTGAAAATCATCACACGCCCAACCATCCACAGAGGATCGACTTCTGAAGGATGGTCCCTGAAGTACTCCTCTGCCATCTGCAAAGGCGGTAGGGTCTTGAGGCGCAGGTTGGTCCAACATGATATGAATGAAAAGACGTTCTCAAAGGTTATCAAGGCAAGTCTGTCCCCAGCGTAGTTTGATTGGTGAGTCATGAATATGGTCATCTGTTGGAGTTTGGTGGGTTTAATAATGTGCAACTCAATCAAGGTGAGACTATAAAGACGATGAATGATGATGATAATGAGGATGGTTGGAGGTAGTTAAGGTTTGTGCCTTTTTAAATGAGGTTTGCTTAAGAACAGACCTAAACTTATGATGATAAAAATCGTTAGAACAAAAATAATATGAATTCTGATGCTCTTTGCATTTTGAACCACAAGTATCATAAGATAAAACTATGTCAATGTTTCTACAGAATATGCAAAAAATTATCATCATATATATCAACAGAAAGTTTTCGGTGGGAATATAACTGACAGGGTTGAAAAGGATGGAGAGGAAAAGGTTGCCTCCCAGAATATTCTTCAAGAACTTCTCCATCCCTCCCAGATACTCATCAAGCCAAACATTTGTGGTGTATAAATCACATACCTGCCTGGGAAGCACCTGTAGTTGTGATGATGTTCATGTAACAGATATATAGTGGATGAGAGTCAAAGGATTGCTGAATAAATAGGTTGTAGTTACGATATAATTAAGTTAAATTTTATTTATTATTATTGTTATTATCAAACTTCAACCCACCCACCTTAATACCCCTGTGCACAAATCCCCTGCGTTGTCGTGCAGGCCACAAGCCAGGGTACTGCTCAGTTGACGTTACCTGCACTCCCCACACCTGCCTCCAAGCCTCGTACAGCTCCTCGTGCACTGGAAAGACACCAGCGTGGTGTGGTGACACCGAGTAGTTGCTCGTTATCGCTATGCCGTGTCGCTGTGGTGGTGGGTTGTATAGGGGTTGAAGGAAGTTGGAATGAAAATAAACTTTTGTATAGTTGATGTAAATGGACTTGAAACGATGATGTTTTGTGTTTTAGGGAATTTTTAAGAAGATAATTGTAATCTGTTTTTTAATAGGAATTTCTTTTTACATCTTTGTAAAATAACTCGTAATTTTGCTTTACTCAAAAAAATTAATTTTTTTCGATGTAAACTTTAAGATACAAGCTCAACAGAACTTTAAGATAATCTACCTTATTTAATTTATCTTAGTTTATAATTCATACTGATTCATAATAGTTTCTATTGATCAAGTTTAAGGATATAACAATGGAAAGTTGATATTGAATGAGAAGGTATGTAAATAAATTATTTTAAATAATGATGATAAAATATTACTACACACGACTTTTCCAAAATCAATAAACAGGAAAAAGTAGAATAATAAGTAGATAGATAGATAGATAGAGATAAATAGATAAAAATTCTTGATAGCCACAAAAGAACAAACCTGAGCAAAAATCTTATTGAGGTTCATATCAGTAATAAGTTGTGAGAGGTTGAAGAGGTGGGCCTGCCTGTGCTTGTAAGTGTGACCAAACCACCAAAACTTTTCCTTGTTTTCTGTGATTAAGCGATTGGTTGCACATTTCAAAGTAATAAACTAATTTGATTGTGATTCGTGAGTAATGAATACTATTGATATTGCTTTAAGTGTTAATTTTCATTATAGAGTTTTTCAATTATTTATCAAATATTTGCAATTATTTTATGAATATTTTGAAAATAATTGAACAAATGATTTCATAAAGTTTATTTTTGATATTAAAAATTTTTTTTTTATATTTTTTGCTTTATATGATTAACAAATAAAATTGGGTAAAAAAATAAAGTAATTAAATTTTTTCAATGTTTTAAAGTGTAAAAGAAGCAAACGCTCTTAATTATTACATTCTTGGTTAACTTCCATTTAATGATCCTGTTTTATGAGAGTCCCACCTTGGAGACTCACAAAACAAATATGAATTTTGGAAGGATTATATAGTCAACAGAAACCAGTAAATGTTATTTATTGAATTTTTTGAATTTATAAATATTTTTTTGAATTTTTAAATTTCCAAAAATAATATTTAAAACATATATTCTCCTAAACTATGTATGAAAGTATATCTTTTGATCATTCTTTTGAGAAAAAAAGACTGAGGAACCACAATGTTTTACAACTCATACTAAGTAGTTAAAAATTTTATTTTTTTCACTTCAAAAGAATTAAACAGAAGAGTATTTATTGCAAAGGTTTGAGTCAAAGCTTGTATAAATTCTTTGATAATTTTGAAAAAGATGCTTTAAAAACTATAATGTCTTCAAGTCTTATAGGATAGTTAAAGACATTATAAATGATCAAAGGATTTATACAAGTGTTGACTCCAAATTAAAAAAAAATTATTTAACTATTCGATGCTTTTTGTGTAAAGTAATTGCAAAGATATGGTAACTGATAGAAACCTCTATAATTATATTAATTAGTAGTAACAGTATCAACTAAGACAAATTATAACCTAAAAGAGTCCAATCTCCCTCATCTTCTTGATTGTTGCCTTTTAGGAAGTAGTAACCAGAAAAACCCAAATTGAAGGTAAAATTGGCAACAGTAGCTCTTATCTTTTCCTGCGAAGCCACCAATGCCTGTCAATAATGAACAACCAATGGATATGTTTTAAGGGTTTCAACTTAATAATAGTATATAATGCATTGGTATTTTTATTGTCTTAGAACTATGGAATAATGTCTAAATAAAATAAATAAAGTTGAACATTATCAAGTTTTATAAATTATTTTAATCTTAAAAATGAACTTTATAAAAATTTTAAATATTTACATTAAATATTACAAAATCATTAATAATAGCATACTTGAACATCAGGCTTGGTGAAGCGAGTACCTGACTTGGCAACAAAAACATCATCAATATCCACCATAACAGACCTTTCAAGAGAAGGCTTTATGATCCCTTTAGATTGAAGATACATAGCATCTACAAACACTATTATGTGCAACCAAAAGCTAAGATCTGTGCCAAATATAACTTTTTCAATGCCATCTATCCGACCTTTGTCTCTTATAATGGGTGAATGATAACATGAGAAATGTGAGCAAGATTGAGGTTTGGTATATGTAATAGGTTCATAATTGGAATCATTTGAATTGAAAAAGATCAAATCATTATTCAAGTAGGATGTGATGTATGAGTTTGATGGTATTGATCCTGTTTTAGTTATCCTCAAAAGCGGAGATAAGTTATTAATATTGTAGTTTTTGATTGATTTTCCTTTCTTTCCCTGCAAACCATATTCTTGCAGGTTACTTTGATCACTTATGTCTGAACAAAATATAATAATGCCGACATTAAATTGTTTACAGTATTTTTTTAGTATATTACGGTCCAAAAAAGTTAATTTTGTGTAAGTACTGAGTTTTTCAAAAATAATAACGGAATAGGCGTCCGTTTTTTTGTGGAAAAACTTAACCAGATGTTCTACTGAAGAAGAGGTGTGATATTTCAACCTGAGAGATTCAATTATCATAACTATACCTTTGTACAATGGTTCTTTCAATTTATCACTAATAATTAAAACTTTTTGTTCTGTTTTAATATCTTTTTCAACAAATCCTATTGGCTTTCTCAAGAAAGAACTAGATTCACGGGAGCATTGCACAACATCGTTTAAAATTAAAGTGGTTTTAGAAGAAGTTCTTTTAACGGGCTCTTGATAAAATCTATAGGCGAGTATAAAGAATGACAATGAACCAAATAAAATAAGAAAATAGAATTTCTTATTTAAACTTGAGTTTATCAAATTAAACAGCTTCATTTTATGAACTTTTTTCATTTATGGGATAAAATATTTTTTTTACGGCGGCTTTCTCAAATCCCCTTTGATGCAAGAGAAATCTACACATGAGAAAGTGCATATGCCGACGAATGACAAAATTTAAAAACAAGCTATAACCAATCAAAACAAACTTTCATTTAGAGTATTGGAAAAATATTTTTAATGTCTAAAATTTCATTAATCATAATGTGTTGATATAATTAATATAAATTCCTGTATTTTTACGTTACAAAGCTTTGAAAACGTTTATTAATTTTTAAAATAATTCTAAAGTTAATACTCAAAAATTCAAATAAAATGCTTTTATTAACTGATAAACACTATAATCAATAAGAAATCTGTCAAAAAAGTAATGAAATGAAAAAATAATTCAATCATTTTAAATTTATCATAAATAAAAGATTTATTTAAATTTTTTTTGGCTACGAAAGTACCTGGAACAATACAAAAATTTTCTCTCTGTAGACTTTTTTTGGGTAATTGTTATGAATATATTTGAGCGTTTTAGGTAATTTTCCATTAGGTCTGCATGTGTACTGAACATGCCCGTGAGCCTGCCTGTAAGGAGTGACCGAAAACCTGTTTATATATGAAATTCCATATTAATTGTGGTTTATTTCCTATTTTACTTAAATTTCATCTTTAATTATTTTGTTCAAAGTGTTACAATCTTGTTTTGAAAAACTTTTTTGTTCAGTTGGGGATCCACAATCGAAGTATACAACAATGTTCATACTTATTGCTCGTAGTAGAAAGAATGTTGACCGTGGCTCTACTGTTTCTTGAAATATGTTTTTCTGATTTTTTTTTCATTAACTCTAGCCCGTTCAGACTCCAAGAACCTAGAATTGCAACGCCTATTGCCAAAATATCATAATCAAATGATAAGTTGACATATCTACGCCTTTTTAACTACTTTTCCAAAACAAGTTGAAGATATTGGTACGTGGCTATGAGCGATAGTGTCACTGCAAGTAAAATCCTAAATCATCATTAACAGTTTTTTCAAGGCTTAACTGCCATTTTAGCTGGACTTTTTCCCTCAGATCAAAACGAGTCATTCGGTTAAGGAATTGATGGTATATGGGCTAATGGCAGAGCTCTAAATATAAATCTGAGAATGAAAATCTTCTAGAGCTTTTTCTACAACTAAGACCATGCACTTCCGTTTGATCCACTCTAATTCCGCAAACTTAAGGTTGAGTCTAAAAAAGCAAAGCACAGCTGATGCCTAATTGATAGTTTTTCATCTTCAACCTTGAAGATGGTACATTAATTTATTAAAAAAATCAAATAACACTGAAGTGTTTCATGATCACGCTTTAAAAAATTTCATTGTTAACCATTTGTATATACTATCTCGAAAACTTGTTCACAGCAGAGATAAAAGCCCACACTGAACTAGCAATACGTCAAGTATTCGTGAAGTACGTTGGCAGATGCTGAGCCACATCTCGAAGATGCACGATCAGGTTCCAGCATAAATAGCAACGAACTTTCTGGAAAAGACCAAACAAATACAAACCTACTCACTATACTCAAGGAAGCACAAAACGCCACTACATAGAAGATACAATCGAACTTAAAAAAGGCAAAAAATTGTGTAAGTTGGAAAAAAATAGTGCTTTATCAAACGTAAAACTCTTATTACTTAAGTTCTTTTCCAAATATTTTCATTGTAAACCCGATTAAATAAATAAATTTGTACATAATTCTCACCAGCACATGGTCAAACCTCAAAGCCAAGCTCACAGACATGCCTGGGTCCAACATGCACGCATATTTGAAGGGAATATAAATATTTTTTCAAATGAGCTTAAAATATTTCATCTAAATTTGGAGTAATGATAACAACGCCGTATACCTCAGAGATAGAGAATTAGACTTATATTCTAAATTTGCCGGGTTCGCTTGGGCTGACAATCACAGTGTTCTCAGTATATTAAATTTGTAGCAAGCGCTTTGATCTATAAGCAAAAAGCTCTATAAATATCGCAGTAGGTTAAATACAACGCTATAATATCAAAAATGATACATATTCAGCGAGGTTAAAAGAGATAAGGAATACTATATAAAGTTTTGATACTATAATTATGAAGTTTATTTATATTGTTTCATTTTTCGATTTTTAAAATTTCCTTCAAAGCTTTAAAGATTTTGTTAAAAAAGTTGTACGTTAGAGTTTAACCTTATTATTTTATGTCAAAGCAACGTCATTAATATCAAAATATTTCGTTTATTGCTTCATGCGATATTTCGATACGAAAGTTTGTTAAATTTTTCAATGAATAACTTGAAAATTTTCTAATATGTTTAAGAAAAAGATAAAATATTTCCATACAGTCTTAGAAAAATCAGACTTGCTAATCTTGTTGCTAAGATAATTTACGCTGATATTGTTGAGATAATTTGGGATTGTGCTGTGATTTCAATGTTAAAACTTGGACATTTTTGACTATACAAGCATCTATGCCTAATAAATCTACTAAAAAGATCTTGTTCCAAAAGAACATGCCTAATCACGGTTGAGATGTATTCTAAATGGAGATCAAATCAGTTCATTTTTCCATATCTTCTTTAACACAAAAGAAAAAGACCTCAAACAAACAGTTTATTTGATCTTCTCCCATCAAGACCCAGGTAAGAGAAAAAAAGCTCAACTGTTTCTCACAGCAACGTGAAAAAAAATCAGAGACCTATTTGGTTTTTTCTATATTCTCAAATAGAATCACCCTCTATCAACCCTTTATCCTATGGAATCATATCACCCTCATTGAATATATTTTAAATGTTTCAAAATAATTTTTCTGTCTCCCGAAACCTCTTCTTTGTTAACTTTCATCACAAAAAAACATCATAAACCAACAAAACATACACCACTTCAAACCTCTAACCCACTACACCCCCTCCTTCAATCACAAAAACAACAAACCACTCAATTTACCGAAGCAATCAACTACTAAACTTCTAAACTACCAGTAACCCTATAGCTCACCCCTTCCCGCTAGTCTATAGGTAACATCAACATACTACACCTTAAAATCAATTTAATCACTGGTTAAACAAGACTTAACCATCTAACATGCAAAAAAATATACCCAATACACTCCAAAAAAGCTAAACAACACGAACCTCCACACATTTTCACTTTAGGCTTTAACTAGCCCCACCCCTCTTAATTTAACCAAATCAATATAAGCTTACTAATCACAAAAAGTCATCTTGACACAGAAAAATAAAACACCTCAAATCTCTACATTCCACCAAACATCAATATTTCAGACAATATCTTTTTCAACCTTTTTAAAAACTTAAAAAATCTTTGCAACTCAATAATCACAAATGGCATCAACGCACTCTCAACCATCTTATTCTATTTGCATCACACAGATTAACTCCTCTGCTGACACATTTTAATGTACTTATAAACAATATTCAAAAATTTTTAATGTTGATTTATGAGAGAATTTTAGTACAATTATTAAGCAACTCAAAAATAATTAGAAACGGCATAGACTCCTTCCAAAGAAAAATGATACGAAGGTTGAAAAAGGTGCACTGGCCTGATATAATGAGAAATGAGGAGTGTGATTCTATCAAACTTCTTGTACATTTGGATGTGAGACAGAGACGTCTTAGAATGCTAGGACACTTGCCGCAATAACCCGCCAGCCAAAGCCATCCTACAAGAAGCGCTCAAGAACACCAAACGCAAAAGAGGCAGACCACCATCATCTCTCCTTAATACTCTAATAAATGATTTGCGCCTTCTGAACTTGAAAATTGAGAAAGTCGAAACTATTGACAAAATCGAATACAAGAAAAAAATAAAAGACGTTACGTATTTATTATAAAGTGTGATTATGTCCGGACGAAAATCAATATATGTATGTATTAAGCAAAAATAGCTATAATTATCGATGAAATCCCATAATACTAATTAAAAACAACTTAATCCGTTTTTAAATCAACTATAATCATCAACAAACCTCTTGAAATCTTAACAGCATCCATCTCAATCTTAACCAATGTCATGTGGCAACCCCTCAAAGCTTTTAACTCAGACCACCTTCCTTTTTTCATAATCTACAAAAAAAAACACATAAACCATCTCACAAAGTCCTCTAAAGCAATAACCAACTACAAAAAAGCTAGCTGGCCCCGAATCACCCATTACCTAAAAAGAACACTTGAAAACACTTTCTGAAGCCTCTCATGAAGCTAAATATATCATAACCAAACCCATACTGGCATCAGACCCAAAAAACATCCTAATGGCATCATAAAACTCGCCCACACTTAGTTACCCAAAAATATCATCACAAACAGAAACAACTTAAGACGAAACAAGAAAAAAATATCAAAACCTACTTATACTTGACCAGCAAAATACCCACTTGATACAAAAGTCCAAATAAAACTTGTGGTGAAAGCACCTTACTACGGAGACTGAAAAAGCCCCACATACCGTGTATAACAGTTAAGCACTCAACACCAAAAAACGACCTATCTAATACAGCAATCCCATACAAAAATGCAACCGCCTACATAGACATCCAAAAAACATGTAATCTGATCACCATCCCAGAAAGTTAAAAACGCAATTAATGATTTGAATGATAAAAGTTTCACAAGACCTGACAACTTCACTATCAGACACTTCAAAAACCTAAGACACTTGGCAATCAAAAAACTCATCAAACTAGTCAATACCTCAAAAAAACGTTTCCGACCTAGAAACAGCTAGAACCATTCTTATAGCCAAACAAAACAAATGGCCTTTTCTTTCTACTCCATACATACCAATATCAACATTTCTTTCCATAAATATGGATTCAACATCGCTCAATCTACTCCCACTGACAATTTCTACCAAGTATACAACAATCATCACAGGCTTCAACAAAAAACTATCCTTTCTCTAAAAAACAGTCCACGATCCTCGACGTAACCAAAACCTTTGACAAGGCCATCAAACACCTCTTCATGCATAAATTTGAAAGACCCAAGTACCTTCTATCTTAATCAAACTCATAAAAAACTATCTAAAATGTCGCCAAAAATTTTTAATTTTGAAGTCATTACAAACATTATCCTCTTCATAGGTTTTCTGTAATCGGCAGGTTTATCCATCTTTTTTTCTAATGTGATTTTTAGCAGATTTTCGTGATGTAGTAAATTTATTTGAATTCTCTTAATTTTATATATGCCATCAATTCTCATTTTTCATTTGTCCGACTCAAAACTTTTTAATTGCTTAGCTTGTCACTCCACTTCAACTTCCCAATTTTCCTTCAGACTCAAATTTACATAGCTTTCATTTTTTTCTTGTCCACTTTGCGAATGGCCTACGTTTCTGCTGCATACGTCACCACACTCCACACCAAGGTCTTGACCAGCTTCATCTTGGTCGCTTGTCGGAGTCCACTTGCTAGGAATATAACGCAAATATCAAATCAAAAGTCTCCCAAGGGGGCGTCTTATCACCCACACTCTTTAACATATACATACATGTCAGACATTCTTTTTTAAAAATAAAATTATCAAAATCCTTTCATAAACAGATGACATCATAATAACATCAGAGTAGGTCAACCATTTGATCGCCCTAACTAGGAATACGCAATTGGTTTCACCGAAGGTTACACACCAATACTCACGCAGCCATCTAAAACTCTTAGTTGAGATAAATTTAAAAATGGGTTTATAAAAACAATCTCTTAATCAATCCAACCACAACCACACCCATGACCCTAGACCTCTATGAATTCGATAAACCACTCAATATCCATATTAACAACACCCTTCTACTCGCGTCTTTCAACACCAATATTTCAAATTTCAAATTTAACCCAAAACTAAACTACAACTTTAGTAAAAATACTATAAAATCTTAAAAAAAAACTAAATTTCAATGAAACTCTTGACACCCACCCACATGGGCAAAGCAGACAAATTCCTCTATTCGAATATGCAAACACCATATGGTCACTCATCATTTCATCCACTTCACAGAAGCCAAAAATATGAAATTAGCTTTAAGAGCCATCATAGCTATGCACTCCTCATTCAAGACTTACACTCTTAAACAAAATATTCTCACTAAGCCCACTTCAAACTTCACGCCTCAATTCAACCAAAATTTCTCTCTTTCGCCATCCACTACACTTACTCACCCCATAAAAAGCTCACTTCAGGTACAAAACAATCCAAATGTAATAACAACGACTACACTATCAACATACCCACCAAAACCACCGACAAAAATCTCAATTAAAAAATAAACCTAAATACAATGCATGTCAAAGTACTAATGATTGCATCCAAACCCTCATAAAAAAAATCCTCAAAAACGATCTTCACTCATAAATTCCACAAAGACCACTCCACACCACACATTCTGTTCAACCTAACTAAATATATCTACCGTAATGTATTAACGTTGAAGATAAGTTACGCATAAAGAGACAAAATACTGGGTTAGAAATTTTTTATAATAATACACAGAAAACAAGCAAAATAAGGTATAAAGTTGAGACAACAGAAAAACCATATGAAAATGATTCAAATCAAGAACTCTTATTAACTAAATAATGCGAAGCTTTTCGTCAGTTGAACTTACATTATCAAAACAATATCAAAAATGAATGGGTCCATTACAAATAATAGGTCCACAATCTGTCATTCCAAATATGGGTTTTCAGTAGAGCAATAAATGTTTTACTAGTGCTCAAAAAAAATTGAATAAATATATTGTAAATGAATTTTCTATATTTAGACAGGGTTTGAAAAGAAAAATAATTATTTACACGACAGCCATTTTAAACGTTCATGACGTTCGTAAATAATATAAATGAAAAAAAATGAAAGCAAGAGATTATTTTAAAAAAAAAAGCTTGGAGAAAAAAATAAAAAAAATAAATTATGGTAAAAATAAGAAAAAATTTACTGAGAAAAAAACCAGAGTTAGAGAATATATAATATCAATAAAATCAAAAAAAATTTATTATAGTTAACATGAATTAACAAAAAAAAGAGTAGATTCGTAAAAAAATGTCCGAATGAAAGAAAAAATTACGTTGAAAGAGTGAAGGAAAATTAATATTGGTAGAAAGCAAAAATATAAATTTGAATAACTTTTTATTCAATATTTTTGAAGAATTTTTTGATACATTTATTTAAAAAAACTAAAATTTTCGATAAGTACAACCTTATCATAAATCATTAGTAGTAAACTATTGTTTACTTCACTAATGATTTATGATAAGGTTGTACTTATCGAAAATTTTAGTTTTTTTAAATAAATGTATCAAAAAATTCTTCAAAAAAAATTGAAAATAAAAAGTTATTCAAATAATATTAAAAAAAAGATACATAAGATGTCTCTAAAAAATATAAATTAAAAAACTTATTGCTAAAAAAATATTAAAATCATCTTGAAAATTTTTTCAGTAGAAAACAGCATTTTCAGAAAAAGAAAAGCATGTAGGATAAAAAAAAATGACAAAATAAAGAAAATTATTGCAAAAGCTATAAGAGAACGGCCGTTGAAAATAACCCGAATCAAAAAAGAAAAAAATAAATTAATTAAAAGAAAGCTAAGAACAGTGAGGGGGGAAAATTTAAATCATAGAATATGCAGAAGACAAAAAGGTGTTATCACTAAAAAATGATCAAAAAAATTCATAATAAAACGGTTATTCGAGAAAAATGTTGAACTTGTTTTTAAACATCAAATAAGAAAGGTTGAAGCGGAGAACCGCTTGGCCGAAGAAAGCAATGAACCAAAACATTAACTTTGAACTAGATAGCATTGAAAACATTACACTATAAATTCAATTACTCATTTGTAGTTCTAATTTTTTTGAAAATTTCCTATATAAACCTGAACTTTACGCTAACGTTTTGTGATAAGGTTAAACTTATCGAAAATTATAGCTTTCGTATTAATAAATGTTTTAAAAACCTTATATTTTTAATAGAAAGATTCTTAATATTTGTATATAAATTATTTAAATTTTTAATAAAATGGTGATTAAAATAACAGGCAGCTAGACAGCGCTGTGTGACTCATAGGCGTATAGAGAGCATAAAATTTTAGCTTGTCTTTCTAGCCGCTCCGATTTATTCAGAAATTTGTCGAATTAACCGTACTATCGTTTTTATTGAAAAAGTTATTTCTTCTTTTATATTTTTGTATTTTCGAATAAAAGAGGTTAGTTTTATTATATACCCTTGCTTGAAACAATTTATGTTAATTCGGCCTTCGCCATTTTAATTTCAATTTTTATAGATATTGAAAAATTTTTTAATTTGAAAACACAACGAAAATCACTCAAGTTTATTTTTTGTATTTGGTTGATTTTTAAGTTACGTGCAAAAGTTATATTTGTATTAATAAAATTTTTAGCGGTTTTTTTTTTACATTTTAGTCTATGAGTCAAATCATTTGTATTTCAGAAATTATGTTTTTTAATGCAATATACATATAAAGTTAATTTTCAGATAAAAGATGAGTGAGACTGAGAGTAAGGAGCCAAAAGAAATACAAATTTTGGAAACGCCAGAAGATATCCAGGCTAGAAGAGAGCAAGTTTTGGGTAGATATTCGGCTTTCAAAGATGCTACTAGGCAACGTAGACAAAGGCTTGAAGATGCCAGATGCTACATGTATTTCAAGCGGGATGCCGATGAACTTGAAAGCTGGATAAATGAAAAACTTCAAACAGCCTCGGATGAAAGTTACAGAGATCCAACTAATTTACAAGCTAAAATCCAAAAACATCAGGCTTTCGAGGCAGAAATTGCTGCACACTACAACACTTTAGAAGCACTTGACAAAAGTGGTGAGGAAATGATCAAAGAGAACCATTTCAACTCTTCCATCATCCAAGTATTCATCATTACTTTACCATGATTAAATTTTTGCATTATTCTTCATCTATACATTTCTATTTTCCAAATAGCAAAGACTAGAGGAACTCCACCGTTTGTGGGAGTTGCTGCTAAAAAAAATACAGGAAAAAGGATTGAAGCTTAAACAAGCTTTAAGGTGAACATTTTTTAAATTAATTACTTGAGAAATTTTGAACATTATCAAAATCATAAAATGAATTTCAATAATTTTTACAAGGTTGATTCAGTTCATGAGGCAATGTGAGAAGATGTTGTTTTGGATAAAGGACAAGGAGTCATTTTTGAGCTTGAATGAATATGGACAAGACCTTGAGCATGTTGAAGTCCTACAGAAAAAGTTTGATGAGTTCCAAAAAGATCTTGCCAACCATGAGGAACAGGTTAGCTGATTTCTCTGTAAACCATTCAAAAACTATAAAACAGCTTCTTGAATGATCAAACTTTTCGTCATTTTTTATAAAACAATTAATTTCATTAAATGAATTGTATCATACCTTATTTCAACATCCTCATTACATTAACAATAATAATAATAATAACCAGCTAATACTAATGTCAAGTTCATTATAGAAATACTAACACCCTCAAGGTTGCTGAGATCAATGAGTTGGCCAAGAAATTGGTGGAAGAGGATCAACACCCTGAAGAAGAAACCATCAAGGAAAAACGCAATGTTAGTCAATATATTTAGCTTCAAGTTTTTTAAAAACTGTTTTGAATATCATTTTTTTGTTCTATATAATATTTTATCTATGTCTCCATTAATCTTTATAAAATATTTTTTATTGTAGTTTAAAATTAGATGTTCAAGTTTTTAGCAGTTGATTTATTAAATATATTTTGATCAAAACCAATAAAAGACAAACATGTTATTGTCAGAGAATATAATGAGGGTGTTAATGGTTGTAACAAGTTGCATAAATTATTTCTTTTTATACTATAGAAAAGAAAATAATTTTTAGTTTTAAAAAATTAAATTATCTTGTATTGTTTTTCTAATTCCTAAAAATGTATTTATTCAATTTTTGGTTTTTTTCTTTTTCTGTTTTTTCCATGAATTCATCCAGTTGTGCCAAATGTTTTTCATTGAATGAATTTTTTTTTTATTTTTGCGATATTTGTACGTTTTCAAGTGAAAAGAAAATTATTTGAGTTATTTTATTAACTAGCATTTTAATTGAATAAATATAACTTAGTTGTAATATAAACACAAAATAAATAATTAAAAGTAAATAATAATAAGCTTTTATGCTGAAGATGAGAAGTATAAAAAAATTATTAGCATGTGTTGAAAATGAATTAATATTTAATGACATTGATAATATAAAAATGCTTTTGTGTACTGTACCCATATTGAAAGTCCACAACACTCAAATAAAAGCACATACCAGAGATTTTATTAGGCAGCTTTTTGAAATTTTTGCCAAAATTGAGATTTATATTCTTCAGAGACATTTATATTCTCTAGAGAATACAATTATTAAAGCAATAAAAGCTCTAGTTTCCAATAATTTTATTTTTATCATGAAACATTAGCATGTTAATTTCAAGTCAACAGAAATATATGCATTATATTTACAATAAAAATTAAATTAAGCTAATTTTCATTCTATTTTCATATTAGAATGGTTTCCATTTTAGACTTGATAAATTTATCTGTATATTCATTCTTTTTCCATAGAGATTTTTGTTCAAATCTTCTGTGCTAACACCATTCTTATTAGTTTGTTGTAATGGATTGACCTTTAGTGAATTACAAAATCATTCAAATATAATGCCATTAATCAAATGTATTTGAAAACTTTCTTTATTGATTTGGCCTATTTTAAGTGCAAGTTTCTAGTACAACTAAAAGTGATTAAACAGTGGATACAATTGTATTAGGTCCATGCTTAGGATACTCATCAATAAAAAATAAAGCTTGAACGTCATGTCTACTTCACTTCCAATGAATTGAACATGACCATAAAACAGGAGTAAAATATGCAAAGCTTAATTCAATGGTATTCCAAAGTCACTTGATAATATAATTTATGTTTGCTCAAATGATTTCCGCGTCTTTATTAAAAAGTGTTCATATGTTTTAACATTTACAATGTTAAAGTGGTTTGATTATAATTGATGATTCATCCTTTGAAACGAAAACTATTTGCCCTTAATTATCAACACCATTTTTATTATGCATTCTTTTAAATTTATTTTTTTTTTTTAGTTCAATGACCTTATATTTAAACTCATATATTAATAATAATTTTATTATATATTAATGTATATTAAAAATTTTCTATTTCATCACAGAAAACATTTTCAATAATAAATTATTATTTTAATTATTATTTTATTCATATTCAGAGACAGCTTTACTTTTATTTTGTTAAAATGTATGAACATGAATCAGTTTTAAAGGAAAATTTTTCAAATCATGACAATCAACATGAATTTTTGATTATTTGATGATCTGGAATTTATAAAACATTATGTTTTTAATTAAGAGTACTTTTTAGTCATCTCTCCATCTATCTATTTTCATCTACCAATCTATCCTGTATAATTAACTATGAACTTCTATGAAGTTACCAACAAAAATACCTAATACTTTATCTGAATGGAAGATAACATTGATAACAATAATTCAGCTACTTTATCATTTCACAAGCATGATTTTTTTTTATTTCTTATATTTTTTTTTTATTTTAAATGTTTTATTCATTTATTTCTTAATTTTTATTTTTTTTATTTTTATTCTTTTTCTTTCAATTTATTCATTACAAAAAGTACATCAAACTGTTGAGCTGATCTCAACATGAGCATAAAATGATTTATACGAAATGCATATTTAAGTTCATCAAACTTGTTTGAAAAAAATTCATGTTTTTAGTTTTCAAACTAAATAAAGTATATTTCTTGTTAACATACACACAATTTTTTTTTTTCAATTTATATAATATACCTTTTAAACTCATTTAAAACGAAGAAGTGGTTTAGAAATTTTATGCCACTATAATATTTCTCATTGTATTGTATAATGATAGATGCTACTTTGCTGCATTGTAATATAATACCATCAAGAGACAAGCTATATATTTTAAATTTAGAATCTGATTTAAGAAAACTATTGTAACCTAACATAACAAAGTTTTAAACATAGCATCATCATATTATTCAATTGAAACACATTATACCATATTGAACTCAATGATATAGTATTGTACATGAAACGTTCATTCAATTGTTGATGATTGTAGGAGGTGAATGAGGCATGGGAGAAGCTGAAGAACCTGGCTTCTCGCAGGGAGAAAAATCTATATGGAGCCCATGAGATACAGAATTTCAACAGGTTTGTGAGGCCTTAAAGGAGGGCTGTTTTATTTTGTTGGAAAGATTATTAAAATAAAGTTCTAATTTCGTTAATATATCATTGTATTCTTGTTTTTAAATTATAATAATATTAAACGCCATGGAAAAAAAGGAAATAATGTTAGAATGATGTTCATTCATATACACACACACACAAACAGGGATGCAGAGGAGACAATAGCTTGGATGATAGAGAAGGACAACCTGTTGTCAGCAGAGGAGGCTGGTAGAGACTTGCCATCAGTGCAGGCTCTGCAGCGCAAGCATGAGACTCTTGAGAGAGATTTAGGAGCCCTGGGCGAGAAGGTACCTGTCCTGTGTGTCCTTGTTTCAATTGTGCTTTTTTGTTATGAACAAGTTTACGTGATTTTGATAAAATATCATAATTGCTTTGTTTTTCATGAATTTTGGCTTGTTTTGATGTTATAATTGAAAAATTTTTATGATGCTTATAATGCAATAAACATTTTATTGGTTTTTCACAGGTGAAAAATCTAGAGACAGAGTCTGGTCGTTTGAAGGACATCCACCCAGAACAATCAGAGGACATTGACAATAAGCAGGCTGAGATCCTTTCTTCATGGAAACGCCTGGTTGACAAAGCATCCTCACGCAAAAACAACCTCACATCAGCATTCTACATGCATCGTTTCCTCTCTGATTATCGTGACCTCATTGGTTGGATTGGAGATATCAAGTCCATCATCACAGCTGATGAGCTTGCCAAAGATGTTGCTGGTGCTGAGGCTCTGTTGGAGAAGCATCAGGAACATAAGGTTTTGCATGTGTGATGATGCATGAATTGAATGTGAAGATGATAGGCATGAAACAATGTAAATAGTAATGGTTCATAAATAATGGAGTATTAACAAGGTTGAATTGGTTTAAACCAGGGAGAAATAGATGCACGTGAGGACAGTTTCAGAGCCACAGCAGAAGGAGGTCAGAAACTGTTGGATTCAGGCCACCCTGCCGTGGAAGAGGTCAAGGAGAAGCTGGTGACACTGGCCAATGAGAAGACTGCACTTTTGGAGTTATGGGAAACAAAGCGTGTGTTGTATGAGCAATGCATGGATCTGCAACTCTTTTACAGGGACACTGAACAGGCTGATGCCTGGATGGCCAAGCAAGAGGTTACTCAAGTTTTTTGAAAGATTTTTTATTTATATTTACCCTTGTTACCATGTCTCAAGCTCCTTACTTTTTCTGAGTCTTCACTATATAGGAGTAAAAAATCCATAAATACACTATCATCTCCACAACCATGTCAACCCATCCTAGGCATTCCTGTCAAACGAGGACCTCGGTGACTCTCAGGACTCTGTTGAAGCTCTCATTAAGAAGCATGATGACTTTGAGAAGTCATTGGCAGCCCAAGAAGAGAAGATCAAGGCTCTTGATGATTTTGCCTCCAAACTCATTGAGAGTGGCCATTATGCCGCTGATGACGTCAGAGTCAGACAAGACGCTGTGAGTGCTCAAGTGTTTCAATGTATTTTGAGGTTTTATCTAATTTATTATCGGTCTTTTTTTAACATATAGGCTTATATTATTACGTTATAGCGTATTTTTTTGGCGTAAAACCACGGAAAATATCTATTTGTGGACTATAACCTCAAATATTGCACTACCAACCTGCAGTTGTTGGAGCGCAGAAATGACTTGAATGCCAAAGCTAGAGCTCGTCGCCAAGCATTGGAAGAGTCATACAAAAACCTCATGTTTGAGAGGGACTTTGACGAGACCAAGATCTGGATCCATGAGAAACTCAAGGCTGTCTCTGATGAAAGCTACATGGTGGGTTGCTGTGCTTTATAATAATAATAATATTTTTTTTTGTTTTAGTATTATCATTGTTTTAATTGTTATTCTTATTATTTTTTTATTGTAAAATTATAAGTCCAATGTAGGAGATATAAAAAAATATATGATTAGTTGTTCATAATATATATTAATATGAAGCTTTTTTTAAGACAACCTCACATTAGTGAACAGTACATATCTGATGATGTAAGATTTCCTTCATATCAAAGTGAAAAATATCTATTGGTTTAATGTTAATAATATTTAATTTTGTTTATATTCTCAGCTTCCATATGTGTTTTTAGAAAGTTGTGCATCTTGCTTTATTTATGTGGGCGTTTAATGGATGTTCAATGATGGAAGTGACTTTGTTTAAAGTTTCATTATCTTATTCTTATTTACAATATTCATCACTATCTGCAAACATTAGTACGAGCGGTAATTGACAGGACCCCACTAACTTACAAGGCAAGCTCCAGAAGCATGAGAACTTCGTATCAGAATTGCAGGCGAACCAGGCCCGCATTGAAGTGGTGTCAAAGACTGGACAGGACCTCATCACCCAGGAGCACTGCAACAAGGATCATATCAAGTCAGTGTTTTAGTGTGTGTTGTCCAACCCATGCTAGCATGGAAACGGACGCAAAACGATGATGTATGTGTTTTGAGTTTTCATGTCTGCGTATGATGTTTGTATTTGTGCTTTTAGTTTGTGAGTTTTTTTAATATAATATGGGTGATAAGTATGTATTGTGCAATTTTGGTGAAGGGTTTTTAATCAATCTTATCCATCATTGAAAGTTGGAAATAAATTTAATGAATTCTTATTAACTGATTGATTATTTCATATGCATCACACCTTGATGTTACAAACATGAATTTATTAGCATGGAAATTAAAATGTCACTAATGAATACATGATACAGAGAAAGGCTGTGTGACTTGTCAGAGTTGTGGCAGAGGATTGTGGATCAGAGTTCAAGGAAGGGTGGGTTGCCTTTCACATCAGTCATCATCATCATTGTTTTTAATAAAATACAGAATCAAATACTCATACATATAATTCATGCATGTGTACATTAAGACATGTTTGATGACAGGTCTGAAGTTGAAGGAGGCAAATGACCAGCAGCAGTTCAACAGGAATGTTGAGGACGTGGAGGTGTGGCTGGGAGAGATTGAAGGACAACTCACGTCAGAAGACTTTGGAAAGGTTATCAGTGTCATTGTTGTTTGTATAATTTGAATGCCTTCCGATGCTATCATGTTTTTATGAGTTAACACTGTGTTAAAAAAGAACGTTCATTTGTAGTTCTTATATTCATTACTACCCTATTTCATCGACAGGACTTGACCAGTGTGCAGAACTTACAAAAGAAGCATGTTCTTCTAGAGGCAGATGTAGCCGCCAGACAGGTTTCCAAATATCTCCAAACTAGATCAAATACATCATGACTATAAACACACACATAAATACAGGACAGGATCGATGGCATAACACAGGCGGCAGACCAGTTTGTAGAGAAGGGGCATTTTGATGCAGACAACATCAAAAGCAAGCAAGAACAATTGGTGATCAGGTATCAAGCCCTGCAAGGTCCTATGAAGGTTGGACTTCAGTGTGTTTTTTGTGTTTTTGTTTCGTTTGCTTCATTTTTTTCGTCTTGTTACATTTTTTGTCGTTTGTATATATTTTTTTCAGTTGAATTTATTTTTCATTTTAATTGATCATTTATTCTTTGAAGAGAATTTTTATCATAAACATACAGAACGCATTTAATTAGTTTTAAAGTATTTTTTTGAAGTAATGTATATTGAATACAACCTGCCACAGAGCCGCAAGGAGAAGTTGCAGGACGCATTGAGACTGCAGCAGTTGTTCAGGGATGTGGAAGATGAGGAGGACTGGATCAAGGAGAAGGAACCCATCGCTTCTTCAGTCAATAGAGGTGCTTTGAATTTCAAAATGGCATGTTTTGGGGGGTTTTGAAGAAAAAGTAAGTAAAATATCAAGTTGAATACTCTATATTGCCTTACCCTCTGCTGAGGTAAAAAGACTGAAAAAAATGATGATCACATTAATTAATTTTAGTTTGTTGTAAAAGCTTGTGAGATTTCAATACACTATCAAACCATACAGGACGAGACTTGATAGGGGTGCAGAACCTTATAAAGAAGCACAACGCTTTGTTAGGAGAGTTGACTGGTCACGAAACCCGCATAGCTGCAGTCAAGGGACAAGGTCAAGATATGATCAATGAGGGACATTTTGCTGCTGATGATATCAACAGCAAGCTCACTGAACTCAATGATAAATGGGATGTTCTTAAGGTTGGTGTTGTATAGGTTTCATTCCAGATACGTTTGTATCTAAAGATTGTCGCTTTAGGCTTCAATTTCATTTATATTTAGTTGTTTTGTAAAATACTATTTGCTTAACTCAAGCAAGCTTACACAAGGTGCATGCAACACAGGGCAAAGCAAACAAGCGCAAGGAAGACTTGGAGGACTCACTGCAGGCCCAGCAGTACTTTGCAGATGCCAATGAGGCAGACTCTTGGATGCGGGAGAAGGAACCAGTGGTGGGCAACACAGATTACGGACGGGATGAAGACTCGGCAGAGGCCCTTCTCAAGAAGCATGAGGCTCTCATGTGCGACCTGGATGCCTATGGGAGTGTTGTGCAACAACTCAAACAACAAGCCCTCCAATGCAAACAGCAAGAGGCGCCAGTGATTGACGACATCGGCAAGGAGTGTGTGGTGGCGCTGTATGACTATCAGGAGAAGAGTCCAAGAGAGGTCTCAATGAAGAAGGGAGACATCCTCACCCTCCTCAATAGTGCCAACAAGGTGACTTCTGTTTTACATCTTTATAAAACTGTGTTTTTTAGGTTTATCCCACCATTTCCCATTAAAATTTCATTTGCAACATGAGTATAATGAACTTTTTGTACATTACTTTGGGGATCAATAATGTTACATTAAATATCTCATCCCATTAAAGGACTGGTGGAAAGTAGAGGTGAATGATAGACAAGGTTTCGTCCCAGCAGCATATGTCAAGAAGATTGACTCAGCACTGACTGCCTCCCAGAGCAACCTGGCTGATGAATACACCATTTCTGTGCGTCAAGGACAGATTGACAACCAATACAAGACTCTGTTGGATCTTGGAGGTCAAAGGAAGGAGAAGTTGGGAGAGTCTTGTAAAGCTTACCAATTAGTGCGCGAGGCTGGGGAACTGGCCCAATGGATTGCTGACAAGGTGCCTTTGTTTGGTTGATTGATTTTATCAAGTTTTAACTTTTTAGAGCCATCTTAATGTATTTTCAAATTTAATTTTCAAGAATTTTACCTTAGTTTTAATATATTTATAAAGCATCAAAACTGATTTTTATTCTAGCCATATCATAAAACGTCACGGATAAAGCTAAAATTATCGAAAAATATTTTCGGCGTTTTGGTTTTTTTTAATGATTTTTTCACGTTATACTTCTAATACACACTAACAAATGCAGGAGTCCATAGTGAAGACTGATGAGGACATGGTGGATTTGGAGCAGGTGGAAGGCAAGCAGAGGAAGTTCGATGACTTCAGAAAGGTAACACACCTGTTTGACTTTAAAATTAATTAACAGTTCTTACCAAACAATCACTACCTTTATTTTCAATCTTCTTTTGATTGACTTACTTATTTACTCCATTCAAATTTAATTTTAATTTCTCAAGTATGAAAATCAAAGTATTGAAAGCATTAATGACCTTAAACAATGATGGCACACACACCACCACAGGACTTGAAAGCAAATGAGGCTCGTTTGCAGGAATTAAAGACTGTGGCTCAGAGACTCACAGCCATGGGACAGACAGAGGCTGCAGAGAAAATCCGCATCCAGATTGATGATCTCAACCAGAGATGGGCTGCTCTTGAACAGGTTGGGCTTTTGTAGTTGATTTAAATGCTTTTGATAAATTGTAGAAGTGAAAATAGGTTATGGGGTTGAATGAGGTAACTGATTTCAGTAATCTTATTCAATTTTTTCATTTTTAAATAAATTTTATTGATCAAGTGTACAAAACTTGAAAGTAAATTTTTTCCATCTAACTTGTTTTACTTATTACACACCTACCGACAAAAAAAGGTGACCCAAGAAAAGGCACAGACATTGGGCAGTGCATATGAGGTGCAACGTTTCCACAGGGATGCTGATGAGACCAAGGACTGGATCGAGGAGAAGGAACACACTCTGCAGTCTACAGAGATTGGCAATGACCTTGCCACTGTGCAGAGACTTCAGCGCAAGCATGAAGGTTTGTTTTGATGGTACTTTGTATAATTTTTTGTTTTTTGTACAGATGATCATTGTTTGATATATATATATATATATATATATATATATATATATATATATATATATATATATATATATATATATATATATATATTCACGAGTAAGTTGTATCTCGTAAACGCTAATAAAAACTAACTTAAAATTAATAATTGATAAGAGCATTTTAAAACCATAGTTCATATAAAAAATCCATACAATATTTTTATTGTGGTGGTTTCATGTAATAACTTAATGAGTCAATTAATTATTGACAGGTTTGGAGAGAGACTTGGGTGCCATAGAGGAGAAGGTGAAAGACTTAGACTCGACGGCACAAAGACTGATGCAGACCCACCCAGACCAGGCTCAGTCTATCTACGACCACCAGACTGAAATAATTGAGAAGTGGAACCTTCTCACTCAGAACTCAGAGAGTCGCAAAGGAAAACTTCTTGATTCCTATGACCTACAACGTTTTCTCAGCGATTTCAGGTTCATTTGCTTCGTTATGTTGTGTTTCAAGCTTTGGTTGATATTCTCTGTGTAGTATCAAATTTCATAGCCGCACTTTCAATGGAATGTGTAATCCCACACTATTCCTAATTGTATTCTCCGTGACGCACAACAGGGACCTGATGTCGTGGATCAAAAGCATGACCTCTCTTGTCTCTTCTGAAGAACTTGCCAAGGACGTCACTGGCGCTGAGGCTCTCCTTGAGAGACACAAGGTGGGTTTGGTGGAGTTGGTTTGTTGGTTGGTAGGTTGTGTTATTGATTGATTTATTGTATGCATGATCATTGAATGAGTGTCAGTATAAAGATTCAAAATGTAACAAGTCATTATTCATTCATTTTCTAATGAATGAATAATAAATACCGATTGTTATTATTGCTACTTTATATATAACTATCGCCATTAAAACTTGCATAAACATCTTGCAAAAGTTCTATCATTGAATCATATAATCTCTAGAATGCCTTTAATATATCTAAAATAATCGATTTGAAAAATGTCTTTGTATTTCATGGAAACGTTCAAGTTGTTTGGCTTGCGGTTTTGAAGTGTTTTCAAAAGAGAGTTTGATGTGTGCGTATTTTTATTGTATGGAAGTTTCCTAGTGATGTGAAATTTGGGTTGCTTCAATATTTGAATAAGGAGCATACAAATTATATTCCGATGCAAACCTCATTCATAAAAAATGCCTTAACAAGCATCATATGTCAATATATCTAGTGAGGTTTGATACCAATGGTTAAATAACATACCCCTTGAAATGTATAATGACAGAAATTGCAGAAGCAACTAAGTAATCCAAGTGTTGAGGTGATATGTATGATATGGTGTGTATGTCTGTGTGTTAGGAATTTATGTATGTGTATTTGTGTCTTCGTTTAGTAATCATGCCCGTGACTGAGCTGCTTGTAAGTATCATTGTTTTTATTATTATGTAGGCATGCGTGTGCAATGTTAAAGGTACACCAATGCTTGTGTCACAATGTGTATATCCTTTTCAGAAAAAATCTATCTATTTTTAGTATTATTTGTATCATTTTATTATATTTTTGTTTTATTTTTAATGTTAAAATTCATGGCTTATTATTCGAAATTAATTGCGTTAATGTTTGTATATCGATGTGTAGTGATTTAACACCGTTTAGTTGTATTTTATTAAAATCATTGATTATTTATAGATTATTTTTTGATATTGTATGTATTATACATTAGCTGTACACTATGATAGACAGCTTTTTTGAGACATTCTTTTTATTGTATGGAGCTTTTTAACTATGTCTAACCCATCTGTTAGAAAAATTAAAGACGCCAAACGTTTATAATGACAATTTTGGGTATGCAGTTGAGTGTAGTTTTGAGAATATAGTAAAGTTAATTATTATTAATTAATAAAATAGATACAATAACGTCCATCCAACCATCAAATATTTTTTTTATTTAAAATCCTTCACCTAATCTTCATTCATTTATAATCCCAATAAAACACACCAAACAATTTGTAATAAACTGGCATTAACCCCTTCAAATGAACAGGAACACAAGATGGAGATAGACGCTCGCAATGGAACATTCCAGGCCTTTGAGATGTTCGGCAACCAACTGCTGCAGAAGAATCATTATGCTGCCCCTGAGGTGGAGAAGAGGCTGCAGGAAATTCAAGTGGCCAGAGATGACCTTGAGAAGTATGTAGAGATGGTGCTCATTGGGTTTGATGAGAAGTGATGAGTAATAACATATTAATTCAATATTACAACTTTCTTTTTTCTTATTTTAAAGTTAATGCTCCAATAAGTTGGTCTGTTTTCAATTTTAAATTTTGTTTAGAAGCTTATATTGTTGTTGCATCATTATTTATATAATTTTTAATATCTCATATGATTTTTATAATCTTGTTAAATGTGTAAATGCTTTTTTGCTTAAATTACACTAAATACATATTTTGCTGCTGAAAATTAAATTGAACATGAATAATCTTTAAATCACCATTTGTTAAGATGAACAATTTCAGAACTGTAAAAAAAATAGTATAAAATTGTATTTTATTAAAGTTTCTTCCATTATTATCAATCTATCACATTTCGTTACCATCATCATTATACAAACATCACCACCATTCAAACTGACCCTCTGCAAATCAACCCACCTAACACAGGGCCTGGTTGGACAGACGAGACAAGCTAGATCAGTGTTATGAATTGCAGTTGTTCAACCGTGATTGTGAGCAGGCAGAGACCTGGATGGCAGCTAGAGAGGCCTCTTTGGAGGACAGTGGTGATGGCTCGGGTGATAGCGTTGAGGCCCTACTCAAAAAGCATGAAGACTTTGATCGGGCTATCAGTTCCCAAGAGGAGAAGATCTCCAACTTGCAAAATTTTGCTGATAAACTTGTCAAGGTGTTATTTAAACAGTGCTTCATATTTTCAGTCAATATAATAATAGTTTCCATTAGTATGTTTCAAACATAATGATGGATGTAGCACTAAGGTTTAATGTCATCACAACAGGGTGGTCATTACGACCAGGGTGGCATAGAGGCGAGAAGGAATGAAGTGTTGGAGAGATGGAGGAAGCTGAAAGAGGGGTTGTTGGAGAACAGAGCCAAGTTAGGAGAGGCACAGTCTCTGCAACAGTTTTCAAGGGATGTGGATGAGATGGAGATCTGGATCAATGAGAAGCTTCAAACTGCTCTTGATGAGTCATACAAGGATCCATCTAACATACAGGTTTGTTCATGGTGTTTGACCATACAATCTTCAGGGTTGGTTTGGAATATTCCAATGTTAATAAAGGATACTTCAAATACATTAAGTAGTTAAAATTTACATTGTCCTTTTAATGGCAGGCGAAACACCAAAAGCACCAGGCCTTTGAGGCAGAGTTGACTGCCAATGCTGATCGTATCCAGACTGTACTCAAGATGGGAGACAGTTAGCTTCTTTATTTGTATTTTTTCAACTTCTTCATATGAATATTTATTTGTTTTATTGATTCTTGTTTATTTTTTAATCAATTGATTACAACAATATTGAAATATTTGGGACAACAAAGATGTTATAGACATCCCCTAAGACTGATGACATCACTAAACTACACTTCATCACTACTACCAACAGAACTGATTGAGAAGCAGCAGTGTTCAGGCAGTGAAGAGGCTGTGCAACAGAGAGTGCAGAAGCTTCTGAATGACTGGCAAGGCTTGACAGACAAATCTGCAGATAAGTCAAACAGACTCAAGGAGGCAAACAGACAACGTCAATATACCGCTGCTGTCAAGGATCTCGAGTTCTGGCTTGGAGAGGTTGTGTCAAGCTGTTTTAAGAGGATTTTTATTATTAAATTTTCAGCTTAATTCACTCTTTAAATATATAAAATATTGATAAAACCTTACTTTAATTTGACATCAACCACCTATATTTTACCAACAGTGCTTAATACACGCATACCAATGACAGGTTGAACATATGTTGGAGGCTGAGGAGTATGGCAAGGACTTGGCTACGGTACAGAACCTGGTTCAGAAGCACAAGTTGCTTGAGGCAGACATCCAGACCCACAAGGACCGAGTAAGTGACTTGAATGGCCAGGCAAATGATTTCATTGACACTGGCATGTGGGACACTGAGAACATTAAAGAGAAGAAACAGTGCATCAATGAACGTTACGAAAGGTCAATAACTTCACGTTGAAATATTTATTTAAGGATATTTCAAGTATTCCTTTTAAGTTTGCTTTCATAATAACGTTCATAAAAAGGAAAAAATTTAAGTTTAATTCATTAAAACGAAAAAAATAAAGTGGATATCTCAAGTTCATCACTTTTCAACAGAGTGAGGACATTGGCAGCCCACCGCAAACAGCGTCTGAATGAAGCCCAAACCTTGCACCAGTTCTTCAGGGACATTGATGATGAAGAGGCTTGGATCAAGTATACCTCCAATCTTTTATTAATATTTTGAGCTTCACCTTGGTAAAGCAGAACGCCTATAACAAGAATTAGATTGATTGATCAATTATGATAAAACAGGGAGAAGAAATTGTTGGTTGGATCAGAGGATTATGGCAGGGACTTGACTGGGGTTCAGAACCTGAGGAAGAAGCACAAGAGACTTGAGGCTGAACTCTCTTCACATGAACCAACTATCCAGGTTTCCACTTGTGCCTGCAAATGTCCTTTAAATTGTATATTGTATTGTTTTATAGTTGTTTAATTGGTTTATGTGCATTGGTAGAACACAAAAATCTAGTTTATTTTGTCATCAATTATGTGAATCTAAACAATTCATAACTAATCAAACATGATCACTACTGAACTGCAGTCAGTGCAAGACACGGGTGAGAAGTTGATGGCAGAGTCAAACTTGTCGAAGGGAGACATAGAGAAGAGATTGCAACAGTTGACAGTCAACTGGGATGACTTGAAGCGCAAGGCTGACAACAGGGGACGTAAGCTGGATGAGTCTCTGTCCTTCCAACAGTTTGCAGCCAGTATTGAGGAAGAGGAGGCATGGATCAACGAGAAGCAGCACCTTTTGAGCAGTGATGACTATGGAGATTCGTTGGCCGCTGTGCAAGGCTTGCTCAAGAAGCATAGTGCTTTTGAGACTGATTTTAAGGTTTGTTTTTCAGTCTATCAAAATTTCCAACTATTTTTTTATATATTTTGATATGAATAGTCATCAAATAGAATAAATTTGTTTTTAAAAGACAAATTAAAGTATATTGAATATATGTGACATGAAAGGTGCATGAGGATAGGTGTGTGGAGATCTCAAGAGAAGGAGATAAGCTGATTACAGAGGTTTGTCAACTTTTTATTTAATCTTCGATTTCATTTTTATGAAACAGGGTCAAATAATCATACTTGGTTAAGAGCTTTGGTATATTCAAAATGATTGTTTGCAGGGAAATCACAATGCAGAGAACATCAGACAGCGTTGTGAGAACCTCAAGGCGAAGTTGGCATCTCTGCAGGGAACAGCTGAGAGTCGCAAGGGAAACCTCGTTGACAACTTTGCATTCCTGCAGTTCATCTGGAAGACTGATGTGGTTGAGAGTTGGATTGGTGAGTTCAATTTATAACGTTAATCCGCATATGATTTTAAAGAAATGTTTTGTTTCCAATCATACCATTGTTTGTAATCTAGAGATAGGAACAGTATTCAATAATGCAAACTGGTTATAACAGCCGACAAGGAAACTCAAGTGAGATCAGAGGATTATGGGCGGGACTTGTCATCAGTGCAAACTCTGCTGACAAAGCAGGAAACATTTGATGCAGGCCTGCAGGCATTTGAGAAGGAGGGCATCCAGACAGTCACTTCTTTGAAGGATCAACTCGTAGCCTCCAACCACGTGCAGTCTCCTGCCATTGAAAAGAGATACAATGAAGTCATCTCCAGGTGATGATGTACTTTAGGACTAAACTAGAAATAATGCTTTAGTGCTTAAAGTATCTTTCATGAAGCAGTTTTATATTCATATATAAACTTTTTGCTTACTTCAAGCTTAAAATTTAAATCTAATATAAAATCATGTTCAGATGGCAGAGGTTGTTGCAAGACTCGGATGCGAGAAAACAACGCCTGTTGCGTCTGCAGGAGCAATACAGGCAGGTGGAGGACTTGTACCTCACATTCGCCAAGAAGGCCTCAGCATTCAACTCGTGGTTTGAGAACGCTGAAGAGGACCTCACTGACCCTGTCAGATGCAACTCTGTGGAGGAGATCAAGGTGTGTGTGTTCCATGTGGTGCTAGAAGACATCATTAATACTTGTAAAAACTTAGCTTTAGTTATTGGTTCAGGCTTAAAAGGTCATCTAGTATGTGTTAAGTTGAAGTCATACAAATCATAAACCTCATCTCCACAATTAACTCACTGAATTTCACATTTTTTGAAACACATACCACAGGCACTGCGAGTGGCCCAAGAGCAGTTTAAAGCCTCATTGAGCACTGCAGAAGAGGACTTCAACCAACTGGCTCAGCTCGACAAGCAGATCAAGAGCTTCAACGTGGGTCCCAACCCTTACACATGGTTCACCATGGAGGCTCTTGAGGATACCTGGAAAAACCTCCAGAAAATCATCAAGGTGCTGTAGAGGTGGTGGTGTGGTTGTTTTTGCTGGTACAGTAGTAGTAAATGTAAAGATATATATATATATATATTTTTTTTTATTACTATCGCTTTTTATTTTATCACCTTTATTTGTTTTCTAACAGTTTATTGTTCCATTTAATATTTTATAAATCAAACTTATATAAAGATTAATAATGGCAAATAGCCAATAAATCAACGGCAATCTGTACCGCAAAACAATTGACAGGAGAGAGACTTGGAGTTGAGCAGTGAGCAAGCTCGCCAAGAAGACAATGAAGGACTGAGGAAACAGTTCGCTACAGCCGCTAATGCTTTCCATCAATGGCTCACTGAGACTAGGTTGGTGTGCATGTGTTTGAAATAGTTAAGTGTGTTCTATCAGTTGCAACTAAATCTTTCAAAATACATTTAAATCGAATTATTTTATGAATCATTTTTCACAATCCATTCTACCTATATCATAATTCAATGAAAAACCTATGAAATGCAGGCTTTGGCTATTGGACGGGTAAATATCATTTGGCTTCATTACTTATCATTGAACTCTCGCAATTTAGTTCATTCATAATAACATTCTTTTAGTTTATAGTAAGAACAATTAATAATTAGTTTCACCCTTAACAAAGCTAGTTTAACTGCTTGCTTGACCATTATGTTCATCAGACTGAGAGGTGCCCTTTGCAAGGGTACCTCAAAGCCATTAGTTTCGCTTCAGTTCTCCCCATTAACCCACCCAACTATCGTTGTTATGCAGGCAGTTTTGTAGAGAAATATTATGTTTTTTTTAATTTTGAAAATTTTTCGCTTTTATTTGTTGATTTATTATAATTTTAGTTAATATTTTCATATCATTTTTTATTATTTTAAGATATTTTCAAATATTGACAAAACTAGTGTATGCTATTTTATCGTTATTTTTATTATTATTTTATTATTTCCTTTATTATTGTTACTATTATTATTATGTTCCGTTTAATGCATTGAGCACGTGATATGAATGCGTATGGTGTTCATCCTGTATCGAGGCTGAGAGGATCTTATCCGTTTGATGTTTTATCTGGGCTTTTATTCATGCTTTCCTATATTATTAATGGTTTTTATTACTTTTTTTTGTTGCTGTTTATTATATATTTGATTTATACCTTTGTTTGGGGTGATGGTTTTTTTTATATTATTTATAATGCTTACCAGATTCATTTTTTTATGTAATATTTAATGAATTTTAACTACATATGAAAATAAAATTTTTTCAATTAAATAAATTCATTTTTAGTAATAATCCCATTTAAAATGCATGAGGAATGGTTTATGTTATTGTTTTGTTGTTTTATTTATTATTTACTATTTATTTTTTTTATATTAATAATTTTTTACTTGGTTTTACATTAACAAATGCATGCCAGTTGGTGTACTTAACTTAAACCATGTGCTTTTAAGCCAATTAGTTTTTTTGCTCTTATATCATTTGAATCATTTGTTATGTTTAGCTTTGGTCTTAACAATTATTTTTGTTCCTTAGATCACTTTATGCTATTTAGATTATTAGATTTTAATATAGATATTCCACTTAATATATCTTTTTAGAGACATTTAAATATTAAATACTGAACTTCAAAATGAGGCAGTTTTCAGTAAGTTTATACTCAAACCATTAGTATAGAAATTATAGAAATGAATGTCATTCAAACAACACTGGAGCTTTATTAGAAACCTCGTGAAGCTATTCATTAAAATAGCTTTATTCAGGGATAATGTGTGAGTCTTGAAAATCACTTCATAAATTTTTACAATAGCTCTTTTCCTGTTATTGATATATCAAGTTATAGACTCATTGATATTATCCATCAGCCTAGAATGAACCTTTAATCTGTTTTGTAATACATTTCTTTTAGGCTAATTGATGCCATCCAAAATAATTTTATCTAAAACCTGCCTCATTTTGAATTTACATTCCAATAGGATAACAAGTCTTTGATTACTCATGATCTTATCTATAATAATCATACACGTGTTAAGACATCATTTTTCATCAATTAAGCTGCATTCCTCATCTTCTGTATGAGTCTAATGTTTAAAACCCCATGAACTGTGACACCCACCATGAACAGGGCGGCAATGACTGAGGGGGCTGGATCACTGGAGCAACAACTTGAAGCCACTAAGGTTCATTATTGTTATTAATGTCTTTATGATAGATAATGACTAAGTTGCAAAAGTACGTTAAGGTTTTAAGGAATGAAGTGATCCATAAAAGAAATAAAACTTTGGTGTATTTTTTGACATTTTTTTTGTTATATGGATAAAGTCTTATGTATTTACTTTCATAGTATTGCTTGTATAGCCATTTATTTATTATTATTATTATTATCTATAATGCCATAAATTACGTTATAAAACAGATACAAAGTAGTGTTATTTTGCATTGTCAAAATATCAAAAAACAAGAATATAATGATATCATCATTACATCAAACATCACCTCCAGAAAAAGAGTGCAGAAGTGAGGTCACAGAGGAGCCTCTTGAAACGCATTGAGGAGCTCAGTGCCTCCCTTGAGGAAAGACTCATTTTCGACAACCGGTCAGTGCCATTTCTATTGGTTTGAGTGTGTGCTAGATGGGATTTTTGAAAAAGATATAGATTTTATATTATTTTTATGTTATAACAGCTATTTCATCAATGCATTTTTAATAGCACAATGAAGTGTAACTTAAATTAGTTACTGGATTGCTGAAACCACTTTCAAACACGTAGACGCACATACACACGTACAGATACACAGAACACAGCACAGTTGGGCTGGCACAGCAGTGGGATCAGTTGGATCAACTGGGTATGAGGATGCAACACAACCTCGAACAACAAATACAAGCATGGTGCGTGCTATTGCCTTTTTCAACGTTGTTGATTTTGTTTTTATGTTGGGTTGTCTGATCTAGTGTCACAATAATGTTTTATTTTTTAATTATATAGCACCAAATGTTGCCAGGTGTGTTTTTTTGCAGGAAATTTTTTTTTTTATTTTTTGGTTTTCAACTATTTTATGTTGATTTGATTCAGTTTTTTCATTCGAATCATATTCTGCAATGTTCATGGATTTTTTAATTATATTTTTTGTGTCATTTTTACTTGTTTCATAGCCACTCTATTACACCGCGCCATTGCGCACATAAATAAGCTTCATATTCAATTATGTACCGCTCTTTTGAGCATAGCTTTCCTCTATAAATACTCCATTTATTAAGGATATTCCTACATACTCCATTAAATGGCAATCTGCTTATTACATACTTTTATAAAATTTTCGTCTCTAAATGTTTTATTGAATCAAATTTTTTTTTATTTTGAGAAATTTTAACTTTAATGTAATAAATTTTCATTGAAAGTATATATGGCTAGGAATGTAAAGTATTTAGAATTAAAATACATAAGTAATAAAGAATCAAAATTTCCTTATATGTCTTTCTATATATTCCTTTCTAACTTCGCAACATGTTAAGGATATGTATGATACATTAATATATAGGTCTGATAGACTTAACCCTAAACCACCAACAGCAATCAGAGTGGAGTGACTGAGGACTCTCTCAGGGAGTTCACTATGATGTTCAAGTAAGCTCTTGTTCTTTACCTTTTTATTTTTTATTAGTCTTTTGTTTAGAAATATAAGCTTGAAGATTGAGGAATATTTTTTAAATAAGAATCTACAAGAACAAGATGTAGTTTGAATTAATGAAGAATAAGTCGTGTAATTTAATGGCTTTGAATCTTAACGGAAGAGAGATAGCAGACGTTAGTTTCATCAAAAAAATAATAGTTAAAAGTGGAATAACTTTTTCATTATAATAATATTTAACTCAGTGAGTTTCTAGATCATTCTCATATATTTCATAAAATAATCTCCCATAAATAATAAATCACACACAACCAACCACACAGACATTTCGACAAGGACAACACAGGTCGTTTGAACCACCAGGAGTTCAAGTCATGTCTCAGAGCACTCGGCAATGATCTACCCATGGTAGAGGAGGGCCAGACTGACCCTGAGTTTGAAGCCATTCTTGACCAAGTCGATCCTAACAGGTTTCTATCATTTTTTTTATTATTGTTATTGCTGATATTATTAGCCATATTCTAAACGTTTCAGTACCGGCTTTTAAGAATCGTTGTTATTATATATAATACCTAGCATTATTATTTTCAATAAAATGTTTAATTTGGAATAGATAACATGAAGAAATTTGATCTTTTACTTGAAATTCCGAATATCATTGATATAAGATTTAATGTATGATTGTTGTTCAACTTACGTTATATACACAAAACCCCATTGATGATACTCGGATATAAAGCAAGCATCAACCCCGCCCCAACAGAGATGGGTACGTGTCGCTACAGGAGTACATGGCCTTCATGATCAGTAGGGAGACTGAGAATGTGCAGTCAGCCCAAGATGTTGAGGCTGCCTTCAGAGCCATCACAACCTCTGACAAACAATACATCACCTCCAACGAACTTTACGCTGTTTGTGTTTTCTTGTTTAGTGTTTGGCCGTGTTATATGAAAAATTTTGAGATTTGCTTATAAGGTTTTGAAGGATTTCCATTTCTCATTTCATTGTTCATTTCTCTTTTTTCTTCAAAGTTGCGTTTTAATCTTTATCTCGCTTCATTAAGTTTCATATTTTTCTTAATGTAACTGTCAACAACCACGACAGAACTTAACAAAAGAACAAGCAGACTTCTGTCGACAACGCATGCGACCTTACAAAGATTCCACAGGCCGTGAAGTCCCCGATACTTACGATTACGTCTCATTCACTAAAGAACTTTTCATCAATTGAAAATATTCAACTATGTTTTGTAAATGCACTAATCAGTGTTATATTGAGTGTGTTAGAGGCATGCTACAGTTGTGACTGTCTTTCGATTTTTCATGATGCATCCGTTTTGTCTCGATTTTTCACCGACTACATTATCATCGCCATCATTCAATGCCATATAGATGCTTCGCTTGTCCCTAATGTTTTTTATTTATCCACCATTTGATTCCTTACATTTTCACTGTCTTATAATTTTAACGGCTTAATTCGTCTGGCAACAAATTATACCATACATGGACCATTGATTTCGTATTTCTGAGTTCAATAATATTTGCACGCTTCTTATATCTTTGTATCATTGTTATTTCGAGCTGATTAGATACCTAAGAAAACTTCGCTAGAATAAAATATCAAAAAAATATTCGATTCAAATTCTACACAGGATATTGGTTTTTGCTTATAATTATATGACTGTTTAATTTTCTTAATAAATAATTGTTACTAATTTTTTTAATGCTTTTAATCGGCTTTCTGTCGAAACGCCTGCTAATCACGCCACAACTATTGACAAGCACCATTGCTGGTGAAAAACTTTTACATGACCTTTCATACTTCATTTTTTATCACTCCTATTGCATTCAAGTATGTTGACTTTTGAGGTTCAACTAATCAAATCTTTTTTGTAGTCTGTTTTCCTATAGTAAGTCAGCCACTCCACTCAGAGAAATTGATTCTATCTGCAAAAGCCATTTATAGCTCTCTTGTCATTCCAAATCTTTTGCATATCGGGTTTCACGCAAGAATTTATATCCAACTTTTGTATCTTACTTACTTACTTACTTACTTACTTACTTACTTACTTACTTACTTACTTACTTACTTACTTACTTACTTACTTACTTACTTACTTACTTACTTACTTACTTACTTACTTACTTACTTACTTACTTACTTACTTACTTACTTACTTACTTACTTACTTACTTACTTACTTACTTACTTACTTACTTACTTACTTACTTACTTACTTACTTACTTACTTACTTACTTACTTACTTACTTACTTACTTACTTACTTACTTACTTACTTACTTACTTACTTACTTACTTACTTACTTACTTACTTACTTACTTACTTACTTACTTACTTATTTACTTACTTACTTAGCCTTTTGGAGCATAAGCCTTCAGAAGCTACCGCCTTTTTAGCAAACTTGGTCAAAAAAATGTTTGTCAGTCATAAATATTTTGCAAAAGTTTTTTCTAAAAAGCTTTTTTGTAGTTTTAAGCTGTTAATGTTTTTGAAGCAACTTTTTTTCGTAAGGTATACTTACATACAACCAGCCTTTCTTGTCAAAACTTAGAATAAACAAAAAACTATCAAAATTTTTTCAGCTGAATTAGATGTATGTGTGTGATAAAATTCGCCAGACTTAAAGATGATGTGTGATTCACGTTTTACTGTTTTATGGTTTCAAAATCGCTTTTGTATTTTTTAATTTGAAAGTTTATTAATATTTTTTCACAATTTTTTGAATTTATTAAAAACTATTTGTTTTATTATAGAATCAATTGTTTTAAATAATCACAAAAAATTCTTGTTCTTTGCTTGATTTTGTTTTCCTTCTCTACTCTTTATTCCTAGCGTTATCGTCTACCGGTAGGAATTTCGAAGTCTAGCATTCATAATTTGAAGGAATCATGAGTTTCAAAAGTGAAAGCAAAGAAGGCCAAGTATATGTCGGCAATTTGCCACCTGACGTGAAGACACGAGACGTAGAAGATATATTTTATAAATATGGAAAAATAAACTTCATAAATTTAAAAGAAAAAAACAACCCCCCATTTGCTTTCATAGAGTTTGATGATCCAAGGTAAAAATTTATTCCAAATAAATATTTTGTTTTCGATGAGTTGAACAAATCGTTTCTACTACATATATGTTAAATAATAGAGATGCAGAAGATGCTATAAAAGATAGAGACGGTTACAATTATGATGGTTACACACTGAGAGTGGAACATCCTAGGGGTGAGCGTGGACGTAACAACAGAGCTGACAGTTTTAGAGATGGGCCTGGTTATAGTCGAGGAGGACGAGGAAGAGGCTCATATGCCCCTCAAAGAAGATCCGACTATCGGATTCTTGTTTCAGGTTTTGGTCTTTCAAAGTTTTTCATCAAGATGAAATACTTTTATGACTTGATCAATGTTATTTTTCACCTTGTGTGTAATTTATTCAATTTGACCATCAAAATGTTTCTGTAAAAGTTTTCAATAACATTTTTTGCAGGCTTGCCACAATCAGGAAGCTGGCAAGACTTGAAAGATCATTTAAGGGAAGCAGGAGATATAGTCTATGCTGATACATATGGAGATGGCACAGGCATTGTGGAGTTTTTAAGATATGATGATATGAAGTATGCTGTTAAAAAACTTGATGATACCAAGTTCAAATCTCATGAGGTAATTAAAAATTTAGAAACCTAGTTTATAAGAAAATTTAACATTAAAACACAGAAGATAATTCTTTGGTGATTATGACTAACATTACTACCTCACTAGTTTTTTCACATAATTCAACTCTGCTTGTTTTTTAATTTACACAAAAATAGTATCAAATCTGCTGTCAATTTCAGTTGTTTAGACATCTTTTTTTTTAACTAATGAGACATAATGTTTAAGAATTTATTGATTTTTATTTAAAATAATATCAATCTCTAGGGTGAAACTGCTTACATACGCATTAAAGAAGATTACAAAGATCGATCCAGAAGCAGATCTCGTTCTCGAAGTGGTTCTTATAAGAGGCGTTGAGTGATGTTGTGAACTGAAAAATTATTGTTCTATCTTTTTTCAAATTTAGCATTTACTTTAATTATGAATTAAAAATCTTAAGTTTCTACTTTTAAAGCCTAACTGATTAAAAAGGCGATTTCTAAAGCTGCTTTTATTTATATTAATTTGAACCACACCAAGTTTTTTTACAAATTTTGCTGTAATTTTTTTAAATAGTAATCATAATGAATAAAAACATGTGTATCGTTTCCAATAAATACTTCTTATATTTGTTTGTGCTAGGTGACAATTAAATCTTTCTTATTAGGAAGATTCATTTTCATCTACACTAATTAACCATCAGTCTTAGTTTTATTAGCATAAAATAGAAAGATGAGTTTAAGCAAGCTTATTTAGATCACTAGATATGGTAGTGAGGCTTGTCTTTAAAATGATTTTAATATTTTTAAAAAATATTGAGAAAAGTTATAAGCTAGGTTCAGAAATAAATATTTGATAGGCGAACTAAAATTTTGGTATCGTTGTTTCTTGGTTTGGCCGATGATCATTCATTTTTTGACAACGGCAAAGCAAGTGTGTGACGGCATATCTAACTCTTTAAATTTAATTTTGGCTGGCAGTCTATAAAAATTTTTTCCGAATAAAAGACATTTTTTTACATGCGATATAAATATTATCAATAATCGGAGTCGACTGTTGTCAAATGCAGCAACTGGGGCACGTATAGCAGTATAACTTTTATTTTAGATTATTTCTAAAGTCTTGTTTCACTTAATTTTTTGTTGCTTCGAAAGTTATAGCTACTGTAATATAAGCGTTTGGCTTTATTTAGTCTATCATTTTATCTTTTCATTTCAGATTTACGTTCCCATGAATGTGCTTTCCCTTCAAATCTATGTCTTCTCAACCCAACCATGAATTTTGACTTCTATCGACGAGTTCTCATTTTCCTTGAGCAGCTTTCATTCAGCAAACCTCGTTGAGTGATTCATTTTGATTTTACACTTTTTATACACAGCTCTAGCTAACAAGACTAATAAACAACTTTTTCAAGCTTACGAATGTAGTAACGTCATTTAGTTCTTTGGCAAGAAAATCTTGAATGCCTACATTGATTTAAAATCTACAGTCATTAAGCTCAACTATTTATCAACGTTTTGACCAGGTTTCTGAATAATTAAAATGGTCTACTCATAAAACTTCAGCAGCTCTGTTTACTTACTTTTGATCTGCTTTTTATTCAAATCACCAACCTTTTGCAAATAATTTTCAACTAAGAAGAAAAAGTGGAAACGTCGAATGTTGATTATGGAGTGGTATGGAATGATTGATGCTCCACAATGACTCCAAAATAACATCATTCTCAATTATAACAGAGCACTAGTGCACGAAGTAAGTCGACCATAAGACCACCCCTAACTGAAGTTTTTATTCCACGGTGTTCTTAGTTTTCTATATGCTCACTTCATTGAGAATTATTGAGTGTTAAGTGATTTTTTATTTATAAATTAATTTTGAAAGATTCTTTGACATGTGGTTTCAGCAACTACCATGAGGTGAAGTTTTCCAAATAACAGTGGTACTTCAATGGAGAAAAAAATTCAACATGTGCGAAACTACATAAACCCCTCAAAAAAATTGCAGCACTTGGAAAAATTTTTAAAACTATTATTTTTAATAAATTCTTTTAAGCCAATTATTTTTCAGTGTAAATAAACAGATGCACTTTAACAGTTGCACTTTAACGTGCTAAGTGAACCTGATACAAAGTGTGTTTAATGAAGTTCTAACATTTAAATCTTGATTTTTAAACAAAAATAAACTGGTTTGAGTCGTATAAAACGCCCATGAATGTTTGAAAAAAATAATGTCAATACAGATGAAAAATTTATTGGAAGGAATGTTGTGAAGTGATCAGTTTATGAAGCAAATATTCACAAGGTTATGTGAAAAAATAACTTGAGAACACAAATTTAATCAGCTTAGTGTGTTATCAATCTCTTCGGATTCTTCGACTTGTGGACTTTTTGTGGAGGGCAGTCTGTAGGTTGCTCGAAGTATATTCTTTTTCTGAAACAAAATTTAATACAAAAATAAAAAATTTGAAAATAGTTTATAAAATTTTAGTACCTTAAATTCTGGTTTATTCGATTGTTCTGACATTGTTTGTCGTTTAACATCACGAAAACTACCTAAATTTGAGTTGTCAGATAGTTTTCTACGATATACCAACAGTGGTTTTAAAGGTTTTAATATATTTTTTGATTCTTGAGTTGGTTCAGTTTTTTTATTCTGCTTCATATTTAAAGAGTTACTTCTTTCTAAAGATGTTTTAGTATCGATTGGATAGAGTTTTGTTTCTAGTTTGTTTCCGTCTTTTGAATGATCATCTGGAAATATTTGAAATTATAAAATTCTGATAATATTCATCAAAATAAAATACCAAAAAATGTCTGTGTTGATACACTGCAAAAATTTCCATTGTTTTCTATTATTAATTTTTGATTACATTTCAATTATTGTATAAGACTGCATAATTAAAAAGAACTAAACTACTTACCTTCAGCTTTATTGTTTTTTGATGCTAGAAGTTTTATTTGAAGCTCTGAGAAGTTTTTAGTCGTGTGGAATAGGTTGAGATATTAAAAAAACAAATAACATGCATTATAAATAAGACGTCTCTAAAAAAAAAACATGCATTATAAAAAACCTCTATTTTTTCGTTTCAAAACATCAACTTCTTCCTGTAAATTCTTTAAAATGTCAATACAATGTGTATTGAAAAACTTGTCTGCTTCACTAATTTCTCGATATTTTATATGACTGTTTTTATCTTCTAGTCCATTAAGAAAAATTGCTTTAATATTTTCTGATTTTAATATTAATTTTGGTGGGTTGTGTATAGGTTCCAATTTATATGTTTTAATTCTATTCATAATTGATTTAAGCAGTCCATTTATAAAATTATATTCGGACCTCTTTACGGGGTTGTCTTGGTGAAAAAGATTAAAAGTAAATTTTGAAAAAAAATAATTTTTGTAAATTTTTCAAAAATAATACTGGTTTTAAAATGGTCTAATAAGTTGTTCAGCGCCTTTAAAAAAATTTCAAAATGGTTGATGCTAACTTTAGATTAAAAGTTGTTGATTTGAATCAAAATGATTTAGAACTTTTTCGCTTATCAAAAATTGCTGGAATAAAATGGGATGAAAAAGTTTTTAAGTAATTTTTAGATTTTTTTTCATATGTATTTTTTTTGGTTTACTTTTTTGCATATGAATTAATAGTTAAAATAGTTTGGTTTGAATGTAAGTTTTGATAAACGACGGAATATTAAATACTTTTGATAAAATGTTGTCTAACTTCAAAACAACATGAGTTTAATAACGATTAATTTTTCTATTTTTATTTTACATTATATATTAGATTCTTATTAAAGCTTGTTGAAACTGTAAAAAATATAATTTTTTTAGTATGATGTTGAATACAAATAAGATGCCTATCTTATATGACTCAAATTATTCAAAACCTTACAGAAAAAATTTGGTTCAAAATTGCAAAGTTTTATGATGAGATCTAAATTAATGATAAATCTTCAGGATAGCTAAGTTTTGAAAGCTCATGTTTAGATTTAAATTGTATATTTTATAATTTATATAATTTTGAAATTTTATAAAAAATATATAATTTGTTTTACAGAATAATATTGGAACTTATCAAACTAAATGTTTCACCAGCAACAATTGAAAAAGTTTTGAAAAGAATGGCAACAGCTTTTGAAAATACTTCAAATAAAAACTCTTCAAATTATTCTATTTAATTTTTCAATATTTCCTGAACTATGAAACAAATATTTAATTCAAAATTATATTGTCAATTATTTGAAAATTGAACAAATTTGTAACCATTTTAAATTTTAATAAAAAAAGCAAGTGAAATATTTTTAAAAAATGTATGTTTGTCTGTAATGACAGTTGCTTGTAGAATCACATGAATGACTTGAAAACAATTTTCATTAATTTATCTAGTTTTTATTTAGTTTTTTCCATATAATTTATGATAGACAAAAAAATGAGAAATTTTGTCACTGAGTGTGGTGTGTTGCCCATGATAGTCCTGCAAAGTTTTTGCTTGAATCTGAAAATTTTTATAATAGTTTTCAGATTTCTGTTCTCTGCAAACTTCTAAATGTGATTTTTGTGGCATCTCTATCCATGCTTTCTTTCCCACGAAGCTTTCTTCTAGAACACGGTTACACGAGAATATAAAGTGGTTTTTCTTAGCGAGTTTGTAGTGGCTTTTTAGCTGGCGATCTAAATAGATTTTCCAAGCTATTTCTCCATGCAAACAGTTCCAACGTTCTCCACTCTTGTGACAAACGACCTTTTGCAAATATTTATGTTTAAGATTAACTTTTTAAAAATTTAATAAATATCAGCTTAAACATATATTCACAACTTTAATTGGTAAAAGTCACATTAAACGTGCTTTCCTTTTATCCCATTTATAATTTTAATGAAATAAAATTTATTTTTTTCTCTATACTTCTAATGTTTTTAGTGTAATCTAGGACCAAGTAGCAAGCTTAGACCCCATAAAACTAGAACCTACGAATCCTACCTATTTTCTCGAGTTATTTGAGTACCAACTTATATTTTTAGTAGTTTTTTCGTGAGAGTAGGTGTTAACTTATTTTTAGAACAACCTTTGAATTAGGTAAAGAAGTAGAAGGATTCATTATACCCAAAAATTAAATGTAAAAAAGAATTGATAAATAGTTAATATAAATTTAATAATAGACAAAAGGTATGTGTGGAAATAAAGTTTGCTTTTATATGACGTTTAGAACGAAAGGTAATTAAATTACATTTGACATCAATTAGATCATTTGTCGCTTTCCAACATTTGTTCCTAAATATTGCAGGTAAAGTTTAAATTCTTATATTAAAACTTTTGATTTATTTCAAATAATTAATTATTTTATTTATTAATACTCCAATAATAAATACATTAGATGTTTGAATACCCTGTTTCAGTTTTATAAATTTTTAACTGCAAACATTATTGAATAAAAGTTTCATTTAATAATAATTTAAAACCCTAATCAAGGCGTTTTTTAATTTCTTAAAATTAAATTTCTGTTACAGGTGTAAATATAACAGAAAGCATTTTGTGTAATTAAGTTTTAAGTTGTTAAAAAAGGTTAGAGGCAAAGTCTTAAAGCTTTTCTATTTGATTTTATTATTAAAAAATACGTGTTTTAAATATTCATCTACTTTTCTATTTCATGTTAATTCACTTGAAGTCGAAAAGCGATTTTTTGTGAAAAATATCTAGGCCAAATTCAATGAAAAAACTTTTTTTAAATCTAGAAAATTTAAAATTGTTTGCAACAATTCTTTTTATTTCATATTTGTAAGTATTAGGATTCTTCATCCTAACATAAATACATTTTTCAAAGCTTTGGAAACTTAATAGACTGCAAAAAAGTTCTTTATCTTAAAAATTTGTAAGTATCTAACTAGATTCTAAAAAAAATTATATCAAATAAGTAAATAAATTTTATAGAATAAAAAAGATTTTAAAAACATTTAAATTATTTTTCAAAGATAAAGCAGCTCATCTTCACTAGGTAATATTTGAGTCTTGCTAAAAATATATCTAAAACTTTCGTAATTATTAAATATTATCTTACAGTTAGCTTATAACCAGATGATGATACTTACATTTTAAAGTCGACCATCAGTCGCCCCAAACTGGGCTTTCAGTAGCACAATAGGTAGGTTATCAGACCCATACCAAAAATTGAAAGAATATAAACGACTTACCTATGTTTAGAATAAGATATTTTAAAAGCCATTTAAACGTTATTTGTAGAATGATACTTCAAAGCATCGAAAAGCTTTTTGTATTAAGATACAAAACCAGTGTTTTATTTAATTATATACTTCTTTGTCAATCAATAATAAAACAAAATAATTGATTTTCATTAGGATCATAAGTTCAATTTATTGTTATCATAACCTTAATCATGCTAACGCATTTAAATTAGCCAATAATAGATGAAAGAAAAAAATACTATGACTCAAGACAACGACGATTTTCATGAGGCGAATTTACATCATCCTTCGATATCTTAAGTTCTACTTAAGAAAAGCTGTTCGATTGAATAGCCATTGAATCTTTTCTGAAATATTTTGCTATATTCGTAATTGTTCGCTCCATCAACGTAATCTTAATCAAAAGCAGTGAGTTTCAATGTAATCGACTTTTGATTAGTTTTGCTTAGCCAAAATATTTATTGAGCTTAATAATTTAATTTGAAATATTTCAATCATAATTGAATATCGTTCGCTAGTATTTAATTATCCATAATTGTGTTTCTCATTATTATTTCGGGCGTATTGGTAGTTCTAGTCATTTTTTTTCACCCATGTAATGAAGCAACTTAGTTTTTAGGCTATTATGCTTTATTTAACTAGTTATTTAATATTTATTTTGTTGAGCAAGGGATTGGTTACAGCAATACTAGATACTAACAAGTAAGTTTAAGAAAAAATAATTTTACGAAAATTTTTAAAGATAAATTTATATTATACAATACTTGCTAAAAATTTACTTCGTACAAAATTTTTTTTCGACAATTAGACTATTTTGCTTTATATCATTCATATTTTTTATATAGTGAAGAATCGATATCAATAAGCCAAGAATAAATGGACTAGACAAAAAATTGATAACGAAGTTTTACTTTGGAAACACTTTTGCACCAAATTTTGTGTTCGTTCATTACAACAAATAAGCACATTGAGTAACAGATTTATTACAACAAAAAAATGATAAAATTTTTTGTCATTAAAGTAAACTTAACTAACAGAGGGAGCGATGATGAACTTTTAAGTCTTTTTTTAGCAATAATTTTCATTTTTTTATCTCAAAATGATCTTGAAAAAGTTCTAAAACATGTGAACAAGTTTTTTATTTTTGTGCAAAAAACTCTTAAACGTATATTTAAGTGTGAATCATAAAATTACGACAATATTTGATTTATTTTATTTTGACGAATCTTTTCGATATATTCAAATTTTCGAACAAATCAAATATTTTATTATTTACAATTTTGAGGATTATTATTCACAAAGTATAGTTAATTACGTTGAATTCTCAAAATTAAAAGTTGAAATACTGAAGTTTTTTGGGTAAGTCTTCACAGTAAAAAATTTGGGAAATTAACCTTTAAATTGCATGCGCGTAAAAATTTTCTACGAAACACAAAACGCACAAAAGTATAGAAAAATGTCACTCGAAGATGAGATTGTTGAAAATGAAGTTAGTGAGAAAAAGGTTGTTGAAGATGAAGCTGAAAATTTTGACTTCAAACATTTTATGAATCGAAATATTTTAAAGAATGAGGACTTTTATTAAACAACCAATCACAATTAAGAGGCTAATTTTGCAGTGGAGCCGCTTGCAAGTTTTTAACGTTTAAAATCTTTATATTTTGGTTAATATGCATGATTAAAAAACCTTTTCTTGAATTATTTTAAAAGTTCAAATGCCAAAGCAAGTTTTACCGATAAATAAAATGAAATTTTTATATAAAACTCCATATAGCTGAAGTTCACAGAGTTTTAACAAACAAGAAAATTCATTGTTATTTTTTTAAGAAGTTAGCTATATGACTCATCTACGTTTTTAAGTAACATTTATTACTGAATACCTTTTAAAACCTTCAAAAATTTCATGCAAGACAGTGCATTTTATCGTTTTAATAAGATAATAATCTTCTTTAACCAAAGTAAATACTGAAAATTATTTGAACACTAAAGGTAATTTTATTAAGTACAAAGCTTTTCGCTAATTTTCTTGATAATGTTACTTTGTTAACGAAAAGCTTTGTACTTGATAAAATTACGTTTTTTAAGGTTAATTAATCGAGAATTCTTCGTTTGACGAATGCGTTAAATAGCCTATTTGAGTGGGAAGATTAAAATGAATTTTTAAAAATTACATGGTTTTTTTGAAAAGTTGCGTTAAATTTGTTGCTAGTTGCATTAGATGCAAAGTCCATTGATTACTGATTTATAATTAATTTTATTCAAAATAAAAACACAATAACTTGTAGGAAAAATATTTAAATTTTAACTTCAAAAGCCAAATATTTCCTGCTTTTTAATTTTCAAAAATTAGGCAAATATAATAATTAAAAAGGAGTTTCTAAAAAGCCAACTAACACTCACAATTCAACTAAAACTCAAAAAAATAAAATTATATTTGCAACCAAGAAACAGCAAACGGCTAGATTCCAGCAAGTTAGCCACATGTGTCCTAAAATGCCATAAAAAACTATGATGACAATGCTCGGCGAGTTACTTTAGTACAAATTTCTCAGTATACAGGCAGTCCACCGCGGTTTGACGATGAACTTCATAACCGTTATCATAGTGAACTTCTTTTTTTTTGAGGATTAACTTTGAGGTTGTATTTTGCCATTTGTTTCGAAATTTCTATTATACTTAGAGGTTTCTCAGTTACGAAATCTATGTCGTCTGCGTAAATTAGCTCTTTTCCACCTAGTTGGTCGAAAAAGAACCATTAATATTAAGAAACATCTCGATGTCTGAAATGGCACATAAATAATGGTCCGAATAAACTTTTTACACAAAACAATTAAAGGAGATCACGTTTACAAAGAATCGTTTGTCTGCAGTGAGTAACAAGCTTCGTAAATCGCTAGAACTGAAACTTAGATAAAGATTAGCTATTTCAAATATGATTAAAAAGTTTATTGGTTATAGGTCAAATTCATCTTCAATAAATCAAACAGAGAAAGATTTGGAAACATTATTTATTAAAATAAAAGCAACCCTACTCTAGTTTAAATTGCTTAAGAACCAAAACATGTGCACAACTTTACAAAAACAATCAACAAATATCTTGAATTTGAAGAGATATGAACTTGTGATTTATTCTTTAACAGCCTGCTTTGGAACATGAAAAGGTTCATTTAATTCCAAAGAACCACATTCAACAATCTTAACATCATCCTTAGGCTTGTCACGCCCATCTTTTTTAACGTTTTCTATTTTTCTAACAATGTCCTGTTTTTGAAAAATTAAACTTTATATAGAATAACGTTCAATTTTGTTGTTGAAATTGTTTATAAACTCTCACCATTCCTTCTAGAACAATACCAAACACAACATGTCTTCCATCAAGCCATTCAGTTTTTTTAGTGGTAATAAAGAACTGAGAACCATTAGTATCCTTTCCAGCATTAGCCATTGATATCCATCCAGCTCCATAATGCTTAATCTTGAAATTTTCATCTTCAAACCTTTCACCATAGATACTTCTTCCTAAAAAAAAGAAATATAATTTAGCTACATAAAAATTAAATAAACTTTAAAAAACCTCCAGTTCCATCTCCATTAGTGAAATCGCCACCCTGAATCATGAAATCTTTTATAATTCTGTGAAATGTACTTCCTTTATAAGACAAAGGTTTCCCATCACCATAAGTCTGTAAAGAAGTATATCCATAATTAAAAAATCTGTACAACTTTTTAAGGAATAGACTCACCTCAGTACCTTCTACAATAGTTTTGAAGTTTTTGACGGTTTTTGGAACAGTTTTACCAAAAAGTCCAATAACGATTCTTCCTAGCTTCTCATTCCCATGTTGAATGTCAAAAAACACCTATGAAATGAATTATTTTACTTTTATTTATAAAAAAAATGACAAGCTTATTCCATGGACAAGTTTAAAATTTGAATTTTCTATTGTTTTGAGCTCTAGTTATTTCAATATATTCATGAAAGCCGGAAGCCGGTTTGAAAAAAAACCTTGTCGGTAACTTTTGGCCCTTTAGTTTCTCCATTAGACTCATAAAAACAAACAAACAAAGTCAAACATAAAAACGTGATGGTACGTAACGACGCCATTGCAACGACACGACTGGCACTAGAAAATATCAATGTGTATGGCAGGACTTGGCGAAATTTAATTGGTTACAAAACTTAAGGCGATGGCACGTTTTTAAGTTAAGTTTCATTAAAATCTGACATTTTAATTTTTTCAGTTTTAATATATTTTTAGAATTTCACAGATTTATGATGTTAAAAAAAAAAAATTAATTCAACCTTAAATTTAAAAAGAAACAAAAATGTTTGAATTATTTTGATAATCAAAAATAAAAGATCTCTTCTAATTTTCTTGGACTTGCGAGAGTACCTAGCACACTACAAGCATTCCCTCTCTGAATGACCATACTTATAGCTTGGAGAAGGAAGGAGGTTGACCGCGGTTCTCCTGTTTCTTGAGCTATATTTTCCCGATCTCTCTTATCAACTTCAGTCTGTTTGAACCCCAAAAACCAAAAGTTTTAACTCCGATTGGTATAACCTCATAATCCGCTGAAAGGTTGCAATATTTTGTCAGCTTAGCTGTCTCCGCGCTTTTAGCTACTTTTCCTGGAAAAGCTGAAGATATTTGTATGTGGCTGGGGACGATACCGTCACTACAAGTAAAATCCCACACTATAATACGACCAATGATGTTAAATATATAAACTATTTGCCGTCAAACATAAATAACTCCGCAAGTAAAAACAGGTTAAAGTTAAATAGCTTTTATGAAATTTTTTTGAATGAGTATTTAATTTTGAAATCTCAATTTTACATACAATAATGAAATTCCGAGACTAAATCTAACCTGTTGGAGTAATTTTTATAGCTATTTTGATCCAAAAAACCAAAAAAAGTTTGTTCATTTAGCATTGGAATGACTTGTATCAGTATCAGTATCATTTTATTATAGTCAGCATCTTTTCTCTTTCCAAAGAGTCACTGACTTCTTTTCACGATCTAACCCTCTCTCTTCATTTCACCTTGTCATAGGCATCTTAAAGATCTAAGCCAAGCCTACGACAAAGGTTTTTTCAAACTAACCTTGGCCTTTTCCTTCCTCTACTGCCTTCCACCTCAAACATCCACGCCTGCTTGACACAATCATCATCCCCTTTCCTTACAACATGACCCAGCCATCTCAAACTTCCTTGTCTCACCATTTCAATAATATTCTTATCTAACCATCAACTCCGTTGTACCTACACCATCAGCTAGCTGCACATCACACATCATTGAAAGCATCCGTTTTTCTGCTCTTCTCGATTGGGATCTTGAAAGGTCTTACGTGAAATGCGCGCAAAAAAACCGGTTTAGATGAACAACCAGTGAATATATCAGTTCACACATAGCCATAATTTGAATAAAGTTGCACTCAATTCGCTATCAAAAAAAATTGAAAATATAAATGTACTTTGGTTTTAAAAATAACGGAATTGCACGACGTTGCAAAAACTAGCCTGGGTTCAAAAGATATGGACCATTGAATAACGGTTTATAAAGCAATTTCGAAAGATCAAGTTGCCCATGAAAGCGTCGTGGTACTCTATCAAATAAAACGCAACTTTCAGGTACACAAGTATGTGTATCCAAGCAAGAAGTATATCACTCTCTAAAGTTCACGCCAATCAGAGTCGATTGAACTATTTGGAAAGCAGTAATGGCAACAACGTAAGCCCCACAAGATTATCTATAACCTTCATGGTCACTCCTACAAGACCTTATGCTTGCAACTCTTAATCTTTATAGCCTTATCGACTCAACGCGCGATATATCGCATTTAATCACAAAATAATAAGCATAAAATTAAAAAAAAATGATCAGATTAATGTAATATAATTTCAAAAAATACATCGTAATTTTATGGCTAAGTTTGAGATGAAAAATAAGAATTCAATGTAATTTATTATGAAAGTAGAATAAAAATGTTCAAAATCTCATAACTTCAATCAATCTGCATGCCTGGATCTCAATTCTTTTTTTAAATCAAGATGAAATCTGTAAAAGTTTCATCAAAAAAATAATTATGGAAAATTATTTTTCAACAAAAATCATAACAATAAGAACAAAATAAATATGCATTTAAAGTATAGCGTAATGTATTAGAAAAATGTATCTTTCGAAAAAGAACGTATAAAAATTTCTACCATTAAACCCAAAAAAATTTGAAAAAACAATTCATGAATTAAAAAACAGTGAGCTAATTAATTTGATAACCAAATCAACATTCAATTAATATTTCTCACTTGTTTGTCATTTCAAGATTTTTTGAGACTTTTTCTCTCAATATATCACAAAGATATTTCAGATACTGAAAAGTTTTAAACAAAGCTGAATCTAGAAAATTCAAATTATGGATAATACTTCATGTGAGACAAGACATAGTCCTTGGTTGGTGATTGGAACTTGAAGAAAATGAGTGCTTCTTATAGCCTAGAAAATTTAAATATAAATTACTTACTAAATTTATTCATTGTGATTGAAGAAATATCTAATTATAAATAACTCACTGTGATTATCTTTTTGTTTTTGCCTATAGACATGCCAGAATTTCGAAAACCATTTGCTACAGCTTTTTGGAGCTAATGAATATTCTTAATTAAAAATTTCACAATATTCAAATATATTTATTTGGATATGAAAAATCACCAAAAACTGGCCGTCATGTATATCTTTACATTGGACATGGAGAATAAATGGTTCATATTTCAATGAAGCATTATACTGTGATTTTTGTAACCCCTCCAACTAAGAAAATTGGGAAATTATAGAAATATACAGTATATTGAATATTTTTATTGAAAATTAATATTTTTACTTACTAAATCTTCAAATATTAAATCTTCGTGAGTTGTATGCAGCCAAATGCATCCTTTTTTCTTTGTCTGGAGATCTAAATTCTTATGAGTGAACAAAAAAATTGGGAATAAAAACGAAAAAACAAAATCAGAGTAAGTGAACCTCCTCAAAAAGACAAACTCTTCCAGAACACGAACTGGTGGTAAAATAGTTATCACAATTATTTATTAATTCAACTAAATCTTTAATAGGTTCGTCAATAGATCCTTTTCGACTAAAATCAATTTTCTTTATCGCATTTCTTTTAGAAATTTCAAAATTCATTTGTCACAAAAAGTTGTAAAAAATTTTTTTAAAAGAGAATTTACATTAAATTTTTTCACTCAAAAATAATGCATGTTTAAAATTTTCAATAATTTTTTAATTTAAAAAAAGGTTTTAATAAAAAATCCGAATTTTCCCAATTATTGCTTCACTTTGTCTTTTAGTCTGCGATAGTATTATATATTAAGAATATTCTTATGGATTTGCCGCCTGGTTGGGAAGAAAAAATAAGCCGATCGACAGGTTTAAGCGTATATTGGCGTTTATAATTATTCAAACATCACCCTTAGTGGTATCTTTTTGTTTATAGGTAAAAGGTACTTTTTCAACACATATACTAAAGAAAGTTCTTGGCAAAAACCTTCGAAAGACGGTAAAATAATGGAACAAGTTCAGTGTTCGCATCTTTTAGTTAAGCATTGTGATTCAAGAAGACCCTCTTCTTGGAGACAGGACAAAATAACGAGAACTAAAGATGAAGCAATCAATATACTGAAAGGTGAAAAAGTTTTGATAATGCTTTTTTAGTTAACTAATACATGTATGTATGTTTGAAGAATATAGATCAAGAATTGAATCAGGAGAAGTTTCTTTTGGTGAATTGGCATCTAAATTCAGTGATTGTAGTTCAGCTCAGAAAAATGGTGATTTAGGACCTTTCAAAAGAGGTATTCAGCTTTTATTTTTTTACTTCACAATATTGATATATTGGAAAGATATTCATTCATAGGTCAGATGCAGAAGCCTTTTGAGGATGCATCATTTGCATTGAATGTAGGGGAACTAAGTGACATTGTTTCAACAGACTCAGGCGTTCACATCATTCTCAGAACTAAATAGCTGATATGTAATTGATTTCAACCCTTCTATATTTAAACCTTATGAGTACTCTTGGTTGTAGTAATGTACTGGAATTATTATTATATTAGAATGTTTTCTACAAAGTATACGTATAAAGAAATTTGATTTTAACGATTCTTCAAATAAAAAAGCTCGAAAAGTGTTTCTTCCTTTCATAAAAATTTTTTTTTTATTAATTCACAAACTTGAATTCACTTTTGAGCGGAAGTAATTGTAGATTTGCATATTTCTTTGTTACACCAAGGTCTGTTGGAAACTTTGCAAATTTTTAATTTTATGAAGCCGGAGTTTTCACATTTAACTATTTCTTATACTTTTAAATTGTTGGAAAATTTCAGTTTTTGTTGTTATTTCATTAAATTCTCATTATAACATGCTAACAATACTTAAAAAATTGTGGGAAAATGAATTATAAAATAGTTTTTCAAGGTTTTATGACTAGATGCACATCTTGTAATATTAAAATTTTAATTTTTTTCACCGTAAGATGAAATCGAGCAACTATGAAGTGTCAAATGAAATTGGAAAAGGTGCTTATGCCACTGTGTACAAAGGAAAAGATAAAAAAATTGAAGGCCGTTATGTCGCTATGAAAGAATTCACTATTCCGCTTGATAATGATGAAGGTTTGTTTGTTGAATTTTATGTTAAAACACGCGGCCTACATAATTCAACTGGGAGTACGTCTGATAATTTTATAAGTATCCGGCTCTACTCGCAACGAGACTCTGTATTAAAGAGAGTTTTCAACTGTTCGTTTGCGATAGGAAAGATAAGCTTTCGGGAAAAGTTTAAGGCCATCAAACATAATTATTTTCACAGGCATTCCTGTAAATTGTTTGAGAGAAATTGGTTTGTTGAAGAAGTTAGATAAATATGCTCATCCTAATATTGTCAGGTATTTACAATTTTAGTGAAATGGTTTTCATCTTTGTACAATGTTTCATGTTTTTCTTAGTGAATACATTTCAATTAAACAATTTCAAAAATAATTATAGATTATTAGATGTCTTTTTTGGTGCCCGTAACTACAAAGAAATCAAACTCATTTTAATTTTTGAGCACTTTAATCAAGATCTTTCTCAATATCTCCACAAATCTCCTTCCATGCTTGACTCTGGTCTCATCAAAGTAACTATTGCAATTTATATATTTTTTTTTACCCCGAGCACCCTAGTCATGTTGGGTGCTCCTCATGTCTCCATCAAGACCATCCAGTGGTCGAGAAGCTCAGCCGCTCTCGCGGGGTCAGTTCACAGACTCTCGGGGTCCAGTGTGATACTTATTTTGGGGCTGGTGAAGAGGTGAAGGGTGTCGTGAATGTGTGTTTGGCAGAGTGGGCATGAAGGTGAGGGATGAGATGAGGGTGAGATTTTGTTGAGGTATGAGAGGATGAAAGGTGATTTATTTGATCTGAGTTGGGCGAGTGTGGTGATCTAGGGTGGTTTCTGATTCATGAATGGGTGGGGGTTGCTTGCTGAGGATTTTGTTGTGAGTGGATGATATGTAGTCATGAACTATTTTTGTGTGTATTGTTTTCATGTTTTTTATTTGTGTGTGAGAGGTGGTCTGGGTGGAGGAGGGTATGTTTAGGGTGTAGTTGATGTTGTTGAATGTGGATTGTTTTTTGTATCTGAGGTGGGCTTCTTGTGTGGTGAGTAGGGTGGGAGGCTTTTTGTGTGAGTTGTGATGCGTGGAGTTTGAGATGGTTTTGGAGTGGGAGGATTTTGGTCTTTGAGTGGAGGTGTTGGGTGTTGGTGTCTAGAGTGCAGCCAGTGATTGTTCTCAAGGCTGTGTTTTGGATTTTTTGGAGTTTGTTGAGGGAGGTGGATGAGATGATGGGTGACCAGATGGTGTTGACGTAGTCGATGATGGGAAGGAGTAATGTTTTGTATGTGGTGATGAGTGTTTCTTTGCTTTTTACCCCGTGATATGAGGAGTTTTAGGAGATTGAGCGTTTTTTTTCTTTAGTGATGGTGTTGTCTGTGTAGGTGGAGTATTTTAGTTTGGGGTCAAAAGTTAAGCCAAGGATGGTAGAGTTGGAGGTGGTGGCGATGGGAATGTTGTTGATGTGGATGTTCAGGGGTTTGTTATATTCTGATGGGTCTGGGGTCATGAGAGTTGATGTGGTTTTGGTAGGGTTGATTTGTAGGTTGTTATTGTGAGCTCATGTGTGTATTTCATTGAGGTATGGGAGGAGGTTCTGGATGGCTGTGTTGATGTTGGGGTGGGATGATGTTATGGTGATGTTGTCTGCGTAGATGATGAGGTTGAGTGAGCTGATTTTGGGAAGTGGTATGTCTGAGAGGTATATGTTGAAGAGAGTGGGTGATAGGACGCCCCCTTGAGAGACACCTGCTTTAATGATATGATATTTAATTGGTTATCATCATCATATGATGGGGATGATGATGATAATGGTTATGTATAGTAACATAGTATGTTACCAAATTTTTATGAAAATATGATAAACTGTATGAAGATTGATAAAACGATAATTCACCAAAATTTTTTTTATTACTAAAATGATTTCTTTAATATTTCCCACAGTCACTCATGTACCAGATTCTATCTGGAGTGGATTTTGTACATTCTCAAAGGATCCTTCATAGAGATCTAAAGCCACAGAATATTCTTGTATCTGACGCTGGTGTCATCAAAATTGCAGACTTCGGTCTAGCAAAAATTCACTCATATCGAATGTCCCTTACTTCCGTGGTTAGTTAGCTTTGTTAATAAGGCATACTCATTTGATACTATAATTCTAGTATCATTATATAAAAAAATTAATTTTAATGTATATTGAAGTTCAAAATGAATCAGTATAGTAGGGATGAAACAACATTCAAAATTTCGTTGTCTATAATGAAAAGTTCCGAGTTTCATAAATATCTCAAAATTTAAAAAACTTTGATCAAAATAATGGCACAACAGGTGGTGACATTGTTTTACAGATCTCCGGAAGTTCTGCTCCACAACCTTTATGGCACTCCAGTAGATGTCTGGAGTTGTGGCTGCATATTTGCCGAACTATATACCAAAAAGTTAATATTCTCATTTTACTAACGTATCTATGGAAAGTGGGAGTATAGCATGGTCCCATTTCTATGGGGTTAGACGTTGGCTAGACACAATTATGGTTGGATAGTTGCTGTGATGATAATGGTGATGGTTTGTGCGGAAATGACCATAGATTGGAAAGATGATTTTTTTTTTAATTTTTTGGAATCAATCAATCAAATATTTTTTCTAGCCCGTTTTCCTTTACCAAGGGTTGGGCAAAATATTAATAATGGTTCAAAGTTTATGTTGAAGTTATACTTTGCAAAAAATAAAGCTATATCATTAAGGTTTTTTATTAATCTCATCAAAACTGTATTTCAATTCAAGAAATATTGGTTATTTTCTTATTGCTTGTATGTGACTAAAAAAGATTTTTAAAAATTTGATTAAATTATTTCTTAATCATCACAGTCTATCGTTGTACTTCATTTTTGAAATTAATTAATGCCAATAACTAACCTAGGTTTTTATAATTCACAATCTAGATAATACACCACAAAACAAGTTTTTTAGATTATGTTATAAATTTCAACTATGCACCTACCATAAGACCACCTCACACGGAACAATTACTTGTGGTTATATTACACTGTTTAATGATACAGCGATTTAATGTTTCTACATACTGCGTGTGCTTTTAAAAAGAAATTAGCAACTGGTAATGCGTTGTATTGAGAAACTAAATAGCAGTCTTTTGTTCATAAATAATTAGATGTGTTTTTGGGAAATATATTTGTTTGAATATTAACTTGTTTTCAAAATTGAAATTTTTTTTAGGCTACTCCACTAATAAAACAATATAATTTGAAATACTTCATTATTGTTTGCACAAGATAAACTGATAGATACCACTGCGTTTGATTTTATTGTCGCTATATCATTAACAGCAAGATACACTAATTTCAACATTTATCTATCATTTCAGGCCTCTGTTTCAAGGTTTCACTGAGATTGACCAGATGACCACCATCTTCGAGTATATTTAGTTCATTCTTCTATGCTTTTTTAACGTTTTATAGTTGTTAATGATCCTACCAATAAAAACGATTTTACTATTTTCTAAGAACTTAAAAACTAATTTTTATTCATTTTTGCATGAATATCGCAAACTTTTAAAGTTGAAAGTTTTCTTCAAACTCTATGATAGATTAATAATGTTTGTGGCGATGAATTACTAGATGGGTTAAGATTAATTAATTAACGGGTTCATATAAACTTCTAGGTACTGTTAAAATGAATTAATAGTTAATATACACTGCCACAAAAAGCTAATAGACACACCACTGCAAAGGTGCATAGGGGTACCAGATGAGGATGAGTGGCCATCAGCATGTATATCGTTCAGATCATCCTTCAAGCAAAACCCCAACAAGTCCCTCGAACAACTCGTTCCTCAAGCTGACGTCCATGCTCTCGATCTTCTCTCTGTACGTTTCTTATCAATTTTGTAGTTATAATGGTTTTAGTAAGAATAATAAATGTCCTTGGTAGGAGTAGGCCTAAACAGTTAATGGATGATCGATAAAGTTTCGTGCTTTTAGTATTTCGTTTATCATTTTTTAACTAATTTTCATAAAATATATCTTAAATATTTACAGAAAATGTTAGTTAATTCACAAGAAAAAAGAATCTCAGCAAAGCAGGCTTTGGAGCACCCGTACTTCAGTGACGTCAGTATACCTCCCAACCAATCATCATCGAGTGTCTCATCGTCGTCTTCAGTAGAACCTGCGTCATCACAATCATGTACTCAAACGACCAGTCCATCATACATCTCATCATCACCAGTGCCAACTGCTTTTATCTCCCCTCTACCTCCAAATGTCTCTCCAGTTTCATTCCCTGATAAACAAGCATTAGTAGATAACAGTAACATTTTAAATAAAAGCAACAATACACCTCACTACCTGGGCAAAGCTTCCTTTACCAGTAACACTACTACTCTCTCAGCTAACTCATCGCCCAATCAAAGCCATGAAACTGATGAGAATGATAATATTCTCGATGATGATAACAGCCAAAGTTACGCTTCCACAAATGACCCTTGAGTTCTAATTTCATTCTTTGTATTAATATTTGCCGATTTCCAGTGGTATGTTTATAACGGGTTTTAATATATTTGCACGCTTTTGTGTACATTTTGAGCGTTCTGTTGTAGTTTAATGTTTATAGCTTAAAATAATTTATAAAAGGTAAAATTGTTTTTTTGGTAAAAATGACTTCTTCCTTATATACAACTTGTTCAAGTATCTTCGAATGTTTTGACAGAATAATACACACTTTTGTTTGAATCATTTCATATGAATGCCTATAAAGTTTTTTTCAACTTTTAAAATAAAAAGTACGTTGTTTACTTTTCAAATTTCGCAACTTTTCTATAACGAGATAAAAAAAATTTTTGTCGACTTCCGAGTACTTGATAGATTTTTGTCTAAACGTGTAAGTCGACCTTCGGTCGTCCCAAGTTGAGATTTCAGTGGGCTATATGTGTGTTTCACGCGTAGCTACTTGTGTTTCAAAAGTCTTCAAAATAAAAAAGCTACTGGCCTCGATAGTATACTAATAGAAAAATGGAAAACAGGCTGTATGAACGAAGAACTATTAAATGTATACAACAAAACATATCTTGGTGACGCACCAAACTGCTGGCTACAAGGTAAAATCTTACCTGTTCCAAAAAAGAGAGACTTGAGTATAGCCAGTAATTATCGAGGAATAACTCTATCTTCGCCAGCATCCAAAATATACAATAAAATGTTGCTCAATAGAATACGTCCAATTTTAGACGAAAAGTTAAGAACAAACCAAAATGGCTTTAGACCTGGTCGATCCACTCATGCTCAAATCCTCACGCTGAAAAGAATAATTGAAGGAGTCAAATCAAAAACACTACCGGCAGTTATGATTTTTGTGCATTTCCATAAAGCTTTTGATTCAATTCATAGAGAAAAATTAATGGAAATACTAAAAGCATATGGCATTCCTCATGAAACTGTTAACGCAATTTCACTTCTATATAAAAACACTACTGCTAAAGTTATTTCCCCAGATAGTGATGCAAGTTTTTTTCCAATTCATGCAGGAGTTTTGCAGAGATATACTAGCACCCTACCTGTTCATAATAACAGTAGATTATGCAATGAGGACAGCAATCTCTAATTCAGATGATTGTGGCTTTACTCTCGAAAAAGCTAAAAGTAGGAGACATCGGGCACTATGTGTAACAGACATAGACTACGCAGATGATATTGCCCTACGTTCAGACTCTGTCGATAAAGCTGAAAAACTGTTACATAATGTAGAAATGGCAGCCAAACTAATAGGTCTTCACATTAATGAGAAAAAAACAACCATATATGACATTTAATCAAAATCCTTCAAATCTCACCACAATAAACAAAAAATGCATAAAACCCACAAATGATTTTCTCTATCTAGGATTCTGGATATATTCCAATGAGAAAGACGTTGACGTAAGAATCAGTAAAGCTTGGGTTGCACTACAAAAACTAAATAATATTTGGAATTCAAATCTGCCAAAAAACTTGAAATTAGAATTTTTCCATACTACAGTGAGCTCTGTGCTACTCTATGGATCTAGTATCTGAACATTGACCAAAAAGTTAAAAACAAAGTTAACGGATGCTATACAAAAATACTGAGTTGTGAATAATGTAAAATGGCAGCAAAGTATAAGCAATAATGTACTATACAACAGTTTACCAAAGATAACCAATACAATTGCAACACAGAGAGTGTGTTTCGCAGGACATTGCTTTCGCAGTAAAGAAGTTATACACAAATTGATACTATGGGAGCCAAGATGTGATAAAAATACTAGAGGAAGACCAGCTCGAAATTTTATCAACCAACTAACTGATGATACTAATCTTGATAAAGAAGATTTAGAAACAGCTATGAGCGATAGGGAGTATTGGAAGAACAAAGTCATAGAAATTCGACTGCAGTAGACATGATGATGATGATTTACGATATCATCTTTATGTAAGAAAGATCACTTGATAATGTAAGATAGTCTTACGAAAAGCTTGGTGTCATTTAATAAATACTTTTTGTTTGTTGTCCTTACTTTGAGATTTAGGTTATAGTACTTCATCTTTATGTACATTATTTCATGATGATGATTGTGAGAAAAGTTTTGAACTTTAATAAATTATTTACTAATTTTACTTTTTCAAAAAAAGCAGTCATTGGATGATGGATAAATAAAAATAGTTCATAAACTAAGAAAAAGTATTAATTATTTTTGTTTTTTGAACATTTTCATTTTTTTTATGAAACTATATAAATACCGTGCTTATTGATTGTTTTTGGTTTTATTAATCACTTTCATTTGATTAAGAGTAGTTGTCAGGATGTCAAAGAATTATTTTTTATCGATTCAAAATAAAAAAACATGGGAAGTGGATTTCGTGAATCCTTTGAAAAATTTCATTCAAGAAACCTACGGAAATGTTGGAGATGGCGGTGATAACTTAGCGGCATTAAATGAGCTGAATAAACTGAGGAATAATATGATATTAAAAGCAGACGACAAACATGAATCTACTCTGGAAACTCTTTACAGGTTTGTGTAATGACCATTGTTTCAAATGTATCTTTTTCCTCTTTCTATCTCATAAAAATCAGTTTATCGTTTAATTTAACTATTTTAAAGATATAATCAAAAATTCTTTCAACTATTATAATTTTTCTACTATTTAACTATAAAAAAAAATTACAACAATATAATGTTATTTCCTTCTTGAGATACACTTCCAATATATCTAGTATTTGTTAATGTTAATGTAGTGTTTTTAAAAATTTAAATAAAAATGAATTTTGATACTTTTTGAGTGGAAAATTTATTTTATAAATTTTAAATGAATTCTTTAATGATAAAGCCTTTTAAGTGCTTTTAAACACAAATCTTTATTTAATTAAGATTTTGAAACTAAAATAATAGATACTTATTTTTTCATGACTTACAATAATATAGATATTTCTTAATTCCAAGTTATTTTAATAAAAGCTGTTTTTGTGACAAGTCTAGTTCATTATTAAATTTCAAGATAACACCATGATTTTCATAATATTATTCTCCCATACTTCAGTAAGTTTAAAAGTAATTAAATTTTTTAATGAAATAAATAAATTTTAAAATTAAAGAATAATTCATGATATAGCTCAAAGTTCAAGATTAAGAATATAAATAACAATATATTAGAAATATGGTTCATAACAACCACAAATGTTGTCTCCAGGTATTTTGATCAACTAAATGCCATTGAAGGAAAGTTTCCAATCTCTGAAAACCAGGTTTGTGCCATTTTAACATTATCTTTAATTGAGGTATCTCAGTTGCTTACCTTGGTGCTATATAAATACATTATTATCATTTTTATTGTTATCATTATTTGTATTAATAGTTTTTGTGTTTTCTAAAATACAATAAAATTTTTTTCATTATTATAAAAATTTACTTTCTTATTTCCATTCTAATTTTTTTTATTATTATTTTCATACCAAGTATCAGAAGAATTAAACAATTTTCAAGCGTATTATAATAAACTAGAAATCTCTCAGATGTTTGTTGAAATAAGAAATTTTTCTCAATTAATAATCACATTACTCAGACACTATAATGCCTTATTTCAATAAAAAAAAGCCCCATGTTTCAAATAGTTTTGTATGTTATATTAAAATACAAATACTTTGTGTTATATTAAAAAGCTATACTGGATTTTATTTTTTTTTGGTTCCAGTTATTTTGCATTTTAAAGTTTTTTGTTAACAAACAAGTTTATATGTATAAAAAATAGTTTAATTTTATTAATAATATAAAAAATATCATTTAAAAATTTATGTTTCAGTGGCCTAAAAGCCAGTTTCAAATTTTTTCATTGTTTAATGAAAATTACTAAATTATGATTTAATTTTCAAGTGTTTCATATTACTTGAAGCTAATATTATTTAAGTAATTAATATTTATTGTAATAATTAGTCCAGTTAATATTAAATATTAAATTGAAATATGAAATATGTTGTAAGGAAAGGGAATGAGGATTGTGTTAAACAGGCATGGAGGTTTGAGGTGGAAGGCAGTAGAGTAAGGAGAAGGCCAAGGTTAGCTAGGAAAAATATAATGGGAAACCTTTGTCATGGGCTTGGATTAGATCTTGAAGATACCTATGACAGGGTGAAGTGAAGAGAAAGGGTTAGGTCATGGAAAGAAGACCCCTTGGAAAAGGGAAAGATGCTGACTATAATAAAATGATGATGATGAAATTGAAATATAATGAAATATTGGCTATTAATTCAACCATATACAATGATTTACACCAGATCAGAATATCCTTCAAATGGCAAGATGCATTCGATAAGGAAACATTCTTTGGAGGAAAAAAGACTTTAAGTAAGTTTTGACATATATGTTATTAAGTCTGTATATATCTGTGTGAATGTCTCAGATTGGTTGGCTGCTTCAATTAAATATTATTATTAGTTAGCAATTTAGTAATAAAATATTCTTTGAATGTCAATTATAAATAAGTTGTGTATAAGCATTATCATTCTTGCTTGAGTTTGTATGTGAATTGTATCATAATATAAATTTGGTCATTTAGGATGAGGTTAAACTTATGGAAAGTTTTAGTTAAATATATAATTGTGTCTAAAAACTGTTTCATTTTAATAATAATAATTAAAATCAAAGAATGGTGTTTTGAATTAAGCTTTTATTGATTAACTGTTATGAAATTCAGATTTTCCACTAATGAAGTATAAAAGAATAATATTTTTTTGATCAAAATGTAATTTTCTTTCTCATTTTTCATCTTAAATAAATTTTCGTCATATACTTTATTAATTAATATTTTTTACTACATAAAAGCTAAAATAACATTTAACACATGTCTGTGAGCTTTTCAAGTTTGATGACAGTTATAATAACATGTGTACGCCATTAGCGTCATTTGTAACATTCATTAGCAACATAGTTTGATCGCTTAAAAATAAAAATACAAATATTGTTATTTTTAGGTCGCTTTAGTCCATATTTCACTTTGGAGAATCAATATATTTGAACTATATTTTTTTGCCAGATAAATAAATAGGTAGAAAAAACTCAAAAAGTTTGACTTGAAATCAAACAAATTTTTATTGACCGCTTACAATAACTATTTAAAAAGTGTTATAACTCTTACAATGACTATTAAAAAGTACGTAAATATGAGAATCGACTTTGTTATTGTCGAAGGTATCCTAGGAAACCTAGCATTAATATTGATTATTAACCTGCGTTATAAGTGTCTTTATGTCTCAATAACTATGTAGTTTGAAGTTAGCTTTGCTCCCAATATTATAATTGATAATTTTTCATTCAAAATATAATCATATAAAACATATTTCCTCAAACTATAAAACGATCAGTTATATAATATATAACTTCACAAGTACAAAATACTAAAATCAAAAATTCATAAAATTATAAGAAAATATAAATTAATTTTTTAATAAAAAAAAAATCAATTATCTAAAAACCATTCATAAAGAAAATGAATAATAAACCTAAGATGCACCCAACATCTATATAACACCACAATAAATACAAAACAACCTAAATAACATTAAAACTAATCATACAACAGAAAACCCCAGACAACAAAAATCTACAACCAACACAACCACCCGCCATACAACCAACAAAACACAACCACCCATACACCTATACAACACTGCAGGCATTTCATCAGGAGCTTATGAGAAGGTATGTGTGCTGTTCAACATAGCCGCAATGCAATCACAGGTGGCTGAGACACAGTCTGTGCATACTGATGAAGGACTTAAGCTTGCTGCTAAGCTCTTCCAGGTTGGTGTTTGAATAAATTACTTTCCAGGGTATCAGTTTGATATAAATGATTATAGTTAGTGTATTCATCTTAAAACCACAACCACCCAACACACAACTTCACAACAGCAAGCAAGCGGGATTTTGAGCCATATAAAGGCTACCATAGGTACGGCAGTGTCCAGAGATCCCACACCAGATCTCCGCACCGACACCCTCAACGCACTGTCATCCCTGATGTTGGCCCAGGCTCAAGATTGCTTTGTGAGAAAAGCTATGAATGGTTTGTCCGAGTTTTATCGTTTGTGTTCTGTATTTTGTTTCAAGTATCTCGTGAAACTTGAAACTAAAAATTTATATTTAAAAAATGAAAAGTTCTTAATGAACAATGTCTGATATTTTATATTTATAACACAATCAAATCAAGTTGACATTTACACTAATTTTCACTCAGACAAGATGAAGCCTGCAATAATCGCCAAGTTGGCAATGCAGTGTTCAGAACTCTATGGAAACGCCTTCAAACTCCTCCAAATGGACTCTATCAAACTTATCTGGCCTAGGGTATGTATCTATCTATCTATCTATCTATCTATCTATCTATCTATCTATCTATCTATCTATCTATCTATCTATCTATCTATCTATCTATCTATCTATCTATCTATCTATCTATCTATCTATCTATCTATCTATCTATCTAGTTATCTATTTATCCATTAATCTTTTCATCCATCTGTTTTTTTTGACAGGAGTGGTCGCCGAGTGTGGCAGGAAAGCAGTCAGGCTACCATGCCACAGCTGAGTTCTACAAGAGTGTGGTGCACAGTGAAGATAAAGACTTCGGGCTTGAGATCAGCAGATTAAGGGTTCATATGTTGTTACATATTTTAATCTTCATTTCTAATATTCTATTTCTTTTATATTAACCTTTTAACGTGTTTGTGTAATCAAAAGTTTTTGCTTAATTTTATTAAGTTTAACACGATGTTCACACAGAAATGCAAGGACTTGATACTTACAAGTGAGATGCGAAGTGGTTCTCAATTCATATTCCAAGATTTGCAAAAGAAGGCGACTAAGGCCTTGGCAGATGCTGAAAAGGATAATGACCTTATTTATCACGCCAGGGTACGTCGGTGTTGTATGGTGTAAATACGTTAGTGAGCAGTAGTTGAAACGCAAAAGCTATTTAGTTTCATAGAGGTTAGATTATTATTTTAAAAACCAATTGAACATTAACTAGATACCAGACTGGAGCACTTTGGGAGGGATTGACAAGGCTGTGGTGGCAAAGACCCTCCCCTTCACTCCGCCTCTCAGTGCCCATTTCAAAGGTGACTTGTGTTGTTATAAAAATGGTTGGTTAGTTTGTATCCAAATTTGATTTATATATGGTTGATTATCGTGTATAAAGATTCGATCTTTAGGGTTCAAAATATAGTAAATACTAAGTCATAACACCAAAAACAGACTTGTTTGAAAGCATAGTGCCTTTGAGCGTGCACCAGGCTGTGGTGGCATTTGAGAACCGCAAAATGGTCATCGTCAACACACAGATTGGCAAGCTGCGAGAAGCCACACAACTTCTCAATGGGTCGGTTCACCATTTGATGTCATTTGATGGCCTTTATAATTTGATTGAGGACTATTATGCTGTTGCTTCATGTATTGGTCATCCATATATTATTAATTTTATATCATTTTTTTTTAAAGTTATAAAGTTGTTTTGTTTTATAGATCGACTTTCAGTCGCCCCATATTGGGGTTTCGTTAGCTCAACAGATGTTTCACAGGGCGCTACTCCTTGTGTATATAATTGTCAGCCCGCGCGGGATTGAACCCGGTTACTTTAGATAACTAGTCTAATGCTCTACCAGCTGAGCTATGCGGGCCGATAAAGTTTTTAAAATGAATCAATTTAGTTTATACTCTTTAAATCATACGAACACAAAGGATTGACATCTTAACACAACTTTCTTTCACCATCATACCAGAGTGCTAGCCTCAATGAACCTGCCTGCAGCTATTGAGGACGTGGGAGGCAGTGAGGTGCCAAAGTCTGTGCTGCAGAAGGCGGTGGAGGTGCGCAGGCTGGGAGGCTTTGACAAAATCAGCAGTCTGATGCAGGAGTTGCCGAACTCCCTCCAGAGGAATAAAGAGATCTTGGATGAAGTACGTTGTATGGAATTACTGGGTTTTTAATCAACTTAGCAGTGGTTTTAACTCGAGCATTTAGTGACGTTTGTTACAATAATCATCATATCGATTGATTTGCTCATCAGTCTTGTTTGCTTATTTGAGTTTTTTATTAGAAGTTTCGTAGAGAATATTTCTGGTCTGGTGCCTAACGTGCAATTACAGAATGGTAAACTGTCAAAATAAAGCCAGAACTACTACCCAGTTTTTTAGCGGAACTCTCAATGTTCGCGGTTTAACTAGCAAGACAAAAAGAGAATGCTTAGATGAACTTTTTGCCGACCACAACTTGGACGTACTTTGTCTCCAAGAAACAAAAACAAAAAACGAGGAAACAATACAACAAAAAAACAGCACTTTACACTTACTCTTTTCCAGCACACACCACTACGGTCTTGGATTTGCTGTAAGTAAGAAATGGACTAAGCTCACCACGCACAAAATTTCGGACAGAGTTGCAATACTAGAAGGCAATCTCAAAGGTGCACATTTCAAAATAGTGAACTGTTATGGACCAACACAAATCCTCTCAAATAAAAAACAAGAAATCTATGAAGAATTTCTTGAAGTACTCCAGGCAAATATAAAAACAAAATCAAACCAAATACTTATATTACAAGAAGACTTCAATGCAAAAATAGGCAGAAACTCAATCAAGTCTACTCACAAAGGCCACTTTTCAAGAGGGTGTGAAAATAAAAATGGCAGCTTGTTAAATGAATTTTTGGCAATCAAAAATTTCACTGCCACCAACACACTCTTCAAACATCCTGCCAGACACCTAACCACATGGCAAGAAAAACTGAATAACAAAATGGTTTTTAACACAATAGACTACATCATCACTCAACAAAAAATCATCAGCTACATCAAAAACTCCAGAAGCTACTCTGGTATAAAACTATCAACAGATCACAGGTTAGTCAAAGTGATACTGCAAATACCAGAACCCCACCAACTTTGGAAAAAACCTAAACAACAAAATACAAAACTCACTTATCAACAGACAAATATCAAAAACTTCTCAAATTTGATATCAACCAATTTCACAAATATTGAAGGTTTTCAAAAAATAATATATAAATCTGCCCTGAAATGTTTTAAAAAGCAAAGCAACCAACAAACTAAAATAAAAGACCCAGAAATAAACAAACTTAAGAACAAAATCAATAAAATCAGAAACATTTTGAAAAATTGTAAAATAAATCAAACTACAAAAATAAGCTTAAACAAAGAAAAACATCATACAAAAACAAATTAACAAAAAATGCTTAGATAACAAATCCTCAATAACAGAAGAACAATTGAAAGAAATAGAAAATTCAAACTACAATCAAAGCAATAAAACAACTAAACATCAAACATAAAACTCCACCACCTCCCTATACCAACTTTCAACTCACTTCATACTATAAAGAAAAATTCAACAAGTCTACAACAGCAACACAACAAAAACAAGAAAACCAAACACATATCAATGTCAAAATAACCAATAGTGAAGTCATAAAATCACTCAAAAACAATAGATCACCAGGCTATGGCAATATTGTAGCAGAAATGATGAAAATATTGAGTAGCACAACCATTGACAAACTTACTCATATAATAAACACCACAATTAACAACAAACAACCTCACCAACTTGGCCTTGGCATTCTACTCCCTATACCAAAACACAATAAAACCAAAAAAGTAGAAAACGCCAGACCAATAATGCTACTTTCCACCATTAGAAAAATAATATCACTCATCACTCTAAATAGACTAAGACCAACAATAGAAAACTACCTATCACCCAGCCAAGCTGCCTATAGGAAAGTTAGATCCATAGAAGACATTGTATGGACATTCAAACTAGAAATAGCAAGCACATTAAGCACCAATAACAAAATCACAATCCAAGGTATAGACTTATCATCAACCTTTGACTCGGTCAACAGAGTAAAAATGATGGAGATATTGAATACAATCTGCTCCGAGGAAGATATGAAGTTGATACATTTTCTACTCAATGACACCAGTCTCCTCAAGGAGATGGTCTCAGTCCAGTACTTTTCACCACATACCTAGAAGCAGCGTTGAGAGAAGTCAGAAATAATGTCCATGCCCAAGACATTGCATATGCTGATGATGTTGATTTCATTAGCAAAGATGGCGTCAACCTAAATATAGTGAAAAAAATAGTGGAAAAGTGGAACCTAAAAATGAATCCCACGAAAACGGAGACTCTCAAAATCGGATCAGACAACGAGTGGAAAAATGCGAAAAAACTGGGCATGCTACTCGATACAAAGCAAGAGTGGAAAAGGCGAAAGCAGCTTACAACAACAGCAATGCTCAAGCTAAAAAAAATATGGAACTTGAGCATAACAAGAAACAAAAAGTTAAGAATCTACAAAGCTTACGTTCAAAGCATCATGCTTTTTGGTTGTAGGACCTGGGCAATGGTCAAGGGGATGGTTAGATCGGTGGACAGTTTCAACCGAAAAATGGTGCGATATGTATGTGGGATTTTCTTGCCAAACCGCATGAAAACAGAAACCGTGAATGCCCTGATTGAACCAGCCTCTCAAACCGTTAAAATAATAGCAATTCAAAATATTGATATTTTTAAAAGTTTTACTATAGTTACCCCGAATATTAGCTCCTATATCAAACATTGAACACAACAGGCGGACAAAATGCTGAATGAAGAGCAACAATCAGACGACCAATTGAGGGCTCAGTTCAAGGAACGTTGGACACGCACGCCATCCAACAAGCTCACTGAGACAATCCGCACTGAAGCATCCAAGTACCGCACCATCATCAACAACGCCATCAACTCCGACGCTGTGGTCAAAGAGAGGTTCGCCAAGCATAAGGAGTCCATCAAGCTGCTTAGCCTTGATGATGTAATCAGCATTGTTCTGTATCTTGTGTTGTGAGAAATTAAATTTGTATATAAACTTTGCTAGGAAAATTAATATTTAATGGGATTGTTGAAGATAAATTTAATATCTTTTGTGTAATTCTTAATTGTTTCTGAAGGAATATTTATTAAAGCTTATATCTGAAGAATCACATTCACAATTTATTATCGTTTGCAATTAACCATTTTGAAAACCTCAACAAAAAATACATTTGACCCATGAAAACGGACGTAAAACGACGATGACGATGGTGATATTCAACACAATGTTAACATCTGCAGGCCCAAATAAAGTCGAGTCTGCCGCAAGGGTCCTCGGGAGCGGGAGGAGGTAGTGCAGTCGTGAGTCAGCTACAGAGCCTCATCAAGCAGCTGGACGAAGTGAAGGCTGCACGTGATCAGCTGGAGACGGAGATCAAGAACACGTCGCCACAAGAGAACATGGGTTTGTTGATGGATTTAAATGGATTTTTTAAGCTGTATTTAGATTTTGGTTATTATCAAGTTGTACGTCAGCCATGTAGCATGAATGTATGGAATTATAGCTGATCATAATTGAATAAATTTATTTAAACCATTTTTCGACATAATTCAGTAATTTAAAAAAACTGATTTAATGTTTTTGAAAATTTTTCAGTATAATAAATCAAGCACTAACTAGCTCAATAGACTACAAAACTTCTCCGCATCAACCCTGTAGCATCAGAGTTCCTGTCTGCAATGTTGAAGGATGGGGCGATCAATGAAGAGGAGGCATCACAGGAGAAGTTGAACACGTTGTTCGAAGATCGCATCAGAAGAATCAGTGAAAACATCAACAAGCAGGAAAAGCTATTGCAGCAAGTCCAGGTTTGTGTGGTTACCTGCTGTATCCTGAGTGGAGGTTGTGGTTATATTTTAAAGGTGTTAGTTGAATTTTTTAGTGGTTTTAATGAAGTATTAGTTAATAGTCAGTTTAAAATTTTTCAAAATGTTAACACTACGTTGAAAAATTCTCAATGTAGACTGATTAGTAATTGACACACCTTGTTTAAAATCAATCATCATCAGGCTCTTTTTTCATACATAACAGTAAAGCTTAATGTTTAAAACACAAACAGGTTGCAAACACCCAGTTCGTGGAGGCTAAAATGGGAGGCAACACTGCAAACACCCAGCGAGAGGAGAAGTTGAAGGCCCTAGCATCAGCCTATGATGGCTTCATTGAACTGAAGAGCAACCTTGAAGAAGGAACTAAGGTGGATTACATTAGATTAAAAGATTCAATTGTGGAGAACAAACACAATTTTTTTTAGTTCAACAATTAATTGATAATATAAGATTATTTTTAAAAAAATCTTGCTGGTATTTCTTAAAAGCTTTGTGTTTATCTTCTACGGTTGCAAGTAAAGTACTCAATAATCTAATGCTGATTGAAGCTTTAATAGTATATGAGTGTTTTTTGCTTAATTAATTGGTTCAAATGTTGTTAAATTGGCGTATTATTAGTTTTCAGTGAGAGTTGATAGACAGTATATATTTGGTTTTATAGGTAGATATTCATTTAAACGTTGCTTACAGTCAGGTATTGAAAATTAAGGAAAGTACAGTTCAACCGGTAAAATTAACTAAAATTCCTATTTAATATCTTGAAATATTTAATTAAACCTATTCTTAGCAAAAAAAAAATATTGATTGGTTTTAATTAGATTTTGACAGATTTAACGATTGATCGACTTCATTATTTAATATACTAGATAACTGATCACAATATTCTCAGTTTTACAACGATTTGACGCAAATCCTGGTGAAGTTCCAATCCAAAGTGTCCGACCTATGTTTTGCAAGGAAGACCGAAAAGGAGGAATGTTTGAAGGATTTGAACTCCGCCATTGCCAGGCAGCCTGTCACTGCCACTCCTCCTGCTCCTCAGTACCAAAGTCCTGGTTCGTTTGTCTATTACTTCTATAAATACTTCTATATAGTTAGATAGATAGATAGATAGATAGATAGATAGATAGATAGATAGATAGATAGATAGATAGATAGATAGATAGATAGATAGATAGATAGATAGATAGATAGATAGATAGATAGATAGATAGATAGGTAGATAGATAGATAGATAGATAGATAGATAGATAGATAGATACATAGATAATCAAAAAATAATCAGCATAAAACACCAGTAATAAACCATCCAACACTTGAATAATTGGGAGTATTTAAACTCAATGTAACTTTTCGTAAGAAAACTAATAAGTTTTGCATGTGTTATGAACTAATTAACATACGGGAGAAATCATAATTTGCATGTTTCTATATTTTTCTCTTATGAATCTATTTAATTGAGTACAACTTGTTGCGATTTTGGTTATTCTGAATATGACGCTTGCTGCAGTATTTATTTTTATATCATTGATGGTTTAATTTCAGTTCGATCATTTTTATTCAACGTTTTTTCAGTTGTTTTTGAGTTATTACATCTTCATCATCATCATCATCATCGCCATAAACGTTTAATGTCTATATTTTTTCACTATGTGAGGTTAGACATACATTTATACATTTTTGACTATTTATTCTAGTTTATTTATTTTTTGAAATCATGTTTCTATTGTATGAGGGTTTCTTATTCTATAAAATCAACAAACACAAAGTATTTGTTTTAAAAAAGAAACGAAGCTTTTTACAAAATTTTACATTATAAATTTATATATTTTTTTATTTATCTTTCCGTATTTGGTGTCGCTTCTTGACAGTTTAATGAGCTTTTAAAAGCTAATGGTATAGAATAATTTACAACCATCAACATTATGTATGACTTTTTAATTCTTAACAATGTCTTATGTTACTGCGAGTTGCCGCATGGTTTACATTATGTTACCTTCAACAATATGTAGTTGCTTTTGATTTATAAATCTTGATGAATCTTTCTGGGCTCCATTAACCATTATGATAGGTTTCTACTTAGATATATCGTTTTTCAGTGCATGTTTTTATTATTTAATATTTGGTTGATCTGTTAATTTTCATCATAGAGAACACCCAACAAAAACCCCCCGCAAGACCTCCACCACCTAACTTCAACACACCACCACCAGGTCCTAACCTTACTTCACTTCATCCTTAACATTTTAAGTTTATAATCCTAAGTTTGCTTGCTCTTAGTGAAACTTGCATGTTTAATGGAAACTTTAATTTTTGGGGTTTTACGCTATTTTATATTAATCTTTTAAAAAAACTATCAAGTTTTTACCATAGCATTTAAATACTATATAATTATGATAAAAACTTCTAACAGCCGCCTCTTCTGCTCCTCCTCCTCCCCAACCTCCCTACGCTAACCCTTCCTACCCCGGTGATCTTTTTGTTTTACTCTGATCAATTATATATCAATAGCTTTATCATTCATAAATAAAAGTATCGATTTAAACGATACTACTTCAAAAATTTAGTTTAGACTGATATTTTGAGACATCTTATGTATTTTATTTATAACCTTTGATTTGATACGTCAAAATGAGGAATATATAAAAATAAATTTTTAAATGAATGTATTTCAATAGTTCTATATCTGACGTATAATTTAAAAGGATTCTGGAATCCTGTCACCGTATTTCTAACGTAACAAAGCCATATTTTCGTCAAACTTACAATGTAGATGTACTCATGCAAGTTATATTACAACAGGGGCAACTCCTCCGTATCCAGCAGCCTGTGCCATGCCGTATCCCATGTACCAGCAACCACCCATGCCTGCAGGATACAACCCTTACTTCTCCATGCCTCAGCCTGGGCCCTACGGACAACCCTACCCTCCTCAAAACTACCCACAAAATCAATACCCTCCTAGTTAAGATCTCGCCAGTTCTTTTTACATTTTCGAACAATTTTGAAAGACGATAAATTTTTCTTGAATCAATGTCTTAATGAATATTTTATTTTATGTTTAGTTATATTCGGTTGATTATTCATTTATTTACTTGCCAATTTCGAGCTTATTAATAATCGAAAGCTCCATACCCTTTTTTAATTTTCCATAATGCATAGCTACTTTTTACATCTCCATATCTTAAATATCTTGACTAAATAAACTTAAAACTTTTCATTGAATCACTTGTTGATCCAAACAAAATTTTTCGAATTTCTTTATATCAAACCGTTAAAGATTTAACACCTTCATGTTAAAATTATTATGAAAGCTTTTTAATACAATACAAACAACAAGATATTCAAAATGTTTACATGGTTTCGAGTAGAAGTTGTAAAAATATTTTTGGGGCTAATAAACGTAATAATCTCTTTTATTGCATGTTTCATCTCTGATAAACTATCATAGTGCTTTTATCCTTTTAACACGTGTTGCGTTGTGCCTATGAAAAATTTGTGCTTAGCAAGATAAAATCTTTACTGTCAATAACTTAAGGAGTGGAAACTTGACAGTACAAATTTTTTCGATACCTTTTTGGGGAAAACATTGATAACAAAGGAATTTACTTTTTATAGCTTTTTGAAAATATTATTATTATACTGAACGAAAGCCCAGTGTGATAGAAAATTTATTTCAATAATAAGAATTCGAAAACGTTTAAATTCAATAAATTGATAACAATTGTGATACCAAAAAATAATTAAATAACACAATTAAATTTGAATAAATAAAAACTCCAATTATTTAGAAAAATATGAATGAAACAATTGAACGAGTTTATTGAATGTAGAAAGCGTTTAAATTAGTTGTGACTTGGTATGAATTCCTAATACCCAACATTCATCAAAAACAGATCTGAAAATACTTCTTCTCCTCCTTCATCCTCTTCATCAATTATCAATACCTCTTCTGATTTGTTGGTTGCGGCAGTTTCATTGATAAGACTGGTTGATTGGTTGGCAGTTTCGTCGTTTGTTTCATTGTGGGAGGGCCCTTCTATACTCTGGTCTGCATTTAAAAATAAGATAGCATGTTCGTTAATTAAAGCGCCATTTGATTGCTTGACCATGTTTACACAAAAAACTGAAACCTACTTAATAAATGAGATTTCAAAAAAAAAAACTAATATTAAGTTACTTATTAACCATTGTTTGCTATGTTATATTTTAAATACCACTGCTTCAAACAATATAAATACCATTAGCAGGATCGTCATCGTCGACTGCATATCTTTTATTAATGGTTTCCTTGATGTGGTTGTTGGTGCCCTTGGGATCCAAGTCCATGGCCCACGAGAAGTTTATCAATGCCAAGTGAGTGTTGCCTAGCTTGCGGTGGATCTGTGGTGATTGGATGAAGAATTGAGGGTATTAAATCGAAAATTATAGCTTTTATCGCTTCAATAGATGTATGAAAAACTGACATATGACGTAAAAAGTGGAAATAAATTGAAAAAAAAACTCATAATACTTTCAAAAAACTTAATGTAAAAATCCTTGATATGAAATGGTAAAATATAATGGATTTTTATGGCAGCATGCATTATAATGTTTTGGTAGTTTGATACCCTGCCGATGAGGAAGTACACAAGGGATTCTTTAGGCACGATCTGCTTCAGCTCATCCAGCTCCTTCAACGCCTCCTACAGTTATTAATAGATCAATTTTTCCACTTCATATATATAAGTCATGCAAAAAAATATTAAAATTTATAAATAGCAGAAGACTGAAACAAGAAAAACACATCAAAAAAGACAATGGATGAACTGTTGAGTAACAAAGACAAACCCGAGGTCGGTCATTGGCGAAGAGGACAGAAGCCTTGTGGAACTTGCATAGAGGGTTTCTGGGCTCGATGTGCAATGCCACATCCAATGTGTCTAGGGCTCCTCTTGAGTCCTTCTGTGCATGCTGGACCTGCCAATCAAACAATCAGTTATTCCCTCAGTGTAGACACATAAAGGATGCAAGAGTGGATGATGACATAACAATTGATACGTACGACTCCAAGGTGGCAGAGAAGGGCGGATGAATGACCGTTGATGGCAAGTGCTTTGCTGAAGTACAAACAGGCCAAAGAGAACTTCTCCTGTTTGTAATGCACCATGCCCAGTCCATACCTTCATAAATTATCAACAACAATAGAAAACTCAATGATATATTCCAAAATGTTACAAACCAGGCATTGTAGTGTCGTTCATTGATACGAATGGCGTTTTGAAAGGCAGTCATGGCTTTGTCGAGTTCCTCAATGAGAGCATATTCGTGTCCCAAAAGAGTGTATGCATATGTAAAACTGGGTTCAACCTGGATGGCTCTCTGAAAGAATCTGATGGCTGTGTCGTGCTCCTTCTGCAGACTGAAACAATTCCCTGTGGCGCACCAAGCCTGTGTTCATGAATCAAAGTTGTCAATCTTTAAATTCTAAAAGAACGTGTAAGGATATATAAAAACAACAATACCTGAGGAGAAAGCTTGTCTATGGTGGTGAGTTCCTGAGCCAGAGCAGACAAGTCAACCTCCTGCTGCAGATGCCACAACACTGTACTATACACCTCCATGCCCTCCATCCGATGCGGCTCCAACCGACGAGCCTCCGAGAACACTGTTTCTGCCTGCAACAGTGTGCTACTCTATAGATTTTCGCATTTAGAAGAAATCGAAACCGTTTTTGACTTACAAGAAAAATTTATCATTTTACATATAAATTAAAGCAAAGTAGAATTTTAAAATTTCCAACATATTCAAGATGTAAAGATGTCAAATTGAACGTGAAAACACCCACATTCTTATAGTCGGACAACTCAAAGTAAGCTTTTCCCACTTGGCACAAGACCCAAGCAGTGTTATAGTGTTGGAAGGGCAACTGTTTGAACTGAGTAATTGCTTGAGAGCAATTGTATTGTGACAATGCCTGATATGCTTTTGCTATCTGTTGCAGTAACTTTATTAAGCCATCTGTTGAAGAAATTAACAGTGATTCTGTTTATAAAAAAATTGATTTATGCTCAAAATCATTTAAGACCACTCATTGTAAACATAAACAGAGACTACAATAAGCAAAAATAATCATCGTCTCTGAACCATCTTAAAACACTTTTCTATCACTCAAAAACACAACAACCAACTGGCTGATTGTCGTTGTATTTCAATAGCACCCTCAAGCTCCCTCTTCTGCTCCTTCTGACTATTGCTGCAGTTGCGAACGTTGGGCAGCATGGTGGTGGATGCGGACTTGTTGTTCACTGTGCTGGTGATAAGTAGGGGTTTCTTTTCGTTGTCTTGTAAGGGTGTCCACGCCAGTTTCGACCTGGTACGCCTGCACCTTCCCATTGAAGTGTTCAAGGGCCTGTTCTCGGTCAGTTGGCTTTTTGCGTTCTCCTGTGGTCCGAGAAGAATTCAGATGAAGTTTTAAAAACATATAAATAATTTTAAGGTTGTAACAATGACATTGAAACAAAATGTAGCAGCAATGATAAAAGATGCAATGATGATTGAGATAAGCATTACGTCTTATGATACCTTGACTGAACTATTGGTGTGGTTGAAAAGGCGAGTGCTCCTTCTCAAGCCATTGTTGTATCTGTGTGCCAGTCAATCAAATCAATAGCCATTATATAACAGAAATATGAAAATAGACGATTGAAAACTTCAGATTTTAAGATAATAGAAGACGATGACAAATTCAACGAAAATACTAATGAAAATTTGATAGCACCATTAAAATGATAACTAACTCTTTGTTAGCTGTGGACTCTTTGGGGAAATTATTGTTACCACACTGACTGAAGACGTTTTGAAGGCGGATGGACGTTTGTGTTGGTTGGTTGGTCTTTGATGCACTCTGCTTTGATGGTTGTAATAGAAACCATCATCATCATCATATCAGAGTAATAAAAGTGCAATTACACGAAATAATCATGACGTATTCAATGAAGAATTTTTTAATTCAATTCTGTTTGATCTAGGCCACTCTACGTCATTGATTCAATTACATATGAACTTTTAAAAAAATTTAGTATTTTGACTGGCTAAATTTTATCCACAACAAAGATATTAGTATATATATTAAAGATATCAGTGGAATCAGTGATTGAGACTGCAAATGATGATTTTAATACAACTTTGATGACTACCATGGGCGAGTATGATGATGAGCACCTCAAAGAATTTATTAACGAAAATAAAAAACCTAAACCTGAACTTAACTATAAATAATTATAAATTTTTTATAAATAATTATAAATTATTTTAAATAATTTAATAAATTTTATTAATCTATTAATGCACATTTAATAAAATTCTAGTTTCAAAAATACTTGAAACAGTTGAAACATAAAATATTGGCATAAACATAGGATACCAAAGAGCAACCGACAGTGTTAATGATGGGTGATACAGAGTCATTTGGAAGGCTGGTGTCTAGAGAGGGGTCAGAGTTGATTGAAGGGGTGTACACCAGAGGAGCCAGCCCTGAGCTGATTAGGTAGAGGGAGTGATTGATATTAACATAAGTACCACATCATCCAACCCATGCTAGCATATAACCAAATGTATAACAATGGTAATGATTAATATTTGTACCACTATTTTAAACATTAATATAAATAATCATCATACCAAACACGAGTAATCCTATTAATAAAAATAAGTCTTGGAATATCAACTCTAAAACATTGTATCGATGGATACACATGCATAAAAAACAACAGAAACCAACATATGGTTGAGAGGGGAGAGAACAGCAGAAGAGTTATCCTTCAACTCACACACCCTTCTGTGGGCTGCACTCCTTGCCATATCCTCCAAATCTTGTTGCTCATTCAGTAAGAAACTCGAAAATAACTCTTTCACTACTGGGTCATTCTGTGGGGTGATTGGTGGTGTGTTAGATGGTGGTTCATGCTTTTTCCATTGTTAGTGATGTGAGAACTTGGACTAACATTTATGAAATTGATCTCACTCTTCCAACACTAAACTCCCAAAAACAATCAATATAAATTATAAAAATAAACAAAATGTTTTGAGACATTGGCCTGATAGACTGATAACAACAAACCCAAAACAATAAAAAAAAACATAAATCTCAATGATGAAAACCATGTTAACTCACATGTGTTGAAGATGGTTTTTTAAGTGATGAGACACTGTGTATGAAAGAGATGGCAGGAAAGGGATTCTTGCACACTGATGAGAGGTTCTCTGTGTTCACCTGCATTAAATCTATTGGGTCGGTGGTGTCTCCTGAGTGGTGGAGGAGGTATGTGATAGATGGAGACTTTGGAGTGATGTGGGTACAGGATGGGAATGAGAGCATGTGGAAATATTAAATATATTTGAAGATAATGGTTTTAAGAAGTTGTAGTTTGGTTTTATTACTTTTGATTGATATGATAATAATAAATAGCATTTTATCGTTTGATATAATAATGTTAATTTTAAGAATAAGCTAGCAGCCAGTTACAAATACAATAACCATGATAGAATCAAGATCAATCAATCAATCTACACAACATTTTATGGTAATTATCTATAGAGCATCAATTTGAGGAATTCATAAATTCATTGGAAATTAAGCTATAATTTTCACTAAGTATGGCCTTACCATAAAAAATTAGCATGAAATGACTATTGCAGTTATGGGATTATATAGTGATTGGAGTTAAAAGCATAAAAAGGATAACTTAAAATATATATTCTATAAAAAAAATTTGATCAATTGATATTAGTTACGATATTATATGCCATTTTTGCTTAATTAAACTTAACACCTGGGAGCTCACTATTTTTATAACCTAAAATAGAACAATCTAGTTTAAGTTGCACTGAACAAATATTTTAGTCATCCTGAAACTCAAGACTGAATATTCTTATGAGTTAGCATGTAATAATACCACTAAAACCTTTCACCACATGACATATAAAGCATAAAACACATAGCTTCCACCTAATTCACAAAGCATTTTGAATGAAGACCACAAGAATGGGTTCAGTTTGAGACTTTCTTTGAAGCAGTATATGGCCTGGTCTTTACGCTCAGTGTTGCTGTGAATGGTGATGTGTGTTTTTGTTTGTGTAGAGTAATGATATGTACTAATTAGTAAGAAATTCTGATATTGTCATTAATTTCATATTTTTGCTTTTTGATAGACATGGCTTGTGAATCTTTTTTAATGGATAATGGTGAAAGATATTAAATGAACATAATAAATGATGCAGGAAGTCAGTTAAAACTATTTTATGTTGAAGCTTTAGAACTATATCTGACAAAAAAGTAAATATTTAAGTCTCGACTAACCCATGCTAGTATGAAGCAGATGTAAAACAAAGATAAATAAAGATAATGCAATTAATAATTAATATAGAATTCAAAACAATACAATGGGTAGTAAACCAAATTTAAAACCTTAGTATTTATCTATCTGAAACAAGCATAAATACAGACCTGCAAACCTGCCCAAGAATGTTAAATGCAAAGCAGGCAACTTCACCAAACTCCTCCCTCATGTCTGCAATGCCATTCTTGAAATCCATCTGCTTCATGAGAGTTGACTCTGCTTCGTTCAGTCTGGTTGTCATTTTGGTTTGTAATTTATTATTTTTTAGTGAATCATTTGTAGGTATTTTTATGTTTTTTTGGTTGCTATTTCTTTAGTATTAGGTTTATTCAATATTTACTATCATTTCTTTAGAGATTAATGTATAAGCAAAATTATATATGAAGTTGAATATTTACAACTTCATTTCAAAGTGACCTGATAGTCAACTTGCTTTAATTTGCAACTATAAAGGCTTTGATGAAAATAGTTCAATATACTGTTGAATTATATTCCTAATTAAAAAACCATAAAATTGAATGAGATAAAACTTACTTATTAAGCTCAAGGCAGCATTTGGCAAAAAGATACCGACAATCAGAAGATAGGTTCTTCTTGTCTGACAAAACCATGTAGGCCTTCCATGGCTTACCCATCAAGTAATAACTTGAGGCCAGCAAATGCAATGCTTCTGAACTGGGCACTGTATAAATGATTCACAAGAATTTGAGTGGTGTTCTTTAGAAGTCATCATTATATTGTTTGGATGAGCTGCACCAAATTAATTTTTATTATGTTCAAAAATTGAATATTCTGAAGGTAATTATTGAATGGTTTCATAGCATGAGTTTGACAATTCCTATTTCAAAATATTCACATGATAAATCTTTAGTTCATTCATATAAATACTATCATTCAATTGCAATTTTAAAAAATTTTTATACTATAACCTTTAACTTATGGTGACTTGTGGAAATACAAGTGTTCAAATAAATATTTATTAATAGTAAAAGATTAAATAGGAATTAAATATGAAGTGGAAATACCTAAATAATAAAATAAATAAAGCATTCAATTTTTTCATACAATGTTTTATTTATTGCTGACAACTATCAAAAAAGACTTGAAAACTCAAATTTATTAAAGGAACTTGTAAATAACTTTATAAAAACCTTCTGCATAAAGTCTCTCGCTAAGAAATGCAGCATCAGAGTAATTGTAGAAATTGAAGCACTGGTGTATGACCGCCTAATAAAGTAAAAAAAACAAACCCAAATTGACATCAATTTTTCGAATAATTTGAGATAATATAAAAATATTAACTAATTTATACCTTAACGGGTTCTACCAACAACATTTTAGATGTTTTTTGTTTATTTTTAGGTTAAATTATTTTTAAAAGGTTTTTATACTTTGCGGTTTTTATCTGTAGTTTAAATATTAAACATTACAATCGTAAAGATTAACAACGACAAAAAATAGATAAATATAATTTTAATAATTCAAATAACATAAATTAAAACATTTGTAGAAAAAATGCTTTTAAAACAAAATAATGTTTTTTGAAAAAAAAATTGAAAAAACTTGATTTTTTATATAAAGACAACTTACAACTATTTCCAATCACATATAACAATATTATTTTTATTAGAATTTAATCTTTTCTAACTTAATCAATCTTAAATAAAAATTATAAATAAAATTTCATAAATATGTTAAATTTTAATCTTAATTCTTTCTATATTAACACAAGTAATTTTTATATAAATTTGAGTAAACTTTCAGTCTTTAGTCACAAAAAAACATAATTAGAAGCTTGAAATTGAAAACTTTTCGAAATGAAATATACAAATCCATATCAAGGTAAATACATTCGGCTTTCTACATCAGAAAACAACAAAAATGATTTCAAGTTTAATGCTCTGAATGGCCCAAGTTATTATTCATACGATATTCCTGACAAAAAGTATTCTTCTTCATTTACGTATGCAGATTATTCCATTTTGGGAAAAAATTCAGAATCACAAAGTTCTTCAATTTTATGCGTATTATGCTCATTTTTAGCAAAACTTGTTTGCTACTCCATTCTTATCATATCACTTCCTTTTTCACTAATCTTCACCTTGAAACGGATAAAGTCATTTGAAAAAATGGTTATTTTTAGACTAGGAAGACATTTTCACACTAAAGGATCAGGATTTGTTATAGTTCTGCCTTGCATTGACAGTTGGAAAAAAGTTGATATGAGGATGAAGGCATTTAGTGTACCCCCTCAAAAAATCATCACCATGGACAATGCAGTGATTGAAATTGGAGCTGAAATTTATCATAATGTGGTGGATCCAGTGATGTCAATCAAGAATATCCAAGATCTTAACCATTCAACAAGAATTTTATGTCAAACAACACTGCAGAAACATGTTGGTAAACAAAAACTTTCTGATATTCAAGCAGCTCACTACACCATTAATGAACAGCTAAGAAAGGAAATTAATTCAACCACTACTAATTGGGGTGTTGAAGTGACAAAAGTAGAACTATCATCATTGAAGTTATATTCAAAACCAAGTGAAGCGCCAGAAGATCCGAATAATCCTTTGAGTCTCCTTGGTCCTGTTCTCTTTCCACCAGGATCCTCCAATCCTCCTGTTGAACAACTCAAACACTTTTTTGGACTAAATGTTGAAGAAGGCAAGTCTACAAGATCTGATGAGTCCATTCTTCTAGACAATGCTCAAAACAGTTACATGGCACACACAAGTGAACAAGAAATTATTGAATACATAGATACATTCATTGAAAATGTTAACATGCAGTTAGGCAACATCATCATCAAAGACTTCCAACTCATTTACAAGTTCATTCTCATTCCTGATGGCTCTGTGCTCCAAGAAAAGGACAAAATGATTTTTTTTCTTGACTTGAAGAATGCAGGAGGAAAAGTTGGTAAAGGATATCCCTATGAAGAAGAACCTGACGTTACGTTGACTCTAAGCAGACGAACTTTGAAAGAACTTCTCTCGAAGCAATTAACACCATTTAATGCATTCATTGATGGCAAGTTGATAATATCAGGGGATTTGAGAGGAGGTATGAAGTTAGGCAACCTAATTGAGCAACTTAAACGCATTTAAACCGTCTATACACCACATTACAAAACTATCAACTCACTGTTGAAGGATTCTTACCATCTTCTAAATTGTTTAAAGTTTTGAGGGTGTTTCGTATTGACATCACGATTTATGATTATCGTTGGCGATCTAGATTTTTATTGACGTTGTGAGTGTTAGTCTTGCTCGGTAGCTCTTGTTCTAATAATTTATTTTTAAATATAATTTAAACCGAACGCGTTTTTACTGAAAAATACGATGTTTTTTTTTAAATCGAACTCATTATCTGTATCTAGATAGAATTTCAACGCCATTTACATGTTTCTTTTAGATTAGAAATTTTCAAACTGGGTCACCATATTAATCATAAATGTTCACCAATGAAAAATCGCACGTTTAATTTGAATGGTTGAAAACAAAAATATCCATAATAAACTTCTTTAGCCAAAGTAAATACTGTAAATTATTTGAACACTAAAGGTAATTTTATTAAGTACAAAGCTTTTCGTTAACAAAGTAAGATTATCAAGTACCGATAACATTGTTAACGAAAGGCTTTGCATCTTGATAAAATTACCTTTAGTGTTCAAATAATTTGCAAAAATATGCATGCTATAATAGAAAACACATCGAACAAGTGATTTAACGCTATTTTTGTCTTAATAAAATGTGCATGGCACTTATAAATCATCAGAATCACAAACAAAATAATGAATTCATATGATAGATAAGACATTAATTTAGCCCAATGAGTTAAAGTTTCATTGAAACGAAAATGTGTTATAAATAGAGACTGATAATTTTGAAAGACTAAAGGTCACTCAAACAGCAGTTACATCCAGACAATCCCTGATACCAGCTGCCTGTGAGGAGAGATTTATTATATTGACCTGGATTGAAACGCCCAGCTCATCCTATCTAACGATGAACTTCAAACAAATTAAATTTCTAATTTAACACAAACGGTGATTTGGTAAAAAGCGGAAGAGTCCTGTTTGCTCGGAGATTTGTACAATAACGCCTTTCTCTGCCTTTTTGAAACGTTTCCCTGCAGTGAATCACTTCGTTCTTTACTATCTTCCAAGGCATCAGTCCAATGAAGGATGACTCTGTATGTGCAGTTATGACCCCACGCTTCCCCCAGGGCAGGAACCATGCAGTAGTTTCTGTTGGTTCCTTTCGCCTTCATCGTCATGTGGTTCACTAACACAACCTAGATAATGATTTTAATAGTGTTTGAAAAAACAATTTTTATATACTAATAAAATGACAAATTCAGCAAGTAATAGATTAATAATATATTCATATTAGATGAAAAGCGACTCTAGTTCTTGAAAGCATTACCTTAACCTAAGAAAACAACTTGCCACCAATGGCTAGGTTCAATTCTGTGAGACTAAATTATAAAACAACATTATTGAATAGTTTATATGCTTTGCATAGCTTCCAATGGATGGTTGCAGTTGTATAACCCCTAGGTTTGAGAGCGATAATAATGGTGAAATTAAAGAAAGTGTAAGTACCTAAAGACCATATCAAAGGGCTTAGTATTTTATAATAAATATAGAAACTTCGGTTTTTTTTTCATAAAATTAAGTGCAGTTATTTAATAATTCACCCACAGCAATATTGTGGTTGATGCATAGTTTGCTGAAAGTCTGTGAGACAAAGCTGAGATGTCTACTCCTCATTGAAAAATCCTCAATATCCTGTCTGAAAACGTACGCTATGCTGTCTACCACCACCAACCTCACCTGGTAAATAATGAAAAAAATTTATGGCAAAATTTTAAACATAACACTTCAAATTTTAGAAGAAATTCTAAACATGAAATATAAAACATGGTCAATAATGAAGATAAGTACAAAAAGTATTTGCAAAAAATACACTTGAATTAATTAATTTTGAACTAAATAGTAATTAAATATTAATATTTAATTAAATTATGCGCATCTTGGAACTCTGTTAATACCTCAATAGAAAGGTTTGCTCTCTATCAGTAAGTATACTCATCAGAAATAAAAGGTGTTTTAATCAAATTAATGTAGCAATAACTTTATACACAATGTAAAACTTGACGATAACGTTAACACATACCTGAGAATGATCAGCCAGAAATTGTTCGAGGGTGTGCAACAAAGCAATGAGTTGTATATATTCATAACATCTAAAGTAATGGATGCGGGAGAGGATGTTTTTAACATGGAAGTTTTCAAGAGATTCTTTATCTAGTGTTTGAAAGTAACCTTTTAATTAAATGTGTAATGAGAAAATTTTATTAAATTCTAAAAAAATTGAAAACAGCCATAACTTGAAATTTTTTTCTTATACCATAATATTAAAAAACAGTTTTCACCAGTATGGCTGAAATTATCAATGTTTTGACTGATTGAGTGGCAGTGTAACACAGTGGACCTTGCAATGTCTAGCACTCTATCTACCATGAAACTGCCTTCAGTATCAATGTACAGTGCCTCAGACTCAAGACCACCACAAAAGACGGGTAGCTGTACATCTATTGCTAACTGCATGCTTGGAAATGTGATAGAGTTAATGGGATATATTGTAATATAATAATAAACCTTTTTAATATTTTTGTTACTTAATGATTTTTCATCTTATTTAGTTACATCATTATAATATGACTTATATTTTAATTTCATATATTTAAAAAATATTTTTGTTTCTTAGGAATTATACTTCCCTTATAAAAATGCACAAGTTTCTGAGCCTTAATTTATTAATATCAATGAAACTAATGAAACTTGAGTTTTTGAGTGATTTTGAAAATACCATGTTTGTTTTAAATTTTCAAAAACACTTTATGCTTTTTAGAACAATTCTTTGGATTGCAAAAATAAAATATAGCTATAAGGTAAATGAATTTTTATTTTTTGAGTTGGTTGGAAAAAATTTGAATACTGATATAAAAATTAAACACATAAGTTTGAGAAATTTAAATCAGCACACAAATGAATATGATGCTCACCAAAATTGAGTTTTCCCAATACCAGGAGGTCCACAAATTTCAGTTATTTTGCCAAGAGATATTCCTCCATCGAGAAGATCGTCAAGATTTGATGAAAAAGTTATTATGAACTTTTTCTCTTTTTTCAAAAGATTATCACCAGACACTACGTTTTTACTTGATGAAAGTTTATTTGGTTTTTTGAGAACGTCTTCTTGTAAATATTTTAACAAAGAAAGAGATTCTTCAATTGAAACACCAAGTTCTAAAAATTAATTGAATGATATATTGTTCAAATTATACATTTTTTCTGTCTTAGATTCCAAAATTCTCCAACCTTTACTTAACTCAAAAGCTTTAAAATCTACAACATCTCCAATCACAGAAAATCCAGCTTTTTCTAATTTAATTAAAGTCAATTTGTCTATAGGTAAAGTTGTCAACTCCCTCTCCATTTACAATATTCCAACTTTAAAATGTTGCGCCCTTAAAGTGAAGTTTACTTTTATAAAAACTGAACTATTCTTTACAAATTTGTAAAAATGTATACAAAAATGACTATTTAAAATTCAAGTCACCCGTTTCTTATGCTTTTATGTATTAATCATTTTTTTTTAGCTTTTATTTATTAAGGCTTTCTGAAGCTAAGTTTATAATATTATAAGTTTATAAAAGTTAGTAGAATTAATGTTTTATAAATAAAGAAACTACAATTAACTCTTGTATTTTGATTTTCAAACTGAATGAATAAATAAAAAAACTTCCACAGTTAACAAAATAATAATTTTTTCTATAGAATTCACTATATATGTAAACAAATATGTAAATTTTTATAAAATTTACTAATTTTTACCAAAAATTCATTATGTTAAAAGATTTTGAAATTGTTTTTATAATACAATTAAATAAGAAACTCAATGATCTTTTTTTAGTGAATATAAATTGACACAAAACTCACTAAATCCACAGTAAGAGAAAAATATTCAAAAACAAAAACAATTTTTTATAGAAGAGTTGAAATAAATAAAAGATTTAGTAAAATAATTCTTGAAGAAAACTTAAATACAAGGTTCTAAATTTCATATATACAATTTCACATCAATGTTGAACAATAAATGACATTCGGGTTTCATAGTGCAACAAATCAGTTATTTTTCTTTTTTTCTAATACTTTACTCGCTCTAGAAGTATCAAAACTATTTTCAATCGAAGAGTAGAAATGGTTAGAATTCAAAGATAACTTATCCATATTTGAACGGTCGTGTAATGTGGCCATATTGGAACAATTGATTTCTAACTTTTGTCTTTTCACTTTGGCTCGATGGTTTTTGAACCAAAGCTGAACATTTTTCGGCTCTAGCGAGGGAAATCTTTGCCTATATGGCAATCTATAAACAAAAAAATTCAAGTTTTTATATTTAGTAGCAATATATTTAAAACACAAAATATTTTTGGAATTATCATTTTAAAGTATAATCTAAAAAACGAATAGGACGAAATAGAAAAACAACGCACCTGTTTAATTCTTCGGTGTATTGTTCAATCATGAAAGCAGACGGGTGTGTGTCATCGTTGAACCATCTTTCAAGCCGAGGAATCTCTGTAAGAGGGTCTATGAACACCCTGCTCCTCTTTCTCTTGTCTCCATCGCTACTGCCAGTCCCTCCAACATACACAATCAAATGAGCGGTGATTTAAATTGAAAAATAGTTTTGGATAAGTTCAATTTTATTTTTGTCATAATTATGTATGTTAGTAAAACTTACCATCTTGACTCTCACTAGGGCTATTCATTTTAGCTGAGTCATTACCTACAACCGCGGCTGCAACTGCAATCATTTTAGCTGGATCAAAGTTTGTGGAATGGTTGTTGAAATGGTTTTGTGGTGAATAAAAGAAAGAGGCTGGATGTCTGAGGTAGTGGAGGTTGAAAGCCTGTGACATGGCTGCATGGAAAGTCTGCATGGCCTGTTGTCTTCGCTGCTTCTCCTGTTCGTCGTACGGATAGTATTTCTTGTTTTCTTGAAAAGTTTCATCTTTGGATTTTATTTCATTTTTTGTTAAATTTTTTTTTCTATCACCATTCGCGTTTGAAGAATCGTTACTCTGCTTATTCCATTGGGAGTTTTTTGAACTCTCGAAGCTTAAGTTGTAATTGTAAGAAGATTTGTGCTCGAAAACTGGACTCCAAATCCGTTTGGAATCTATTTTGTCCAATTTAATTTTTTTATTATCTTTAGAAAGCTCATCTTTAGATGATAACTCATTTAAATTTTTAAACGCATTTTTATTCCAGACCAACATTGGGTTTTGTCTTGCTCTAGAAAGATTTTGGTGGTTTTTCAAATCCACGTCGATGTTATGATAATAGAAAAAATCCTGATTTGAAGCATTTTGGTATTCAGAAGTTTGATTTGAAAATAAATGAAGGTTTCTTAAATCTTTGGTCTCAAACGTTATAGGGGGGTCTGTAGGGGGTCTTTTGATCTCTACAAAATTTTCTGCACCTTTCTCGTCCAATGCTTCCAATGCGAACAAGTTTTCTGAAAACTCATTCAAAACTTTTGTTTTTCTCAACTCTTTTTGAGATACACTCGAAAAAGACTCAACGACATCGTCTTTCAAATCAGTGTCACATTCGGTCTGCGTACTTTCCACAATTTTGTTTTTATCTAATGCTTCTTTATTTAAATCTACTTTGTTTTTTATCATAACTTTGTTTTCATAACGCAATTCATCGTTTTGGTGTTTAAAGAAAATCAGGTTTCTATCTGGTTTATCATTTTTGTTCGAGTTTTTTTCTGGTGAAAACGCACCGAATTCGACTTCAATTTCATTTAAAGAATGGTTCGTGGCCAATTTATAGTCGCTTAATGGAGGACTCGACACATTATTTTCAAAAAAATCATTTTTCGAAATAAAATCAGTCTGGTGACCATTATTCAAAAAATCGTTTTCATCTGAATTAACTTTATCCTTTATAAGATTGTTACATTCAGGAACAAATGAAGTCTTTTTTGTTTCACTTTGTTCTGAAGAAAGAATTAACGGTTGTTGAGGTTTTTTGATTGAATCCAATCCTGATTTGAAGTTTGTATTTTTCAAGTTATGATACCAATTATTAAAAAGCTCATAATGCTTTTCACTAATGCTGTTTGTTTTAAGTCCAGTCAATATCACTTCCTGCAATAAAATCATAAGATAATTATTTTTATCAAATAACGTAGTTACATAAGCAAAAATGACCCTAAATACCCTCGTATCCGTCTTCCAAAAAAACTTGAGCAGAACATAATATAAAAAAATATTGTTTTCATATGGTAAGTTTTGTAATAAAAATATTTGCACAAGTCTATTAACCTACCACGGTTGAAGTTTAAGCCATTGTCAAATCATTGTTCAAAAATATATAACAAAAAATGACATAATAATTTAAAAATTAATTGAAAGAAAAAAAATTTAATTAGTAGAATAAATAATAATAATAATAATAATAATAATAATAATAATAATAATAATAATAATAATAATAATAATAATAATAATAATAATAATAATAATAATAATAATAATAATAATAATAATAATAATAATAATAATAATAATAATAATAATAAGAATAATAATAATAATCTATAAGTACTCATAAGATCTAACAGCGTCGAGTGGACAGAGGTGCTGGGAGAGCAAGTTGGGATTGAAAGCCAGGTAAAAACTCAACAACTTTTCACTCACCTCACACCATTGTTGGCATATGAAGCTGGATTGATTCAGTTAAAAAACATTTGATCACTTCAAAATATACAATTAATTAGTGTCGTCAAAACTTTCGAGCTTAATGTATTCATATTAGGCTCATTGTAATGTAATGCGGTATTTACAAAGCACTTTTTCTTATAGATCAAAGCGCTTGCTACAAATTTAATGTAGCGAAAACACACTGTGGAAAAGATGCTAATTGTCGGCCCACGCGAGATCGAGACCGGTAACTTTAGATAATTAGTCTAATACTTAACCATTGAGCTATTGGGGTCGACATTGTCTCACAATTAAGTAATTTAACAGCAAATAACTGAGAAAAACCCCGTTAAATAAACTTTATAAAGAAATAACTTGAATGGATTAAGTTGTGTTGAACAAATAAAAGGTGATAACTCAAATGGCATTACACAAATGGAGATAAGTGAAATAAATAGGTGGTTGAAAAGCATTTATCAATTCTTTTCAATTCTTTTCAATCCTTTTCAAACGTTTTTCACTCCATGAACATCTATCTCAATTAAGCGTTCCTTTTTTGATGCTGCCCTTCTAATTATTTTCTGTCTTGAGAATGTTATGCTTTGTACATTTTTAGGTTTTTATTTTTAAATGGCTCAAATTTCACGAAAAATTTCAATGTTTTGATACTAAAATTTATAAATAAATAAAAATTAATGCTTCAAAAATTTTTAAAAAGGATTATTTCTAGAAAACTCGCTACGGATTAAGGGAAACTTGCATCATTAAGCGTAGCAAGTCTTTCAATTATAAAATGACAAATTCAAAGCTATTTTTATTTTTTAAAATTAACTGACCGATCAAAAAATACTTAAATAAATTCAAAATAAAACACGACAACATCTGAATCTTATTACAAACATTTACAACTTTGAACGCACAAAAATCTTTTCTGACAAAGCCCCGGTTAAATCCATGCTTTACATACTTTTCGCGATAAAACTTTTATTTTTCAGAATCCGAAAAGTTTTACGAAAACATTTAATATTCATTCTTTTCTCCCCTTCATGCGAGGTTGCGCATAGTTTAAACTAGGTACAATGCTTAAATGCTCATTTTTAGCTTTGATACATCCATTAAGAAAAATATAATATATACTTCATAGTTTCTAATTTAATTTTTGGTATAAAATTTCCTTCTCTATCTCTTTCTAAAACACAAACATAATTGTCCAGACACACAAAGGTAGTTACGATGCTTGGAAGAGGAAGATGTAGATGGTGATGGAGTGCATGTGGTCAAGCACTTGTGAGAGAGGCAAACAAGGGTCTCTGCTGATGAGGTCAATAGGCAGAGGGTTCCACTTGTTTATCTGGATGAAGCCTTTGTGGGTGTTGTGTTTATTTCCCAAAAAAGTTAAAGTTAATGCCCATGTAATGTAGTAGTACTATTAGGAATATAATAATAGAAAGTGGTTTCAAAGATTATTTATATGCCTATATATTTCTCATTAATTATTTCAAAATAAGATTACAATACTTGATGAAACTTAAACATTCCCAAGGTACCTTTGGTGCGGTGGTTGCATTTGTGACTCATGTGGCATTTCTCTAAACACAAAGGTACTAAGTTCGAATACTTTTCACTACCATTTAATTCAACATCACAAATTTTATTTTCTTGAACGCAAAAATGTTTGTCGAACTCCCAGAAGAAATATGAAAAGAGAAGTGAGTTGTCGTTCAAAAGATGATTCTGGCTCTTTTGTCGAGGCATTAAGTTGTAGATGCGACAGTTAATATTGATTTTATTGAACATAGTTTTCATTGTGTTTTCGGGAGATGTTTTTAATGAAAATATGTTAGGTGACTCATTAGTTTTGTTTGCTCGAATGCTATCATAAAACCCACACACATCTGAAGAGAAATAATTAATAAAATATAATATTTAATTTAATATATGTATAGAAAATTCAATCAAAGTTCGTTGATATGAACTCTTCTTAAAAAAAATAAATAGACAAAAAAATTCGCAAGATTTACTGAAACACAAACAGAAAAGATTATAGTGCACAGATAAACGACGCACATCAGTACAAACGTCTAGACCAACGTCAAAGGCTATTGCCCTTTATATGCGTTTCTATGCCATATTGATCGTTTGATTAAGTCCAAGCATTTTTAAAGAAAAATTTTTTAAAATTTTGAGCTATATAAACATTTTTAAAATTAAGAATATTTGCTTGACTCATTTAAAGTTGAACCTAGTTTTAAACTTCACGCTGTAAAAATAAAATAATATTTTTCATAATTTTTTTTCTGAATCTCAAATTAAAAAATATTTCAACTTTTCATATCATTTAAATATCTTCATTCTGTTTATATTTTATTTTCTGTTATTTTTTCTATATTTCTAACTCAAGTTGTTTTCCCCTGTTCCATATAAACTGACATGACTCTAACTCTATCCCTTTTCATACCCTTATAAACCAAACCACTCAACATAACCGATGCATACAGCTCTAATGCAATTATCATTAGACCACTTGACACATCATATTCAGAGCAACCCTTGGCTTCAACAGGTGCTGACATCGCCTTTAAAATCACTGATCTTGTATTTGGTAATACCTTTTCTTATTATTATTATTTTTATTATTATTTTTTTCAAATATTTTTGAAATTATTATTTTTTTTTTGATAATAATGATAATTATATTTATCTTGTTTGTGATATCTTCTCTTTTTGTGACATCGTATGCATTTTCTTTAATATTTTGTATCGAAAAACATCAATCCATTTTTTTGTTGAAAAATATCTTCGCTTGTTTTTATTATCATCAAATTTTTTGATTTATAGTTTTTTTGTTTAGATAATGATGATTTCATTTATATTGAAAAAATAATGTTTGAATTTATAATTATCAAAACTAATTATATTTTTATAAGTGGTTGGAAAAATTATAATAAATTTGGTGTTGAAATTTTTCCAAACACTTATTATCAGTCAATTCAGCAAAACTACATTGAGTTGCCATGAGAATCTTCCATGAAGATACGTTGCTAATTAACTTATATGTATATATTTATTTAATCGATTTAATAAATTAAATAAATAAATATATCTTTCAGATATAAAAACTAAGAGCGTGGTATAAGGAGGATGCGTTAGTAAAGATTTAAATAGTGTGACAATAATGTGGTTTGGAAAAATGATACATTGTAAAGTTGAGTTGTTATGCATTATTAGGAGTAGTTGAATTGAGGGTAAGAAAAACTCTGAAAGTTCATTATGGTATACAAACTTAGTTTTTGTGGGCTTTTTCTATTTAATCTAGGCTTTATGCGATTAAGAATGTTTCCAAATATTAATAAACTACAGAAGATATGCCATAGTGAAAACATATTCATTTGTTTTTTACATTATTTTTCTTCAATGTTTTATCATATGTTCATGGTGCGGAGATGTTCTTAAAAAATGGACGGATTTGGCTTGGAAATATTGCATTTTTATTAACGAGTATTTTTCAAAAAGCAAGTTTTTTACGTTTGATTTTTCAAGTTTTTTTTATCCCACAGACCAACAGTTAAGCACGTACATAGACACAACAGAGCAAAACACTTCGACGATAACATAAGAATATACCAAACATGCACCAAAAGAAACAAAAAAATTACGAAAGTATGTTTTTAGGCATAAAACACACACACACACACACACACACACACACACACACACACACACACACACACACACACACACACACACACACACACACACACACACACACAAACGGGTAGCAACAGCTAACGCGTCCAACGTCAATTTAATTGCAAATTTCACAGACTAAATCCCATCAAAGAAAGAGGCTTAGCTGCTCGAAAGTACCATTAATCCCTTCTGATCTGTCGCGCTTGCATCACAACTCAACGCAACCTTTCCGCTTATTTTATTATTGCAAGGCCGAGACTCTTGAAATGAAGTTGAAGGGATGTTGATGGAAATTCAAAGGCAGGTCAAATGCTAAAGAGGCGCTACGATTTTAATTCTTCATGCTTGTGCTTGTGTTCTCATATCTTGTTGCGACCTTTGCATTTATGAACTTGAATGCGCTTGTGAGTGGTTTTATACATTGATGGCGGCTTTTTTGTTTTTTTGTATATAAGTTTTTTGTATATAAATTTTGTTAAAAATGAAAAATATTTCTCAAACCAGAACTAATATACTTCCTCTACCTACGCTTAGTTATCCTTTAAAACCATTGGTCTTTTGCTCAAATAAACTGAAGCATTTCTGTTGTTTTGTAAAAACCATTAACTTAAAAACTTGCTCAAAAAATTTGAAAGATATAGAAAAAATAAACTTAAAAAAAAGTTAGCAAAAAGCCATCTCTTCGTGCATTCGAAGGGATTTGAGAGTAGAACCAATTGTTTGCATAGCAGCCATTTAATGCTCAGTTTTATTCTAAATTATTTTTTAAAAATTAATATAATATTTGATTAAAAAACTATTTAAAGTATTTATTTTAAGTTTATATTTTAAAACTATTAATCAATTATATTTTTCAATTTTTTAAATATATTATTCGTATAATTACATCAACCACATTAACATAATCCCTCTCTCCTCTTCATCCTTTTTTGCATCTCACACGTTGTTAAGGCTTTTATACATACACCTTATATCCTTTGTTTTGAGATTCAATTTAGTTTATTTATCATATTGGTAATGTGAGTTAGCCACGCAAAAAGCCATGTGCGACTTTTAAAAAACTTTCAATGTTTTCGTTGTATATTCCTATTGGCTTTTTTGCCAAGTAACTTTTTTTTTATTTAATTTGATGAGGATTCTTTAGTTTAATAAAAACCTGTGGTTTTTAACCAAGCCGTTGTGTAATTTTAAAATTCATCTTGTATTTCGCAGACATCAACGAAAATGAATTAGCTTCTTCATTTTCATTTGAATATTTATATGATCAACTGTCAAAAAACTTAATTATTTTTTGAAATTAATATAACATTTTTTTTATTTAATAATCAACTTTAACTATATCCATTTATCAGATTAATTATCATAGCTCACAATCTTGAACGCCATGTACAAAGCGCTATTTAAAATGTAATGTGGTATTTATAAAACGCTTTTCCTTATAGATCAAAGCGCTTGCTACAAATTTAATGTAACCAAACACACTTGGAACAGGCCCACGTGGTATTGAACCCGGTAACTTTAGATAATTAGTCTAATGCTCTAACACAGCGCTATGTGGACCGTGAAAGGTTTATTATATACAACAATATTATATAATTGTGAAACACGGCACTTTTTGGGAAGTAATTATCAACAAACTATATTTCAAAGACACTTATACGAGTCTTTATATAAACTAAGGTGTGTTTTAGAACAAAGTTGGACTTCCTAACGTATTAAGGTAAGGCTATACTTACCGAAAATTCTAGCTTTTTCTTTTTAATAAATGTACTTACATTTTTTCACAATATCAACGTTAATGCTTGTTAATATTGCTTAAAATTACATTAAGATGTCTCTAAAAAGTTACAAAGTTGAACTTATCAAATACTCTAATAAAAGGAGGATATGTGAATCTTTTTCTTGCTATGGCTTTTGATAAACATTAGAAATTTGTATGAGCCCTAAAACAATTTTAAAGTGGCAATTATCTAGATGCCATTAAATTTTGTTTGCTGCAATGTAAAAATCTTTTTTTACCAGTCTTTGTTGGGTTCATATAACATTACATACCTCTCAGTGATTTATGTTCAAAAAGTAAAAGTTATATATTAATTAATTTGTAAACCTTATCCCATACATAAAAATGAAATTTTCAGTAATCAATTTTGAGCATACAACCAAAAGTAGCTTTTAATATTTTTATATCTTTTATAAGACAAATGCAATATTATGAGACTTGGAATACTTTCATTTAGAAATAAGAATCTCTTCGTTGACAATGTAGAATTTTCAAGCAGTTAACGAAAACTTTAAAATAAAAGCATCCAGTCTTCAACAGTTTTTTCATATGTGTACCTTAATAGGAAAACTCAATAAATTTTTTATGTATACTAATATAACACTCTAGATACGTCAGCACATAATGTGCAAAAAGTACATATGAAGTTCTATTAATTTGCATATTTATCAACATCATCTATTTAGTGGGAGCTCCTCATAGCACAATGGCCTTTATGCTCCTCTCATCTCCCTAATCCACACATGCCTATCACTTGCGTTTGTTTAATCCATATTTTTTAGTTTTTTATCTGTTGTTATTGGTTATTAGGTTTTTAAATTTTCAATTGCTTATTTAGTGTTTTTTTAATTTTTTTTGATCAGTTATTTGAGATATTTCACGGTATTTTTCATTTTGTTGTTGAGTTTTTCATTTTTTTTAAATGTGGAATTAATTTAGGTTTTTAAACCTTTCCAAGGTTGTTGAAAATTTGACTTGAATTTATAGTAAATTTTTCAGCAAATTTACAGAAAAATTTATATTCAATAATTTAAGATTTTAAATTAATCAGCATATATCAAGAGGGAGATTAAAAGATCAGAAGAATCAATCAAGCACAATTTATGGCGAAGATTGAAAATTTTTTATTAAAACTTCAAACGATTCTTTTGAGTTTCTATAAAAATTTTCCATCTTCATAAAAAAGGCACAGAATATGGAGTAAAAAACAAAAAACTGCTGGAAGCCTAGAAGAAATATAAACAAAAGATGCATATAGTTTTTACTTCTTGGTTTTCATGATGCTCAAAATGTTACTTGCTAAATTTATTGTTTAAAATTTTAAACCAAAAGCATTAGTTTTAAATATAGTTTGGAGTATTGACTTGATAAAGATTTCATTATGAGCATGAAGCTTGAATGCTTAAATAAAAAAAATTATTTTTCTTCAAATAAAAAATACAAAACAATAATTAATTAAACATCTCAAAACCTCCCAACAAACTAAAAAAAATAAACATCAAATATTACAGGCTAATCTCATTAAGAAAAATCTCAACACAGACACAAAGCCAAACAGCGTTGTAAATGTGCCTCACAGCTAGATAAGGAAGGGCGGCTCCAACCAAATGGACGCAGCGCGTATCGGATAATCATGTAATTTGAAAAGGATTAATGTTTGCTAACGTAATGTCCTTTGCTTTCTAACACATATTTATGATTCTATTACTTATTCCGATCTTCGTGTTTTTAATTAAACGCCTTTTTTTAAGGATTTTATGTTTAGATTTAAGGGTTTTCAATGGCTGGTTAGTTGAGTATCAAAAAATTTAATAAAATTCATTTTTTTTAAAATTGTTTTTTGATAATTTGAATCTTATTAAAAGATTTGAAAGGTTTTATGCTTAATTTTCTGAACGTCAAAAGCCGCGAGTTTATAACAAGAGAATCAAAGAGAGGGTCATGAGACGCTTATATGGGATTTAAAGTTGAAATGATATAGTTTGAGTTTGCAATCGGTGTACGGAAAACGATAAATTTTTGAATTAATTTCTTTTAAATTTCATTCAATAAATTTCTATTTTCAAACTTTTAAACTTCCTATAAATAAGTGCCAAAAATACAATAGGAAATAAAATTAAAAAGTGATGTTATAAAATAAAAACGAGAAGAGTGGAATTAAACGTAGCATCTGGCACATTTCAGCTTCGCCACACGTAGCCCTTAAAGCTTTCATAATCCGTCTATCTACGACACCAAAGCTTCCCTAACGCATTTATCTTTGCTCTTTATTCCTTTCCCGTTTGCCGTTTCACCTCTTCTCACCCCCTCAATTAGAGCAGATTTACATAACCACGTAGATTTACTTATCATGTAAATTAACTTTTTGTTGTTTCTATGCCTGCCATTTGAAGGTATATTGTATGCTTATCTTTATGGTTTTAAAAGTTGTATTTATATATCTAGCCGTGCGCGCTTGTCTGGCCAGCTTAGCGGCAAGATGGCGATTTTTGTCTCTACAAGTTAATGAAGAATTTAAAAGCAAAAAATTCACTAGGGGATTTTGAAGGCGCAATTTAAAAGCAAAATAACATTTTTCAGGAAATAGAAATGATTTAAAGGCTTCACTATATATAAATATCATGACAAAAAAATACACATAAAAATTAATAATTAAAATTAACAAAAATTTAAAAAATGGAAAACATACATAAAAAAAACTATAAAAACCGATAAAGAAACAATTATAACTAAATTTTGAAAACTCCACACAAAACTCTGCAGTGAAGCTGGGAGAAGTGTGTCTTTTTCATGGCTTCATACTTTACAAGATTAGTGCCTCCGAATACCTTCAAACAACAGGGCTTATTGACTTTTAATGGAATCAAGTATTAAATGCCATAGCCTTAGTAAATTACATTTGCGGTCATTTGAATTTTGAATTAAAAAAGCGGTTATTTTGCCTATGTTCTTTAGTTTAATGTTGTATTAGTTAACAACACAAATAACTTTTAAGATAACAGTTAATTAATCAGAATTCAGTTTGATTTACACAATTGTCTGTTTTTTTTAAATTTTTGTTGCAATTTAATAACATGATAGCCAACCAAAACATTGGCTGAAAATAGTGGTACTACTGATAACTTTACAAAAATCGTATAAGTACTAAATTGAGTTTTAAATTTCAAATTTTAATTTAAAAAAAAAATTTTTTTAAAACAAAACTTCAAGTTTCCATAAGTTGAGCTTCATCATAAACATAGCGAATAACTTTTGGAAATATATTTAATAAGAAAGAACGATAATGGATTCTTTTCAATATAAAATGAAGATGTTTATGGTAGAAGCAATAATATGAAATAGTTTGGCAGATGAACGGCTTTAGAATTGGTTAAAAAAGAATATATTTTATAGGATTGTAACGTAGCATAACTGCGCACTGTTGAGTTATTACCTATTTTGCAACAATGTTTTTTGTTGATGAGTTTTTGAGTTGTTAACACCTTTAGTTATAGGTTAATTTATATCCAAGAATAAGAATGATTTCTTGATTTGTTTATTAAGTAATAATTCATTGAGATTTAAAGATGAGAATTTTAAATATTTAATTAAAAAAATAATTAAAACACACCTTGCTGATTTTGTGTCATTGTTCAACTCGAAGTCATTGGAGTCTTAAACTTGAAATGTCATCTCAACTAATTTGATAAACACTTCAAATTGAAAGCACTGTTGAAAAGACTAAAATTTTGTGATAAATTATTTAAAGATTGCAACAATAATGAACAAAAAACGGCTTTACGTCTTCTTATATAGCGTTTTATAAACTGCAAGAGATGTATTGGATAAGCGTGTTTCAGTGAAGGATAAAGATGCTCTCTGATTGGCCCAAACGAGTTGTCCTTTTGCCTGTCTATAGCTCATCTTATATTTATTGTCGGTGTGTTTGTAGTTTTTGTTTTTGTGCCTTTTTTTGTTTTTTTAAAGTTTGTTTTAGGTGCGTGTTTTGTTTATAGTTTTGTGGGTTAATTGTTTAGATTTAATGTTAAAGTGAATATTGGTTATTTTTTGATTTATCCATCTGAAATAAACTAATATTTATTTAAATTTTTAAAATTTTTCGCCAATTAAGTTTAATTTGCTAAAACACAAAAAAACCAGTTTAAAATAAATTTATATTAAAACAACATAGCATTTAATAAATTCAATAAAAAGCAACATTCAACAACAAAAAAAATTAAATCAAAAATCCCAACAAATTCAAACGCAAAAACCCGTCTATATCGAAGCTATAAAACTGCAAACGCAAAGAAAACATGGCCGAAAGTAAATTTAAATTTAAATTACTACGCTAGTCTCCAATCTGCATATAAGACGCAAAGCGATGATCATGTTGAAAAACTACCATCAGAAACTTACAAGTCTCGAGTCATCCGTTGTTTTGTTGTGTTTATTTTTGTTTATTGAGTACCATGTATTTAGTATAATACAGAGATATAAAATATTTAGTGTTTTATATTATATTTAGTATAGCTTAAAACGGGTTTTTATGAATCATCTCTGTATGGAATTTTTATTTTTTAGAGACATTTTAATGCCCTTTTAAGCAATATCAATAACGTCGATATTATCAGAAAAATTAGTATATTTATTAACCTAAAATATTCGGTAAGTATAGCCTTACCATAATACGTTACCATAACATTTTTAACTGTAAATAAAAAAGTGAAAATTGTTTAAATAAATTCTCAACATCTCAGTGTTTTCGATGGGAGTCGAAATTTTAAAAGACGCGCTATACAAAGTAATGACAAAAAATTTTAATCATATTTCAAAACGTATGTTTGGCTGCTTTTAATTTGAATCAAGTATACTTTAGAAGAAAACTTACTAGCTAATATTAGAATTCTTGCATTTAATCTGGCAACTAATCCTATTTATGTCTTAAAAAGTGGTCTTGAAAGCAGAAGATTGATTTTAATTAATTTGAATAAATTGAATTTTTAAAATAAAAAATGTCTTTTGATATTTTTTATTAAAATTTTATACACATTTAAAAACTTTTTCAGCCATTAAAACCATCATCTTTATTGTGTTTATAACTATGACCACACGGCTCATTTTGATACATTACAATTCAATACCAGAATTCAATTATGGAAATATTCAATAAAGCTTTTAAATTAACGGAAAAATGTTCTCATCTAAATCAAAACTTCAAAAACCGACACGAGATTTTTACAATAAAAAGAAATTTTAATTACATAAGAATAATACTTGATACTAATGATAGATAATTTCTCATGCGCAAAAATAAATTACAAAGTTATCCTTCATCGAGTATAAATCACGCAGGAGCACTTAATAATGATAGATCTCACTCAACGCATGCTATAAAACACCTTTATAACTCCGAATTGTAGTTGAAATTACTCATTTATTATTGAACCTAAACTTCTCAAATCATTCTGGGTCTTAAAACTTGAATTTTTTAATTGAAATTAATTGCTTTTCGTTAAATTAATTGTTTATTTCAACATTATCTTTTCAACACATAGATGAAATATTAAAAACAGCAGTGATAAAAGCGTTAAAAAAGGCTTAATTGTGAGTGTGAGTTACGACTAAACTACTTCTTGATGGCCCACCATGCTACGAGACATTGATCGATTGATCCCTATCATTTTCCACCTATCATTCCAAACCAAAGCTCGTTTCCATCCTTAATTACAGACGTGATCTTATTTCAGATTCTCCATGAATCTCTTCTTTTCAGTGGCTTTTGACTTGAATCTTATTTCAAATATTTTATTTAAACTTTTAGTTTTGATACGGAAAGTAATGGAATTACCATGAACAATACTTTATATAAGAAACTATAAAAAATATCACAACTATATATAATACTAGATTACAACTATATAACGCTATATAAAATTTCATACAAAGCTATATACAACGTTAAAATAACATACAAAACAAATACACAGAAGTATCTATCATGCACACCTTCGCAAACCAAGAAGTGTCATGAACGTGGACAACAAGTTGAAACGAGAAGGACCTAATCTACTTTAGACAATTGAATGAGTTTCAGTTTTGGTATTATAAAAACTAAGTTTTAATTTGAAAGAATCATTACTATGATGTTAATTGCTCTTTATTGTTTTAAACAAAATAATTTTTTTTAGTTGAAATGAGTTTTATAGCGAGAACAAAATGATATTTTTGAAAAATAATCAATTTATATTTAAAATGGTCAAAATTCATGTAATATTTTTCAGTAAAAGTTTAAAACTTTTAAAACACTTAATTTAATTTCAAAATATATACAACCGTTAATATTTCCTTCCTAATTAATATAAAATTGTATTTAATTAAATAAATACTAAATTCTTATATAAATTTTATAAATTTTCATTCAAAACCACGACAACAAGGTTAAAAAAGACAACTAGTGATATAGACAATAGAAAACACCGATCATTCACCTATATAGGCTTCTCGCCCTTACAGTTCATGCTTTCAAGTGTTTCGTCAGGGTGTGAAGCTTATATTTAAACAGAGTAGATGGCGAACTAATGGAAAATTTGGTTTAAGTTATGATAAATTTTTAAAAAAGCTTTTTTCCAATTTTTTTATTCAAGTGAAAGTTATAAATACAAAACTATGACCAATGAATAGCTTTATTTTTGTTATAAGTGAAACATTTTGACGTACATTGAACTTCGTACTATTAAAAGATAACTAGTGTGCAGCAATTTTGTAATTTTGCCACTCCCTGAAAGCTGAGTAGAGTTTTTTTTTAATTATAAAATATGAATATGGAAGCTTTAAAATTTGTATGGTTCCGCCAGATTTAGAATTACAACCAAATAAGAACAAGCTCCCATAGTTGATCTATTTTCATTGCTGCTCAGATATGTGAACTTACTATGATTTTAAAAATTACTCACTAACTCATTCAAAAATTCATTCACTAAATAAAACACAAAAAAAATAGGCAAGAATTAGTACGCAAATGATCGTAAAAATTTATAGAAATGAATCCAGACTACAAAGTTTCAATTCGAAATGCATACCTAAGCGTTTTTTGAGGTTTTATGCTACAACTAAAGCCATTTAGCGGTGAACGATTTCAGATGTCGAATAAAAATTTCTTATTCCGAGTGAGAACTGACTGCACAAAAATGAAACAACTTGGTGCAACGTGCAATAATATAGAAAAAAATAGGTTACACTGAATCCAAAGTTTCGAGTTCCCTCACGTTACTTAACCAGGTGGCTCAATGAACTAAACCCCGAAAATAATATGCACTACACTTGCGGTCTTCAGTGTAACAGTTGATGCTTATGAGAAATATCCTCTGGTACCGAAAAATATTAAAAAACTTATTGAATTATAGGACATATACTGAGACTGAGTCCAGACTCACCTGCGCAAACATCAATGGACGCATACTTTCACGCTCTAACCAAACCAACCTAGACGACCAAAAACCACAATAGTATCCGTTCTACAAAAAGACCTCAAACCTCTCAATATCAATTCAAACAATTTGAAGATTTGCATAAAATAAGAACAACTGCCACTGACAATGGAAAAAACTTATTAGCAATTGACAATGTTCTTATCTGTTTTTTCAAAAAAAATGAAAGTTTGAATAATAATATTCAATTATTTACGCACTCTCTTCTTTCTACCTTACTCACAGGCTTACATATTCATTAAGTACTTACCTACATACTAACTTAGTCACACAAACTTACCCACTCATTTACTTAATAACATTGATTTTTCACTAGACACAATAAAATAAGGAGAATTATAAACACTTATTTCTTATGACCAAGTTTTAATAAAAAATTAGTGTTTTTAAATCTTATCATATTAATAACTTAAGTTGTGTTTGAAAACAAATTTACTATAACTGGAAATTTATTCGTAAGTTTCATACAGCTGCGGATGTTTTTGTATGATGATATTAATGTACATAAAAAATGTTGTGCCTATAACTGCAGTTTTATTCATTGTTCGTATGTTAATGTGGACACATTCGGTTCTCAAACACACATGTTGGAATTCCAGCTTTCCCAATAATCCAGTGTAACTTTCATGAGAAATTTTCGAATTTATATGGCTCAACTTTTGAAGTTAAATTGAATAAACATGCAACTTAAGTAAATTTTAATAAAGTATTTATTATATACCAGTGAGAGTATCCAAGTTGTTAACTTTACCAGAACTAGGATTTTAAAGATTTAAAAAAGATAGTAACTTTTTTGAAATATTTTGTTTATAAAAACTTAAATCGTGTAGATTTATGAAATTTCTTCATGTCTCGGTGGATCGAAGACTAATCGGTATTATTTTTGTTTGGGTATTTTTGTTGAATTTTTTTTTAGAAATAAATTATTTATGCTATTTTATCGGCCCGTATAGCTCAGTTGGTATAGCATTCGACAAATTATCTAAAGTCACTGGATTCGAACTTATGTTCGACCAACAGTTAGCGCACCGTTTCAAAACGTAAATTTGTAGAAAGCTCTTTGAACTAGCTGGCGAAGCGGTATAAAAATATTAAATTTAATTTTAAATTACATTTCACACGAATAAGAAGATGTTGAAAAGAGAAAAAATTAGAAGGTATTTTAATCTCAAATAATTATTACGTAATTTAATTAGCTAGTTGATTAATTATTTAGTAATTCAGTTGATCAGGTAGTTAGTAATTAATTAAACTAATTAGTTAATTATTACTTTATCTCTTACCTCAAAGAAAGTGTCTTATTCTATAATTTCTTTAGAAGACTCTTCAAAAAATATCAATTGTGGTTAATTAATAGAAAATTTTTTCATTTAAATTGAATCTCAGGAATAGTCGTTTTGCATTGTCTCTACACTTTTTCAAATTAAAGTGAAATCTCTTTTTCCTACACTATTAGCTACTTTATCGTGAAATGAATTATTTTTGATTCAAATTTTGCATAAAGAACAATTTTTTTTAAATATATTATTTACAAAACTCAATATTCCGTATATGCGTTTCATTTAAAACTGAAAAGAGTGGTCAAAATTTTTTGAAAGATGTTTTAGGCATAAATTTTTGAAAAATAAGTTTTGAGATTAATAAATAATTTTTTGAATTTATTGTAAATAAAAACAATGCAATCGCCATGTTTTGCATTTATACAATATCGAGAACCAATTTTATGAAAAGGAGATATAATCCAATCTCATTTTTAAAATTTTAAAATAATAATTGAAAGTTTTTTTTAAGTTTTTTGTAATGCATGATGAAATTCGTAAATTTTAGTCATGCATTGAAAGTTTTTAATAATCGTGGATTTTGGAGGATTTCTCTTTGAAATAGTATCATGGAACCGAAAGAACTTACGGAACATATTTCCAAAAAAATTAGAATTGGTTCAGTTACTGGTTTGTGGAAGCTTTTTGTTTCTTAACTCATACGTTTTTGTATTAAAATATCTCATCTTAAGGCTTTCACCCAAATAATTTATTCACTAAAAACTACCTCTATTATAAATACGCACCTCTAAAGTAACACTATATATAATATAAAAAATTATTAATTTGGTATATATAATTAGCTAACAAAGTTTATAAACACACAGAAGGTAACTGGAGTGGAGTGAGTTTGAGTGATCTGAATGCTGAACTTCCAGATGAACTAGTCAATATCAACCAACCTGGTTAGATATTTGCTTTTTTCTTTTTGATTAAGTTTTTTAATTGTTTCAATGCTTTGTTCAAACAGAGGCATCTACAGAAACAACAGAATCTCAATTTGGCTCAACTGCTGTTTTAAATTATCTACCTCATAATGAACAACAATCTTTTATTTTGAACAGCAGCAATAACAACTCTAACACTTTTTATGAAATAGATTGTGCAAACAAACACCAAGCTAAATACTCTATCAATAATGTCATTTCCCAAAAATCTGAAAATTCTGAAATTTTATCCAGCTCATCAGTTTCATATAATGTGCCTAATATTTCTAACAATTATCAGCAACAACAGTTAGATAAATTATTTTCAAATAAAGCCTATAATGTGAGGCAGCCACCAACTCGACTTGTTACATCTCAAAAGGAGAATCCTCCAAATCTTCCAGGTCTCATCCTTCTTCCTGAAAATCCAAATTTCAATAATAACAATATGAACAATTATGTTTTGAATAATGTTACAAATAATCTCCCATCAAGTCAATCCAATTTCATTAAGAACTGCAATAGTGATTCATATAGTTTTGTAAAATTAATTAATGAGAATATACAAAATGAAGAGCAAAACAATGTTCAGAATAATCAGGAGTATAATAATCTCAATGAGTCTTCACTTCTAAGTCAACAACTTCAACTCCTTCTAGCTCAAAAACAACAACACCAACAAGTTCTTCTTGAACAGCAACAACAAGTTCTTTTGGAACAACAACATCAACAACACAATTTAATGGAACAACAAATTTTAGAGCAACAACAACAACAAAATTTATTAAGAGAGCAACAACATCAGCAAAAATTATTACTGCACAATAGCAATGAACAGAGTTGCATAACTTATCCACAAGAGCAGCACATTACTGAACCTCCCAAGTACACCATGCCTGACCTCCTGAGGAGGAAGCTCATCCAACAGCAATTGATTTTGCTTCTCCATGCAAACAAGTGCCAGAAGAGAGATATGGCTAATGAGGGTGTCACCAAATGCCACATTACACATTGCAAAACCATGAAGAGTGTTCTCAAACATCTTATCTCTTGTCAGATGGGCAGGGAGTGTACTGGTAGGTGTCTATATTTAATAAATTTTATATATACGTTCTAGGAAGTTTTAATCAAGTTTTTTATCAGTGGAAAAGTTTTTTCAATGAAAGCTTGTAAACTTAAATACATTTTGAAGCGTGTTTTTGCATAGAAATTTGTTGTTTTGTTATTAGATTGAGAGATAAATGGATGGATAGGTAGGATACAAGTTGGCCATGTCGAGGCCTAAGTTGAGTTTCCTTCAGGAAAAATTTTTTGTATCGAATCTTCAATCCAAAATTTTTTGAATGGTTCAATTTCCTATTATTTCAGCTATAACATTTATAAAATATTTTTATTCTTATCAATCAATCTCTTAGCCCCAAAAGCTGACTCTAGACCAATGACTAAAAGAAAATTAATATATTATTTATTCTAGTCAATATTTTGTAAAATTCACTAGTAGAATAATGATGATAGTGGAAATTGGACATTAAAAATCTAGATTTGATTTTTCATTAAAATCAATACATTTATTCATAATAAAATTCTATAAAGAAGTAAATCATTTAAAATCCAATTCAAGTAATTTATGAGTATGTATAATTATGGTATATATACCAGTTCAAAACTCCATTTCTTTATACTTCGTTTTGTAAAAATTTGAAATTTGAGAAAAAAACTTTTTTGGAACCACAACAATAATTGCATAAATATCAATTAGCCAATAATTAATGCAATAGACACAAACACAAAGCTTTCTTTAACAATCAAGTGGAACATACATTATCAAGTGCTAAAAAACTTAATATATATCTTAGATAGATGACGCTGTTAAATTCACTTTCAAGTTTGTGTCTAGTACAATAATAATGGCACTTTTGAAACAATTCAAACACATCTTTTATTTAATTTGTTAATTTCTTGATTTAATACCTCATCTGAGGCGAAGAAAAAGTTTGCATTATTTCTAATTTATTGACCACTTAAAATAATATTAATAATAACCATAATTGAATATTTGAAAATTCCTTGTTTTTCCACAAAAATACCCAACTTTTGTTCATTTGTGCAATGAATCTCTGGTACTGAATAATAAATAAGTTGATCATGTATGGTAAACTTAGTAAAAGCTCCATACAGTTTTTCTTTGAAAAAACTTTCTTAAAATAATAATTTAATATTTGTGATAATAAATTCAATAAATAATCTACTCTGTATACCTCCAGTAACTCACTGTCTCTCTTCCAAGCAAATAATCAGCCATTGGAAAAACTGCACTAAAAATAACTGCCCCATATGTATGCCTGTTAAACAAGCTGGAGATAAGAACAACACTAATAATAACAATAATAATAATAATAGTAATATTGGTAACATGAATACTAATAACTATAATAAAGATGAAAATACTGTTGATATAAATAAAAACAATGTTTTGTGTAGTGATGAGACTGTGGCAAATGAACAATTTGATTCTCAAATTGGCAATAATAACAGTGAAAATTCATCATATAATGTTAATAATTCCATTCCACCAATGCAATCTTGTGTAAATTCACTGCCAAATACCGTTTCTTTCACAAGTTTAAGATCTTCTTTCAGCATTGGTAACAATTCATTGCACCATTCCATCACAGTCAATTCATCTGCAAATCACCCATTAGTTTCAAAGGTTAAGAATTCTCAAGCCATAACATCACATCTCAAACAACTACAACAACAGCTGCAGAAACAACACAAACTACAACAACTACAAAAGCAACATTTACCAAACAAACTTACCACATCTGCTGATGACAACACTTTCAATATTAATACATCTATTAGCAGTAATGGCATGCAATTAAGTAACATCATCAATTCAAATGACAACAGCAATAATACGTTAGTTAGTGTAAATAACATGCAACAAAACCTGTCTGAAATGCCAAACGTAAAATTATGCAACAATGATCAACAATTTCAACAACAAAACTCACAAGATAGCTTGAATATGCAACAAAACAACTTCATACAACATCCAGAAACACAAAAACAAAACATCAACCAACAAACGACTAGCAGACAACAAGCCAACTCTACAGGATCATACAAGGAGTGGCATAAGTTTGTGACTCAAGATCTCAGGAACCACCTCATACACAAATTGTTTGTTCTATGTTGGCTTTTGGTGTTGAAAGAGTAATGTTGTTGCATTTATGTTTACCTTTTTTTATAGTTCTGTAGATTTATTATATTTTTTTATCATTATTCAAAAATTAAACTTCAAACTCCAAAAAATGTTTTTATTAAGCAAGAAATTTTTTTTCATTTATATTACGTGTTTGAAACAAATAATTCACTGTATACTACTTCAAAAATGACGTTATTACTTCAAATCCCATATAATTCATGAGAACTCATACCTAAAACCCTTATTCACAGAGTGAAAACCATCTTTCCATCTTGTGACCATCTCTCCATCAGAGATAAAAGAGTTTTGAACCTAGTGTTATATGCAAAGAAGGTAGAAGGAGATATGTATGAGATGGCGAATGACCAGGTGGGTAGGGTGCTTTTATGTTGGAGTTTGTGTTGGTTAGTTGGAAAAATAGTAGTACTAAATACCTTTGAGCTGCTTGGTTTTTTGTTGTGGTCGTATTATTTTTAAACAGTAAAATCATTTTTAATGATAAATTATTAGTTGAAGTATATGGTTTAAAAAATACCTTATATTTGGTCAAAAAACTTTCAGTAAAACTATCGTACATTATTTATTTATTATTTTAATTAATTTTATATTGAAATGAATTTATTGGATGGCTACAGGAGGAATATTACAAGCTGTTGGCTGAAAAGATCTTCAAATTGCAAAAAGAGTTGGAGGGCAAGAAGATGCAGAAAAGTATGGAAAGTACCCAATCGAAAACACAACCATCCACGCCTCAACCATTATCCCATTCATCCAGTTTTCAATCCAAAACCCAACCATCCACTCCACAACCTTCAAAACCTCTAAGCCATACCCAATCATTCACTTCTCAAAACCATCCGAGTCTTTCCAGCCTTCTTTCTTCTGATAAAGCATCCAATGTTCATGATAATAATGTCATAAGCAATAAAAACAATGGCGCATCAGATGTTAGTGAGCCTTGTCAGTTAGATCAGGCAAGCATTTCAGACTCAGGGAAGACCTCTCAAAAAATTGCAAGATTTACCATCAAAAAAGAAAATTCAGAAGAATCATTGAAGCTAATGCATAAAAAGTCAACATCTAAAAGGGAATCAGATAACGATGATGAAGAAGTGATGTGTGATTCGACGATAAAATCCGAAGTGAGTGAAGGGGATGTAAAGTTGGAGGACAGGGGGTCCAGTGATCAACTCACACAACTTACATCTCCACCCATCAACGTCAAACATAAAAAAGGTTGGAGCATTCATTCTTCGTATATAATCTATAATACGACTAATGCCATTTCAATAACGCATTAATATATGACTAAGGAGCCAAATTTAACAACAACCACGCACATCACTACAACATTTGACACCAACCACTTAACCCATCAGAATGGAGCAGTGACGAGTTATGTCGAAGGTTGATGCCAGTGCTGACCCATCTATGCAGTTTGGAGCCTGAGTCCTTGCCCTTCAGGAAGCCTGTAGACCCCGTGCTTGAGGGCATTCCTGTTAGATTATTACACTATTTTTAGTATTGTTTGTTAATTACCATTGCTTTTATTGGTATATTCCTAGTAAACTGGAGATAAGACTTGAATAAAATCATGAAACTTATCTATCCATATTATGTTATTTAATCAACTTGGTCACTTTTAATATCTTTATTCATTCTTATTAACTTACACCAGTGTTGTAACGAATTTTAAAAAACATAGTTGCTTTTGTCAAGTGTTAAATGATTTGTTATGTCAGTAATTATAATAGTATTATCATATAAAATTATTATAAAAACCTGTCTACCGTTTTTATGGGCACTATTGTATTTTAATAATCACAATATTTAACATTTGAAAAACCTCACAAATTCAATAATATTGACCGCTTCATTTCTAAAATGCTGCTATATAAGAGTATAAAATAACAAAAAGTAGTATGGTGACTAGTTTTTTAGAGACATCGTCTGTTCTTTTTTAAATTTGAATTTCGTACAGATCTCTTCATGTTCTTCTAATATCTTCATAATCTGAAAATTTTACTGTACAAAATTCATAATCACTTTATTATAGTGACATTTCAACGCCATCACCTACACAACAAAATCTCAACTTGACGATAGTGATATCCCTACACCACTACCATTATCTATAGACACCAACCTATGTAACATCACCACCTATAAAACACAACTAACTATACCCCACCATCTCCACCCATACAACAGGAATACTTTGACATAATAAAGAAGCCAATGGACCTATCGACATTGAAGAAACGTTTGTTAGCGGGTTCCTACAAAGAACCGTGGGACATGGTGGATGATGTGTGGCAGATGTTTGAGAATGCTTGGGTGTTCAACAGGAGAGGCACTAAAGTGTACAAGTACTGCACCAAGGTTTGAGGGGTGTAGTTTGGGTTGTTGTGTGAAGGTATTAATTAGAATTTTTATTTTTTGCGTCGTTAGTTTAATTTTTTTGTTTTCTAAGATGGCTTTTATTTTTTTATTTAATAAATATTCATCTAATAAAAATTTTTAAAAAAAGCTTTTATTTTTACTTTTGGCATTTATCTCAAAATCGTTATAGCACAAAAGCCATAAGACCAATAGCAATCAATACAACACAACCACTTAACAGCTGTCTGAAGTGTTCGACCAGGAGATTGATGGTGTGATGAAGAGCATGGGTTACTGTTGTGGTCGCAAGCAGTTGTACAGCCCCATCATACTGATATGCTATGGCAAAAACATGTGTACTATCCCCGTTAATACTCAATACTATACCTATCAGAATAGGTTTGCTTGGTTTTGCGTTTGCTTAGGGTTGGGTTGTAACAATGATGCTATTAACACTACAATAACTTGATCCAAGTGTTAGTCTACGAATATTGTGTTAACATACGAAATAAAGGTCTTTTTAAGTTTATTACAAAGATTTCCGGTTTCTTAGAAAATCATCAGGTCTTGACCATGGTTTTCTAAGAAATTGTAATAAACTTTTGAAGACTTTTGTATTGTATTTCGCCGTACTATAATAACTAGTAATAGTAATACTATTGATAAAAAATGTATACTTAGTTTATTATAGCAACATTTGACATGAAAAGTTACAAGATCATTAAACTATATGGATAATAAATGATAAATCAAATTTTGAGTTTATTTGAGTGATGCATTATCATAAAAATTTGTTTTAAACGTGTTTTTATTTAAAAAAAAAGTAAACATCTATAATATAAGAATAATGCAAGTTGAAATGAATAATAAATAATGCTATTTTGAATTCAAATTGAACGCATCAATCAAGGTTTTCCTACTGTGAGAAGTGCTTCAACGAGATACAAGGTGAATACATTGAACTGAATGCAGACACCAGCCAAAACTCCACGTTTGTTTCTTATTGTGTTTCATTGCATTGCTTAGTGTACTTATGCCGTTATCAATATGTATATTAACCATTTCAACCCAACTTTATTTATAATATCATGTTCATATCATAATCTTTATAGTCAGCATCTTTCCCTTTTGTAAGTGGTCCATAACCTAACCATATCATAGGAATTTTCAAAAACTAAACCAAGTTCTATTTGATATAATTTTCATAAATTTATTTCAACGTTATACATATCATCTTATTGATATTCTTATATCATTTTATGTATGCATACATCAACCATTTTGACACCAGGCGATTGAGCAAGAGCTTCTTTGTGAGAATGGTCAACAAGGAGTTTGAATACGAGCCGTTAGTGTTATCTTTACTGCTTTTGTAATCACTTATCATTTAGTTTTGTTTTTTGAAAATTTATTTCAAATTCTAATATTACGTGTATTACCAATAATGCTGTTAGTAAATTCTGTTTTATTACTACTACTACTATTTCTACTACTAATAATAGTAATATTAATAGCGTCAATAACTACAACAATAACTTCATTCAACCGCATGCCATCTCCATAGGCTGCTGGGTTGCACAACATGTGGAAGGAGACAACACGCCATATGCAGCTTGTACCTACCTTCTTCTGGCAGTTTCGTGTGTATGCACTGCACCAAGCAAGCCACTCCCAAGGAGAACAAGTTCACTGTTAAACGTTAGAGGAGTTGAGTTTATAGTGGGTTGAAATAGGGGTGATGATGATTATGGTGGTATTTTTAGGAGTTTTTTATATATGCAACTATCAACTTATCTATTTATTTATTTATCTATCTTTATGTATCTATCTATCTATCTATCTATCTATCTATCTATCTATCTATCTATCTATCTATCTATCTATCTATCTATCTACCTACCTATCTATCTATCTATCTAACTATCTATCTATCTATCTATCTATCTATCTATCTATCTATATCTTTTTATCTAAATTTTTTCTATGTTTGTATCTACCTACCTAGTTATCTATTTAACCAGCGTCAACGCCAAAAAAACGCCCACCACAGGACTACCGCAGAACCATCTGAGTCACTTCTTGGAGGATAGGGTCAACTCCTTCATAGCCAGCAGAGACACCAAGAGGCAGGTGTATATCAGGGTCTTGTCAGCGAATGAGAAATCTGTCGATATAAAATCAGGTTCGTAGGAAGGTTGGGGATAGTAGGGGGAGTTAGATGTACATTGGGTGGTTGCTAAGGTGTATCTTAGGTTTTATATTTGTTTCTTTTATCTCATAAGTGTACTTTTTCTTTCTTTCTTTTTTTTTTTCTTTCTTCCTTTTGTATGCATATATTTTTGGTATCAATGTTAAGATAAGTGTTGTGTAATTTAGATAATGTTTTTAGTGGGATCGAATTTTAAATTTATTTGTAGGATAATTTGGTATTGATGGCTTTATCAGTGTATAATTTGGTTGACTTTAACTACTTAATGGATCATTAGAAGAAAATTTTAAAAATGACAAAAGACTTTGTTGATAAAAGCTTCAAAAGATTATTATTGTTGTTTTTTCTTTTTTATAATCTTCAGTTTGGTTTTGTTATAATGTTGTATTTTAGTTGTGTAGCTAGTAATCAAAATGTGATTATTATAATGCTTTTAGTTTTTTTAGCTATTTTTTTTCATTTCCTTCAAAAAAGCGTGTAGTAAAATTTATGGTTTTTCAATAAATAGATGCTTTCATTGTGTTTAGAGTTATTGAATCGTAATTCAATAATCTCGAAGTCTCAGTAATTCAATAATATCAAAAAAAATCATCAATTTCATTTGATTCAAAGTACAAAACATTTATTTTAATACAGTAGAATTATTCTTTTTGAAAAAACCTTCCGTTTTAAATAAAAACTACGTACTTTTTCTCAAATAAAAACTTTCAGTTATAATTTTGATCGGATTATACACATTACATATCATTGATGGAAGCAACCACTCACCTTAAACAGGGATGCTGAAGCGATTCAAGAGTGACAAGAACGACCAAGCTCCCACACTCAACTACACGTCTAAAGCCATCTTTGCTTTCATGAATCTTGAGGGATGCGATGTTTGCTTCTTTGGCATGCATGTGCAAGAATACGACTCCAGTTGTCCCCAACCCAACTCCAGGTCAGTGGGTGTGTGTTTAGGGAGGGAAGTGTTAGTTGGTTGGTTGGTTGGTTGGTTGGTTGGTTGGTTGGTGGGTTGGTTGGTTGGTTGGTTGGTTGGTTGGTTGGTTGGTTGGTTGGTTGGTTGGTTGGTGTATGAATAGATGGAGGCTTGAGGGGGGAGGCGTTGATATATGAGTTTTCGTAAGTGTATATTTTTTATGAACTTGTTGTGTTGGCGCAGATAGAGGGACACCAAATTGGTAGTTGAGTGGTGTGTCTAAGTTGTTTGAATAAGTTTTATGAATAAATTAGTATTAATGGAATTTTTGTATTTTTTTTTTCAAGTTTTTTAAAATTTTTGCACTTTGCAGAATTTTTTTTTCTGTTTTTTTATTTCCATTTTAAATTTTTCAACAGCTTATTTAACAGTTCAATAAAAACAAATAATAAGACTACACTTATGGCACCACAGGCGCATATACATAGCATACATGGACAGTGTAAACTTCTTCAAACCGCGACATCTTCGTACCTCTGTCTACCACGAACTCATCATCGCCTACCTCGACTATGCCAAGAAACTAGGGTAGGTACTGTTGATACAAATGTATCAACTTGTTTATATAACTTTCAGACTGTTCAACTCTCCGAATTTGATTTTAATTAAGTAGGGTTTTTTATTCTTCTTTTGCTTACCTCATAAAAACGATAAAAGATGATGATGGTGTTGGAAAGTTTTTTGAAACATTAATTTCTTTGTTATTATTTTTACACGTTGTTTGAACATAATGAGACTGATGGTTTTTTTTGGTGGTTTTTATTTATGTAGAATTGATTTCATTGTGTTGTCATTGATTCACTTTTTGGTCCATAATATATTTCATATTGGGTTTCAAGGGATATTGGTAGAACACAGTAATGCTACTGGTCAAATATTGCGTGTATGTTCTCACAAAAATTCAATATTATAAATCTTCAAAATGCCTTAAAAATAATTTTAAAACTTTAAATTAATTTAAAAAGTTTTTGCAAAATTCATTTTTTATGTTTCCTATTTGAAACTTAACTAACCTCACAGAAATTAATATTAAATAAAAACTTTTAAAGTCTTAAACAACATTTGGTATCAATCATTAAACACTGAAAACTAGAGAAACATCCTTTAAAATAATCTTTCTTCTTTCAGCCTCAAAAATTTGTAGCTAAACCTCCGATATCGCCACTACCACTACTAACCTGCACCACTATCCCACACCACACCTAATATACACCACACTACACCAGGTACACCCATGTGCACATATGGGCATGTCCCCCAAATGAAGGTGATGATTACATATTCAACTGCCACCCTCCTGACATGAAGATTCCAAGGCCTCGCAGGCTACAGGAGTGGTACAGAAGACTGCTCGACAAAGCCAAGCATGATGGGGTCATCATGCAGTACCAGGTGTGCTTTGTGTTGGTGCAGTCATTTATATACTTCTATGTGTATATATGTGAGTATATATTCATGTATATATGTTTTTTTTCTCTATAGAGGGATAGGTTTTGTAGATCGATTGATTAATAAATATAGGCAACATTCAACTATTTGATATTAATCATCAACAAAAATCTCATATCTAACATGCATATTCACGAAGGATTTATTGAAGGACCTTCAAGGGCAGAACATCAAATCAGTGACAGAGTTGCCATATTTTGAAGGTGATTACTGGCCTAATGTGCTTGAAGAGATGGTCAAAGAGGTAGGATTGCTTCAGTCTCTGTTCAAATATATCTTAACATCGTTTTTATTCAACATTTTTTTTATATAAAATTTTTCATATTTAACAATATTTTAACCATATTATTTTTGTACTGTTTTTCAACACCTGATCTTTGTATATATTATAATTAAATGTACACAAACTTACTCAACTTCATTGATGAAGGTTGAGGAGGAGGAGGATGCAAAGAAGGGAGATGATGACGTTGAGGAGATAGAGGATCCTGTCTCTTGCTCCTCTGAAATGGTAAGCCTCATGCTGCTCTTCATACCTTACAAATTTCAATCGTCCATTCAATCATCGTTTTTAAACAGTTTTTCATTAACAATCATGACACTACTCAATGAAGTAGAACAGCCTAAATCATATAATGAGGGCAACAAACACAAAGTATATACTAACTTTGAGTTACAAAGCTTTTCAAAAGACGATCTTACAATATCACTTAATAATGCTTCGTGATTTAAGTTAATAAATACTTTGGGTTTGTTTCTCTCATGCTGCCACTATATTGAATAAGTAGTATTCATTCTAAAAGAAAGGTTGAATACACTATTTACAATTAAATAATTATAATATTACTAACAACATGATAAGCATATCTTATAATCCACCCATCAGACACAAGGTGACAAGAAGAAAGGACCTAAGGGCAATGCCAATGCAAAGCGCAAGTATACCCGACAAAGGGGAGGTCCTCATAGAAAAGTGGGCAAGAAGGTGCTGCATGGTGTTGACTCACTCACCAATCGACTCTTCACTGCTGTTGAGAAACTCAAAGAGGTGATACATTTGTTCAGATTTTTTTCTTTAAATTTTTAGCTCTTGATCGATATTCTCAAATGTAGATGCTTAGAGTGATAATTGATTTAATGCTGTTTTAATAGAAAAATCACATTAAATTTTATTTAATAGCAAGTTGAATTTTTTTGAATGCTATAATAACCAAATGTTGAAGGGTTTCTATGTGGTGCAGCTGCATGCGGAAGGTGAGGACCTGCCACCCATCAAAGACCCTGACCACCTGCTGAACAATGATTTAATGGATGGCAGAGATTCATTCTTGAGTCTTGCTAGGGAGAAGAGATTGGAGTTTTCCTCAGTCAGGAGATCCATGTACTCGACCTTGGTGCTCTTGTATGAGCTGCATACCCAAAGTAAGGACAACTTTGTGTACATCTGCAACAACTGCAAATCTGCTGTTGAAAGCCTTTTCCATTGTGATGTGTGCACTGTTAGTACAGAATACATTTATTTGTAGCTTACATTTGTTGAGTTAAGAATTATTAATTTCAGTCTTTTTCATCTATTTACAGATATACTGACTAATATTAAAATGATTCAGGACTATGACTTGTGCAAGGGATGTTACAACCAGATTGGGCACAAACACAAGATGGAGAAGATAGGAGGCTTGGAGATTGGAGAGACATCAGGAGAAGGCGCGAGAGAAGAGGGACAATCTCAACAGCAACAACAACAGCAGGACGACGCCAAGAGGATGGCCATCCAACGTTGCATTAACTCACTGGTGCATGCTTGCCAGTGCAGGGATGCCAACTGTCATCTGGCCAGTTGTCACAAGATGAGGCGAATCATGACTCATGCCAAGTCATGCAAGCGTAAGAATAACAAAGCTTGTTCCATATGCAGACAACTCATCGCATTGTGTTGCTACCATGCCAAGCACTGTGATCAGTGCAAATGTGCCGTGCCATATTGTTGCACCATCAAGCAAAAGTTATTGCTACAAAAGAACCTTCAAGCTCAAATCATGAAGAGACGTATTGCTTCTCTGCAACTGGACAATAGTGGTTACTCTCAAGCGAAAAACGCCCCAAATGCTCCCAGTAACATTCACGCTAAAAACATATACAACAGCCCATCAACATCTGGTCACCCTCAACGACCATCTTCCAATTCTTCCTCCTCCTCTCTTCAATGCTCTGCTAGTAAGTAATTTTTTACATAATAGTTCTTGAACTTGGAATAAAGTAATATTCTAATTGAATTAACAAAACAATTTCAAACAGCTCCTGCTGCACCAGTAGAGAACAAAGAGGTCTTCTCAAACATACCCACCCCTCAAAAAGGAACCACCACCTCACAACTCGATACATCTCTTCTCAATAAGTTAGAGTTACCCAAGGATAAAATGCAGTTGTACTATGTTATCCAGAACAACCCTGTCATCCGCTCTCGTTTCCAACAGCTTATTGAGCAAAAAAAGCAGCAAGCAGCTCAACAACAACAACAAGAAAACATGAAGCAAAAGTTGTTACACGAACAACTGCAACAATCTCCACAACAATCCACCAACCCCATCCTCTCGCCACAGCCACCAGCACTGCAGTCTCCCAAAGTGCAACAAGCCTCAAAAACCAAGCTGCCTCAACCTTTCCAATCACCTTACCAAAACATCAAGTCTCAGACGTTTCCGAACCAACATCAATATATACCTCAACAATTACTACAACAACAACAATTATCTCAACCACACAAACAACAGCAGCAACAGCCCATTTATTTAAGACTTTCTCAACAACAACCACATCAAGTATTCCATTTCAATGGACAGACGATTCTTTCAAACGTCAGCACCTCATCGTCAGTGCACCTTGCTAATGATTTGGTGAGCCTAGTATCGAATACCAAATCATCAAATTTTGCTTCTTCTCAGACCACAACCCTCACTGACCAACAAAAACTACTGCAGCTACTTCTTAACCAAGTAATTTTTAAATATTTCCATTAATTATTTTCTATTTCCAATTATATTTAGTTTATTAATTGTAATTATTTTATTAATATTTATATTTGAATTTCCAGAATCGTTTAGTTCTTCCTCAGGGTTTAGACAACAATCAGATCATATTCAAAGCTCTTGAAAACATTAACAATAATAACAATGCAAATAAAGTTAGCAATAATAACGAGATCAACAACAACAAGTTGATAAACTGCGTAAATAATGCATCGCTCTATTATATCTCCTCGGTCAGCACTCCAACCACAACCACTACCAAGCTCACCAACACAAACAATCATAACACACCGTCTCTCCAAGAACAAAACCAGCTTCTATCACAATTAATTCAACAACAGCAACCATATAAACAACAGCAGATGTCAGCGTCACTCAAGGTTGAGCACACTCAAGAAATGCAGTTGCAACAACAGTTGACTTCGGATAATCTGCAGTCAGATACTGCCATCCTAGATGTTAACAACCTCCAAAAACTCGATGCCAACAAAAATGATCAGTTTTCATTGTTGCATCAGTTGTTAATGAACTCTAATTACGATAATTTAAAAATGAACGTTAAAAAAATGAATATTAATACTCCCAATGTAGTTAATACAAACTTTATGGGTGGTTCACAGGTTATTAAGGCGTTGATCAAGTCAGATGCCGAATCACCTGTATCCAGTGCTTGTTTAAATGTTGTTTCATTGAAGCAGAATCCTGTCTTCTCTACACAGCAAACATTGCAGCCTAACACATACTTCATCACAGGAGACAATGTAATGATTAATCAGCAAGCCCCAAACCAACAAGTGTTTTTATTGCAGCAATCGAACAATATGCCAACCAGGATCATCACACTCAACCAACCTCAACAAGCCGAACATCAACATTTTGACAACAAGAAACAATATATTTTGATGAACACTGCCAATAACCAACAACTCAGCTCGAACTCTTCAAGTATTCCCGCTGTCTTGAACACTGTCACTACCACAAACAATTCCAATAACCCAAAGGCATTTCAGTTAAAAAGTCCTGATAAGAAAATCAAAATATACGTTCCAAATTCATTGCTTCTGAGTTCTCTCTATTCATCTCAATCCCTGCAGTCAACAAACTCACCATCATCATTCACTTCAGCTTCATTCTCATCATCCTTATCATTCACCTCATCAACTTTATCTGCTCCCTTGTCCACACCTCACACTTCGCCATCATGTCCCACCTCAACACTCACTAACAACGTTAAAAACGATTTCACAAAGGTGTGCAGTAACGACACAATTACTCCCACGGCTGATGACATCATGTTCGTGAACCACTTGTCTTCTCCATTCCTTTCGTCATCTTCATCATCACCTTTTCCTTCACTCTCACATTCATTTTCGTTTCCTTTATCCTCAACGTCATGCACATCATCACATTCGAGCACTATCCAAAACTCCCTCTCCCCGCAAGATCGACTCTCCCGATACGCTGATCAATTATAACCCTTCAGTATTGTATAGGGCCCAAATTAACTGTGAAGTTGAATGATTGGTCATTTAGCTTATAACCATTAATATTGAAGTTGATATTTTTTTTATTTTTTTTGTTGATTCTTCAACTTTTCCATATATTTCCATTGAACTGAACATGTGCATATTGTGAATACCGAGTTTCATGTATTGTTTCAAGTACTATTTGAATGCTAGCGAGTTATTCAATATCTATTTCTTTTAAACTCTAACCTTCATATTTAATTTCTTTTTCATGTTTTTTTAGATTTTTCCATTTATAGTAAATGGATTACTATGATAATTAGGATAATTTTGTGGTTCAATTTATTTTAGTTTATTTTTGTGTGTTTCAAGCAAATGACTATTAACTGTTACATGTTAACTAAACATTTTTTAAATAAACATACTACAAAAGTGGTTATTTTTTAAGTTCCATTTTTATTTAGAATACATTTAAAATATTAATCGTTCTGACATCAGTGACTTTTATTTGATATTGTTTTGTGGTATGTTAAAGAATCATGTCATTTTCAAAGCACCAGCTTTTATTGGCTAGCGAATAGCTTCTACGTACAAATTATTAACTTAAACAGTGTATTGATCTCGAATTATTTAATTCCATCTAGGTTCATATCGTGAGTTCATAATAAAAAAATGTTGTGTTAAGTGCTTTATAGTATTGATTGTCTTTTGTGGTTGTTTTGATTTTATTTAGTTTTTATAAAACTAGCCGGTTTCATTAAAGTAATATAGTTCAAATAATGCTTCAACAATAAAGAGTCTGCTATACCCCGTTTCATTTATTTTATATTCGATAAAATTTAATAAAAACAACGGTAATTTTTTTTTCATCTAAACAATTTTATCTAAAAATCTCAAATCATAAGAAACCCTAGCATGCGTGTGTTCTTGAAACAAGTGAGTTCAAGATTTCCCCCATTAGGTTTTATATTTTTTCGAAATAAGCCATTTTTGGTAGTATATATAAAAAATGTTAGCAACTAAATAAAGAAATATGAGTGAAAAAAGTGTTTAATAAAGTTTTGAACGAGTTTCTCTTGGTCATTAGTAATGACTCAGAATAATTTTTCTTTGAAATTCTTGAAATCTTGTGTTTACATTACCTACTTATGCCTATCGTTCCTAGCCAAGACATAAGCCACTAACAAAGAATCTCCAGCCATTTCTGTTCTGGGCGAGTGTTTAAAACTGCCCCCCTGTTAGAGCCATCTTCTTGATTTCAGCGTCTACGTCACATTGCCATGTGTTTCGTGGTCTGCCTCTCTTTTTTTTTCTTTAGGGGTTCCATTTCACAGCTGTCTAGCTATGCTGGTGGGCAGTTTTTGTAGGGTATGTCCTATCCATCTCCAGCGGCGTTATTGAATCTCCACGGAAACCAGCTTTTGTTTGGTACGTTGTCATAGCTCTTCATTTCTGATGGTTTCCGGCCAGCGAATCTGAAAAATTCTTTTCAGACAAGTATAAATGAATGTCTGGATCTTCTTCTTGGTCGTCTCTATGGTCCCCCAAGACTTCGCTCCATACAGTAGAACGGGCTTAACATTGGAGTTGAATAACCTGATCTTGGTTTTTTTCTGATAAAGCTATAGATGTCCACACGTTTTTAAGCTGCAAGAAAACTGCTCTAGTCTTTCCGATTCTTATCTTCACGTCTGCCACTGTGCCTTCCCGCTTATCAACGCTACCGCCAAGATAAGTGAAGCTTTTCCCTTCTTTTAATGGTTGTCTTGCCCGCGTGATGGGAGTTGAATCGGCAGTACTCACTTTGAAAATCTTGGTTTTTTCCTGCTGTATTTTTAGACCCAGTTTTCTGGAGGTTTCTGCTACAGTGTTTGTTTTCTCTTGCATCTGTTGCTGGGTGTGCGAAAGAAGGGGTAGATCGTCAGCAAAATCTAGATCGTCCAATTGTGTTGGAGAAGACCACTGGATTCCGTTTTCTTCTGTACGGTAGCTGTTGTCATAACTTAGTCGATAGCCAGCATGAACAAAACTGGAGATAGTAAACACTCCTGTCTCACACCAGTACGAACATGGAATGGTTTGGTCAACTGGTTTCGGTGAATCACTGCATGATGAGCTTTTTGTGTTCACATTGGATAAATTAATTTTGGAAAATAATTATATTAAAAATTAAATGCTCGTTTGCCAAATTAGATACAAGCACTTAATTTTTCATACAGAGACCTGAAGATTAGTTAACATTTTAAAATTTACATGAAACTAAGGCTTAAACTTCCGAAATGCATAAAAGTTTCAAAAAATAACAACATATAAGAAAATTATCAGTATTGAAAGTTAAAATATTTTGTAATAGTAAATTCTAAAAACTTACGAAAATTACCATTTCTAAGAAACATTTGCAGGATATGTTATCTATGCATTATGAGTAAAGATATACATTTTCCGGCTTTCGCCTCGTTTATGGAGATGTTTCGCTTGTGTTGGTGAGTGATTACAAAAGTTATCCCTGTCTGAAAAGCCTGTGGACATACAATTTATGAACACCAACTACTTAATTTTTATAATTTTTTTCTATATGTGATGACACGTAACTCTCTCTTACTGAACATAGAGGTAGACAATTGGAGTCTGATTAAGCAAGTCATGGTTATGAAAAAATTAACGATAATGACTGATGAAAAATTACGCAGTGATTTTATGATGTATCTGTGTATTCGTACTGTCTGAAGTTATCGCATGTTTTTCAGATTATCACGATAAAAATGATTATAAAAGTTATCCCTGTCTGAAAAATATGATGACTAGCTAAAATGATTTTATCGTGAAAATTCTGTTGAAAATATGTAGGTGCATAAATTCGTGTTAGTCAAATCCATGAGGTTATTTTTCTTGTGGCTGTTAAGATGGTTTAGTTATAATACTGTTGATGACTGCTTGAATGATAGACATTTTAAAGTATATAATTGAATGATATGTAAGATCACAATGCGTCTTGGTCATCTTGAAAATATAGGCATTTCAGAAAATTTAGAAACCTTATATTTATTTTTGCCCATTCACAGTTGAAGCTGATATACATATATATGGCTGGTGCAGATTTGATTTGTTCTGCTTTGATGTTGTCAAGGCCAAAGGCTTTTCCATTTTAGCTTTAGCCTTTCCTGTACTCAGAAAGTGTGGAATATGGGCTCTTGAAACAAACTCTTGGCAACTCATTGATGCCCATCATAGAAAACAAATAGTATTATAGTGGCATGAAACTGATTAATTATTCAAGGCAACTTTAGCATTTATATTTATATATAGAACCAGTCCTAATACAGTAAATTTTCATTCTTTCCAGTCCCTCACACTTGGTCCTTCAATCCACACACATCCAGTCTTTCCTTTCATTTACCCCTTCTTTCTTCCCATTAATTTGATTTTCTGAAAAAAAAATTATAAAATATTGTTTAAGATTATATGACTTAATCATGAGGTGGGTTTTTAAGCGCTTGGAAAAAGTTGTGGAGGTTATGGATTTGAGGTGATTTGGTAAATTGTTCAAAAGAATTGGTGCAGCAACTTCGAATCTTCTGTTCCCCAAAATTCGCTCTTGCTATGTCAATGAAGATACAGTTGAGAATTTCGATGAAAGATAAGAAGGACTTTCCATTTTGAGACATTCATGCACTTTCGGTATCATCTTGTAATGAATTCTTTCTTTAATTTTAAGCCAGTGTAGGTCTTTTAAAACAGGTGTTGTGATCAAACTTTCTAGTTTCTGATACTAATTTGGTGGTCATGTTAATTATGGACTGGGTTTGTAACTTGGGTAATCCCATTAGTACAATATCAAGGCTGATACAAGGGTTTTGAGTGGTTAATAGTTAAGAAAAATAATGAGCGTTACTTACCCAAGAGTTATCTGTAATAAGAATTTTTATGAATAAAAAAGTTCTCCTTTAAGCCAACATGCCGCTAAAATACGGTGGAGTCTGTTAGGTCACATTCTAAGATCGGATGAAAACTTGCCAGCCATAAAGCATTGAAGAGATATTTCAAAAAATTGCAACAAAGTACCTTGGCTTTAGAGGAAGACTTCGTATAACATCACCAACTGTCCTATCAAAAGACCTAGAGTTGCAACAACTGCTTTACGTGAAAAACTCAAAACACCACCAAAGCTATCACCTACTATAGACGTTTTAACTGAACTTTGCAAGATAAAAGACAAAACAATGGAGACTTCTTGTCGAAACAATTAACCTCAACTATTCCTTTGAACAATAATCCAGTTTTTTTTTTCGTTCTGACTTGTCCGACAATATATTCATTTTAATTTTACGGTGATAGGTGGGATATCTTTGATAGATTAATGGTATGTCTATAATAATATAAATATATATTTATTTCAAAGCCCTCTCCTTATAAACATCTTCATCTGACGATCTTTGTAAATTGAAAAGCTTCAAGCTCATAAGTCGTTTTACGTTTGAAATATTTTTTTACACTTCTTCAATTTCGAAGATATAACTGATAAAACTTTTAAAATAGTTGTTCAATTGATGATCTTGGTGCTTTATTCGCTGCAATTTCTGATAATAATTACTATTTCTTAGGAGTTATTTTGTATAGCGTTCAAAAGTGTAGTACAATCAAAGCATTGAAACAGAAACCATAGAATATTTATTTTAAAAAGTCCTACTGAATTTTGTGTAATTTCTATCAAACAAGTGTCAAGGTCTCCGTGGTTAATAAAACACTAAAAACGGAATAAAGAAGCTTGCATTAAAGCTCAATTAGATATTTCCATAGGTTGATTGCAACTAGAGTTAAGGTTCCCGATGAAGTATTTGATGTAAGGCGTTTCGACGTCTTCTCCAGAATCATCATCGCAACACACTTCGAACACAAGATCTTGAACGTATGCCGGTATTTTCATTTTACATACCCTTTTTACTAATTCGCTCATTCTGCAATTTATACGAAAGTTAAGAAGTCATGATTAAATATGTTCGTTTTTATAGTTGGGAAAAAAAATTTGGACTAACTTCATTGGAAGTCTTTCCTTTTTCTTGTCAGGAGCCAGAAAGGTAGAATACAACATGCTTACTCCATGTGAGAGCATGTTAACAGATAACTTGTGTTTATTCTGCATTCATTATGGTTTTGATTTGTTTAAATAAATAGCTGGAAGTAAGTTAGTTGGCTAGTAACGATAAAAACCTGAAAGTAGTCTATCATTTCTTGCAATGTCATTTCTGCAGTAATTTCAAACCTATCCCACTGAGTGAATTTCTTGTCATAGTACTGAAAAAAAAGCGTTTACGTTAGCCACTTATTTATAAAAACAAGTGTAATATTAAATTAAACCAATAACCCCTTCTACAAAGTGAATACAAACCTGTTGAACTAGAGGTGGCTTGGGTTCGGAGAAGCCAAAGAAAGGGAGAGCAAGATTAATGAAGCCATCCTTATATTTCTCAATGTTTTTGTGACCCTGGAACAACTGTCAAATTTATCAAATAATCAATATATTTATGCTGACTATCTTCCCTAACTGATTTTGTTAGGTTTCAAAATAAGTCTGAAATCATGAAGTTGGTTTTCAAAGAATAAAATACTTTTAATAAATTTGTTCTTATATTCGTCAATGTTTTTAAAAATTTTCGATAAAAAACCTTATGATGAAATTTCATTATACTGAAATTATTAGAAAAAAACACAATGTCTATAAATACTATTAATAAATGAAAAATTGTGTGAACAAACTTTGATCATCTCCAAACACACAAGTCCCACCACGGCTGAAGTGGTGGTAGCTATGGCAGGGATGATTCTACCGGCAATCAATTTGCTCTGAACATTTTAATATGCGTTAGAAGCAATCTAAAAATCATATATAAATAAATCTGTGAATACATTGGAGCATCAACAATGGCATCAAAACTATAAGACAAACTTTATGTCTGTCTGCAGGAGCAATATCATAATTCTCGGCACGGAGGTTGGATGTGGCAACAATGAAGTCGAGGTGGTGGTTGGTGTCATCATCCTTCTCAAACTCTACAGCTGTCAACTTGAAGGAGATCTGGCTTGGCTCGGGCAGGTAAGATCTGATCCTCTCAAGTTCTTCTGAATCTGTATAATCATTGGGTAGAACTCAGTGTTCCTCTTTCATGGTTCCCTATTTAAAGTATCATTGCATATTTATATTTAACTTCAAAACTACTATAGCATTTTGTAAAGAGTCAAGTCTATTTTACAGTTCGATTTTTCTCTACAGAATAAGACTAAATAAATATAATAAAACATCAAACACAACAATAGAAGCACAGAGAACTCACCATACAAGCCATCACTCCTGATTGACTGGGCATCTTCATCATTGACAGATATCTTCACACCAGACTTGGGAATGTACTCAGGAACCTCAACTGTCTGCACATAATCTCCTATCCATTTATAGTCATATGGACTATCATCAATTCCATATACATATGCCTTCAAACGAGCTGCCGATTCCACAAAAGAGAAATGAGTGGCCTGTTAGTGTAGATAAAAAAAAATTGAACGTCCAGTAGATCCATAACAAAGTTCATACATAATCAAAAATTTCAATCCAAAACAGTTTGAGAAAAGTTAGAAAAATTTTCAATAAATACTTAAAACTTTCATTGAACATTACAAAAGTGATGCATATAAAATTATACTGGTAAAGAACCAACATCAGTGATGTTGAACTCAAGGATGTGGGGACACCTTTTGGGACCTGACCAGAAGAGGGCTCCAGATGAGGTAAGTTGTTCCTTTGGAAAGTTGAAAAGTAGTTGTTTGATTTGGTCATGGAAGTTGCTCTGCCACAGCTGCCTGGCCCACTGCACACAGTCTTCAAAGTTTCCAGGCCTCTCATCTACCAACACTTTTTTCACTACATCCAGTGTTTCTATCTGTCAGTGGGTTTTGGTTGTGAATGAGTTTGGATTCCAACTGAATCATACATTTCTTAAAAGTACCCATGAACAATTGAAATTTTATAATAAACCTTAGAAAATTTGAAAGAATAAAAGTAAAGACTTATTGATTTTTTCTGATGAAAAAATAAAACTCTAGATTGACAACCATCACTACCCTTAATAACTCTTCAACTCACTGGCTGGTTTCCTTGAAGCTTGGATGTACGTTCGAAAAACTTAGGGTCGGTGAGGTATTGAATGGCCGTCTCAATGGGCTGCTTGAAAAGGCCTTCAAACTGGTCCCTTGCCCACTTCGGTGGCATGGTAGACTTTCGTAACTCGTCTTATATATATATACATGAAATTATACATAGATAGGCAATTTTGTATGATCCAATCTCAAACCAGCACCAAAGAAAAACCAAAAGCACCCTGTACCACCTGAAGAGTGTGTTCAATGGCATTGGGGAAGTTCTTGAGGGTGCATATGGGGATGGACTTCTCTGGAGGGTCCTGTGATGCTGAGTAGGACTCTGTTACGTGTGGTATCACCACCTGGTGGAGTTAGAAAATATAATTGTGAAAATACATAGATACATGAGAAGATATATCAAAGACGATGATGATATAAATAAAGATACAAATACATGAAAAATAATTCCTTAAAAACGATAATTACTAAATAACATGAAGTTAACAAATAAAACGATTAACACTTTGGAAAAAACAATGGCAAAAAATACTTCCATACTTGCTTAATTTATGAAGTAAATAACACAAAGGCCAATAAAAATAGAGCACAAAGTTAACACAAACATACCTGCACATTGCCCTTCGTTCCCAGAGTCCCCGACTCAAGAAGTGACTTCTTATAGAACACACACTTCCTATCCACAAATGTTCCTGTGATTGTTTCATTAGCTTATATCTATCATTGTACCCATAGTTTCTATATTGTGCCATATAAACACCCATGCACCATACCAGCCCAAGTAACACAACCCATATGTATCTATGTACATCAACCAAAAGTTACTCTAAATACACCCACTAACTGGCTTCAACGTTATCCAAAGCATTGGCGACACCAGTGAGCGAATTAAAGAAGTTGGCGTCATACACAGACTCAGTTTCATCACCGACCCTGTTCATGTGTGCCTCAATCTTCATGCCCGGGTTCATCTGAATCACTGCCTCTGCTGCCGTTGAAGACTTAGGTTTCTGGTAAATGTGTGTGTTGGTATTTAATGACGTGTTTGTTGATTTGATATTTGAACATTAAAAAATGTGAATTTCAACATTTCACATATTACCAAATGATTCATTTTTTGACACAAAATTCCACCAACAAACAACATACAAACCATGACACTAAAATCGAGTCTAAAACAACATGAAACACAAAACACCACATTAACCTGCACATCCCATGGTCTGAATAAAAACTGCCTGTTAAGGTTTGACTTTTCAATAATATCCATATCAGTCACAATAACCTTGCCCTCCACTCCCACACCCATCATGGCCCAGTTCTTAAGCAACTCACACCCTATGGCACCAGCACCCACCTGTGTGTTGAGTGGGGTTCAATGTGAATAAGTACCAGTATTTAGAAGGCTCATTTTGTTAGAATAGCAGATAGTTTTCTGTGAGATAAATTGGAAGCATTATAGCAAAACTAAGAATACCGATGTTTCTATGATAAACAATACTAAGGTAATTGTAATAGTGTGTAAATTAAAAATAACAACACAATACTAATAAGTGTGTGTACCAAGAAGTAGATGCAGTTTGCAAGCTTGGACTGGAACTCTGAGCCAAACACAGCCAACTGCCCATCATAACGACTGTTGATCTGTCCATCATGATAATTGTTATATGCAACAACATTAGTGGTAAAAAATGATCATATTAATAACTGTGTTGATAAGAACATGATATTGAAATGTACTCACCCATATAGAAAACAATTAAATTTTGATGAGGAAAAGACTGATTAGCATAATGAAACACCAAAAAAAATTAATAACAATAATAATACATACAATGATAATAAGAATAACAAAAAATAATAATAGCAAACAGGTCTGCAGATCTGAGGAGTGAGGTATTCTAGGGGGTTGTCAGGCAGGCACTCGACAGCATCGAAGTACAACCACTGCTTTATTGGGGTGAACTTACCACTGCATGCCTGTGTGTGGGTCATTATGGCGCTGGTTGAGATTATTGATGGGCAGTACTTAAATAAGAATCATAAAGAAAGATTAAAATTTATATAAATTATATTGAAAAACCAGTGAGGAATATCAATAGAATGGTTTCATCAAAATGGGTAACTTCTAAGATACATTTATTTAAAAAAACTATAACATTATGGGTTGAAGCCTATCATTGGTATCTAAGGTTTGATTTGCAATGTTTTTGAATGAATAAAACGTAATTCTTCGAGCCGAACATAAATATTCAAATAAAAACACTTTTAAGAGTTTTTTTCACTCCACGAAGCTTTTTGTAAGATGAACTTACATTATCAAGTAGAGATACAAATATACGAAAAGCTTTGTGGAATAAAATAAACTCCTAAAAGTGTTTTCATCTGTATATATAAAATACTTCAAATACAATATAAAATAATCAAATATGTTAATTTTGTTTCATCAGTAATTTCAAGTCTGAAGATAGCATGAATCATACAAATATAAAACTAAATTAGCCAATTTGCATTCTGCTCATAAACCTTCAGTTTTGAAAAAAATGTTTCTCATTCACAAATTCTACTAAAACTTATAAAAATTAAAATAATAACAATAATGTATCACATACCTTTAAAACCTCCTGGGCGGTGACGCCCCCAATGAAAGCCTGTATAGGACTGAGGTTGCCCTGGGCACCAAAGGCCAGTAAACTCACTATCTCTGCCTGAACTTTCGCCCCATCTGCCCATGCCTTGCTCTGCAGGATTTCTGAGGTTAGCTCCACCAGCTTGTCTGCATCCTCCTGTGGTGTGCATGTGCTGCTCGTGATAGGGTCTGACTAGCGTTGTTATTCCCATTAACAATTTAATATATTATAATACAATATTACTTAGGTTTTGTTTTTCATATACCTGCGTCAGTCAGTTATATTTCATTATGATACAATAACTTATGAAAATGCAAAAAAATACATTTACTCAAAAGCCGATCTGGAATCCTCGAAAAATAAAAAATATCACATTTCATTAGCCTAATTAGGCAAATGGACTTTTTTAGCTTCATTTTTGAATAGACGTGTTTTTGAAAAATTCCTCGCAAATTGATTATATGTGTAAAGTTCATGTTTAAATAAACATACAATGGCTAGAAATCGGGTGAAAAATATCGATAACTAACAAAAAAAAGACAGCAATAATGTAAAACGAATGACAACAAAGAGATAACATACCTTGTTGGCGGGTTGAGGAAGGCGGTCATGAGTGTGGTTGAAGGTGTGCAGAGCTTGGAAGGCAGCATGCAACTGCACTGGCCTATCAAACTTGGCAAAGTCTGTCAACATAAACTCAGGCTCTTCCAGAGAATCTTTAAAAGATTTCTGTGTGAAGGTTTAATGTTGATAAATATATAAATGAATGCCAACAACTAAACGATAAACATTTAATAACAACTCAGTTTTTTTTACGAAAGCATGCATCAATAAATGCACACAAGACCCACAAAACAACAGAAGGACATACAAAGCTTAAAGTGGCAGGCATCTTGACTTGGGAAACAATGCCTCCTCTGAGATAGTCTCCCAAGTTGCTTGTGTCTCCAATGCTGAAGGTGTATGGACCTGCAAGAAGTTGATGTGTTGTTGTATTAACTCACAATTTCCATGAAAGATCATGCAGACATTCAAGTCATGACGTAGCACTAAACTTGAAGATAAGAAGATTTTGACGGGAATGGCATCAAATTTAAGTTTTAATGTCTAAAGAATCTATTCTAAAACTTTCAATGTAACAATTTTTTCTTTAATGATACAAAATACTAACTTATATAATTGTTAGTTTTTAGCTTAACTAAACACTAAATCACACAGCTCAAAAGTAGCTAATTGAAGTCTAATGATGCATCTACCTAAACACCTTATTAACAATATAAATGGAAAAATACACACCAAGTACTTTGATCTTGCGAGGCTCACAACCATTGAGTTCCGTCATGCCTTGTACCTCGCTGAACGTGACATAGTCGCCTGTCTCATACCCGTGACGAGTCTCATCTATACACGTCACCACTCCATCCTCTTCCTGAATTTTATGTCAGTTGTGGGTGTATTCATTATACGCGGATATCATGGTGAGTATGTGTAAGTTGTTTTTGTATGTGTTATAAAATGATATCATGTGTTCTATTGGTTTGTGTATCATTGGTACAATATAACAAGGGTAAACAAAACCTTGGAGATGGATGCAACGAGGTTATGGGTGGGTTGCTCTCCATTTGTGTCATTCACCACAAACTCCTGCCCAAAATCACAAAACAATTGCCTGTGTGGTTTCATGTATTTTAAAACATGCCACTTCATATACTCTTTGATTTTTCTATCCCTATTGCCCAACCCTTGGTAAAGGAAAACGGGCTATAAAAAGGACTTGATTGATTGATATCATTATATAATTGCGTAAAAATGGGAAAAAACAGTGATCTATTGGAAATGATGATAAGGAGTATGATCAACTAATAAGCTCTAATATCATTGTATTATTTCAATATAGATCTTTACTACTGCTGATAAAAATATTAAAGATAATCCCAAAAACAACACCAGATTCAACGACAAATGACAGAGAGACCAACCCAAAGAGACCCTTGGTGTTAGCCACAATGAAGCAGATGCCATTGTTGTGGCAGTACTCTCCCACCTTCAGTTGCTCATCCATTGTAGAATCTGTCAGCACTACCACCTGGCATCGTTGTCATTATTGTATTTATGCAGTGTTTTTTATTGGCATGAAAAATTTCTGCATTATTCAAATGATTATCTTCATAAAAACACAAAATGATTATAATTTGATTACATGTATTTATGAATAAATTTATAAATTATAAAAATGTACTGACTGTAGAATAAAAGACTTACTTATATGTTTAAACACATTCTTATACTAATACTCAACTTAATCATGATTACAACACATAACAGTGCACCACAGTGACCTGGTGTTGCGCCACAAGCTCAATGCTGACAGGGGCTGTACAGAGTTCCACTGGCACATATGAGTTCAACTCGGACAAGCGAGGGTGTGAGCACAGAGCTCTATTCTTGCTTAAGTCGTCCTCTCTCAAGTAGAACTGTTTGGTGATTGAGATTGGTTGGGTGATCATGATGGATGAATGAATCAGGCTATATTTCAAGAGGTTGAAGTCCATTTATATATATTCATCTTGTATTGTGATTTATGAGTGATTGTGATTAGCAGGATTGATTCTGCATAATGATTATGATCTAGGCTATAGATTTGAGATATTTTTTTTACTATAAATTTAAAAAATTACTCAATGAGATAAATAAATGTTTGATGTTATTAATTCAATATTTTTGTTTAATGTCTTATGAAGTTAAAGTTAAGGAGTTTTTGACTATATTAACAAAATTGATTTTCCAAAAATGTTTTGAAATTTTCGTATTTTTTTTCAAAACAATGCAGTCAAAGATCTCATAAAACTTCAACTTTAAAAACATCTTTGATAATATCAAAGCCAATTTTGCTATCAAGACACTAATGTATAGCCTTATCATAAAACGTTAGCATGCTATTGTTCTATTAATGATAGACATGAATTAGCTAATAATCTATGCACAGACAGAAAGGTATATATAACAAAGCTCTTGTAAGCAGAACTTGCATTATCAAGTACTAATATTCTATTTCAATACTTTTCTAATGAATTACAATAAGGTTTACTTGTGGAAAATTTTAGCAATTTTCTCGTTCGAGCGTTTTATAAAAATTGAAAAAAAATTAATTGATATTTTTATATACATATTAATGTATTAAAAAAAGCTTAAAAAAGAGTTATAAAAACCTGAGAAGAAAGGTCAAGAGTAGTGGCAATTTTCTCATCTTGGATAGTAACAGACTTGACACCAGCCAAAATGACATTTTTTGCCACCTCAACTCCTAAGCCCCCCATGCCAGCCACCAAAACCCTCGAGTTTGCCATCCTCTTCATGGCAGCATGCCCCAGCACATACCTGTTTGGTTTATTTATATTTTTTGTTTTTTTAACATTTGTATTTCTTTGAATGTAATTAGTGCTAGATACATGAATGAAATAACATATTTATAAAAATATAATATTCCAACAATTGTCGTGAGTAGAGACCCTCATCAATTTCATTATTGTTGTTTGTTTCCATTTTCTGTTTTAAAAAAAATTAAGTTGAATTTTTTTACTTAGAAAGAAGTTTTTATAAAATGAATTATTAAAAACTTACTGAGTTTGTTGTTTTTTCAGGACGTTCTAACCTGGCTTTTTTTGCAGGGACCAAAGTGGACATCTGAAATAAGAATGATGACTTGAAAGATTATTTGCTTTAAATAAAAATTTTATAAAAATTCAAATTGAAAAACACGTCGCAAGATCAACCCTAAAATTACAATATAAATATTTAAAATTCCGTCAAGAAACGATAATTCGGTAAAAATAACTTCACGTGAAATAGTTATGATAGTAACAAAATAAAATTTTAAAGCAATTACATGAATAATTTAGAAAGTGATTCCGAAAAATTTTCAATTGAAAGGTTCAAAGCGTAAAACAAAATTTGAAAACAGCAGAGTAATCGCCGGTATGAAAACTCGCAATTCGACATGGCGTTCAAGAGTAAGTAAAATATATAAAATCAAAATTAAAAATTATATTTATAAATAATATTTAGCTTAAAATTGAAAACTTAAATTTGACTAAAAAAATCATTATGATATTTAAATTTCACGTAACTTAGTTTTAAGGCGGAGTATTTAAAAACTAAATTAATAGTATAGTACAAAACTTGAATTCATGATAAAAACAAAATTGAAAATTTGAATTAAACTCATACATTTAATCATGAATTTATTTCCAGGTTAATTTTATAGTATGAAAATTTAGCTACGCCAATTGAATATTCTTTTACGGTTCAAATATGAAAAACAATACACAAATAAAATAAAATAACTAGAAATTTCATTTTTTTCTGTAAATGGTGTCATTAAAAACAAAATGATGACGAAAGTATTAATTTTAAATAAACATTTCAAAAGCAACTCACCAACTGAAAAACTTCGGCTTTATTTTTGAAATATTTGATGTTTCCAAGTTTTTTTTTTAAATTTTGACACTTTATTTCAAAATAACAAAAACCGATGTCTTTGTTTTCTTTATGATCAACGTTTGTATAGCTGACTATGCTAATTATCATAAAATTTACCTTTTTATCTAAAAGCCAAGTTAATTTCCAAACTAAAAACTAAAAATTTTTAAAATTATTTTTATTATTTTATAAACAACAGAATAAAAATTATTTAATATTAAAAATAACTTTATAAATATTTATTGTGGAATGTTTTCCCTTCAGATATAATAGTCAAAAATTTTAATAGAAAACTTTAGTTTTCAAATAAATTTTTATCTATAAAATACTCTTTCGAAAAAATAAGTAAAAATCTATCGAATACTACTACTAATAATACTAGAGAGAAGCTATTTTCATAGAGAAAAATTTCACTTTTGATTGTCGGATTTTTATTTGTGAACATTCAGAAACATGGTGTGTATTTTTTTAAATAAATTGATGTTAGTGAAAAATTAACCTTATTTACAACTTTTTTATGTAACTTTTGGAACTTGACTTGACTACATCATGCCTTAAAAATTTTTTGTAGCTTTGATTTCATTTTTAGAAACAATTATCTTTTTTAAACTTTTTTTTCTTGTTTCCTTTCCCAAATGATGTAATTCAATCATTTATGCTTAAGTTCACAAAGAGATTATGCTTGGCTTAAGAAAATTTATTTTGAATAACAAATTTTTTGCTGCTAACGTCGATTATGTTACTGAAATATTATTTTTATTTTTTTGTTCCAAAAATTCAATTAAAATAATGTATTTTATGAATTTAAATAGTTTTTTCAGTCTCAATGGTGAAAAAGACAATTGAACTATCAAGTTACGATTAATTAATTATTTAGCTTCACTAATTTTCAATTATAGACAATTAAAAAAGTAATTCAATTTTGATGTTTTATGTCAAAGCTTTACGAAAATCCAATCAATATTCCATTATCAAGCCTGCCTAAGCAGAGACTATGCCAAACTACTTTCCATAACACAATAACTCATTTGATGTCTGCATATACATATGTTAAAAGGTCTTCAAGTTTAACTCAAATAATTTAAAAAACTTCACATCAAATAAATAAGGTTTGTAAAAAAAGATATATTAAAACCATAATATTCGATGAGTAATCATATTATAAACGTTAGCACGAAAAGAGTTATGAATTTGAATCAATTGGTGTATGAAAAGTTAACTACCATGATTACATAAAGAAATACAATAACATTAATACATGACTGCCTTGTTTCAAATTACTATTTTTATCAAGTATTATTGCTTGAATATTATATGCTAATTTACTACATTTTCAATATTCTTTTGAAGAAATTTAAAAAAAAATTGTATTCTTTACAAATCCTTTATACCAACAATCAATAGAAACAATTAGCTAAAAATACATCTATCAAATATAAGCTCAATTGCTGTTCTTTGATATATTAAAATCTTCATTCTTCTAGTTAAATTTTTATGCAATTCTAGTGCCACTCATGTTCAATCCCAGTAACTTGATCCACTTTTGACGTTGTGGGGAAGAGTTGCATAAGGTTGGTTGCCTGTCAGTTCACATGAACATACTCCAATTTTTTCCTTTGGGAACAAGCATTAAATTAGGGCGAAATAAAAGAAAATTTTTCCAAACCAACCTGGTGAAAGTTGAAACCGTAACAGACTTTGTTTTTGAGACAGCTCAAAGCACATTCTTGCCGCAAGCATCTCTTGTTAGGCACCACTTGCAGGGGAAAGTTGTTAATGTACTGGCCTTGTAATCTCTTCACGAAGTGTTGAGCCGTTTTGACTGAAGTGATCACAAGTGAAATTTTCCCGATTCAAATTTAACAAAAGTCTATAATCATATTTCTTTTAGCCTGAATATTTTTAGAACGAATTGAATTATAATGCGGTGGATTATTTTACCATATTATTTATAGTATGAAATATAATTTTATGAATAATTATCTATTTTCAAAAATTTTATTTTGAAATGAAAGCATGTGAACTATTTGTTATGCGAACACAATTTTCTGTTTATATATCGTTTAAAAAATTACTGTTAATTCAAGATGAAACGATAACTTTTCTATTTCTATACCTCAATGAATTACAACAAAACTTACCTTTTTCTATTAAGTGAAGTTTACAAATTAATGAGTTGAGATAAGTACATGGGGGATCTGCCCATTGAAGTTGGTATCTTAGTCGAACACAACATGTTTTTTCATCTGGTTGGCTAACCTCCCAATTAGTGTAGGTGGATTGGGATCCATCAGTAAAATAAACTTCACCGTTGACTGTGCGTTGCTTTTTGTGAGCTCCGAACCACAAGTCGAACCCCGATAGAAACGATTTTGAACTTTAACACAAAATTATTAAATTTAAATGTAGATAACGTTTCTTAATGGGATTAAAAAAAACTCCAATTAAAATTAAACGGAATTTTGTTTTTTAATTCATCTTTTTGAGGCAAATAATTCACAAAGTACCCAAATAAGTTTCATAAATATACTAGTACCAACTTGTAGTAATTCAAAATGAGATTTTTTTCGTATTCTGACGTGATTGAAGCTAGTTCTGTTCCCATACTTCTACATATAGCTGAAGCCTCATAATATTGATAGGTTGAATAATTAGAAATGTAGTAATAGTTCCCGACAAGCTGTACCCACGATGAATTTGGAGCCAAGTCTGTATTTGGAACGTTGGAACAGCTTTATAAACTAGAATTTAGTCTTTTAGAGACAACGTATGTTTTTTTAAAATTGAATTTCATATGTTTTTTTAACTTATGATGAATTTAAAAACGTTTATCTGAAATTTTCATATAGTAAAACCTTATCCTATTTCATTATGGATCGTGATGAGATTTTGCTTATCGAAAATTTCAACTAGTTTTTTCAATGAAAGTGTTTTAAAGAAATTATATGAAAATCAATTCAAAATATAGTTTTTTTACAATAAATTGTTGTTTTACTTCACAACCCAACTATAATGGTCAATTTTCAAAGTTCCAGTTTTCTTCAGTTTTTGATGTTGAATACGAAAATTTTTTATCCCACTAAGATCAGAATATCTGATATAATATATAGTATAATACAACTTAATAGCGTCTGTTACGATCACTAACTTGTGTAGGTCAGATTGGAATAAAGGGCGATACCTCCGAACGAAGATACGGCCAGGTCTAGCAAAAGAAGCAATTTTTCCATAGTTTGTTCCCAAATCTCAATGATAAAATTATTTGAAGGTTTTTATTTTTTATTCAAATTAGTTCACTTTTTCATTTACATTCAACTAATTGAAAAAAAATATTAAATATACTTTTTTATGAAAATTCTCGAGATCTTTTCATATTCAAGCTTGTTAAACCTGTCATTTAAACAAGTATTCATACCATAAACCGCCCATACTACACGCATGTATATATGATGTAGATGATTTTAAAAATTCCAATCGTTTTGATGAAGTAGTTTAGCCTGACACCATTGTATGAAAACGCACATAAAATATTTATTAAACAAAATACAAGAATCTTTTTACTTATTTTTCATCTAACATCCTTAAAAGACATCTTTCATAATTATAATTTTCTGGTTCGAAAACGTTTTAATGAACTTGATTCATACTGAAAACATACAACACATATAAGTTTTAAAATCTTCAAAAAATTCATTTGTGCGCAATTATCCTCATTTCCTATGAAGATGGTGCTGTTTTGGACACTGATGTTTCAATCCACAGAATCCTTTCCTAAAACCTACATATATAGTTTGTTAAGATTTATACATAAATTGCTGATTGTTAATTTTGTTTTAAAACTTATTCATCAAAGTTTATATATTTATTATGTTTTGGGACACAGTAAAATAAATACTTTCAACGAAATATCTTATAAAATTATCCTCAAAACCTTATAGACTTAATGAAATAAACTTGCTTAAACTGACTTCATGGCCACTGTTTTAAAGTTCCTGCAGCATAACTATACCATCACGACAATCCTTTAAAACCAACTTTATTCATTACATCGAAATTATTGGAAACTTTTTCATTATTCTAAACTTGTTCCAAAATATCCGTAGTATCAACTGACGAAACTTCTCAAATCAGCTCGGCACCAAGAGCATCAGCCGATGAGAGCTTCAGTGTTTCTGAAGGAGTGACTCCCCCATTGGTGGATGAAGGATGAGGGTAGTATTAACCACCATAAAAAGCTTTGTAGTTAACAACAGTTTTGTTAGTGATATATATAAATTAAAAGTATAAAATTTTATGGGAGAATTAGGTTTTGTGAACAATTATATGTAATTACCGTAATTAAATGTATATTCCTCCGAAGAATAACTTTATATTTAGTATTTGCATATAAATCATTTTTTTTCAAATGAAAAGTTCAATATATTATAAATTTTAAAAATTCATTTGAAAAATAAGAACGGAAGAAGTTTCATTTTTATAGGTATATTGATCAAAAATGAAAAATTTTTTCATTCTTTTGAGTACTCTCTTAACAGTGAGGCTTGAGACTATTTAAAATATAAAATCGATACTTAAAAAAATTTTGGTTCTCTTAGTGTAGAAAAAATGTCTTTCAGAATTATAATGGACCCTTCAATCGATCAGTGAACACTGACTTTATTTAAAGATATGGCACGTAGTAGTTTTTTTATAGCAAGGCTTTTAGGAGTAAATGAACGAAAACACTGAATAATGCTTTTTATTATTTGAAACAATACTTTCTCATTTCAATTTTTGTAATTGCCATTTTTAATGATTACTGACTTTTAGCGAGAAAACCCACATTTCGACATACTCGAAAAAAACAATTTTTAAATGAGTAATCAAGCTTTTTGGTCCGTCGAACTGAATTTTAAAATCTCTGAATTTAAAAATTCTTTTTGCTGGAAGGGTGATTTTTTCTCATAATGGAATATATCGAAATAATAAAAAAATTATTATGGATTTGAATAAAAAGAAAAAGAAGTGAAAAACAATAGCCGCACAGCCATTTTCAATGTTCGGGGCTTAAAAGCAGATACAAAGAAGGAAAGTCTTTTTCGAGATTTCGATAATTATAAAATAGACTTCTTATTCATCTAGAAAATAAAACAACAAAGAAAAGACAATAAACAGAGATAAAAGCTCGAGAGTCACAAAGACTTGTTGAAACAGCGAATAATGGCAAAAGATAGAGCTACCTTTAAAAAAACACTTTTATTCGTGTTACTAATTTTTTGTTTAATTCTTAACTATTTTCCAACTCAAAACGAAAGTTTTATAATAATAAGTAATCATAAATTTAAAAAGGTAAAAGCTTCCAATTTTTTTGCGTAATTTTTATTGACACATTCCTTGGATGGTATCATTTAAATTATTATTCATCAACCAATCAAATAGTTTTTTGTGAGTTTGTCGAGATGTACGTTTTAGCCTCCTCTTAAAGAAAAAAGCCCCTGTTGAGTATTAAGTTTTTATTCTATGTGGTGATTTTTGCGATCTTGAACAATGAATTTCTTTAAATTGATTTTCAATTATGGTTGGATACAGCACCAATGCTACAATTATGGTTGGATACAGCGCCAATGGTACAATTATGTTTTTTCTATTGATAATATCAAAGTGTCGTTTGGGATTTTCAACATTTGTGACTTTTATACTAGAATTACATTAGTGAGCTTTATGAAAATAGATCTTAATTCTGAAATTCTTAATAAATAAACTAAAATTTGAATAACTAACGTATGGCTGAATGGCCAAATTTAGCTCAACAAACTAAAAATTAAAAATGAAGTTATTAAAAAAACCATGGAAGAAATGAGAAAGAATTTATAAGTGCTGGATGGTTCCAACTCTTATTGACATTACCACGTGCCTCTCAAAATGTTTATGAAAAAATTATCGAAAAACTTTTTGAAAATCTTCATTATAAATTTTGTTTTTTAAACAACATATCTAAGCGTTTGGGTCTTATCTCTGTCAAATCTCATTGTTTACGATTCAAACCATACTTTATGGTCAGGCACCAACAAATAGCCTCACTGTGGTCTATAGAGGCAACTACGTTGTTCAAGAAGGTGTTGATGATAGTACACATATCTAAATAGCAGATCATATTGAGAATTATAATGATTGTACGTACAAGGGCTGCTTGCTAGAGCTTTTTAAATAGTTCTTGAAACTTTTGATGATTCTATGCTTCTTACCTGATTAAGTACAATTCGTTTAAGAATTCTGTAAATGACGAAAGATTTCTAAAAAAATTTTTAACCAAGAAAAATTCATGGGTTTAGAGAATATTTGACAATAATTAAAATACAATCTATGTACCTTCCAGGGTTTGGTGAAACAAAATTGTTAGAAAACACAACTCACATTGGATGAAATTTTCGGAATCTTTTGAAAATATCTCAAAACAATAATTTGAAAAATTTTTTGCATTTTCAGTTATTATCATATTCACCATACTTATCTTTTTGCTTATAGATGGGCAACGTGGTTCCTGTATGCATTAATTGGGAGTTGATATTCAGCTCTTCGAAAGTTTTAAAGGGTCAATATATACTGTAGAAAAAGTTTTTTCTCAATTTTAAACTACTTTTTTTATTTTTAAGGCTGTTTTTGTGAAGTGTCCTAAAGTTTATTTTTTTTCAATGAAAATGGAGTTGAAAGCCTACTTTTGAATGGTCTTTCATTGAAAACCGAACTATTTATAATGAAAAGTTGAAGGGTAAAATTTGGATTGGTATTTAGCCAAACTATTTATTCAATAGTTTTTTTCCTTAAAAATATACTCAATACGTGCACCGATTGCATATATTTACTAAATCTATTTTCAATTAAACCAGTATTTATTTATAAATCTGTCAAATATAATTAATAAATTTAATTAAAAAAACATAAGTGAAAAACAACTAACATAGTTATTTAATTTTGACCTCAAAAGAAATACTTATCAAGCAAGACCAAGGGATGCTTTACAATAGCTTAAAAGCCCGAGGTGAATCAGGCTCATATTATCTAAATGTTTTCTTAACTTTCCATACCCTTCTTTCATTCCTTTATAGCTGACTCCACAATAAATAGTCTTGACCTTCATTTTACAGATTGATAATTCGAAGAGAATAACATAAATGTCACTTTTTAATGTACCTTCATTTGCATCAAACACCATACACATGCCTCGCTCTTTTGATGTGAATCTGATAAGTAACATTGAAACTCCTTTATGATAGGTTATTAATTTATTTTATGATTTCCATGTTTGTTTAAATCAATTTTTTTGATTTATTATTACTTATATTATCGTTATATATAATTTGTCTATAGTACATTATACTTTTGATGAACCATTAAAAATAGTATAACTTCTCAATTAAAAAATACATGAGATTATCTATGAACAAAATGAGTTTGAACACAAATTTACATATGAAGAGAATGTGCTAATAAGGGATGTCAAAACTCCTCTGCGATCAGCATCACTTCAAATCGAAGCAATAAATCTTTAACATGAGTTAAGACAGTTGTTTCCTGGGTAACTACATCTTGTTAATGTGCTGTAAAATACATTATTTATTAATAATCCGTTTCAAATTTAACTTCATTTGGTAGGAAATTGATTTCTTCTTAATTTGAAGAACTGAGGTTTAAATATAGCATATTAAATTCACTTTTTGTATGTATTTGGGTATAATTGTGAATAACGTTTGGTTAAACTACAGTGGTTAAAAATGGTTCTCAGAGACAAGAGTATTAAGTTTGGTGGGATCTTCTTGATTGTTATCATTTTAAGCGTCATGTTACAAGAAAGCTTCAATGCCATTTTCAAATGCTTATAAATTAATAGTCACGTAATTTCCACTTAAGGTTTGCTTCATTTACTTCAAATTTATCATATAGCTAAATTCCCCAGTTTTATGAATTAACTTTTTAAAGAATTTCGATCTAATTTTTTTAAAGTTTATATATTTTTTTTGGTATACCTGAATTAATATTTTTTATCCATTAAAAACATTAATAATATTTCAATCAGGAATTTTATCATTGAATTACGTCTTCAGGCCTTTGAGACAGATTTGACCTCAAAGAGATCACACCGACAGGATGTAACGATGATACGCCTCCTTACACTCGTCTCACATTGTCTTCAAGGTGCCTGATGTTCGTGTGTCTAGTCTTCAATTTCTTCCGACAAGCTTTTATATTGTTTGAGCTTTTTGGTTTTTTTGATTTTTGGTTTGATGTGTATTTATGTAAAATTTAACATTTTTTTGTGGATTATAATAAAAGTAAACTTGATTAAAATTTTTTATAATTATTAAAAAATTAATCAGACAAAAAAATCTGAACTTTATAAAAAGGCCAAGTAAAGTTCAAGAATTTCCCCAAATTTGGTTTTTAAAAGCTTCATTATTAGTTATAATGAGTATTCACTATAATATTTTATAATTCCTATAGTAGAGTGTTGAATTGATAATGCAAAAATACAATTCGTTAAAATATAGTGCTGTGTTGTTCAAGTGATGAACTAAAATACAATACTAAAACATTATTCGAGATAATATTCTTTTTAAATATCGAGTTTATTATACATTTTTAAACTGAATATATTTTTAGAATGACTATGTCAAAACCTCCTTCAATTTCTAAATTTGAAATGCAAGACATCTTCATCCGAGAGCACTTATCACATAAGAGATCGTGACGTAACACAGTCTAGGCCTCCAGCTTACACAAACACTTCTAACAAGATTTTTTTGTGCTTGTGTGCGTGCCAGTCAATGTACGTGAGTATGGGTGGATGTTGTTTGTATGTTTCATGCTAGGAATAAATGTGAACGTAAACAAATACACGCATTAGAGCAGATTTGGAAGGTATTTGACGTGTGTGTCAGTGTGCAGAGTAACGCCTCGTAATTGTCACCTTCATGATGTGACTCAGGATTGAAAATACCTCTTCATTAAGAAGGCTGTATAAACTAATAGTAAAATTTATTGAATTGTGTAGTGAATCTTGATTTTATTGCAAGTATAAATTGGCGTTTTAAAGGTTGGTTTGTTGAGTGTAGAAATGAGGATAGTGGCATTGTTGAGGGTGCTTGAATTTGACACGACTGAGACCTTCACTAAGGAGATTATAACTCTCTTGCTACTTGAAAGTCAATGCTTAATTAATTTAATCTATTATCCTTTTCCTGAAAATCAAGTCAGTCAATCTCCTATTAAACCAGCGTCAGACAAATATATTTCTTAAATAACTGATTCCTAATATAAAGAGGGAAACATTTCTACTACCAACGAAGCATGAAACGATAGTGTTCATTTCAAATTAAGAGGCTAAACATACTAGTTTTCACATCACATTGTTTATGAACAAACATAAATAGCAGTTATTAAATACACTAACAGACTCCTGCGAGACACGTACAACTCGAATTAAAATCTTCAAGCAGATATTGCTAACATGGTTTGTCGAGTATTTCTTGTAAAAGTCTCATTTTTTAAAAGTTTTCAACAGCAGCAGAAATTTTGTTTTGAAATCGTGTGATGTATCCTTAAAGATCAAAACATTAAATAAAAAGTTCAAAGTGAGAAGATTTTAAAGTAAATTAAAAAAAATAATTTTCGAAATTAAGGTGTATGAAGTCAAAATAAAGAAGCATTAAAAAAAAAGATACATACGATGTTCCGCAAAGCTTCCATAAAAAGCTAATAACTTCCACCACAATTACACATAAACAGCTATTTTTAAATTATATCTTCATAACCATGTAAACAACCAAGGTAAAACCAAATATAAAAACTAATTTACAAAATTAAAGTAAAAAAATAATGTAAATAATTAATTTACAAAATTAATGTAAAAAAGGTTAAAATAATGAGCAAAACCACCAAGAGATCGGAGGTGTGACTATAAGGAGTGGTTTAATTAGGCACTGAGGGGTGATTAGCGTATGTAGTAGGGGTGTGAGCTGCAGATAAGTTAACGTAGTGCTGCTGTGTACGGGGTGGATGCGTTCATTGGTTGTGTGCTGTTATTGGTTTAACAGATTTTGAGGTTTGGAACGATGTGTGGTTAATATTTTTAGAGAAGTTTTATATTTGTTTTATGAACTTGTTTTCGTAACTTAAAACGAGGGGTTGGTTAAAAACCTATGAATTGTTTTAAGTTTTAACTTTATAGCGTAATCGTTTTTGAACATCCACAGGCGAACTTTATAATCAGACTATTCTAGGGTCTTTTAATTTATATTCTCTTCAGAATTTAATTAGTACGGTAGTTTTTTTTTAACATTTAAAACACAAACAAGCGGAACAATAAAAAATAATACATAGTAAGTTTTTTAAAATCTTAATTTATAATATATATCTAAATAGAAATTTTTAATTAAACAATTTATAATGTTTAATAAGACACAACACAACATAAAAGGTAAAGTTTCAATTGGAATCAATAGCCTTTCAATGCTTATGACGATAAAAATAATTTGATTATTATTTTCTCATAAAAGAATTAATTTTATAACTGTAAGCTTGAAGATGAAACAGAAAATCTATTTGAATTTTCTTTGATACATTTCTGATTCAATTTTAATTACTTTATTGCCATAACTTTTTAGCGGTTCGTACAGACAGTAACGAAAAACTTTTTGATAATGACAAAAACCCCAAACTAACTTGCAAGACACATCAAAATAAAATTAAGCTTGAAGACAATAAAGGTAATAGTGTGGAGAGGATTGTAAGGTCATGAAAAATGCCTTTCTTTAATAGTTTTTCATTGTTGGGCCGTGAAGATCCGACATAAATCAACTTTAAGCATACTTCTAAGGATCGTAAATTGCCTTTTTAACAGATTCAATACATGCTGAAGCATAAAACGCACTTTCGATGGGCTACATACAAAGTTTAAACCATTCATAAATTACTTTAAAGAGCACGAAGATAAATAGAAAAGTGCAAGCCAAATATCTTGGCTTCTTCAAATGTAGCCATCGGATTTTAATACGAATAATTTCAAAACAATTAGTATAAGCTAAAACGATGGATTATTTTTTGATAGTTTAAATGGAAATAAATGATATTTTGTACGCGGTTTCCTTCTAAATGCTTCTTACGTAAGAGAAAATTTTGAAAAGTGATACCCAACTAATCTGACTAGTTTGTCTATTTTAGTAGCGATATTCCTAATTCTTTCAATCTATTGCACAATTATTTCTGTACCTTTAATAGCTTTATAGGAAATTAAGCTTATTATCGGTTTCAATATATGAAATTTTCAATGGTATACATTGTGCATAAAAAAAATTTCAACAACTTTACTAGTTTAAATTCAACATTTTTTTGTATGGTTCTAGAAAGCAGTTTAAAGCATTTAAACTTCTTTAAAAGTAACCAGAGTTATCATTAGAAATATATTATTGAATAAGAGAAAAGTTAATATGACACTATTTAAAAAGGGATTATTAAGCAAATTAAAGAGGGAAATGTCATTCAATCAGTCAATATGCTTCACAAGCATTTGCGGTCTTGCACTCAAAAACAATGAAATTTTAAATATTATTTCGTATGAAGAAGTCTGTTTTATCTATATTTCTTTTCAAAAAAGGTGCAAATAATTTTTAAGTGATATTTTAAGAAAGTTAGACTTTTAAACTTATGGCAAGTTTATAAGGTGGGATACTCGTAAAATTTAATTCTAATAGTTTAATGCAGTATATGTCATGTTTAATATTTAAAAGCTGAAAAAAATTAAACTGAAAAACCTTGAAATTCAGAACATACCATCCTATCTGTCTATTAATCTCTTTTATAGGCCCTCTAATTGTGAGTGAGCGTGTCAGAAGTATTGTTTGGTATCTTGAATTAAGTTATAACTTTCGATAAGCTATAGTTTTATGGTTTGTTTTTCCAATTGATTTTTTGACTTGGGTTTATTGCATAAGTCACACATAATCTTTTTTTCGATAAGTTTGTTGAAGGTTTATATCGTTGTTTTAGTGTTATTGAATTTATTGACAACGGTCAATTATCAAGTTTATCATTGAACAAAATATGCAAAATATTGAAAGAAGTAATTACGAAATTGATCGGATAAAGTATAGATATTAAAAACATTAATTTGTATTGAAACTGTTAATTCATATCATAACTTAATTGTGGAAAATAAAAATAATTACAGTTTTGTAACATAAAATTTAAAAAGAATAAAATTAACATCAAACTCCTATTAGAATGCTACTTAGTTTTAGGGTCCGACTTGTAAAAGTATAATGTTAGAAGAGAAACCTACTAATGATTTTAAAATCAAAGTTTTAATCCGATGTTTTCTGTATACATATATGGAAACTTTTTACGTTTTATCTATAATCAGACACATACACAATTATATACATATATATGTATACATCACATACAATATGGCAACGTATATAGACTACATATCGATAGTATTCATTAGGTGGTGTCAATAAAGGACCCTTTAACCAATGCGGGTATATAAAGAAAAATCCATAAAGGATAACATTTTACGAGAGCTAGAGTTTAACCTTCATTAGTTCGCTGTATAAGTTATATTAATTTTTTATAAAACGTCTAGTTATTTATTCACATTGAATTTGGTTTAAACTAAGTTATTAAAATCGTATAAAAAAATGAAAAAGAGGCAATCTCTGATGGAGAAGATGTACCAATGTTGTGTCCCTGCCGATCCTTCCCCGAGAAAACACGCTACACGAGTTCACAAAAAGTCTTCACAAAACACTGCCTCTTACAGCATCTTTAACAGAATAGCTAAAGATAGCAGCAACAATAAAGATTCCAATTCTTTTGAGCCTACATCTGGAAGAAGAGAGTTTTTGAAAGATCTGATCAGCAATCTCCACACATCGTTTGATTCTACATCACTCAACACGAACATCATCGCTCCCGATGCCATACGAACGTACCAATTAAAGCAGCCATCCCAGATGCATAATAAAGAATTCGAAATGAAAGAAGACATCTACCAGAGAAATCACTGTTTATTAAACAGCTTGAATGACCCATATGCAACAAAAAGCGGTAAATTTCTTATATATTTTTTCACATGTTAACTATATATGGCATAATCATTAGATTACTGTAAAACGTTAATGAACTGTTGAGTTTCGTAGATTTTAAAGCGAATTTTCACGCTACTTTGGGAGATTAAGAGGTTTAAGGCATTTTTATGGACGCAACAGTTGATCTGTATAGGATCTATCACGCCTTTTAACGCTGGTCCCTAATCCCAATTAAGTCTCATCTTGTAGCCAATCTGTTGTATACTTTGTAATAGTAGGTATTTCTAAAAGTTTAAGTATATTTTTCAATTTTATGGTTAAATTTTCATATATAAACTAATTCATGGAAAAATGTAATATGCTATTCATATATCACTTTTTACTGACAGTCATGTACAGCTATGCTAACAAATGTGTTAGAAGTGAGATTATTGTGCAAACATAGCAAAAGTTTGTTGGAGGTCTATATACCGATCACCTGCTATAACACTTTTATTCTCATTTTTATTTTTGAGGTTTACCTTGAGTTTTCCAACAATTCAGGAACGCCAAAGATAAAAATAAACTTGGAGATTGATACTAAAAATGTCAAATTAACCGGTAAGCAACCTTACATATTCTAAAAATTTGCTGTTCAACTATTGAAAAGCTTTGTTACTATAATTTTTAATCAAACTTAACAAAAATTTTAATGTATTTTCGATTTAGTTTTGTATTCAAGTAATATGATATTGCATTCTAAATGGCTAACGTGTCTTAAAATACATTTCAATATATATAAACTTTCTCTAAAGTTCTGGGACTGACTTTGAATGAAAACCTCAAAACAGCTTTGACCGATACTCTTATAATCAAGGTTGGTTTTTTAATATAAATAAACATTTTTGTTACCATTAAAATAGACTCTATACAGAGAGAGAATACATCATTAACACTAGATACAAGTAATTGCTCTCATTACTTGTCAGGCGACAATCAAATGCCAAAAAACCATTAATTTACCCAACCAACAATACATATCGGAATTCCAATAACGGAAATCGTATACAAATTCTTGGCAGGATATAATAGTGAACGGAGTTAATTAACCTTAAAATTGCTAGCAGTGCCATGATACACTGCTATTTCAGCAATATATACATAACTTGTTGACCTATTGAGGATTGTATGCTTCGGAATCTGCGCATATATGATGAATCTCTTAGTGCCCAGGGTTAAAAATCCTGACATATAATTACTGCTTATTATCGATACTGCCACGTTATGTGCAAAAACCCATGATTCCATAGTTTAACGTGATGATTTGATAAATTATGTTCCAACCTAATTTTCACGTCATAGAATTTAGTAATGTGCTAATAATTTTTGTGTCAAATAGAGGCATTATTAGGGATTATTATAGAAGAAAGATGAGAAGGGGTTATTACATGTGATCAGCTGAAGAATTTAGACAGGCAATTTGAAACCAACAAATGTGTTGCTGCTATCCATAAACTAATAAATAACTATGACGGTTTCAACGAATTCTTCATTTTCTAGTGAATTATTTTGAAAAAATTAATTTTTATGATTTTTTTTACAGCTTTTTTTTACTTTTAAAATCGTAAATTCCTTGCTACTTTCTAGGAAAATATCCAACTTAGCGTCTAATCTTTTGGATTCAATCTCTAACTCCTTTGATCTTATATACAATCCCTTTTCTTAATAATGTCAGCACGCCCATTTGATTACTAACAAGGTGTGAGTGAATAAATGTATATGTGCTAATCGTGCATTGTTTTTCAACTAATAGGCAAAGTTTGGACTAGGGAAGGAAGATTCTAAGAAAGTGAAATTTCAGAATACCAAAAACCCAATTTTCTTTCAAGCCTACTTTGAAAGGTAACTTATAAAAAATTTTAAATTTGATCTAAAGAAATTTTTTTAACATCTACGAAATAAAAATATTTAAAATTCACAGAAACATGATTGGTAATACCATTCTTATTTCGATTCATCAAAAGTTGCCAAGGTGAAGTAGTATACTTGATGTAATTTAACAAAAAGTAAAACTAATTTGTTTATATAAACATAATCTTATATAAAATCACTTCCTTTCTCAAATGAACAATGACAATCGCAAGAAGGCAAATTAATAACTGCAGGAGTCAGAATTGTTAGAATAAATTAGGCAGATAATTAAATGAAGAAATAGTATCTTGTATAAAAAGAATGTTGAACACTTCATATTATCTTCTGAAATACGTTTTATGGGAGTTTTTAAAATTTCAGTCGTGATGAACAAGAGCTTTGCCGATGCGAATACAATACTTTGGACTCCTTGGAAAACCATTACTCTGTAAGTAAGAAAATTATTTAAAAAGTTATTTCCAATATAATTCAAAAATGCCTTGTTACGTTAATATTAACCTTTTGAAGGGATGGATTCCATGCAAGCCTTTAAGGAAACTTCCCTCTAATCCTAAAGAAAATGTTAATGTCAATAGAGAAGTTCATCATAACAGTAGATATATCAAACCTGTGAAAAGAGATTTTTTCAATGAAACTACTGGCACGTATTCGCAGACTCAAAACAAATCTATCTCATCTGTAGCTACAATTCATAATTTGACTCTGAATATAAGCTCGAATGGCACTTTTGGCTTCAGTATAGATGGTAAATTTCCTTGTGAAGTTTCTCATTTGTCTGCCCATGCGATAGAATCCGGTCTGCAAATTGGGGACCAAATTTTTGCTGTTAATGGCTCTCACCTTTATAACCAGCCTTCAAATGTAGTGGCATCATTCATCAGTCAAGCTTCGTCGTGTATTTTTCTTACTGTTGTTAGAAGGACTTCGAATTCTATGATCGATTCTGGTGTAGGCCACTCAGCCTTTGAAGCTACAACCAGAAAAACCAATACTTTCGATTCGTCCATTCTAAGCTCCTTGAGAAGTTCTGATACTATTCTGAAGAAGAGGAAATATGAAGATTCTATTGATTCCAGAAGAATGGTTAAAAAATGGAAAATAAAATCCGTTCGAAATTTTTACACTTCGCAACATTATTTAAACGATGACAAAGAGAACCATATTCCTTCTATATTGAATGAAGGCATGCTTTTATCTGACTCTTCTTTTAAATCTTCTGATGAAAGTTTCAGCAACAAACAACAAAGAAATAACAGATATAACGCTACTCAGCTGAAAGAAAAAAATGGTTTCATCAACCTCCAAAACTCGTTGGAGCCTGAGTCTTCTGGAATTTCTTCTTTCCACGTTTTTTCAACAAACAAGCATGCTAAACAACAAAATAATACTATGAGAAAATCCTATAATTTACCTTCACTCGATTCTGTAACTCCAAAAAAAGCAGGGTTAAACTTTCCTGTCGTCAAAAGACTAAACTTCAGTGCCTCAAAGGAATCAAACAGTGACACGAGCAGTGCCTGCTCCAATCCAAACTTCGTGAGTCAACTTTATAGATTCATTAAATTCCGCTCTATTAAATGTTGGTAATACTAATTTTTAATTTTAGAAATTCATTTAAAAATCACATCATTTCATATAGTGGATTGTGATGGCATAAAAATACTCACTCTATTGAACAATTGTAGAGCTTTGGAGAGCAAGTTTTGGAGTTGGAGCGTATGTTCTGCAGAGCAATGCAAAACTTCTATGAACATTATCAACAGCCACTGTTCCAAGCTGGGTTTTTTACTCAAAAACAATCCCAAACAGTTTTCCAAAACATTCATATGGTAGTAACTTTGGCCATAAAATTTTAAAATATATTTATAACATTAATTCAAACCACATACTTATTTGTAATAAAAATTCAAAACAGGTAAAAAGCATCTCCAAGCATTTATGTGAAGAGTTTGAGATGTTAGAAAGTATAAACTCCTCGAGCTGCAAAGAAAAACAAGATGTCTTTCATGAAATTTCTGCGTTCGAAGGCTCAAAAAACAGACAAAAATGTTGCAGAGATCATAATAATAATCATAAAATATCAAATGATAGTGATTCTGCTATGGATTCGGCTGATTCATTTGAAGTAATTTTTAGAAAATATGTTGATAGTGAAGGAAATGAGTCTGTTAATGAAGATACAATATTGTATAACAAAAGTCAAAATTGTACAAGAAACATGGAAAAAGATACGCAAAAATTAGTATCAACCAAATGTAGTTTCATTTCCAGTAAGCAAATATTGAAAATATATCTCAGCAAGATAGAAATGATTTCTCAGTCTTATAATCAATATATGAATGGCTTGGACGACGCCTTGAAGAAATATAAATCCTTATGCATGATAAACCAAGATATCTCCAACACAGTAGAGGTAAGTTAATTAAAAGCTTCAAATTCAATTGTAACTCAAATTTCGGAAAAAAACTAAATAATAAAAAATTTTTTTTTATCTAATTCAATTTTATTATTTATTCGCAGAAAAAAACAAAATCTGAAAGCTTAATGTGCTTCGAAGAATACCTCCTTTTGCCCGCAGTACATATTTCAAGGGTTTTAAAACGCCTTTTAAGTCTGTTAAGAGAACAAGAAGCTTCAGAAAATTTCGGTCAAAGCTTGCTACAACTATCTAGTTGGTAAAAATAAAATTTTAGTAAATAGATTTGGATAGGTAACCTGATGCAGGAGTTAAATTCAAATCAAGATCGTTTATCGATTGAAGCAAGTCTTCTAATAACATCATAAATAATTTCTATTAACAGTCTTGTTTATAAACTACATAACTATATTTCGATCTATTTTTGTATGATTAACAGATACTAAACAACCAATACCCTCACCATTAATTTCCATATAATTGTAACATTACTATTTCCAGACCTGAACAAGCAGGCAGACAAAACTCTCATGGTTCTCGATGATTACGATAGTGCTGAAGAGTGCTGATGTGCCATACAAAAACTTTTCATTAAAATTTGTACGATTGTGACCATGTCTCGTGTTTTTTATTTTGTTTTTTTTTACTTTTTATTTAAAATAAAAATTATCTGTGCAAATCGAATTTAAAAATTGGTCGTTACTAGAAATATTCGAATCAAGCCATGTAATTGGTTAACGACAAAACATCTGAAAAAAGTAAAGTTTATCGATACTGAACTTGATGGTTTGAGAAATTATTTAAAATTTTGCTGTAGTTGTAAGCCCTGGATTTGTTTGATCACTTACACCTATGAAAATTTTCGCACTCTTACTACTAGAGTATTCATACGGAAATACAATTTTTTAATATAGAATAACGCATTGCATATGTCTGTAAGGCTTCGTACCATGTATGAACTTAACACTAGAGTATATTCTATACTAAAAGTAAATTGTCACTCATTCAAATGGCTCTTGAAATCATTGCAAAGTAAAGAGTAATTGCAGATCATAAAGCTAATTAAAAGAAATGGAGGGAAATCAAAATGAAAATCATTGTCATTACCACTCCCTATTATTTAACAATAATTAACTAACTATATTAGTTGTATAGACTATTTGAAGAAATATTCTAAATGCTATAAGAATTATTACTTTAGCTTATTCAAAATAATTATTACTTCAATAATTGTTCAAAAAAATTTAACTTGGATAAATTCGTGAATTGTCTCATGTCACAAAAAATAAGCGAATACATTACGTAAAGCTCCTTTGATGTTACCAAATCTTTCAAACCTTACGCAAACTGTTAAGCCTTGATCTCCTGTTACAATACTCCTCCTTTTATACAATATTGGACTATATTCTTGCAATATTGAACAATACTGTGGCTGGGAATCGTGATGGTAAATGTCTCAATGAGAGTCATTAAAGTGAATACTAATACTAATAATTAAGTTAACCCTTGAAACGATGAATAAGTTTGAATAGAAAAAAACATTATCTAATGATTTATCTAAATTTAAAATGATTTTGACGTGGTATATACGGTTTCCTTTATCACAACACAACCCTGCAAACCGACTGTGTCGTATTTCTATATAAAACTATTGTCAAGCCATAACTCAGTCTTCTAATGATCCCTTCAATCTTATAGTATTTCATTAAGGTTAAAAATGGTTCAATAAAATAACGTAGTAATTATTAAAAATTAGTTAAAACATGTTTAATAACAGGAAGTAAAAAATTTTTGGAAATCATTATCTGAAAACCTCCTAATTAACTTATAAATTCAAGTTTGTCAAAGGTTTATGGAGTTTTAGCCCTATTTAAACTGTCTAACCTATAATAATTATGTGAAATTAATGTTATTCGTTTTTAAAAATAATTCAAATGGCATTATTTTGATACTTTTTTTAATAAATTAAAATTTTCGAAAAATTCAATTTTGTCAAGATATAGCTGAAAAAACAATGAGTTATGACAAAGTTGAGTTTGTCGGGAATTTTAGTTGAATAAAAAATTGTCAAAATTGGCACATGATGTCTCAGAAAAATGCTGTTATAATAAAAAGGAAACATAAATCTTAAACTATCTAATTTATATGCAATAATATCCCTTAAACAGCACACTTCATCCTCACTATCTTATCTATCCAATCACCGTGCCCAATAAATCATCACGGGAACAACCCACTAATCAAATTTAATACGTACAATTTCAACTAAATATTCAAGCCAGTTGAAACTTAATCAACCCTTCATGAAAATGAGTTATATTCCAATTTATGGATTTAAGGGTATAATAGGATTGAAGTTATGATCAATAAACTCTTCAATGGTGAAGGTAATGTATTGGAGGAGGGCTACATGACACAGATTAATGTTCTCACCACCGCTGACATCACTGCAGCTACCTGCTTTAGTTCTCGTAAAACCATCTTTATTTTATCTTAATTACTTATTTCAAAACGAGTTCTTTGAACTTTTTTATTCTAAATAGCTTATATTCTTTATTGAGCTTTAAACTTTTTTTTACGCCAGCGAATCAAAAAGTATTGAAAAGAAAATAATTTATTTCAATATACAATCATCGAATTTAAAAGAAATACAATATTTTCACATTTACGCTATTTACAATTATCACAGTCACATTCAATACAACAGCAGCGATGACTCGTTGATGCATGTTTCTGCATCGTTGGTCTTTTTGTTAAAAATGGCGATAAGGTTATTAATGTGTTTGTAGTCTTTTTTTAATATTTCTCTTCTCACCATCATTTCTAAATTCCTTTCTTCATTGCTGGAAAGAATTACAAAACTTAAATGAACAATGAAAATTTATTTGTAATACATTGATATAAAACTGGGCATACCTTAAGAAATGTTCGATGAGGGAAGGCGAAGTGCCAGAAACATCATAACCGTTAATCGAGACAATCTGGTCTCCTGGGAATAGACCGCACATGGATGCAAGTCCATTATTACTCGTGCTAGTGATAGTGGCAGGCGTTGTTGATGAAAATTGACAGCCAAGCGTTCTGTTGGAATTTTTCAATGCTTTTGGTGGGTAGAACACAACGGATCTTATTGTCGAATGTCCCGTGACAACTTTTAAATGCTTTTCTGTTCCTAGCTCTTTCGGTAGCAAATGATAGTTTCCTTCAACTCCCTGAAAAACGGTAATAAGTATTAAAACCGAATGATTAAAAAGAAAAATTTAAATGTATGTAGATTTAAATGTAACCTACCCTTTGAAGTAAACTGGCCATGCTAAATGACATGCAGCCAACGAGGAAACCAGTATCATCTTCGTCGCTGGCCTGATACAACCTTATCAAGAGTCGACTTTCGTAATCATCTTCGTGCACATTTCTGTGAAAAATATGATTATTGTTTGAAAATTTTTTCAACTGTAGTAACTATATACATTTTTTATAATTACATTTATCCATATAGCTACAATGCTTAGTTAACTAGTAATTAGGTTCACTTACAGCGTGAATCCTTCTTCGTATAGAGGATCTTGACTCCCCATAACAAAACCAGATCTCCAACTTAACTTTTCTTGACTCTTTGTCATGATAGAAAACTTGAGAAACGTTTCATCTAAATGGTTCTTATTCAATTTTAAGTTGTGTCCTTTAATCACTTCTATGTTGAATAGGCCATCGGAGTTCGAACGTATGTTCAAAAATATGTTATCTAAAAAAAATAAATTGAAAGTTAAGGTACTGATTCAGTGAATGACAATCAACGAAAACAATACTCACTGTCTTTGAAGAGAGTATCGTCGGGGTTATAAACAGCAGGGCATTTGGAGAGCTCCGGAATATACCTTGATATTACTGTAGTCTCGTCAAACGTGAAAAAGTTCAAATCGTTTTTTTGGTTTTTAAATTTCTTGAAAGTTTTGGTAATATAGCTTTTAAGTTTTTTTATCCCTTTATAACGATGCATTTTATTTTTCCTTATTATTGGTATATGTTGTCCGAGTTTAGAAACCCTCGACACGACTTGATGAGGGTTATTAGATTTTACACCTATTGTGCTAATCTCGAGGGGCTCAGGTTTTGATGGGTGACAAAATGATTTTACTGTCGAGCTTCGCACCATACGAGAAACGTTGTAATTCAAATGATTGTAACTATGTAGTTCATCACTCTCATTCTCCTGCATCGTACCATCATCGTTGTTAGCATCCATAAAATCATTAAAAACTAATTCAGAAGTTGTGCTCTCATATGTTTTTAGTTTGTTTTTATGTTTTGTCGGCTCGAAATGTTTGTTTGTTGACGTGCTGAAATCTTCTGGGTTAAATGTCAGGCTAAATAAATCGTCATCATCAACAAAATCTTCATTCAACTGGCTGTCTATCACTGTATCTATTCTGAATGAGTTATCTAAGAAAGTATCATTGCTGGTGAGAGTGTGATCAATACTTTTAACACTTAGTGTTTTCAACCAATCTCCAATCACGGTGGACTTAGAATTATCAAATGGTGTATAGTTGAGCATCGTTCCATTAGTATTAGTGAAAAAGGGTCTATCTTTGACACTATCTCTAAGAGTTTCAATAGAGGAAGGACTGTTCAGTGAATCGCACGACCATAAAGACGTCATTGGAGATAAAACAAGTGTGTGTTCATCAGTACTGGTATTAGATTGGTTTGGGTTGATATATGAAATGGAAAATGTGTTGTCCATATCTGCATCCATTAGGGTTTTGTCGTTGTTGCATTCGTTTCTTACCGTGTCTATATCGGTGTTCTCTTCGTCAAAGTGTAGAGATACCAGACTTGAAAATACTATGTCTTCTCCTCTCAAAAAACTACTTTCGCTGAAGCTATCCATCACTGTAAAAAAAAGTATGATAAAATATAACAAATCAAAATTGTACTATACAATTTAATAGAAAAATAACTGAAATTCGAATAAATTGTAAAAACAAACTTTAGTCGAAGTGATAATAATCCAAAAATATAATTTAAGATTTAGGTATTTGATGTACAAAATAAAGATCGAATTTGATATGTTTAAAAGGAACCTCGTAGCTTATATATACATCGGGCAAAGATAGCTAAGAACAACAACTGAAAATCTTATACATCATACATACATACATACATACATACTTTCATATCAACGATAGGTAGAAAGATTGAATGTACAATCAAATCTGCATTTTATTACGTTAATGATTTTATTGCAGACTTTTTTTATTTCCGAGCATGGATTGACCAAACAACCATTATGCCCAAACAGTGGACCCTTTAAAAGTTTCACATTTAAATGCTTTTAAAGCCCAAACTTTCGTTTGATGGGTTGAACCCATTATTACACCTAGAATTTAGTTGCTGAGAAAAGTGTGCAAATACCATTTAAAAGCATTTGGCACCATTTGCAATGTGTTATGTACCGATCTTATTACTTTTCTTATGTTAAGCACTTTTCTATTCATGTCTTTTCACGTTTTTCCTCCTACCTTATATTTCATATATTATTATCATTTTACTCCATGACTTCATAAAAATCTGAATAATTATTTTATAGTTAACTATAAAGATATCAACTTTTTTGAGCAGTGATTTTTAGAATCTGATCTAACACTATAGTTTATCGATCTTTATTTTATTATGCTCAGATTTATTGTTTATAACTTTCATAATTAATTCAATAAATCTGTCTTAGATTTTTAAAATATCTAACTGCTTTTCAACAAAAAACATGTTTAAAACCATATTTAACAAATATATCGTTTAAAATTTCACAATTATTATGTCGGATGTGGAATCACGTAGCAAAATTATGCTAATGCATTTTGCGTAATAAGCAACTCAAAAGAATAAAGTTACAGAGTGTGTCGTAAAACCCTTATTCGCTTCAAACAAAACTTTATAACCTCAAACAACTCTATAGCTATCAAAGCGCAAGACACAAGACAGTTGATAACTTTTCTAGATTTTACATAATCTCTTTTTAATTGAACGTATTTTGAATTTCTTAAACATTAAAACTCATATTTTTTTTAAAAGTTACTTTAAAACTTTTTTTTATTCTCTAAAATATTTTTATTTAATATTTTTTTTAATGATCAGTTAAACCTATTGATTTAATTTTCTATGCTCTATTTTTTGAGTCACCTTTAAAACATAGACATTTGTATGTTACGTTATGTCTTGAACTTTTCAGTTATGTCACAATAATTAATTTCCAACATAATTTCAAAAAGAAATCAATTTTATCGTATATTGAATCTGTATAATCACTATATGGTAGGATTCATTACGTAATCGACATAATAAACAATATCTTTTATTGAAATAAAGCAATATTTACTCCAGATCACTTTAAAGAAAATTTTATTTAAAATTTATAATTTTTATGTATAAGAAAAATGTATTCATATGATCAGTGATAAAATTTGAAACACTATCAATCAAAAGTATAAACATTGAAATTGATATATCTTATAATGATAAAAATTCTTAAAATAATTGATACAATATGATACAATATCAATGATATTAAATTTAACACGAGTTGGTTATTAAAAACACATTAACGATAACATCAGTTAGCTTGCTTTTGAGGTGGTCATAATCTTTATTAATTTTTAGAAACTTAAATTTGTCAACATCTATGGCTCAAAAACAGTTACTGAAGTTTCAATGTATATTGAATATTTCAATTATCAATGCTGACACTAAGTCGCCATTTCTTTTTAAGAGTTAAGTTTTTTATTAATAAAAATAATAATTATTATTAACGTTATGAGTAATTATTATTTTTTCCAAATTATTCCTTAAAAATTCCGAAGATTCTTTGAAATAGATTAGAATTGAGATTATACTAATAAGAACCTCTTGTCCTACGTTGATAATAAAATGTGAATACTCAGAAACAAAAGCAAAGTTTTTCTGAAGAACGAGGTGATAATTCGATGAGTTTTTAAAAATAATATCTTTCATAATATTCTAACGTGTTTTTTGTATTTCATCAAGCTAATTTCTATTGACTTGAATTTATCTATAGAAGGTTAACTAATACTGATATTGAGCTAGTAATGCATTGATAATGTGAGTTCGACTTACAAAAAGCTTCTGAAAGTCAATAAACCTTATTGAATATGGGATAAAAAAGCTCAACACTGAAATATGAGTGTAGCATAAAAATTGTTTGAACCACAAATAAACTAGTCAATAAAGATTTAAATTTATAAGTTGATTCACCGAGAAATTAAAGCTTCATATTACCCACATTTATTGATTTATATTCACTATCGGAAAAGTTTATTTAGTAGCTGTCTTTTTCACTAACGTTTTATGATAAGGCTAAACTCATCGAAAATTATAGCTGTTTTTTGCTCAATAAATGTACTGAAATTCTTTCATAAATCGACGTGAAAAATTGTTGTATCTTATTTATAAGTACCTTAAGTTGCCTCTAAAAAGCTAAAACATCCACTATCGTTTGATTATCTGTTTACATTTTTATAATTTTCAACGAAAACTCTAATTTATAAGTTAATATATAATTAATAATAAATTAATAAATAAATTTTCATGTTACCCCACGTGAAAATTCCCCGAAACATGAGCTGGAATATCTTATTAATGAACCTCATACTAATGTGACAAGATAAAGGTTCTAACAACTGGTCGACTACCCCTCAAATTAACATCACAATGAAGCAGAAAATTTTCAATCTTTATTCAATAATGGGCCATGAGTTAGAGATTTAAGAAAAATTTTATCGATAATATTTATCGAATTTGAAGATTAAGAACAAGATAAAGAATAATATTTTAAATAGTATATAATAAAAATAACAAAACAAAAAATAAACAAAAGTTTTGTCTCTTAAAAATAAATAAGATATCTTTAATTTTATCTACACCACCTCACCACCAAACAAAGCCACAAAACATGTCTCAGTATTTGCAGATAAGTAATTGGCATGTCTGATTGTAAATATGAGTTTCCTACCTCTCGGGTACGTCAAGTTTGCCTTGGTACACATAACCAAAAATTTCTGATAGCTTGATTAGGTATTTATGTCTTCACTCAGCTTGTTACATGTGTATTTATGTTTTCATTAAATATTTGGTGTGTAATTATAAACTTCACATTGAAGCTAACGTTTTATGATAAGGCTAAACTTATCGAAAATTATAGCTTTTGATTCTCAATAAATGTGTTAAAAATTCCTCTTAATTGATGTTTTTCGTTACAAAACATTGAAGCATATAATTTTCAGTTTACCTCAATAAAATGACTGTCTTTCATTCCACTCATTAAAGTCTTAACGGAGTTTTGGAATTCCAGCTTGCATCAGACATTTGGCAGGATCGGCATCAGATTTGACATTGCTTCCTACCAAGACTTGACAACCTTCATGTATTATGTCGTAACATAGTGATGAAATGCTTCGATGACCTCTTATAACACTGTCATTAAGAAATAACTTAATAATTTACAGAATATAATCTTTTTAAAGAATATAAGATATATATAAAAAATAAAAATATCACATTTTTCATAATTTTCGACGAATTTCAAGGTTTTTTGCTTCACATACCTGCTACCGACAAGTTGCCATAGTAACTCAATACAAAGGGGCGTGTTGACAAGCGTGAAAGACACACACACACGTTTGTATTGCAGGCTGTACCCATATGCCGGTAAGGCCCATATGCAGGTTGAGTCCTTCTCAGAACCTGTCTTATGCAGATCTCTTACTCTTGCAAATATATATGGGCTTGATGTACCTATTAATGGAATTTGACTCAGTTTTTAGATAGGGACTTTTGTAGTTGTAATGCTTAAGGTAGCTTAAAGGAGTATCTTGTTGATGTTGGTTGTTGTTGTTGGTGTTGGTGGTTGCTGTTGTTGGTGTTGGTGGTTGATGTTGGTGGGTGTTGTTGGTTGGTGATGTTGGTGGGTAATGTTGGACGGTTAAATGACAAGCTTTAAAACTATTATTAAGTTTGAAGAAAATTTAATTAGTGACTTTGAAAATGAATACCAGGTTTCCAAGAATTTTCAACATTTGTTTTGAATGATTCTTTACAACAACAATTTCATTAAAAAATTTTAAATTAAAAAAAATCTTTTCTGTTCAAAGCTTTTTATGCTCAAAAAGCATTTTGTGAAGGAACCTGATACTTCATTTGGCGTCATTTTCAACTACTTTAGACCATCAACTGAAAGTGTTTCGCATGTGGCACTTTCATAAGCGTAAGCATCATTATCTTTTGTCGTTTGTGAGAGAGGTGTGAATCTGTTTATTGAAATTTTTATTAGGATATTAAGTTTTCAGATTTTCAATTAAAACAAACTTAAAGACAACATGCTTTGACATCAAATATATTACATTTATATGAAAATGAATGGAATTGAAAATGAATGCACTCCAATAACTGGTTAAAAACAATAAATACAAGCATAGTTTTATAAAATAATTTATGTGTATCGGAACATGAAAACCATGGACTAATTCAAACGCAATTTGAAGGCATTTACAGAAATAGCACACTGGCTCTAACAGTTGCATCATGTGGTTCTCTTCGGGAGTTGTGGGTGTTTTAATTGATTGTTGAGTGCCTCTTATTACCAATTCACGCGTTGTTAAGCAATGACACTGGAAAGTCACATTCTACAGCGCTGACTTGATTAATTTCTGCTGTTAATCACTCTGTCTTGTTAGTGCTCGTGTGGGGGGTCTGAGCTATCAACTGTTGACAATTGTGAATGCATTAAAAGTATTTTGATGGTTTTTTTAATTCACTTTAGTAATAGTTTAGTAGTGGAATTTGATGTTTTATTAAATAAACCTAGAAAAAAAATTCAAAAAATCAGTGAAAACATATTCAATACAATATTGTTAGTTTCAAAAGTATTCGTTTTTTATACAATAAATAATAAAGAAAGCAACAATAATACAAAAAGTAGACACGGTTTAACAACCAACATAATGGAAACGGTTGAAACCTCCATACATGATACGGGACGTTACATCCCACAGGGTTCACCACGGGGAACATCTCTGCAGCTGTATCTAGAAGTTTAATCAATTCTTCGGGTCTTTGTTTAACGGTTTTTATTTGGAAAACGTCAATCTTGACTTATTATTGAGTGGTTGAGGTTTTGGTTATCGATTGGTTTTACCACGAATAATTAGGTTTAATTAGGGTTGGTAGAGAAGAAGATAATTTCATAAATTAGCCTAATAATTAAAAAATTCAAATCAAACTCTTTACAATAGGTTTCTGTTTAGGTTACTTTTTTATTATAAGAGTTTAAAATGTTTTAATTATAGATGTAACCTCGCATTACCAATAGCTTTTTTTTTCTTTGTATTTTAATTAATGCTTGATTTTGATAAATTAAATACTGATATGAGTTTTAAAATCAAAATATCAAAAAAATTATTAAAATAAAAAAAATTCTTTAAAATTATAGTATAATATTAAAAGTTAAACTAAATCATCGCCTATAGACTTACGATTTCTTACATATGCTTGATGCTTTAATGGGGAATTAATGACAGGAGACGTAGAGAATTCATTGGTTAACTCTGTTAAATTGAAAGCTGATGAGACACGTGTAGTAAGTACAATACTTAAGGTTAATTATTGAGAAACCTCTGTGGTTGCTGTTAATATATTTTATTTTTGTTGGTTTTGTTGAATTCCAAGGAGGTATGTTATGTGCCACGCAGAAAGTTTTTACGAAAGTAGATAGAAATTAGAATATATTAAAATTATTACATTGTAATGTAATAAGCTTCGAGTTCGTTATATAGTTTTAAGAAATTTGGTGAACTAAATGAAAAATAAAATTTTTGATAATAATATATCAACAATATATCAGTAACTTAAAAAAATTTTAAATACTTTTTATAAACTATAATTAAATACAGCTATAATTAAATTAACCTAAGATTACAATCTATATAAGCTAAAATAACTTAATACATCCCTTGAATATAATTTTTAAAATAATAACTGTATTTTAGATCAAACGGGGCTCCAGAGTTTTAATTTTTTCTAGAAACACCTAAACAACGATTCAATCAGATAGGTGGACGCATTAGCAGCTTATTAAGATTTGCCTTTGAGCGTTTGATTCAACACATGTTTCATTCTACATCGGTTCTTTTGTAACAGGTTTCTTCGAGTTGATGCTTTCTTTATTATTAATTAAACCAGAATTTAAAGATAAGGAAATTAGAATTAAAGTTCTAAAATATTCTATGGCTTTCGTTGTATACGTTGAATTCTGTGATCTGTCATGAGTTAAAAGTGTGTGTGAGATGTGAGAGTAATGATAAACTAATGGGGGATGCTTGAGTGAAGGGCAAGTTCAAAGAATTATTGACATGGAAAATTTAATCTTAAACACAAGATAGAATTTTCTATATGAAAATAGTCTGATGAATATTAAAAAATTCAATGAATAGTTTTGTAGTAATTGTCAATAAAAAACAATGAAAAATAAGATTTTGAGCAAACGATTATATTTGAAATGTGAAATCTTTCAAATATTCGCAGACCTGAAAAAAGGTTTCTACAAAAAAAAACTTTTTCCAACAACAGAAAAACTTCGGTTATAAAAAATTTTTTTTCAAGTTTTGGGTTTTAAACTAAGGTTCTTGCGTATATATTTATTAATATTATGATGGAAAAAAGCTATACTTTTACAGCAATGGGCCAATCTTTTGAAATATAAAGCTACATGCAATGTTTTTGTCATTTAAAAAACACACAAATTTCTCTGAATGTCAAATGAATGTGTTTTTCATACTTTTTGCCTTCACATTAGACCACATTTCAAACACGCATTTTTAAGTGTTTTGGTTGATGCTGGTAGTTTTCAAAGGTTGTTGATACAAGCCTGGTGATGCAGTGGTTGTCAATACAGCGTATCGACGTTAACTCATTTTTCATTCCACATGCTCATACTTTCAAAAGATATTTGGATATATAAACTGTCAAATTTGTGCCTTACTCGCACATTTACTCAGCAATCTTTTGAAATAATTCGATTCATTTATGAGACACATTTGTGTTATAGGGTTAAGCTAAGGGTTAGGGTAGTGTAGAATATCATAAAAATTACTTTAAAAATTTCAAATACGCAAACTTAATTTTTAAAATAACATTTTTATTTATGAAATATTAGTTTTGGTTTTTATTATTGTAACTTAGGCTATACATCTGTAAATTTGGAATTAGAGCTAACAAATGATCGATAGGTTATGTTACGATATTAAAAATATTTCGCTTCATTCGATAGACAGTTTGAGTTAACAAATTGAGAATAGACAGGTGTCTATTTTTCCTTAAATGACAAAATTAAAAAAAGTTCAGTGACCAAACTAATAGAAAAAAAAATTAATATTATTAAATTATTTTTGTATGAAAAGCTCAAACTTATACAAAAAAGATATTAACAGTTTTGATTACTTTTAAACACAAGTTTGACAAATTCTTTAAATAACTTTTGTCCAATAGGATGTGTGTACAGTGCCTGTAGATGAAGATAAATACTTTTAATTTTTGTATTTAACTTTTCTAAATATCTAATCTAAAGCAAATGTTCAAAATATTATAAATAAATTTGATTTAATTATGAAAGTTTTTCAAAAATTTATAAAAACATTTTTTCTGGTCTTTTTGATATTATCTTTTACTAATTGCTCCAAGAGGCTGAAAAATAAAAAGAAAAATGAGTTAAAAAAATTTTTATTAAATCATTTAAATGATGATATGCTAGTAGAAGAAAGTGGTGAAGAAGAAGACATAGCTGACAAAGAGTTTGATACTCTCAGTCATTATTATAAAGTTCTTGAAAATGTTATCAAAAAAGATCAGTCATTTAAAAAAGAATTTTCAATTAAACATCAGAATAACACTAAAAATTTTGATAGTCTAAAAAAGTTGAAAGAAATATTTGCAGTAGAAATAAATGGAAATGCTCAGACCGCTTCAGAAATTGCCAAAAAATATGGTTTTGAACTTGCTAAACATGTATGCTTTAATCCTGATTTGAAATTCATAATAAAATTGAAAACTAAATTTAATTTTTTTTAAACTGGAATATTTCAAACTCAAAATAAGAATAGTTTTATATTTTGAGAATTATTACTAATAAAGTAATACTAATAGTACCAATTAAAAATGTATAGTTTAAAATTAACAGTCATCTTGAATTATCGCAGGTTAAAGCTTTGGGAAGTGTTTATAAATTTATAATGAAAAGGAGTGAATTGGCATTTGATGAAAATAACTATAAGGGTTCAAGGAATAAGAGAAGTTATGACAAAAATCTTTTGAGTGATCCCAAGGTTACTAACCAAAAATATTATCATCCCACTATTATCCAAAGTATTATCATCAGAACATTAGTTAAAATGTTATTATAGTTAGTTAAATTTACATTACACTATTATTCGAAATATTACCATTAGTTGAAGCCTATCCAAGCCAAATGCACTTCAATTTTTTATATAAAACAACAAAAAAATTCATATTAATCTTTTACTCATTAAAATTAATGTATATAATTAAACAACAGGTACTGAGAGTTGAGAAACAGATCCTTTTGGTGAGAGAAAAAAGAAATATAATTCCCTATTTGAAAAAATACTTCAAAGAGCATAATAGGGAAAAGACTGCGTTTGATGTGAATAAGAATACAGAAAGCTTGTATTTTAATGATCCCATGTTTGACAAACAGTGGTATTTGGTAACGATTTCATGATTTACTTTTTTGATAATATACAATGCATAGCAAAAAATTTTAGCATTTTAGATTCTTAGCATCATCAAGTGAACTCCTTCACTTATTCAAATTTTCAATAAAAACATGCACAGATAAATCTAATCAAAAATTTCTGAATTTCTTCAAAACAAACCTATTTTTTAAACGCCTAAACCTCTTCCTTTCAACCAGAACATACAATCTCCATGCAACCCAAGATCATCACCCACCTTTCAACACACACCACCCAGTTAAACAGAGGACAAACAGGTGGAACTAGAGGTTACGACCTGAACGTTGTGCCGGCCTGGCAGATGGGATTTACGGGCTTAAACACCGTTGTGAGCATCCTGGATGATGGCATAGATCACACTCATCCAGACCTTGCTGATAACTATGTTGGTACTTTTTGTGTTGTTTAAGAGATAATAATAATAATTTTTATTTCACATTTGATTTTGATTTGAAAGTAAAGTTATAAATATAATAATACAACAACGGTGTTAATAATGATGAAGAGAAGCAGGAGGATGATAATGATGATGACGTAATTGATTTATTAGACGTCAACTCTTGCAATGAACTTTTAATAATTTTTTTCATTTTCATATTTTATATTAAATAATAAATGTTATTTTACTCGGAACTCGCCAGGTGAAACGAAATATAACCACCATTATAATCATTTATGTTTATATACCACCTTTATATCGCTAATATCATCATAATCACTCATCTACGCCTAACCATTAGGACCCAGAAGCGAGTGCAGACTTAAACAAGCTGGAGGGTGATGATAATGATCCTATGCCCAACCTTAAAGAACCAAACAACAAGTGGGTTTAACATTGTACTAACCATAGAGTCTGAGTTCGATTCAGTTTGTTAAATGCCTTGGTAATGCCTAAGACGTAATGCCTTTAGCGGGGTTGTGAAAAGTGTTCTTTAAATAGAATGGTGAATTCATAATATATTAGAAAATATAGTATTATTATGGGACCAAAGAGGCGGTCAAGGCGCTGAATATTATATTAAGTATAAATGTTGACTTTTGTGATAACCATTGAAACAAACCAGGCTGGGGAATAGGCTTTTGAAGGAATTAGTGATTGTTACTCAGTTTGTTTTTAGCTATAGCGTTTCGTGACGTCTATCGGTAATTATTTGAATTTTTAATCATTGTTGTTAATACTTATTCAATAACTTTTGTGTTACTAATTTTTGCACAGACGTACACCGGAGGTAAAATATAGTTGCTTTGAAGAACTAAAAATGTTTATCGACTTATAAATTTTGTTTTATAATTGGTTCAAGTTTTTACTTTTAATATATTTTTCTGGTTGAAGTTTAAATCGGTTTTTGTTTGATATGTTTTAGAAATTTGGTGTGAGGTTAATTTTGTTTTAGTATTTGAAATGCTTCTTAAATTAAAACACCTTTAAGCGTTTTCTAGGCATCATTTGTTTTATCTGTTGATTGTTAAAATTTTAAATTCTTTTTTAAGCATGGATAAATTAAAATCAATCTATTCTTAAAGATTTAAGCTTGTTTGGTTAATAATCAACTTGAAAAAAAATTCTGCTTTTTGAAAATTTTTGATTTAATAACTAAAATCTTCAATCGAATTCTTTATTATAAATAAAAATTTAATAATACTTTACCACAAAACACACACGCAGCCATGGCACAAAATGTGCTGGAGAGGTAGCAGCCAAAGCCAATAACTCTATTTGCTGTGTTGGAGTGGCCTTCAATGCCAAGATTGGAGGTTTGCTGGTTTAAGTTTAAATAGGAATGTTACACAACAGTGAAAATTATGTGGTTATATAGGTATAACTAAATTTAAGGACAAGTGGGCAGCTTTTTGACCTATAAAAATTAAAGTTCTATAATAAATATAAAAGATATAACACACAACATCTTAAGACAGACTATAAAAAATTCTTCTAAAACGACCAATGGACTCACTCATCATCATAACCCTACAATTGGCAGGCATAAAGATGTTGGAGGGCAAGGTGACTGACCTGTTAGAAGCTCAGGCTCTGCTCTACAACAACCACCACATCGACATCTACAGCGCCTCATGGGGACCTGCCGATAATGGTTCATTGTGTTTGCATGTGGGATAGACTCTGTTAAGATTTTTTGGAGCATTTCATATTAATTGTTTTGATGTTTGTTCGTGTAATCACTATGTTCGGCTCTGTTGAGTGGTTTTAAAGATAGTTTTAATAGCTCTATAGTGGTTTGAGGTTTCATTATTTTACTAATTTTTTTGACTTGATGTAATTAATGTTTTTTAATTGTTGGGATTTAAGATATATACCAGATTTTGTTGGATAAACAACACTTAAAAAGCCAACTGCTTATGAATCGAATTGAATGACTGGTTCAAAAATATTCGCTCAAGGTCGCACGATGGAAGGTCCAAAAAGGTACTGTTCCAGAGCTTTCAAAAGTGGAGTAGAAACGGTATTAATAAAAAAACATTTAAAAATTTTCATCTTTCAAATTTTCATTCATGTTTTTCAAAGCACTACCATATAAATATTCCATAGAATTCAACCTCTAAAAAACCAGGGCAGGGGAGGTAAAGGTTCTATTTTTGTGTGGGCCACGGGCAATGGAGGCTTGTATAAGGACGACTGCAACTGTGATGGCTACGTGGGCAGTCCTTATACTCTGGCCATCGGCAGCATCTCTGATCACGGCTTGAGCAGCTACTTCAGTGAGATCTGTTCTTCCACCATGGCTGTCGTCTTCACAGGGGGTTCTCATCTGCCCCCTAAAAAACAACATATTTCTTATGAAGTGCCAGTCAGTGTGGTACGCTGCTCTTGAATTTATTTCAAAAAAACTTACTATGATTTTGACCGTATTTGATTGATTCATAATATAGTAGGAATTAAAATTTCACATAGTAATAACTAGAACTTGAAAAAATATCAATAAAAATGAAGGTTTCAAAACACACACCAGGTGACGACAGATGTGGCATTGTCATGCACAACATCCTTCATGGGCACATCTAGTGCCGCACCCCTTGCCGCAGCCTGTGTCGCTCTTACTCTCGAAGCCAAGTAGGTTTTGTTAATATTTAAGAAAAGGAACAGTTTCGATTGAATATTTTTTGGTTTGTAATAATTTTATTTAATATTTATCGATTAATCGTTAGCTTTCACTGTTTAATGACACTCGTGATTTTTTCCTATTGATGACTTATGGCATCAAATGATACAGTCCATCACTGACGTGGAGAGATGTGCAGCACATTGTGGCTGAAACCTCCATAATCCCGAGTGAGGAGGAAGATGGGTGGGTGGTGAATGGAGGAGGCTACCACGTCAATGAAAGAATGGGTTTCGGTGTTCTAGATTGTTCGAGCATGGTTCTGGCTGCCTTGAATTGGACCAATGTTCAGGAGCAGAAAAAATGTGTGGTCAAATATAAAGGAGAACCAAAGTTTGTTTTGACTCAAGGATTATCGTTTAAACCAAATTTTCAGTATCAATAATTAAATGAATTCGTATAAACCATTCCCTAGGTTGATTGAAGCAGCAGGCTCAATAAAAATCGAGTTCAATGTTTCAGAGGTTTGTCAGTCGTTCACATCATCATCGCAGAAAATAGACAGGCTTGAGCATGTGCAGCTGAAGATGGAGATGAGTCACAAGAGGAGGGGAGATGTGGCGGTGCATTTGACCAGTCCACATGGAACCACCTCCAAGATGCTCAAACAGAGGCCTCATGACACGTCGCCTGAAGGAATCCATTTCACCTTCCTTTCAGTGAGACACTGGGGTGAGATGCCGCATGGAGTCTGGACCATGCTGATCACCGACCATACAGGAGATGCTGGGGCTGGTATCGAAGAAATCCCTGAGTCACAACTCTTTGATAGGAACCAACCAAATGACTTCCAATTTGCACATTTGAATATTTTCGATAAGAAAATATCTGAGAAGAAAGTAAGAGGAGAGTTGAGGAAGGTTTCATTGATTCTTAGGGGGGTGAGAGGTGGTTTGGGGAATCATGAAATGTGGAGGGGGAGGGATGGTGAGGTGAATGAGGATGGTAAGGGAGATAATACTAAGATGCAGAAGAGAAAAAGAAATATTGAGAACTTTTTGGATGAAAAATATCCTTTTTAGGAAGAATTAGTCATTTTTTTTCAAGATGCATAATTAAGAATCTCTATTTTTCGCTTTTCCTATTTAAAAAAAGTTTTTTCTAAATATTTTTCAACTTTTTTATAAAAAATTATTCATTTATTGTCACAACTGTTGAAGAAATTTTAAATAATGAATCCAAGTATTATTATAAGTTTCAAAGCATTTCTGCAATCTTTTTTGCATGATAAACAACATGACAATAAGGTCATTGCTCTCCAATCTTGCCTACAGATATTGTTGATTTTCGTTGCAATATTTTTTTGAATTGTATTCATGTTTTAAGCATGGGTTTACAATAGATTTAATAATATTTCAAAAGAGTGAATCTTGTTAAACACAACAGCTTTTTATGAACAAAAGTTGCTTTCTTTCATTTGTTTCTCAGTGCTCATACTTAATTGATTCCTTTATAAATTTTTTAGTTTGCTCTCTTACTTGCTTTGTATTTGTTTTTCACTTCAACTCCAGACATTTAAAAATATTTTTTTATAAGATGAAAAGTTTTGAATAAATATTTTTATGACTTGATAAGACTTAAACAGGCATTATGTGCTTTTTGATGGTACCTTCCAATGCTGCGTTATTTTCGTAGCATTGATGAGTTTGACGTTTAAAAATCATTAAATAATTATCTCAGTTAAAATGTATCTTAATTTGGAAGAATTCCAAGAATACTAAGAATAGTTTTGGAATATTATTTGTGCAGTGACATCTATTAGTTAAAGAAAGTGATATGAAAATGGTAGCTAATTTAATCGTTCCAACTGTTCTTCATGCAGATCGGCTTTTAAACTCATGCACTGAATCATAAACCTTTTTAGTATTGCTTACCGCTAAGCTTGAAATATAATGCTGTAAAAATTAACTAATTTAAAGCAATAAAATAAATTATTCATTTAAAACCCAAAAATAATCAGTTTTATCCCGCAGTATAAATTCCAAGCAAGAACGATGACGTAACAGCTGAAAGATCTCAAATAGAGCGGAAAAGTACCTTTCATATCTTTGGTAATATGACTTTCAAAAGTGGTTTAATTCCGAGGTTTTGGTGTTTTTATCACCGGAAGTGATAATGCTTCTTTGATGATGTCAGCACGTCTTGTTGGTGTTATAAGATGCTTCATAGGAATATTAATAACCTTCATAATGACGTTTACAATGGAAATCTCTGCGGGTTTGAGACTGGTCCACTTCAATTATAAAATAATCTCGACAGTCATTAGTGGAAATATTCAACAAAATTGAAAAAGGTTTAGTTTTATGTGTCAAAGTATTAATCTATCAAAGATCAATTCCTAATTTTTCTATCACGATTTTAGTTATAGGTTGAGTGATTAGACTATTCTTGTTTAATCTTGTTACTATAAAAAATTGGAGCTATTTATGATTTATTGTTGGTAGTTCCTATTAAAAATCCATGTTTTCAATGTATTTATACGCTTTCTAAATATTTTCCTATCTTCCAATATAATTAAAATGCATTGATAATTATGGCATTAGCCTGAAATGTTTTTAGACTTCTAAAAGGTGCAAATTAAATACTTTTATCCTTAGAATAGTTATTATAGCGATTTAGAGCAACTGTAATGATACTTCGAGTGGTATGAAAAGCTATGAGCATCCAAATGCCATACCATAAGCATTATTGTAATTCATATTAAAAAAATGAACCATGCATTCTGCAAATGTTGCTTAATATTATTTGAATGAGAAACCGAAAATTTATAAATTTAAAGCTGTTATTTAAAGTTGAAAACCAACCAATTAGAACTGAGATGAAAGCCATGGGTTGGGGAAAAAAAATATGTCTTACAAAGTATCAAAAAAATTTTATGTAAAAAAAATCGAATAAAATTGAGGTGATATGTGAATTTCAAAAAAATTCGCCAACACCTGTAATGTATGTATATAACTTCTTATAGTTTTAAAATCATTTTAAAAATCACTTTCCATAATTATCAAAGTAGTTGATATATGCTTATTATATTTAACACATTCTTTGTATTTAGGATATATCCGTTGGGTTCCTATCCATCTTCAGTGTCATCAGGATTATTCATCATCATTGTTCTTTTATTATCACAATTAGAAAATTATGTATATAGTTATCTTTTCAACTATCATCAGGTTCTTAAATGATTATCAAATAAACTTTTTTACGTTAAGTATCTTATGGACGATCTCATGGTAAATCGAAGTTTTGCTACTCAACCAAACTTTTGCAAAATTTCAGTCTTAGTTTTGAATGAGGAAATTTATAATATTGAAAAGAAAAAAAATATATATATATATAACATGTTGGTTTTGAACTTCGAAATGAGAAATTCCTCAACTGAATTCATTATACTAAGCAACACTTTATAGAATAACATGGACCTAAAATTACTTTTAATCCAAAAAATTAACAGAAAAAGACACATGATAAATCTGATCCCTAAACACTTGTACACATGAATTTATACTCTTTACCGTGTCGGGATGGATAAAATAGTTAGGGAATAAATTAAAAAGTAATGATACCGTTATGTAGCTTATTAGCGATTAATATGGCGATGGCGTGACTGAGGGGGTGTCCTGATTATGATCTTATTACTTTATTTGTTTGGCAAATTGTATTTTTTTTTTGATTTTTTATCGATTTTTCAATTATTTGTATTTTTATTTGGTTTTGGTTTTTTTTTATATTTTTAAAAATTTTCAATATTTTTTCTTTCTATTTTTTCTCGAAACTTTAACGGTTTAAAATAACAGAAATTTGAAAAGATAAACTACATTATTTTCCAAAAAATTCGAACTTTACACAAAATCTTTTTTTTTCATCTTATGAACCTTTTCGATTTAAGTCATATTTTACACCTTATCAATATGATGATGAAAAGTATAAACCAACATGGGTAAACAGCAAACTGTATTTTTGAATTTATTAATGCAATGTTGCATTTTAAAAAAATTTTTCAAGCAGAAATACAAATAAAATCGAATACATAAAATCTTATGCTTACTTATACTTCAAGACCCGCGCACTTCTGTTTATTCTTGTATACATTTCTCGTGAATCTAAGCTGGAATTGCAGACTTGTATCATATAATAAATGTAACAGTTGTGAATTATCAGTTTCAAAAGTTTGAATTAGAAAAAAACAATAAGTTTGAATTTGAATTTTATTAAAATTTTAATTTAATTGCACTTTTGTAGTTCAGTCTTGTTTTGTTATTTGTTTTTTTTATGCTGACTAATAAAATAGAAACCCGTTTTAAATTTGTTTTTCTATGCCTATAATGAATATGAATACACTTACAGCATAGTTTATTTACTCATTTTATAATTTATATACATTATTAATACACCATCATACCTCCCTACCTTTCATACAGAATATAATATTAATCACCCCACCGCTTCTACAGCATTCTGTGACTACTCGGCGTAAATGCGTCCAAGTGTCACAGCCATGATGTGGAATACAATAGAGAGGTCAAGAGAATATCTGCCAGGGATTTCCATGGGTTTTGGAGACAATAGTTTATTATTGGAGATGGTTTTTGTTGTTAAAGAATATACTTAATGGGATAAGGATTTATGTAGAAAATAATTTTGTTTATCTATGAGTTTAATATATAAGAAAAATCACGATAAAATTTTTTAACTTTTAAATAAAGCTTCTCGATATATTTTCTATATCATCCTCAGGTAAATGATGTAGAACAATTATCTATTAGTAAATAGTGATTCACAATTTTTTAGAACATTTTTTTTCTTTTCGCATAATATTTTTGAACGTTGGTTGTCTAACATTTAAGTTGAACATTTTGTGTGTGCAAAAACTCAAAAACCTACATATTTTGTATAACATCACAGATCAAAAACCAATTTAAAAGACAAAGTAGAAACTCTCAAATAAGCGTCTTTTACATTGTAATATGCATTCAAGAGTAGCCAGGCATTTGAAGTTAGCGACAAGAGTATCAGGTTGCGCTTAAACATGGGATGTTGCTCGGTGTATCGTTAAAAATTTAATCCCTTGCTTAACTATTTCTTTAATTCATTCAACTATCCTCAACACAGAATTTACTTTCAATATGAATCAACTTCTGGTTTCAATTCACAGAACAACCAATTGATTTTCTGCTTCAAAGGTTCCATGAAAGGCGATACGAAAGTCTGAAAATACATCACTTGATGTTGCTAATTATAAGGCACAGTATTGACTTTGTCTCTATCATCATCTTCTTGTTAGCCTATCATGTTTTATATTCAGCCGCCATTGTTTGCCTCTCATATAAGCAGTTTCACTATTTCTGTGCATTTTAAACTGGTATGCTCTTAATGTATTGATTTTTTAATGCTTTTTAATGAAGATGTTTCGGTGTGTGTTTTTATGTCTTAGTACGTAAAAAAGGAAAATTATATAGAAGTATCTTTTCTGCTTTTCAAGAGTCTGTTTTTTTGGGTTTTAAAAAATATTATTCATTTATTTATTAAATTTAAAATATGAAAAATAATCTAATTAGAGATTAAATCGAGCGAAGTTAATTCAATTGAATGTTGGAACTCAGTTGCAACTAACAATAGACTTTTAATGAGAAAGCCGAAAATGAAATATACTAACGACTTTAAAAATTCTGAGAATTATTTTTTGTTATTTTTATTCTTATAAATGAAAAATTATCCAACTTTTGTTTTGATAAAGTTGCTTTTAAAGCTAAAAAAAAACACTAATTTAAAATAAAAATTCGAGGCTTTTCTGTATATTCAAAAAAGCTTGGAATTATTTCACATTGAAATTTTTGTATTAAAAACACTATTTGGTTTAAGTTTAGCTTTATAATTAAAATATTGCATGAGTCGCTTTATAATCATGAAGGGTGTATAATTAGCGAAAGTTGCAACATGGTGTTAAGAACCACAAAATTTAAGTTTTGCATCCAACCATTGATACTGCTATTAAAAAACCTACTTAAAATTAACATAAATAAAAAACTCAAATATACTCACCAAATATGAAGTGCCAACCAACGAATTATATGGAGGTCTTTCACTATATTTATCGGGTAATATTGAGCTTTCTGATGGAGTAATTGAAAAATGTGTGCTATTGTTGTTGATGAGAGGAAATTAGAGAGAATTAACAGACGAAGTTAATTGGGTTGTTTGAGTCTGCCGCTAGAAAGCATTCATTCGGTAAACTTCAAAGCCATAATGGGTACAAAAAATATTCCAAAATTGATCAACGTTCAACGTTGATTTCATGGAGCTAAATCATTTTTACTCAGGCAATTGAAGATTGTTTTTAATGTTTTTTAACATGATTTCTTATAACTTAAATAAGCAAATAAGTTGAAACCATGGTTTTCTGTAACTCATCCTATTGAATATTCTTTTGAAAGGTTTTAACTTGAGTTTTTTCTTTTAAATTAACGAGTTTAAGTCTCAAAAGTCAAATAATGTTATTTGGTTTGATTCTAAATTGCAAATATATTTCATTAATAGGGAATGAATGCATGCTTAATAGCTCAAAAATTGTTTTACTTCATTAATTTAATCAAAAAAATGTTTGAAAAATTCTTGAATCGCCCAAGAAACACTGAAATATAAGATGGAAAAAATAACTCAAACGATTTTCATCTGTAACGAACATGATAACAGCATACAACTAGATGAACAAAAAAGCATAGACAATCATCAACTCAGACATACATTGTACAAATACACGCACCATTATACACAATCAACATGTGTTCATAAAGATACAGATACTAAAAACACAAACACACAGAAACTAAGATTAAATAGACAAAAATATTCAGTTACACAGAAAAACACCCAAACATATGGTTGAACGAACACAAAAAAATGAAATTGCTATGATAGAAACACATACATAGACGTACAAAAGAATACAGACAATAACAAGCTCACACACAAGCAGACGGATGATCCATATGACTGGAGACATGCAATTTGGAGCAAACTTCCTTCAACGATCACTTAAAGTTCATTACATGCATTATTTCCACATTCATTCATTCATTCATTCATTCATTCATTCATTCATTCATTCATTCATTCATTCATTCATTCATTCATTCATTCATTCATTCATTCATTCATTCATTCATTCATTCATTCATTCATTCATTCATTCATTCATTCATTCATTCATTCATTCATTCATTCATTCATTCATTCATTCATTCATTCATTCATTCATTCATTCATTCATTCATTCATTCATTCATTCATTCATTCATTCATTCATTCATTCATTCATTCATTCATTCATTCATTCATTCATTCATTCATTCATTCATTCATTCATTCATTCATTCATTCATTCATTCATTCATTCATTCATTCATTCATTCATTCATTCATTCATTCATTCATTCATTCATTCATTCATTCATTCATTCATTCATTCATTCATTCATTCATTCATTCATTCATTCATTTATTTATTCATTCACCAACACCCCCTATACATCTTAAAATATTAGAAATTCAACTCGAATTAGCGACCGATATAACTATTTTCGAACTTCCCATTATTGAAATTAGCTGCAAATTAATCATTCTAAAGCGAGGAAAGCAAGAGAAGCAAAAAGAGTAATACTGGGGTTGCATTGAACCCTTCAGTGCATGAAACCATCATGATTTATCATTGTTTCCTCCCCCTCTGCTGCACTTTCGTTGTCTTCAAGTCTGCTGTTTGAAAGAGAGGCGCTTTTGTTTAGAAATTGTTCAAAAGTATGAAATTAATCTTGTTGTATCGGCAAATGATTTAGTAGCAAACTGAATGAATGAATGTGGAAATAATGCATGTAATGAACTTTAAGTGATCGTTGAAGGAAGTAAAACCTTGTCATAATTCATTAGCCTAATGAATTATGACAAGGTTTTACTTGTTAGAAATTTTAGCCAAATAAAAAATTTTTTTCTACGTGTTCTTATAAATCTTCATGATTCGAAGTTTACTGGTAAAAATTCAAGTTTACGAAAGAACATACGATGTCTTTAAAGAACTGAAGAAAATGAAAACACTCAAACACACTAAAGTTTCAGAGAAAACTGATTATTTCTTAAATAGTTTAATCTACTTTCTGATAAATATAACTAAAAATTACCTCATGTGGAAGTTCAAAATAATCAAAATATATTTAGCTCAAAAAATAAGTGAGGTGTCTGAAAAAATTAAATAATATAAAAAAAATAATACAAAGACCATAGAAACAAAAGTAAATACCCTTGGAAACCAAAATAAAAAATAACAAAAAACAATGAAAAAATAACCGATAACAACCAACCTCACCCTCACACCACCCCCTCTTCCCCACACCAAAATTTGAGGCACACTCCTAACATGAACTCGGATTAAAGTGCCATAAAACACATGCATACGACTTCAGCGGCCTAATGATACATAATATGTATTGATCGCCTCTTGGTCAATTGCCTGTCAAGCAATTGAGATGAATTATGAAGCAAAATTTTTCTCTTCAGCCGTTACATGGATTGTTTTATGTAGTTTTTTTGTTCTGTATGCTTTTTGTTTGATGTTTTTTGTTTTTTTACTTGTTATGATGTTTTTTTAAACATCATACTATTAAAAATTTTATTTTTATGAAAATATACAATAAAAATTTTTTAAAATTTCAAGCATATCTTTTCAACTAGTTGAAACACTATAGTTAAATTTTTCTTCAAACCTCTCCAACACTAACAAATCAACATTGAATCACAAAAACCTACAAATCATGAACCACTGATTTAACGTTACCTGATAATAATAAAGATAATTTATGGAAAAGCTTCTTCTAAATAGAGTATTCAAATTCCACGGTTTTTTCTGATTCACAAGCAGGGTGGAAAAATCGGAGCAAAGAGAATCAATTATAAGATACAGCATTGAAGTGCTCTTAGTAGTAGTTGCTAGCCTAACATGTGATTATGCATTCAAAGTGTCACTCACTCCTCTTTAAACTCTACCACACAAAGTGTCCACACATCTATAAAAACACACACTAATTTAATGGTGCTTGTATAAATAGTAACAATAAATTAAAGACGTATAAAGCTAAACAAATATAATTTTCTCAATAAACATACTTAAGTAGCTATACTATTTAAAACCTACGCTATACAGACAGTAATCTACCATGCTTATGTGTGGTATTAGGTATAAAGAAGATCAGGGAGATGGATTATGTGGAAACATATAACCACTGAATATATGGTGATGATGCATTTGCGAAGTGTTCTTTAAAGTAACGAGTGTATGATTGCTGACAGGAAATTAATAGAAACTCCACGAGATGGGCTTCGGGTCGCTTGATGGCTGAAAGGCCGATTATTGAAAGACAGATTTCGTGATTATGAACACTTTTATGACGTTATAACGGTGATTGCACTTTAAATTAATTTTTAAAAATATTAAACTAATAATATTGAAAATTTTTAAATATAGAATTCAATAAAAACTTGTTTTTGTGTCTGAAAAAAATTGTTTAAAAGTTTATTTTTCATGATTTTTTTGCCCGTTCGTCATGGAAATAGAAAAAATTTGTTTCAAAGAGAATGCCAAAAGCAATCAAATAAGCATACACCTCGCCTGTTTTATCACCACGTAAGATGAGCGCTGACATTCCTAGGTTATTATTAGTATCAATTTGGGGGTGGAGTTATTTTCTATGGTCCAATCAGTGTTCTTTATTTTTTACTTCAATAACCAATCATTTTATTTCAGGCGGATATCTGACTTAAATATTGTTTTCTTGTGTAGCTTTCCTTGTAATTTTAAATTTAATTTTGTCAAGAATTTCAATAAGCATGGTTTGTTTTTGATTTATCATTCTAAATAAAAACAAAAAAAAAATTATTGTTAAAATTTCTCTTTTAAAGGTTAGATTATTAATTTTTTTAAATAAAAATTATCAATAAATTAAAAATATTTATAGGATTACAGAAATAGTTATCGAAAACTAGTTTTTGCTATTATAATATTAAATCTAAAGGTTATGAATTTCTTTTTACCAAAGTACGTTTATATCATTATCCGTATCATTTCGTACTAGTTCCTATTCTTTTCTTTTAAAAATATAGGCTCACATTTTTAACGCACTCGGTATATGCCATGAAAACCCATAATTCTTGGCCATAAATAACTTCCAATACATCGAACTGCCTTTATAAAAAAACTTTTGAAATAATATTCTTTAAAACCTTATTAGAAATTTGAAAAAAAAATTATATGAAAATTCAAAATAAATTTCAGATAACCATGAAAACTCAAAACAAAACGCCTCCCTCAACAAGCTCGTACCCTCCGCAAAGACAAGATCACCAAAACTTCCCCCTCAAACCCTCCAACAGTTCAAATAACTTCCAAGAACCTTTCAATGCATTTCCTGACAATAAAGCTACTCCAAACCAAGAAAACAATAATGTTAATGTTTTTCGAACAAGTGTTCCATATAAACAGTATAATGATACCTTTACTGGTAATAATTCAAACAAGGATAATTTCAGCAACTCGAAAAGCACAAATATCAATTCTGGCTCAAATCAAAATTGTAATATCGGTCATTTTGATTCTAATAACCAAGAACATGACACTAACAGCAACAATGAGGATAATTATGCCACTAGCATGCAAAACAACATCGGCAGTAACAGTTTCGGCAACATACCTCACCTCCAACGATCTGCTGCTTATTCTGCAGCGGTTTATTCAAGATTGGCTAGCGTCTACAGCTCTCCCTTGTATGAATCATGGCCCTTTAACATCCCAAGCACACCTCCTCCCATCAACCCACATAGTTCTCCTAACTACGACAATAAGGAACAGAATAATGATGGTAGAGATAAATTCCTCAAGCCCTTCTCTCAAACAAACCACCCTATTTGGGATATGTATTCCACTACACCAACCCCTGCTTGGCTCAGTGATCTGTCCTCCTTTACTTCTCCTCTTTCTGATCCCAACCCTATTTTCAGTCATTCTCTCAACTATTCTAATCTCTCTTACAACCGAAACACTCAAGCCCAATCTCAATTTCTCAGTCAAAATATCTCACCTCAGCTTCAAAATACCACGACCACCACAAGCACGTCCACCAAATCAACCCTCTCGAAGCAAAACCACCCAGCCTATCAAAGCGAAAGAAACCACAACGATAGCTTAAACTACCGAGAAATAACTTCTTCTCCGTTCAAGCAATCCTCTATTAGCACCACTTCAGAATTCAACTCATACCTCATCGACAACTCCATTCACACTCCTTTCACCGCCAAGCAACTTCACCATCTCAGTGGCAATACAAACAAATTTATCGCCAACAAACGTTATGTTTCAGGTCGGCCTAATTGTGATTGTCCGAATTGTCAAGAACTTGATAAACTGGGTCCTGCAGCCGAGTATCTACGCAAGACCATACAACACTGTTGTCATGTTCCTGGTTGTGGTAAGGTGTACAGCAAGACATCGCATCTGAAAGCACATTTGAGGTGGCATACTGGAGAAAGATCTTTCGTCTGCAATTGGTTGTTCTGTGGCAAGCGTTTCACACGATCTGACGAGTTGCAAAGACATTTGAAAAGTCACACAGGAGACAAAAGGTTTGTATGTCAGGTTTGCAACAAAAGATTCACTCGAAGCGACCACCTCGCGAAACATGTAAAAGTGCATTGTGAAGATGGATGCAATGAAGAAGAAAACATTTCCAAAATTGATGGAAAGCGAGTTATTAAAACAGAAAAAGAAGACGATAAAGAAAAAAGCATGAAAAAACAGTTGAAAGATTCAGAACCAAATGTTCTTAATGGAAAAACGTTAAGTTTAAACGTTAACACCACTAATAACAGTTTTTTTACCCAAAATTAATAAAAATTTATCACATCAAAACAACTGATTTTTTGTATAAATAGTTAATACTTTTCTTATCATTAATAACTCAATCGAATTGATCAATATAATATATTTATAATATGATTCATTCAAGTAATAAATTGATTTTGAGCATCAATTAGTGATACGCATGAACTCTTACAATTTTAATAAATTTTTTAAATAAAATAATGATTGATATATTACATTCCGTATTGAAGTCACCATTATCACATTTTAAATAATCTATAAAACATTAAAAAAACATTTCAACATAATAAACAAAAAAAATGTTTATTGGTTTAAAAAATAGTTGAAAAACCATTGTGGAAATTGAAAAAGTGATTTTTAATACTCAAAAAAATAAGATAACAAAGTATTGGAGCAATCTTCCTTTTCTGAAGACGGCATTTATAAGTTAGGGGATAGCAAGATTGACTGTTTGCTTAATTATCAAAAAAAACATCGAAAAACTTGATAAAAAATTCTTAAATGGCAACACCATCGATGTGTTGCTTATAAATTTTTTTCGATTTGACTTCAATAATTACAAGCTAGAATTGATGTGATAAACTGAAAGTATTTTTTAAATAAATTTTAAAATGTAATTTAGTTATATTTTGCAAAAAAAATTATTTTATAAAAATTCTTTTTTCAAAAAATAAATTTTGAAACTTCATTCGTAAGTCCGCTTTTAGTGCTAATTTAACAATTTTGTAAAACACTTCGAAAAGTCGCAAATACATTACATATGATTTGTGTATAATATATATTTTTAAGTATTAAAAATGGATAAGTTAGATGGCCGTGATATCGGCAAAATCAACAAATTTGGATATTTGAAGGGCACTAAAGCATGGACTAGCAAATTTGTTTTCATTGGTGGGTGTTTGGCTTTTGCTACAGCTTTTACTTTAACGAAAATGTAAGTTGAAAGCTTATTGTTATTATAACAGCACAGAAATTCATCAATCTTTGAATATTGCTAAATTCAACTCCAGTTTTCTAATTATCACCAAAATTCAGAGTTTATATGTTTTTATATCAATTAAATTAATTTTTTAAAACAGCTAGTTTTTGGCCTATAATGAACCACCTTTCTTAATGTTTCTGGCTTCTAAATCTAATGCTTTGTTGGATGTTGAGTTTTTTAGGTCTCTCAACTGGACATAATCACATTTTTTAACAATATTTTTCAAATGATTTTGTCAGAAAGTTTTATTCATTTTGGGAGGCTGAACCATAAAAGCCTGAACCTTCATATTTTAAAGATTATAGACCAGTTTTTTATTACTTGCTTTTCTGATTAGCCAACAGAAATAATTCAATTTTTATAAAAACATAGCTTTATTTGAAAATAATATATTTTTTAAAATTCAATTAAAGATACATAGGTCCTGGAAACCTCTTGACTTACTTTGAGCAATGTGATGAAGTTATAAATAGAAGACAAAATAGAGCTGAAGAAATCCGACTCAAAAGACTTGAGAAAATGAGAATGTCACAAGATTAATAAAAAATTGTGTATCTTAACAAATGTTTATACTTAAAAAATTACGTCATTTTCATTCTTGTAGAAATGTATATTTTATTTATTTCAAATTTAAGTTTATTCTTTTCAAATATCTTTTATTGTTTTTTGAAAATATTGAGGTTCATACATAAAATTTATGGCAAACATACTTTATTCAGGAAAAAGTAAAAACAAATCTTTTTAAAATTTTATTGACTTTTAGTAAAAAAAACACTAGTTTTAGTGATTTTTTCCAAAATGCTGAGTCTTCTCAGAAGCATCGTATCTTCAAATTTCAAGACTTTTAAGGACAGTAAAATTTTTGTAAAAACACATTCAAAAATTTTAGTTTCAATTTGCGACAAGTTAGTTTGATCTGCATGTTAGCAAAAAAAGAATAAATATTTTTCGTTAAAGTTTTTTTTACCATTAACTCGTTTCTTATTTAAATCAATTTTCAAGTTTAATTGAAAATGTGGCTGACGTGTGGTGCAGTCAAAAAGGCCTACAAGACTTCTAACCGAGCTTCAATGAATATTCTAAATTAGTAAAAAGATCGATAGGGCTAGAATTCAAGTCTGACTACCGAGCAATGATCTAAGGAAAAAACTGCATCAAATGAACGAAAATATCTAACTGAAATAATTACTTAATGGTTTTACGGATGAAAATAAATGAAGGGCTTGGATTTTTTGCGAAGATAAGTTTTAAGTAGTAGCAACAAATAAGAATAGAGCCTTAATTTTTTTTTTAAAAATTTAAATGTTTTAAAAAAAGTTTCACAAAAAATTTACTTTCATTATCAAAAAACTGAAACTTTTTAAAAGGTTTTTTATGTTACGCTGAGAATCTATGAAAAAAGACTAGAAGTAATTTGAGAATGTTGTCAAAAATTCTTAAATTTAAATAGATTTAAAGAAAGAAAATCATGTCCACATAAAGTTCTGGTTCAAAGATTGTAAACAACAGTCATCTAAAACCATAAATCTATTGAAAGTGTAAAGACTTCACTATCTCTTATAAAAAAATATAAGCTATATACAGAATAAAAATAAAGATAATCTTTTAAGAGTGTAGTTAAACCATCTGTTGTTAATGAGCTACTCTGGCCTTTCTCATGAACACTAATATTAACCCCAGTCACTCGAAATGCAGGGTACTTCTATTACAACTAGACGCATCTCAATTTATCTTTTAGGCTTTTCTATCTTTTCAAATTCTAATCTTTTTAACTTTCAAACCATCAACCAACTCATTCACAAAACAATAACAACAACAATAAATTTTAGTTCGACGTTTTATTACACCAACTTTCGCGACACCAAAAATCATATCAAAAATATACAAACATAAATAGCACCTAATTATCTCAACTCCACTCAGAGACGAATTTTTCCAATCCATCCTACTAACTGTCGCATCAGAATCATCTTTACCACATCACATGAGGCGCATTCTGGTCCAATTTCTAACAAACAAGTTATAATTTCTGTAAACTCACTGAAATAGAATTTATCCTACAACTTTCACTCAATGGCCGTATGTATTTTCTACCCACGACACTGAAGCTCTATTTACCCGCAACAAATTTTTTGCATTCTTGTTACCAAGAATAGAGTGAAAAAACACCAGTTTGAACTGATAAAAAAACATCGAAATTTATATTAATAATTTTGTGGAAAAACTAGTTGATAAATTGGAACATTTAAATCATAGGAGCAATTTGAAATGAAGTTATTAAATAATAGTTAAACCAAACTAGGCGCTTTAACTATAAAACGAACCTTAAATACCAAAGTTTTTTACAGTGCCTTTTAAAACTTAATTAATTTAATAAACATTTTAATTCTTTGAGCCAACCAAATATATAATAAAAATGAAATAGAGTACATTTCAGCCACGAAGCATTTCGTAAGATGAACTTACATTATCCAGTAAAGGTACAGATACTAAAGATGCTTTAATTAAACTCAAATTAAATTGATTAATCAACTAATTTCTATTTATATAAACTTTTTGTTACAACTAAGACGTAAATACCGTTTAATAAATAAATTATTAGAAAATATTTTAGATATTATTTTTTTTAACTGCAACTTTCTAAATTTGACTAATCAACTTAAATTTAATAAACAACCTAGAGTCACGGCGCCCATTTTGGAGTATCAAGCGCTTGCGCTTTCGAAGTTCTATTAGAGTTAAAAATTTTATTTTTTCAAGAAATAATTTTAAAAGTGATATTTACTTTCAATATAATTAGTAAATTTTTAAATGAATTCTTCAAACCCCTCTCAAACGTATTATTGTCCTGTGAATAACCAACCAAACTTTCCTCGCGGCCAACCGGATATTATGATGATGCCGAATAATTTTCATTTCACACCTCGAAAAAATTATTTTCCAACTAACGATCCAGATATTCTGAAGCAAAATGCATTCAGTCATAATATTTTTCACTTTCAAGGCAATTCACCACCAATAAATCCTTTCACTCCTCCAAAAGCTTCTCCAGCACTTCCATCACCGTCAGCTCCTATATCACCTATCATTACATCCACAGAATTTAATATGTATGTTTGTAAAAATTTTTTACCATTTAATTACTAATATCAAGAATACTATAAATAAAAATATTAAGTTTTATTAAAATTTTATTTCTTCAGATCAAAATTTATAACTAAACGATTACCAAAAAGAAGACTTTCTTCTTCATTAGAGTAAGTATAATATTTCATAGTTTTTTCACTTAAATCTTCAATTTTAATATTACTTACATGATAATAATAATATTTATTCCAAAAAATAATAATAATCAGTTATTTCCTATTGTTTGAAAGTTCATAGTTATGTATTTATTCAGTTTGATTCTTTCACACTTCTTACTTCTGATTCTTCCACTCTTGCTTAAATAAGATTCAAAATTATTTTGAATTATTTTTAATGAAGTAATTTCTTAAATTTATATAAATTACTTATCTTCATATTGTATCAAGTTGATGGAGTATGTTACAGACCAAGATCATTGATTTCCAGAAATCCTGAAATTACAGCAAAGCGAATAAGAGTCAATGAGGAAAAAATGTCTGCTTTCATGCAAGATCTGAATCTCGAAAACCAAGTCAAAAATAGCAGTTTCTCTGATACTTGCACAAACAGTTGTATGAGTGAGCTTTTAACTGAAGTAAACAATGATTTTGATAATGGGAGAAACTACCAACATTCTATGATGAATCCCACTCCAGAAAAAAATTCTTCTTTCAGTAATACAACTACATATAGCAACTGTGATGTGTCAATTTTCAAAAACACCAACATAATCAGAACACCAAATTTCACTACAAATAATAAATCATTAGATTCAAAAGTGAATGTAGATGATGACATTATAGACATGAAAAATGATGAAAATGTTGATCCTTCATTTGAGGTGGACGACCCTTGGTACAATGTTGAGCAGCCAAAGTAAGTCAATCTTATCCACCCAATTATTTTATTTTGTAGTTATGAGTGTTCTATTTAATCATGATTTTGAAAAAAAAATTTACATTGTTTATGAGTTTGTATGAATGAAACTTATGCTTGCAAAAAGCTCAACCTCAATGTTGCTATTTTAATTATATCACAATTTTATTTATGTCAATTTATTGAAGAACTTTAGTAAATTTATTGAGCAAAAAAATCATAAATGTCCACTCCAAGCTTTTTTTTATATAAAATATGAAACAAAAATCTTTAGATAACTGGGCAACAATGAAACTCTGAATAGCCTGCATAATTGATTAATAATGCATGAAGTTTTAAATATGTCTATGTGTCTTATTTTTTGAATATATCTTCTATTTTTTAATTCAAACTGAGATAAAAAAATTTTTTAGCCTTATTCATTTTTAAATACAACTAAAGTTCAAAGTCTCCATCATTTTGAAGTAAAATAAAAATGCATGAAATAAATTTATAAATCAAACAAATCTATTTTTTTTCATATTAAATATTCATTCAGCAACCACAACAGATCAGTGAAGACGTTGCTATCAAAGATTTCAGACAACCAGAGACTCGAGATCATGGATGGCATAAATTTCAAGTGGAGGGGCTCTAAACCACCCTCTCACCTACCCCCTCATCTCGTCGAACACATGTTAGCTTGTCATTTGTGTATATCTCGAGATTATTTAGTTAATTAGGGACAATTGAATAGTCAACTTATTTATTTACTTACTTGAAGTACAATATGTTTGAATAAATATATTTATTTATAAACGGGTTTGTTCTGAAGTATAAAATTTGACAAGATGTTAGTCACAGATGGATACATATAATTGAAAGTATCCCTTATAAAGTATGGCACTTCATTGCCACAGGGACTTGACATACCAAATGAAATCAATTAGTTTTCACTAAAATATATTATAAGTGACTCAAAAAGTTTAATGAAAAAATTTGCTTGGCTCAATATGGTTAAACTAAGTTATACAAATATTAATAAGTTCATATGGGTATTTATTTATTTATGAAAAAAATCATTAAAGATTATTGAAAGTAAAACTAATCCCACAGGATGAAACCAGGCCTGCAACTGATGTTGTGGAAGCCACCATCAGGCACCATCGCCAATGAAGTCAAAGCAAAACTAGAGAAAAATAATTCCCTTGACGACGATTTCAATGAGTCAAAAAAAGAAAATTCAAAATCTAGGTTTGTTGTTGGATTCACTTCATGCTTAGCGTTAGGAGTTTACTTTAGAGGGGTTGTTTTCTATATAAAGAAACAAGCGTTGCTCTATCACAAAAATAAATTTCATTTAAACCATTAGTATTTTTAATTACTCAAAAATTTAATTTTACTTGAATAAATTTTTCTATAAAATTAGTGTTATATAGGGTGAATGTACAAGTTGATGATGAGGAAAAAAATAAGTTAATCATCATCAAATTTTATTAAACTTATTGCTTCTCATTTTCATAGAGCCGCTTATTCTTTTCATGATCTTGTTACATCATTTAAATTGATGTTTTTACACTAGCCACAATCAAATGCGTATATTTAGAAACAAAAATTTTATTGAGATACAAAGCTTTTCGTTAACTAAGTAACATTTTCAAGGATACTTCTTGAAAATGTTACTTAGTTAACGAAAAGCTTTGTATCTCAATAAAATTTATTTGTGTTCCTAAATAGAATCATTTGAATTAAGTTTATTGAAATAGTAATTCAGTTTCTCAAATATTTTGTACATTTTTCCAAAGAAATCATTGGTTATAAGTATTAACTAACTGCTTATTGCAGCGGAGTCATGTATAGTGAAGACACTGCATCAAAAGAAGACGGCATGTTGACTGATGACGACTCATGTATGGACATATGACGATGCATTATCCCTTGTTTTTTTTGATGTTACTTTCATATCTTTCATTCAAAAAACTGCTATTTTTGATTTTTGCGTTTTTATAGGATGTCTTTGTACGGTTTTTGAAATTCATTTTCAGGTTAGTTGTTTATTTTCTTTATGCTAACCTCAATGCAGAATTGGGCTGTTACTCGTGGTTTGAATATCATTTTGCAGAAAAACCATTGTTTATATTATACTTCTTTAATAAACAAATTAAAGTTCAAAATAATAATTCCAGAAATTACTTTTTTTTTCAGTCATTTGATGAAAATGAAATACAGATTAAAAAGTTATAAATCGAACCTTAAAAATTCAGTATTGTAGATCATAAGACCTCTATTTGCTCAGTAAAGCTTTCGACATCAAACTAATTGTAATTATGTAAAAACCCCAAAAAAATTCAATTGAGTGGAAAATATATTTAAAAACTTTTGAAAAATAAAAATTTATTAACAAACTTGACTACCAAATACCAACTATAGCTAATTAAAGAGAGCAGTTAAGGAAGTGCATCAGGCCATGCATACTCATTACACAGACTCATTTGAAAGTTATCTAAGTCGAGCAGATAGTTCGAATATCCAAAAATAGAATTTTGAAGAAAAATGATTCATACGTTACTATAAAAGCATTTTCCAACTTCTTCAATACAATAAATTATAAAGTTTTATATATACTAAATTAACTTTTATATATTTTTAGAGAAAACAACAAAAAACAAATAAAAATACAAAATTGCAAAATCGAAATAAAACATTCAAATTTACATTCAATTTTTAATGAGTGCTTGTTTTAAAATAATTTTATATCTGCAACACTACATCCTTCTCAATCACTTGACTTAATTGCTTAAATCAGTTCAAATCCGTTTTATAACATAAATTCGTTGAGAATTAATTTGAATTACATAAAAGCATAATAAAGTTTAGGTTTTAAAGCTTTAATATATTCAAAATGGCTGATGAATTAACATCAAAGTTACAAAAGCAAAATCAAAGAATAGAGCTAGCCGAGCAAGGAAATGATCTGCCGCCATTGCAACACAAGTCTTTTGAAGTTTTTAATCCTTACACAGAATTTAAAGAATTCACCAGAAAACAAATACAAGGCTATCAGAAAATGTTTAATGAGTAAGTTATAAGAAATATATTATAAAAATATTCACCTTATGATATTTCATTTTGAAATTCTTTTTAAACAGATATGACATAAAAAAGGATAAATTTATTGACATAGAGGAACTGAAAAGAATGATGGAGAAGTTAGGCACACCTCAAACCCATTTAGGTCTTAAAGAAATGATCAATGAAGTAGATGAAGATAAAGATGGAAAAATCAGTTTCAGAGAAGTAAATTATAGTTTAACTTCCAAAGCTTTATTCATAATAATTAACGTCAAAAGTTTTAATTTTTGAATTTTTAAAATTCTTATAACTTTATAAAATTTACTTCAAAAACACATATTTAAAATCAATTTTTCCTTTAACAAACAATTAACTCAATCTCACACAGTTCTTGTTGATATTTCGCAAAGCTTCATTGGGAGAGTTGGAAAGCATTGGCTTAAATGAGATCTTCACACACATGAGTGAGATTGATGTGGATAAGGAAGGGGTTAAAGGAGCCAAGAATTTCTTTGAAGCCAAGGTTTGTTAATCATTTCAATGCCTTTTCACATATAGTGTGTGAACCAAAGGTGCCACAATTAGTGGTTTTTTTTGCATACTCATATAAGACTACTATGTGTATCATTCTCACATATAAATCCACCCTAGTTAAGAATTTATCAATGTTTTTCAAAAACTACATGAAAGACACATAGGTACTAATGATAATTGTGGAATAATAGATACTTAGAAAAAATTAGTTTTTATTATATTCCATAAAAACTCAACTTGTAAGTGGCATGTGTGTTTTGGTTCTAGTGTCTTAAAGATTTCAACCTGTATATCTTCATATAATAAAATCATTCCTACATTCATCATATTAATATATTATTATATATTTATTTCTTCTATTTATAACAAAATTAATACTACTAATCTATGAGGTTTATTATAGTGATGTTTAACCCAGGGAGTTTCAAGATCACTTACCCTAGTATAAAAGTTTTAATGAAAATATTTTTTCATGATAAATTTTAACTTTTCATTGATTATCTCATGCTTGGAAGTAATAGTAATTTGTTTAGTATTACAAACAATACATAATATGTCTGAAGTTACAAAAAAGTAGTTTAAATCTGTGGTGAACTTAGCATTAAACTACTTTTAAGTTAGCACCCTGCTAAGGTGGGACTGATATCTTGCTCTACATAGAAATATGCAGATAGGAACAGTAGTTTCAAAAATATTATGGAGAATAACATAAACTATAACTCACTAAATTAAAAATCTTGTAAGAAAAAACGCCAAATTAGTTTTCAAAGTTTTAATTTATTTGTGTGAGAAAATCATTGCAATCTTTGAAACTTGTTTTTAGATCAATGCAGTGGGAGCTGATGAGAAATTTGAACGTGAAATAAAAGAAGAGCAAGCTGAAAAGAAAAAGAGAGATGAAGAATCCAAACTACGAAAAGCAGCATTCAAAGAAAAAGCAACCCTCTTTCAAAGTCAATAGTTGTTTTTGAATAATAGAAGCAAGAATTTTAATGAGAAATGCAATATTTATAATGGATTTTTGTTTGTTTTAACATTTTGTGCATATTATTTTAATTTTTTACATTTAGTTTTTATTTTATTTTATCTCTTTCAAACATGGTTTTAAATTTTTCGACGACTTATTTTTACACTGGTTTAAGATTTGATTTGTTACATGTTGCCTTCCAGCGCTCTACACTGTAATATTTACAATCTAGTAAAACATTTTTGCATAATTTGTTACAAATTGTATTTGAATTTTTATATGCTTTTCAAAATTATTGATTTTACCGCTTGCCTTGTTATTTTTATCAATATGGTTGTAAATCTAATTTACTTATAATCGCAATATATCACAGACCAAAAATAAGTCAATTTATTTATACCACGATGTTTTAATATCTAACATTCAACTTTTTCTACTAATTGCTCAAAATTTTTATTCTTAGTCAATGTCATCAGACCACATTTTTATTCATACAAACATTAACATTCTCAAATTTTGACCTCGTATTAATCAACTATATAATGGTTTTCTATCTACTCATTTAAACTAATCTAGTTTTATAACTGTTTTGGAATTTTTTTCTCATGGTCATTGAAGATTTTTTAATATAATAGAATATAACGTCTTAAATTATATTTAATCTCCTCCAATGATTGTTCAAACAAATCTTTTAAATAAAAGGTTAAACAAGTCATGATTATTACAACGACGATTTAAACAACTGATAATTTGAAATATATGACGCAGATTAAGTAACATGTGAACAAAAAGCTTCAATGATTATGGAAACACAAGTAAGTGTCATAAATCAAATAGTCCGTTTTGCTTTAGCAAACTTAGTTAAACGATTAAAAATAAATCATTACTTTTAAATCTAAATATCTTTAAAACATTTACACGTATTATTTTAATAAAAATCCCTATTATGGGCACATTATGTCTGTCAATAACACCCAGAGCGCAAATACCGTTTGCCCATCGTTATTATTGTTACATTACCATCAAATTACTGTGAAGTTGATATCACGATTACAGTTACATAACATATACACTAATCATTGTCTTTCTTTTGAACCTTGGTAGGATGTAGGTGAACTTCTCCCGTCTTCCTCTTGTACACAGCCTCTTCAACGCCTTCCTTATGCGCCATGTATCTTGCCGCAGAAAACAAAAAATCACTCAGTCTGTGGAAATGACGTGCTGGTTGTTGTTGTGAGGTCGAGTGATATTATAACGCTGTTAGTTGTATACTAATTATTTTTTATATATTGATTATATTGTTATACACTGCTGTATATGTCTGAAATTGAAGTCAGAACCACTTAAAGCGCAATTTATAAAATAGGCCATTTGCTTGAGAAATATTCCAAAAAACTGTCACCTCGAGCTAACATTCAACTTGAAATTATCAAATTCAAGATCCGACGTTGCCACACTAGGGCAGTAGTACAACAAAAAAAATAAAAGATAGTTATAAAAATAAAATAATGACTAAAGTAATAATATAATGAGTATGAACCATTTGAAATTTATTCAATTGAAAAAAATTTTCTAGATTTTAACAATATATGTGATAAAATTAAAAAATCTAAAACAGAAAAAAATTATTTTTCTCCATCATTTGACAATGCAAACTGGATTGATACTAAAAATATGTCAACCATTGGATCAGCGCTAATTGGGTTTTCTTTTGAGTAATTTGTTTTTCAAGACGCTACTCAATGTGAAAAATCGCACTATGAATTAATAAAAACTCCAATTTTTTTATATTAATGATATGAACTATTCTAATCCAAATGTATGTTATATAGAAACTCTTGGAGTTAATGCCACTATAATCATATTCGTTATTGTATTGTATATAACAATGGATTTTTTGGTTATAATAATAATAATAATAATTATAATTTGATGAAGTAAAGTACAGAACCTGTTAAGGTAAATAGATGGCTCTAGCTCCAATTCACCATTCTTGATTAGAGGAATCACTCTGTGGAAAATCATTTGTGAGAGATGTGTGCAAGAAAATATGAATATAAGATGATTTAAGACCAAATAAAGTTATTTGTGAGTTTTTAAATAAAAAACAAAAAAGTTTTTGAATTTTTAAAAAAGCCTACAAAGTATGATAAAAAAATTTTAAAGCTAGATATTTGTATATATTAGTTAAAATTATGGTTAATAACATTTGCGCCTTTGAAGAAAATTTGTTTTTAAATTTTGCGCTATAAAAATTATGGAACAGTTGTGATTGTGAAATGTAAAACATACTCTCTTTCAGCTCTTCGACACACAGACCTCGCTATGTGCAGTTGACAACTTGCTTTTCCTCCTGACTGTGGTTTGTACAGATAATCAATTAAGATAAAAAATGAAACATTATAAAACCAAAATTAATTCAGTTTTAAAAAATAACCATAAAAACAAATTTTGAACTCATCTGGGTACTTTTATATTTGCTAAGTTAAAAAATGTTTAAATTAAATGGAATTTTATAATTGTAAACTATCATTAGTATCATCATCATGTGTCTCAGTTGCTTTCCTTGGTGCTATGAAAATTGTTATTAATATCATTATCATAATTTTAAATCATCAATATGATCATCCTAATTGTGAAAGTATCATAAACTCCTCTGACTGGAAGTATGAACATTTTGAGAGGGGGCACTAGAATCATGTATTCATCTATCCAATTTTCCAGTGATTCCACTGCATTTTTGCCAAATTCTGTCTTTACTGTGCAATTTGGAAATAATTTACAAATAACAAAAATTATTGAAATAATTGCATAATTTCTGAAAAATTTGAACAATTTTTCTGTTTCAGTAAGCAAGTCTTTTTTGAGTTTCAAGTTTCATGGAAAAAGTATTACTCAGGTGTCTTTCTTTAGCTGTGGATTTAGGAGTAGCTACAGCTGATCCCACATCTTGCAGTATGCATTGGATCTGTGTATTTTTCAAGTCTCATGTCTTTTTCAATTTAACTCTTATTTATGCAATAATCAAAAATGATTGTTTATTCACTAATTTAGGCAAAATATCACAAATAAAATTTTGTTTATGAATCACAAACAATTTGCAGTCTTTCATCTAGATTTGGACATTGAGTTGCACAGTAAACTCTTGCTAACCTGAGTTTATTTAATAGAATTTTTTATATTTATTGAAAATTGCGAACTAAAGTATTTTATTAAAGCAAAAAAAATGCACCCAATATGAGAACTCAATTCATCTGTAGCTCCTAAAGCTCTGTAATTAAAAAATGCAATTGATATTGCTTCAAAAGTTTCTATGTAAAGTTTGTTTAACCTGAAAATTGGGTCATTTTTTAATCTTCTTTCTCCTGTAAAAGTTGAAGATTCTCCTGAATTTGGAAAAAAAAAACAATTCATAAATAAGAAAATTTAATAATGAACCAGGTTTGAAAACCTGTCATTTTTTATATAGGATACTTACCTAGGTCACCGGTCCTAGTGTAGATGGCAGATGACCTAATGTTTTTTTTTAAATGATGAAAAAGAAAATATTGCAATTATTGAAAATTAACCTCATCTGGCTACGCAATGCTTTGAAAACACCAAAACTCAATGCTGGCACTTTATTCATTTTGTACTTTAGTATTAACAGCTTAAGTTTCCTTTACACTTTCTAAAGTTGAAATAATTTTATATTGAAAATACTCAATCTAAAATTAATTTATTGTATCTTTTAATTTAAATTAGCTTTAAGAATTTTTTTTTCAATTGTTATAAGAGGATTTATTTGAAGAACATAAATTTGTTCTTTGTTTTAAAACCAAGAATTTTATTAATTCAAAGTCGTTATAATATTTATAATATTTAATTCCGTCTGAATAATTAATACTTCAAAACATTAACCTTTGCTAATAAAATTTTTTCATTTTAAAAAATCGTTTTTATAGCTTTATCTATTGCTTCTACATGTTTGCTTTTTTTTGCAAGATTTTTTATAACTATATGAAAATCTATAATGGCTTGTAAGTGTGAATCTTGTGATTACGAAGGATCTTCGCATCAAAGTCTTGTTTATCATCATCTTTCATTTCATAATAGAAGAACTTGGGCTTGCAGGTATTGTGATTATGTTGGACCAAAAAAAGGAAAAATTATAAGACATTCTAAAACAGTACATTTGGATGAGTTAAATTCTTTTGATGACGATTTAGAAGATTTTTATCACCAATTAATTGACTGTGGAGATTCACTAGATTCTTTTCTTTGCTACTTTTTAAAGCAAAAAAATCAGTCATTCAAATGTGTGTTTTGTAGTGATATAATATCAGCGAAAAGTGAGTTATTTTTGCATCTCAGCAACCAACATCCTCCTATCAAGTTAATTTCATTAAAAAATGTCTGTTTAAAAGATAAAAAAGTATTACGTTATGAATGTAAATTGTGTCATTGTTATTGCTCAAATGAAAAACTTTTACACAGCCATCTGTTCGCTAGTCATCCAAATATTTTATTTTCTCCTAAATTGGATTATGTCCCTCAAGTATTAGACTTCGTTCATGAGCTGAAATTCAAATGTGTTGAATGTTTATATTCCACATTCATCTTCAAAGATTTTGAAAATCATATTGGCAGACATAGCAGCAATCTTAAATACAAGTGTGATTTTTGTAGTTTAACCTCAGATTATAAATCTATTATAAAAAAACATAAGATACATTGGCACCTTGAAAGAAACTCTGTTAAAATACCATTAAATAAAATATTTGATGATGAAGATAAAGATTCTTATAATACACTCCAGTGTAATTTTTGTGAAGATAGATTTTTTAAAAATCATAGAGCTTTGAAACTTCATCTTCTCGGGCATAACAACTCAGACTCTGATAAAGAATTAAAGTCTCAGAATAGTTTTAAGTGTGATGTTTGTTATTCAGAATTTTCTGATTTTTTAAGCTTATCCTCTCACTGCCTGGAAGCCCATGACAAGCCATTCGAGCTCTTCAAGTGCCACAAATGCTCATTCACCACCAATCAGATGCACCTTTTGAGTAAACACACTTTGACCCACTCCAAGATGGCAAGCAAACAAACTTTAAAGAATCACTTGAAGGAAAGTAAGACAAAGCAGTTCAAGTGCTTTGACTGTGGCAAGATTGTGCATGGCTGGGCATATTATATGGCACATAGGAAAACTCACCTCGAGCAAACCGGAAGAGGCTTCAAAAGTTCTAAAAAAGTATTAACATCAAGTAAAGCACTCAGATTCAAAACTGCTCAAAAAGGCTATAATTTTCGTTGTCCCCATTGTCCATACAGAGCCAAAGATGGTACATATCTTGCAATACATGTAAAATGTCACAAACAACCGAATCGCAAATATCTCTGTAACCGCTGTGACTACAGTGCCAACAGCATCTCTTTCATACACAGACATTCTTCTGTGCACTCTTTGGAGTACATGTCAAAGTTCACAAGGGACCCTAAGAGTGCCCCCCAAGTCATTGAGGAAGATAAGAATGAGGAAATTAAAATATCTTCAGATGAGATTGATGAATATGTAAAAACTTCTATCGATAAATGTCGGTTGGTTGCTTCCAAAAGCCAGTGGAATTTTGTTTTGTGCGAAAACGTCGCAGGTTTGATAATAGGCATTTCATGTATTCTCATTATTTTAAATTGCAATAATTTTATTACATTTACTATCTAATTAACTTTAAAAAATTAAATTCTGCTTCAAAGTTAAATTAAACATTTTTCAAATTTAATTTATATTCACAACCAACAGACTACAGCAAAGTTGAATGCAATGGAGACCAGCCCTTAGTAAGTTTCTTGCACTGTGACAAATGTCCTTTCATAGCAACCAACGTGAAGACATTCAAAAAGCATGTTTCCCTCCACTTCCTCAAAAGACAGTTTCAATGCATATATTGTGATTATTCTGCTCCTTCTTTCTGCTTTGTTCTTACTCACCGAACTTTACACCATCGTCCTAATAATAACCTATTATACATGCAATCTCTTGAAAACATTGAGAAAATGTCCATCTTCAAAAGAGAACTTGATAAAAACTTGATTGATCATGAATTATACTCACGTATGTACGAGTTCAGTAAAGATTTCTCTTTCAATATTCTCAAGCCTTTTTCTTGCGATTTGTGTCCCTTCTCATGCATTGATCGAAGCACCTTCACACTGCATCTAAGTAAGCATGCCAACCAATGTGAATATAAATGCTTCTTCTGCTCCTTCAGCGATGCTAACAAGGAAGAGTTAAAAAGTCACATAGAAATTCATTTTAACTTCACTTCTTCTCTCCCACAATCTCAAAATTTCAGGAATGAACTTTTAACAAAAATTTTTGAAAAATTTCCCTTGGATATAGAAGCTATTGAATGGGAAAAATGCATGGAATTTGAAGAATTCAATCCAGAAAACAACGAAAAATCAGAATCAAAGGATTCTGCTAATAATTCTACTCTGTATTGTAAATATTGTTTCAGATGTTTTTTATCAAAACACCATTTGATGAAACACCAAGACTCACATGTCTCACACTCTCTCTTCCTCTCGCAAGCTTTAAAACCCTCATGAACGTTTATTCTGATGCTTTGTAACATCCTTGCTTTTTAAGATAAATTTATGAAATTTTAAATCAACATTTAAATAAACCCGCGAGTTTTTCATTCCATAGGGGTTTAGAGGTTTAAAAAATATTTTCAGACATTTAGTAATGTATTTCGATCTATTTATCGATTGTTTATCATTTTTTTCATTTTTACAAAGAAATTATAATTATGAAGTTAATAAAATTAATAATTTGATCTTTGAAAATTTCAGTCTTTTATGAAGCGTAGAATACTTTGAAATCTAGTGTCACTGATGTGAAGTTTTTCGAACTCCCAAAGAAACCAACTCAGTAAATCATGTTGAATGCTAAGGGAATGTACCGACTTAATTTATATTAATATAGTTTGTACTTTTAATTAATTTTTCATCTATATAACTTCAAAAATTTGTAAAATTTCAATTCGAATGTTTGATGTATTCTTAAGGACATAATATATTGCTTGATGCCTTTTTACCGTATGCCGTCAATGGGAAGACATCTCTAAACCTGATGTCTTGATTTCAGGATATTTCCTAACATCGAGCTCTATAGAAAGGCATTCAATATAAAATTCACTTATGACAAGTTTTTTATTGAAAATAAACGGATTTCAACAACTTCAAGGATGGAATATTTTTTTGAATTTCAAGCTCTTCAAGTGATTTACAAATTAATAAAAAATTTTTTTCTGAGTACACAACACTTTTTAAAATATTTTGTATTAGAATAAAAAATATTTAATTTGTATTGAAACTTTAATACTGCGAAATTTCAAATCAGCTTAATTTTCATAACCACCTTAATAGTTTTGAAATGCTTATTCCCAAAAATAATGATTTACTAACAGCTTAGAATTTTTTGATTTTATAGAAGTCTTAAGAATATAGAATACTTCACGCCAAGGTGTCACCATGATTTTAAATATAATTTTCATTATGCTATAACATATGTATTATTATCTATACATTATATATATTTTATAAATAATATTCATTTATTTCTTACTGTATATATATATATTATTAATTATATTATATACTTTTATCAATAATTATGATCTTAATGTTGTGGTACGTTTCGTTACTAATCGGAATTTTTTAAATGTATATTTGAGAATTAAAAAAGATAAATTTGAACCAAAAAAAAGTAAAGAGAGAATTTCTTTGCAAAATACTTCAATTGGTTTTTATTTCTCCTACGAGTTTGAGGTTGGACTATGAAAACACAATAAAAAAAATGGCAAAAATAACAAACGTGTTCAAAAGTTCTTAACGAAGTTTTCGATTCATAATAAAGTAATAAGCGACCTTGCCGTAATTACCTAATGCTGCTTTTATTATAAATCGAAAAGCTTTGTAACAAACTTGTAAACACTTGTGTTAACTTTTCACCAATTTTTTCGTAGGCTAACACGTTGATCGCATTAAGAAAGCTACTTCAGTTGACAAAGTGAGAAACCATCCAGATTCACAACAGCTAGAAAATGATAAAAAAAATATTTGAGGTTTACATAATGCATTCCGGGACACTGCTGATTGGGAAGTTTCAGAAATAGATAGCGTTCTGATTAACTAAACGATATCGTTCTATGTTGTTGGTTAACAATTTTCAATAACATAGATGAAGGCTTAGTTGGAGTACAAAATTAAAAGCCTAAACCGCAAAAATTCAAAAGTTACAGCCTAAAAACTGCTTTTATGAAAAGTCGGAAGGTATTCAAAACAACACGATGATGTCTCAATCTATACTTGTAATAAATTATTCTTATTGACGTAGAACAGCCTCAAATTGTGAGAGAAACAAAATGTATTTAATCCCTTGATAATGTAAGTTTGTCTTACGAAAATAAATACTTTGTGTTTGTTTCACTGATTATCATCATTATTTATATTAGTATTATTATTTAACTCGTTCAACGCTTTTTTTTCTCATTGCATGAGGTAAAATACTGTTTTTATTCTTAGAAAAATACTTTTCGCTTCCACGCTTATGAAGAATTCAGTTTGAGAAATTACAAGAGACGGGAAAAAATTTCATGACAAAAGATTTTATTGAAAATAACATGACATTAGACGGAAGGCATTTGTACCAGCAATAATTAGGTTATAACTTAGTTTTTATTTAGACACGTTCTTGTTATTTAATAAAAAACATTTATAACTGAACAAAATTCAATATGAAACAAACGTTCACCTTATAATAAGGTGTATATATAAAAGCCCGATTTAACAAACACATCACGGTCCTAAGCCCACTTTGGCAACTAATTTAGAAAGACTCACTTCAACGGTTTCAACAATATAAGTTACTTTTTTTTCCTCATATTTGATTTATCAAAAAACTCGGCCGCAAGTTCAATAGTAATTTCAACAACGTTTTAAAGCACTGCGATCAGCCACTAAAGTCATGAATTACAAAATATCACAAAAAGTTAGTAATAAATATTAGCAAAAAATATATTCCGTGTATAAAGCTTTTAATTGCTATATATTTAGGTTTTTACGACGAATCCTTGATTTTCAAACATTATATGACTCAAATGATCATCGTTTGTAATGTACCCTAATTTTGAAGAAAACTTTTAAGTAGAAAACCATTTTCATGGCGTTTTTCCAATTAACAATTATGATGGGTATTGTACAAATGACTTAGGTTTAAATAAATATAGATCCAAAACAGTAAGAATAATGTATACAAACATTTAGCAGTTTACAACTGTCAAATTGGTTCAAAATTGATACACTGGTCAAATTATGTTTAAATCTGTATCACTCAAATCGTCGTTCGTTTCACTGTCGCTGTGGTTTAAAGAAGGAAAAAGTTCTTTGGAGGACAGTGTAACGTAAGGACTGAGAACAGAATTTCCACTCTCGATTTGTTGCATTTGAGTTGGTTGTTGTGGAGTTTGTGAAGTTGTGGAGTTCGTTGTTTTACATGGAATAATGTAATTTTGATGTAATTCAGTTGTAGGCTGGGAATGTAGCGATAAAGTCTGTGGTTCTAAGATGTTTTTTGGTTGATTAATCAATTGAGGATGCTGGAGAAAGTGATTTTGAAGCGGCAGTTGCCTTTTTGACTGCTTTAATGCTTTTATGGAATTCGAACCATCTCTGCTCTCCTTCAAACCTTCTGCTTTTTGGTTCTTCAGCGGATTTGAATTTTTTTCTTTTATCACTAAAAGGTTTCCATTCTTTTCAAACATAGAAAAATTTTTACGAAAGCCGTTAATGTTATCAATTTTGTCTCCGACGTTGTTCTCTTTAATCAATGGTGTTAAGCTCAAGTAGAATGTGTCTTTTTGATCTTCAGTTTTTTCTTTTCTTAAATTTCCTTTGTCAACATGAAACTTTTCATTTGTATTATCAATTCTTTCTTTCTTGTTTAGACTTCCATTCGACAACTTTTTCGTGATAATAATATTACTATTATTAGTGTCATTCCCTTTAATAATATTATTGTGAATTTTTGAATGGTTGTTTGAAGGATTTTCATTGAAAACAATCTGCGTTTTTGCTTGAATATATGGAGATGTAATAGAATTGGAGCCATTAAAAAGATTTTCATCAGGGTCTCTTGTTTTGTTGTGAAATTTCATTTTATTGAAATCATTTGTTTTCCCTTTACTTGTGTCATATTTTTGACAATCACTCTCGTAGCAGCAATCATAACTTTCATCGCTTTTGTTCAATGCCTTATAGTAATTTTTGTTGTCAACATCAGACTGGCAAACAAGGTTGTGGCTTTTGAAATTATCATTAAAAAAGCTTTCGTCCCGCAACAGAGAAGAATCGCAGTAGGTAGATGCATCGTCATCACTGTGACAATTGTATGCTCTATCTGCCAGTACTTCAGAAAACTTTAAATAATTATTAACATCCTGATTTTTGTGGCTGTCAAAAAACCTTTCATTTCCTTGTTCCTTAGTGACATAAACAGAGTTTTTCTTACACAAGTTTTTATTAAGATTAGCAATATTGTTATTGTTAATTATATAGCTATCGTTTAAGTTCTGCGTTTTATTGTTTTTAACATTGTTGGCCTGTACTTTGACATAAGCACCTAGCATAAAAGAATTGTCATTATTTAGAACGGCATTATAATCAACAACATTGTTTGTCACGTCATTATCTTTACCATTGTTTTTCTCTCCACTAGTTTCTTTCTTTTTTCTCTTCATTTTATCTGCCACTTTTTCATAAGCGCTTAAAGTATGAAGTAAATTTTTTCTCTCAGCTTCATCTACAAAATCTTGATCTTTGGGGATGAAATTGTTCTTGTCCACATATTCTGCGACAGTTTCACGTTTAGCATCAAGTGGTTCAGTTTCTGATACTTTTGACGATGCGTACTCATACGTTGGATTGAGGGAGCTTTTGTATCCCTGTATCGAATTACCACAAATAGATCAATATATTTGTATATACAATTATATAGATATATTTGTAAAACTATTAACATTAATAAGTTATGACGAGGGTGTACTTATAAAAAATATTTATGAATATATATTTTTGAGAATAAAATGAAGATGGGTTGAGTCAAAAATGTGTTATTTCAAATACAATTGCAACAATTTAACTTGATAAAATTTGAACATTTCATTTTAAACATAATTTGATTCATTTTTGAAAAAATATTTTCTGAAGGTAACTGACGACAGTATATCGGTTTTGTGGTATTTCAATGCCCATTATCTTCTCTTTGTATACTTTCACACGCCTGTTCATAAGTTTACATTATTTTGAGTTTAAAGTTTAAATAGAAAAAATAAAGTAATTGCTCTTTCGTTAAAAGATCACTATATTAAGCTGGTTATAACTTCATAACAATATTTTTTAGAATATAACTTGAATATTTTGGAATATATTCATTTGCAAAATTACAGATTGTTTCAATAAAAATTTACATGATCAAAGTACATAAATGCATAAAGAGCGCAGAATGATGGCGAAAAGTTTTAATTAAAATTTAAAAAAAAATGACTCATTTGAAGTCCAAGACCCTTCAAATAATTGCTAGAAAGGTGTTTCCAGTTATATTTTCAAGCTTACACTAAGTCTAAAATTATTATTTGCCTCTTTTATGTGAATCACTTCAGTCCTTATGTTTTTTCTCTCAAGATTGATTGAAACCGCAAATGAAGGATTATAAAGGTTATTGCGGACATGTTTTACAATGTGTTTAGAGTATATATTCTGTATAGCTAATCAGTAGTTTATATATATAGATATAATATATATATCAATATACCACGGTAATATGTTACTTTTATTGAAAACTCATAAAGATTTTTTAAAAAAGCTGAGTTTATTTCTAAAAAAATTTACAATTTGATACTAACGATTTTGGAAAAAATTTTATTTAAAACATTATTTTTGTGATTTATGTCTATGCTCTTATTTTTAAGGTTTTTTTGGATTTTTATCGCTGCTACAACTACTATGTCAGAAAAGCCAATGCGAGATTTTCTGAAACTTCCATTATGCTTGAAATTTTTGCGAAAATATAAAAATTTGGGTAATTAACTATGTTTTTTTGTGAAGAAGTCGACAATGATAATGAGGATAGAAAGAAAAAATTATAAAAAAGTTGTGAAAATAGTTTCATCAACGAATAACTTCTATTATTAGTTTTATTATTTAATTAACAGCACCAAATATTAAGTGAATAAATATTATTATTTGGATGATTATAAAAAAAAATCATTAAATAAGCATTACTTTTATTATTCGAACCAGTATTAATACTATTTAAACCCATTTATTTAATAAAACCATGATTCCTATTATTATTATTGCTTTTATTATTATTATTATTAGTATTATTAATATTATTATTATTATATTATTTATCTTCATCACATCTTTCAAAGCAGCTGTCTAATCACCTGCAAAGTTTGAAGGCTGTATATGAAACGATGAGGAGAACAATGGCAACCAAAACGATTAACAAAATGTATGACGTCAAATGGCTAGGAACTTCTGGAGGGTTGGTGGGAAAGTTTACTCACGTTTGAAACTAATATTTCGCAATTTAATAGTTTATTTCATTAGAAATGTTTTTATCTTTTTTTGAAAATTTTTTTTTAAAGATTTTTAAATGAATTATATAAAAGTTAATTTTTTGAATCAATTAAATCTGTTTCTAAAAAATGAAATCAACTCTATGCAAAAAAATAAAACCCATAATATATCCTTTTGACTTAACGTTAAAAACCAGACACACCGCCACAAAATCCTAACTCACGTGAAGCTCTGTAGATTGTCTTTTGAGATTTGACACTCTTTCTGCCTTTTATGTCAACACTCCGCATCCAAAATATGTACTCTTTTTTCTCATCAAAGTTACCTACCAGAGTGTGACATTTCTCATCAACCGCAACCATCGATTTGACGCCAGTTGTCTCTGAAACGGGGAAGTTTGAGGAATTGGAAGACTTTTTAATACTGATATTAATATAGTTAATGGTTAATTGGTTGATAAAACACTTTTATTTACTGAATATGAAACTATTCAATTAATTGATTGGAAATGAACATTAGTGTTATTACGCTGAACAGACACGCTAAAAATATTTATTCGAGAATTTTTTCCATATTTAACACCACAATCTTTTTACAAGAGTGTAAATAACCCATAGCTTTTCAAACTTTTGAATTCAACAAATATTGGTGGGCATATCTTCAAAATTTCAAAGAGTAGAAATTTTAAAAAGAATATTTTAGTAAGTATTAAATCTTTACAAAAGTTGTTTTTATAAAGATTGTTTATTCAATTGATCTTAATTTTTTCAAAAATTTTTGTATTCGGCGCCTTAGCTTGAGACAGAAAGAACTAACACGGAGTTCGGATTTCACTAAAACATTGGATGTCTGGCTTTGAGCATATAATGAAAGCAACAAAGCTTAAAAATTTTTCAACTATAAAAATTGTTTTTTTTTTGAAAACCTTCGAAGAAATTAGTTCCAACTCAGTCGATATCAACTGGAAAAGTATGAGAAAATAAAAAAAAATATTACAAAGTATATATAAACGAGCATAGAATAAATATTTCCATAAAAATCACTTTAAAGGGTGATTGTTAATTGCTGTGATATTTATTGGGGCAATTATATATCAATACAAGCAATAAAAGTAGCAAATACGGCAGAAATATTACCCTAATAAACTCTGAGGGCATTTGGGCCATTACTACACAAGTTATTTACCCTCTATTTATGATTAGTACTTTTAAATTAATATTATTTATCTAAAACTATTATTTGTTTATTTTATTAATGATCAAAAAATATTTTTCCAATGTATATTTACTTTGGCTAAAGAAGATTAATATATGCTTTTCAATACTTTTAAAATTTCTTTTGATTATTTGTTATTAATTCTTTGAAATTATTTTTTTTAAATTTATATTGCTAATGTTTTTAAACCATTTTTTATTTATGTGTTGTTAAACTTTACTACGCACCTTGGCAGTTGAGTTCAGTGCCGTGTTTTTTGGTGCAGTATTCAAGCAGAAGAGAATGTGAGTAGGAACAGTTGAAACAAGTACTTTGATGATAAATCCAACAAACCTTCAAAGACCTACCTTCCTCCCCATCATTAGTATTAACAGTGCTTGTTTTGTCTGATTTATTAGGAATATTTCTCTTATTAATTTCTGCGGCAAGGCTGTTATAGTTGAGTGGTTGGTTTTTTTGAGTGCTTTTTAGTTCTTTGATCGTTATAATTGAAGGTGGTTTGAGTTCTGAGAATAAAAAACATTAACTTCATAATAGTTTTGTTGTTAATATACAATTGCTTTGAAAATATACTCTAGAAATTATTATTTATATTGATTCAATATGCAAAAATTTATTTCAAAAAGCTTATCAAACTAAAATCTGAACATTTATTGAGCATATTAAATAGATAAAACCTTTGTATTTTTGATTAAAAAACATGACAGCATGATGCCACAAATTTATTTTATTACATACACTAATGAACATGTTTATGTTCATAATAAAATTACAAAATCCATTGTTCTCAACTATTAATTTAAAACGCGTCGAACAACTACGAGCAAGTTCCCGCTGCGAAATGTCTATTTAAATAAAGCATTTTGTTTCCTACCATGGCGCACTACACAACTCAAAGACACGAAGAAACATAAAAAGAATTTTAAATATCATTGAACATAATTAGACCTCCTCCCAGTCTGTATATGTGTTTGAGCCATGTTGGGTGCTCACAAAGTCCCTCTTCAAAAAGGCCCACTCCGATGCTCCAGGTGTCTTGGGGCGTTGTATACTTTGTTACTTGTGTTCCCATTGTGTTATATGGTTCTTAACTTGTATTTTCATAGTTTTTTTTATGTTTTGTGAATTGTATTTGTATATTGTTTATTTTGATCGTCTTATGGAAGCTTAAGAACCAGTATTATGATTACCAAACCTCATACGTAACAAAGCATTAGTTTTCATATGTTAAAATAATTTCGATATTTTGAATTCAAAAAAAGGAATTTAATTTAAAATATCGAAACATGACACTTTGAAGCTGAAACTAAAAAATATTCAACGAAGTTTTGAAAATATTTTGTAGCCAAAAATTTTGAAGTCTTAATAGAGAGACGTAATTTTTGTGTGAAGCTGGCATCAAAAAACCCTAAAAATATAAATAACCTAGAATTTTAAATACTCAAAAATTAAGAATTTATATAAATTTTTGTAAAAATACAAACACGCTTAAGCTTTCATAAAACTACAAAACCAAATTGTTGTATGAAGGTTATCGTAGGTTTAACATCTTAAAAATCACGAAGTCTTTGTACAAAATTTTAGTTTGATGAAAAATCGCTGTTTTTTTACATTTTTTTTTTCAGTCGATTTCTCTTTATATAAGATTTTCTTAAAAAATTAAGGCATTAAAAATATCATTCACAGTTTAATATCTAAAATCAGTTTAAGATTTGAAATTGTATCGACAAATCATTAGTAACTCCACTTACATTGTGATGATACCCGATTATGGGCTTAAGTAAAATAAAAGTTCAAATTATGTAATTAGTTTATCAATTACTTCAGAACACGACGAGCTCATAAATGAATGGTCAAACCCCAATTCAAGAGCACAATATTGCACCCTACCTTGTATGCCGATGATTTTTTCAAAGGTTTTGAGAGAAGTTTTATCCAAACTTTTTTTGAATCTTTTTTTTTTGCTCGTCTCAGAAATATTTTGTTTCCTCACTGAGTTCTGTTGGTCATGTATTCCAACGTTCCTCCATTCTTCGAGCTTTTGCCAGTTCAGTACTGACTGTGGATTAAATTGTATGATGAATACTTAATGAGAATTAAATTTTCGGCAATAGAAACATATAAAAAGATAATGATTTTTGTTATGAAGGAAATTATATACAAAACTTGAAAAAACTTTAATTAAAAATTTTAAAATATTTTGCAACAAATGAACCTTCGAATATTAAAATAGTTCATTTTTATACATGAAAAATTGAACTCTTTTGAAAGAAAATGCTTTTGGAAAAGGAAAATGACAAATATGAACGAGATAAAAAAAGCCTTCATTAAGTCTAAATGATAATGATGAGCTTTTTCCATATATAATTCATTTACAAAATCCTATTCAAAACAATTACAGAAGAGTTGAACAATGAAACACAGAGATTAAATTAACATTAAAACGTGGAAGACACCCACCTCACAAGCCCCATACACGACCTTGGAACACCAGTACAACACAACATCTATCTTCTTTTCTACTCCACTTTCCAAACCATTGCCTTTTTGGTCCTTTTTGTTCCTAAGTGATGTGGTCACTAACACTTGGTTCTGGGATTTCTCTACAACTATTGGGCCCAATTCTTTAAGGAATTAAAAATAATTTATATTAAAATACTTAACTTTTGCGTATGAACTGCACAAAAAACAGCTAGTCTACAATTAATTGGGATACGCTATTCTGAAAAGCATTATCAAAACTATAAATTTTTAAAAATAGTTTTCAGAATCTAGACTACAAATAGAGATTGATTTTTGAGTTAATATTCGCCTGAAAAATCAGGGTTTCCAAGTCGTAAAATTAAGAATATGGCTACAATGCATTGGCGAATGTGTTTGTGGTAGCATACATTATAAAAGTTTTTAGGCCGCAAAATTTTTTGAGAGAACAAGCATAAAAAGAATAATATAGCAATTATTAAAATCAAATAATACTTGAATAGTTATAGACCATAAGAATTAGTGTTTTTAATTCAAAACACTTACAACAATTCTTTCTTAAAAAGTTTATATTTTTCAAAAAAAATTTTTTATGTCAACTTTTAGTGTAACAAGTAATAGCATTATTATGAGTTGAGCACACCTGTCGCTTTAACCACAGTAAAGTCAATATATTTCATGTGCCCATCCAAATCATCATCATCCTTTTCTTTATTCTCTTCTATTTGTTTCATATTACTGCTCAAACTTGCATTAATATTATCAACAATATTCAATTCAAGAGTTTTATGATTTCCCTTTTTTAAGTTGCTTCCCAAAGTATTATTTTTGATGTTCAATTTTGAAGGCCCAGCTTCGTTAATGAGATTACCGGTACTTTTTTCATATTTTTCTAGCTTGAATGGGTTTTTAATGTAGATAGTGGAAACTTTGAAAGAAGAGTAACCAATATTGTTTTTAGAGAGAACACTCAAAATGCATATGTGATGTCTGCAGAGTTTGAAGGCGTTTAAGGCAAATTGAGATTTACTTTTTGAGCCAGGAACTATGCCAAGGCTTATAATATTCTTGACAAAATCATCACTTTTGGAATGTTCATTTTGTGAGTTGTTTTTTCCATTGAAATTATTTTGTTTTTCACGATGAATGTTATTGGAGCTGTTAAACTGATTGGAACTGTTATAAAGGAAGTCGTAATAAAAGTGATTATAGTAACAATCCATGCCATGCACAACACTGGGCTTATAATTGTTCTTTGCGGAACTATTATTTTCTACAAGCGTTTCTTTGACTTTTTCATTTATTTTACTTCTTTTGATAGCATTCAGTAAAGATTTCTGTTTTGAATTTAATTTATTATTTTTTCATAATGAAAATGTTTAATATAGTAATATTTTTAATATAGTTGTGGATCTTTTTATGTTACCATGAAAAGATTTATCTATTACCTGGTAAGTGTTTGTAAACATTACAACTTCATATTGTAGATTTCTGCCACAGCTATATCTTTCTTCTATAGGCTGGAAATCAAAATTATTTTCTTAAATATATTCCAAATTTTCTAAAAAAAAGATATATATTGCGGAAAAATCAATACTAATATTAGCTCAAAATTCACGTGAATTTCTGTTTGTTATTTAATGAAAAATTTATAAGCTTCAAATTTTCATGCACGCACTTGACCATTGAAACCAAAAAAAATCAGCAAAAGTTGGAGCCACAAATAGAAATAATAATAAAAATAAGGTACAAAAATCTTCAAAAAATTCAATTGAAACATTTAACGCAAAAAATATTAATTGATTAGGGTGTGATGGAGGTACAGAGACTACCCACCTGCCAATACAATGAGGCTACTTTGTTGATGGGATCGTAAAAGAGGGAAAAGGCATCGAAGAAGGGGGATTTGCAGGGAACTGTAGATGAGAATATGAAGGATTATAATGTGAGCTTAAAAGTTTGTTTGAAACACTTAAAATTCCAAAGTATTATACTTTAAAACTTGAGTTGATAATATACACAAATTCTATACGATTTTAATGTGAAGGTGAAGAAAAAAGATTCTGAAGCCATGACTTGATGGGGCTTATTTACTTGTAGATGGAACTTGGAAGCGGAAGCTTTTGCCACCATCACCACGCAGAACTTCCCTGTTGTCTACATCTCTGCCGCTCAATAAATTACTTTTTCCAGTGTTTCCTTTCATATTGCTAGTGCTAGTGTCAGTAAGTTTTGAGTGGGTGAAGTTTTGAGTGACGGGGACTGCCTTGATAGAAACAGAGTAGTTGAGGTATGGCATAAAGGGGTACTGGAGGTAGTTGGAATCAAAAGTTGAGAGAATTCGGAGGTTCTGTTTGAGATGTTGAAGTTTGTAAATGTTAATGCATTCAGTTAACAGCACGAATAACATATGGTTAGAAACCTATCTAGTGAAAATTCACTAAAAAGTTACTTATTTTTGACTCTTTTGAGAACAGAATAAATCTTTCTTAACATTTTTTTATTAAAATTTTTTTTAACACTGATGTTTTAAACCTTTTAAAATGTTAGAGTTTTAACTATCATTTGCCTTCAAGAAATCTTACCGACTCTCTGCTATGAAGAAAGTTTCATAAAATATTCAGACACATTTATGGCTTTTTTATTTTTGTTTTACATTTAAAATAAAGTTATGGCAAAGTATTATTATTTTTTCTGTTTTCATGAGATTCAGTCATTTTATCAAAACACATCAGAAGAACCTTTCAACACCATCTTTTAGTTTAATATTTTCCCACGAATAGAAAACTTTCGTTACATCTTTAATGAACATTTAATGAGTTATTGAAAAAACTATCTTGGAGTTTTCAAAAAAATAATAGATTTTTGAATAGAGTTTTGCCTTAATTAAGCCATGGAGACATGATATACACATTGAAAGATCTTAACATTCTAAACACCATTAGAATAAGAAGAAATATCTTCCTAAAATTAAACCGATAATTTAAATTAATTATAAAAATATCGAATTTACTTTTAGCTGGTCGCTTTGAATGTTGATGATGTATTTGAAAGAGACTTCACTGTAGATATCAGACGGGGGAACTTGCCAATATAAAATGGGCCCGATGTATGATGGAGAGAACAAAGAAAAGATAGAAGGAGAAAAAAAAGATGTTGAAGATGAGGGAGAAGAGGAAGAAAATGAAACGAGATCAAACGGTGATAATGATCCTGATGAAGACGGAGATGAGCTTGTTTGGGAGAGAGATAATGGTTTTTGAATATCAAATTCAAACGCTTCTATTTCTTCAGCCAAAACTGTTAATTATTTTAAGTGGTTGTTTTTAAGTAAAAAAGCAAATAGACAAATTCTTTCAAAACTAATCTTTGTTTTTATGGCATTTTAAATAATGATTTAAAGGAATATTTAAAAATAATTCGAGTTTTTTACTTGAAATAACTTGGAGTATCACATATCAAGTTTTAATTCTGAGAAATTAGAGCAAATAAACGCAAAAATATGCGTAAAATTAAGAATCATTTTTCTGCAGACGAGTTTTATACGCTTTTATTTATAATAAAAAAATATTTAAAATATATATTTTATTTGAATAATAATTTTCAATAAAACAACAAAATATAATTTAAATAATGACTGAAACTTTAACCAAAACTTACAAAGAAACTAGGTGAGTTATTAAGAAATCACGCAAATATTTGAGAGATGAGAATCAATAAAATTAAATGAGAATTTGATTCAACTCACTTAGATCATCAGTGTTGAAACAATAGGACTGTGACGAAAAGACCTCATTGAAGATATTAGTCGCACGAACTACAACACACAATCTCTTATTGATGTACCTTATCGTCCTTGGGTGCGTGTAGTTAAACACTTTATTGTTTTTGAGATGCTTTTCAACAAGATTTTTATTCTTATGTGATTCATTTTCTTCAAGTGTTGATTCTCTTTTCAATTTTTTACGGAAGTTTCTCATCGCGAACATTCTTTCTGCGCTTCTTCCACTTTTACTTGTAATTTTTTTATTCTTAAATCGTTCATTTATCGCAAAATTACCCTTTGACTTTATAATACTTTGGTATATAGCCATGTGTCGTTTTTGAATATTCTTATAGTCTTCTTTACTATAGAAAGAGTGCAGTTTCACCCTAAAGCGACTCTCTTTGGTCTTGCTATGAATTATTTATATATTATAAATTATTATTTTAATCTCAATATTTCAAAATTAAGATTGATTGAAAAATAAAGATAGTTATATAGTAAATTATACTTAACTGAAAATTTCAGTCACTTACTATTGTCCATATTGATACAAGTAATCATAAGACTCAATTGTGCTGTTTTGTCTTCTGTTCACAACCATGTTGGGAGACCTTTAATATATTCAACATAAATTTAAACTGGATCATTTGAATCAGTTGAATGAGTTTTCAAGTTAAAAACCTATTGTTTAAAATAGATTTTACTTCATCAACGTTGGAAATGTTATCGCAATTATTTAGCTTTTAAAATAAAGGAGCCATCAAACAGAAATAAATTTTGAAAATTGACAGTTGTCATCATTATTTTTGAAAATAAGCTATTTCCAAATTTTATACAATTTTCGTTTCATTCGATATTAGAATAGGAAAATATTTTTTCTAAAAACTTTTGAAAACTTTCAGTCAATTTGCTGAAAAACTGTTCAATTAACTCAAACTCTTTTTATTTCAAACTTTTCGTAACTTCACCTTGCTTAGTTGCATGCAAAAAAATTGAATACGTTAAAAAGTGTAGCAACATCTCTTGAATTGAATAATTAAAAGTTTAACTTAACAATCTTCAATGCTTAAATAGTTATTGTTGAAAAAGTCATATAGACTTGCAGAAAAGTAAGGACAATGATTCATAACGTAATGGTATAATGATTTAATTAGGTATCAGTTATGATTCTGTGGCTAATTTTTTATTTATATAATAGTTATTTTCAGATTTAAAGAATATAGTTAGTTCGAATTTGAAAATATGCTTCGTATAAAATATTCATTATATTGAAATAAAAACTATTCTCAAAAATAAATTTCATGTTATTCACGCTTCTCACCTTTCAACACTGACTTCAATCGTTTGAGAGAATGTTCCCATGCTTTTAGTATAGGCTGCCTGTTCTTCCAAAGAAGGCTGCCAGGTACACGTCAAAAAAGACAGTTTTGTAACGTTGCATTGTACTGAATGAGGTCTCAAAGGCTTGCCTGAAAATGTATTGGTTAAGTTTCGTCAATTATAAAAAAATTAGTTACCACTCAACTTAAACTATGCTAAAATGATTAAGTTGTACGTTTAAGAATTTCCCTATTCATTTATATTGAAATAAATACTTATTGTTCCAATTTTGGCTTTTATTCATTAATTGCTCATAACAAATAATGTGTTTTAAAGTATATTGAAGATGCAGTTATATTAAAGAAGCATTTAACCATGGTGTGATGTGCATAGATCGATAATGCTGGCGAGAAGCATAATGAGAAGGATTGCAAGATTGATCTCAAGACTATAACAACAAAAACTTTAATACAAAGCGTTAGAATCAATTCATAGAAATGACTGGCTGTAATTAAGTAAGAGTAATTAAGATATTTATAATAATAATATTGCTAAATTAAGCTACTAGAAATACGGATGCTCTAATAATAAAACTGAATTTTTTATTTCAAAATTTTTAAAAAATTTTGATTTAATTTGAAAAATAAGAAACTCTAATATTTATGAGTTTTCATGAAAAAAAAAAAGTTTTTTTAAAATTACACAATTTGGTGGAGTTTTTCAACAAATGAAACAAAATTGAGAAATTAAGAATTTTTCTTTGTGGAAACTTGAACTATAGTAAAAAACGATTTGAATCAAATACTTTTATGAACTGAATAATAACACGTTTAACTCACATTACCAAGTATAAAAACTAAACTGTAGTGACGAGAGCGTAAAAAAATGATTTTAAATTTGAAACTATAAAATCCCATTTGAATAGAGAATTTAAGCAATTTCCAAATCAAATTTCTCAAATCAAAATAACATTTTGAAATTTTTCTAAAAATAAATTTTAAAGCAAAAATAAACTGAAAAAAATTCTTTTTGGTTATGCTATATACCCGGAAACAAGATGTGTATCCAAAATGTGATCGAATTAAAAATAGAACTTCATAATGGATTATTGAAATAGTTCTAAAAAACCATAGTTGCAGCCATATCCCATTGGAAGAAACTTTTGAAAGCCGTCTGAAACTATTTCTTTAACTAACTTTTGAAAAACAATCAATTTAAACGTTGTTTCTATTTTTTCTTTCTAAATTAAACGTATTATCTTGCAATTTGAATTTTTCAAGCTTTTGTTCTATAAAAATGACGTGACAACTTCGGGGTCATAGTTTATTATATGGTGTAGTGAAATTTTCATTTATTTCTATATATAGAGGGAGGTGCCATAGTTAATCGCCACACTGTTTTATATTTTTAGAAGATCATTTGAAACCCTGTCAAATAATATAAAAAATGCAAATAAAACGTGTTTAAAAGACCTATCGATAGTTTAGTCGTCTGTGTTTAAGGTCAGTTACCAAGCTTTGCCACTAAAAATTTAATTATAAATATTCATTTTCACCTGTGTGAATAAAGTAGCATGCGAGGAAAAAAGGTTCAACAAAAAGATTGGAAACGGCAAAAAGCACAGGTAAACTGCGACAAAGTTCAGGCAAATTTGTGCCCCAGAGAGTCAAAGTGGACGTTGTTAGCAATGACAACAATGCTACCTACATTCAAATTGTATTTCACTTTTTAAAAAACCGGACTTTACAAATGTGTCGTTACAATGATATTGCTACATTTTAATTAGTTGTGTTTTTAGTCAGATCAAGATTTGATCTGAAATAATCATTTGTAGTGCTTAGTTGTTGAGAATACATTTTTGTTTTTGAAATTTTTCTTATTAATAAAAGTTTTATATTTATTTTTTTGCAATGAGTATAGTTTATAAAACTATTATTATCTTTCAATAATCTGGATAGACTCTGCTTTCTACTCGTTCATTTCTCAAGGCCTTGTTGTATTAATGTTCTAATTTGCATAAACCGAAAATAGGCCTTTTCAAATACATTTAGCATTGTAAGATGTTTATAAATTGTGCTAAAATGTGCAAAATTTATTTATCATGAAGAACATGAATCATCTCACAATAAAAAAAAGAATTCATGAAAAGTTCTGTTTGTAATGGAAGTAAAAAGATGCCGCGTGTTTCAGCTTTTATTAAATTAGGTGCGTTCAAAGCTAAAATGTTCAAATTTTGTATGTAGTTTGATAAATATATTTTCACGTTTTATTTAAGGTAAAGAAACAATGCACGTTTCAAGTACTTGATAATGTAAGATAAGTAACGAATGCTTCGTACATTGCTTAAATTAATAAATTGTTTTCGTACAATTACAAAATAGTTACTTTTTTATGAATTTTTCATACTTGAAGCTTCGAGTAAATTTGAATAAAAAAAAATTCTTTTTCAAGCATATTTCAAACGATTTCATCTAACTTCATTATATCTTCGACTCAAATGAATTTCTGATAGCAAAAAAGTTATTCTCATAACAGAATTTATGAATTTTTTAGATCGGCAATATGCCATGAATGTGAAATTAGGTTTAGAAATGTAAAATATTCGTGAATCTACCGGGATGATCATAAAATCAAAAAAAAAATATTTAAAAAATTTTAAAACTCACGAGCCACGTGCACAAACTGCTTCGAGTCCACTCCATTCTTCACAAAGTACTCATTAATCTTACACAGGTAAAGACCGCCAAGATCGAAAGTGAAGTTATGGATAGTGAGATGTATAGAAGTACTGTTGACTATAGTAATGTACGGAGGTCCCTTGTAGGTTATGTTTTTGGAGGAGAAGATGAGGTCTGAAGAGTTGAAGAAAGTTGGCAAATGTGAGTGGGTGGTGGTAGACTGAGAAGGGTCTGGCAGGTCGATGATTGAGCAGGTGAGTTTCAGCGTTGATCCCTTCTGCACGCATGGGTCTACTGGAGTGACTTCTGTGTGGTGGGAGTGCTGTTTGTAACAGTTGTCCAAGTGTGAAGTGATGATGGTTCATGTCAGAATGGAGCATAAAATTTTATGAGCTAGTAATGTTCATAACGGGTTTGGAATGTTTGAAGATGTTCAGATGGTTTTTAAAACTGTTCAATTCAAGTTGAAGGGAATTTGGAGAGATATCTCTAAAAAGGTAAACTTATAAATTTAAACTATTTTTAGCACTTAGTTTTCCAATTTAGACAATTACTCATTTTTAAGCATTCTAATCTTTCAAAGTTGAAAAAAACTTGAGTATTATCCATGGGAATATTACTACAAGAATGATGGATTGACCAAGAGTTTGGAATGCTTAAAGATAATTTTTCAAAGGCATGCCATAGAAAGATATGTAGGTTTGTGAGAAGCCTATATTTGTTTATGAAACCTCTTTATTTTATCTCTTGAGTTCTAAGATCAGCTGAGTGTGTGTGTGTGTGTGTGTGTGTGTATGCGTGTGTTCATGTTTGCGCATTTACTTTCAAAATTTTAAAAATAGATTTCACTTCGAGGTTTAAAAACTTAACTGAACATTTGAACTAAAACAAACATCAGTAGAATAAAGATTTTATCATAATAACACTTAAACAAACTTTCGTAGAATTTCTCAGCGTAACTTATGAAAGATGTTTTGAAATCTGGCAGGTGCACTAATTAGAATATTTCCAATGCATTAAAACTCGTTATTTCAGCGCTAAAATATATGCAGGTTTTAGCATAACAAGAATAATATTGACTGAAATAATTAATATTACGTATTTACTCATAATATTTAAATAGAGAATACAAAATTTATTATAAAAAATTTCTAATTAAACAGATTTTTTTTCAATATTTATACATTGGGAATAATAAGCTTCCAAGATGTGAAATAATACAATACAATTTCAAATATATATTGACACAAGGCTTTTCATATATTTCTCATTTCAGACTCAGGCAACCGTATATTTTGCTAATTCACTTAATAGTTAAATTTTCATTTATCAAATTTGTTAAAATTTTCTATGTTCTTCATTATATGCTCATATATTAAATGATAAAAAATCAAAAATTTCTGATTAATTTAAACTCTGAACTTTATTTGAAAAATTCTAAAAATAAGATCTCCAACAGTAATATTCGAATGGAAGAATAATATGGTGAAGATTAATTATGCTATATTCATAAAAAACTCTTATAAATCTATGTTAATGTGGTATAAGTCCATTTTTATAAAGTATTTATTATCTAATAATGTATAGGTATAATTTATTATGGCATAACAACTAGCAGTTTATCTTTAGATTATCTAATTGACCTACCATTAACACTGAAACATAATTGTGTTCATCATCATAAAACTCATATAGCTTTAAGCATAATTAATTCTTTATTTTACACTTATTTATAAAATTTTAAAATTATAATTTAGACAAAATCTACATGTATATGTATCTATCTTTGGTATTTGTGTTTAAAATTAATTTAAACTCTATACATTTCTCAAACAACTATTGCTACAAATCAGGCTTGAAGCCTATGCTTAAGTGTATGCAACTTGCTTTTCTATAATGAGAATTTGAAATAAAATATTTTTATTTAAAAAATTATAGTAGAGCTAATTATGGAATAATTTTTGGTTTGATGACTTTTATTCAGAGTTTTCTACTAATACAAATATTACAGCTGGTTATTATTTTCTTTATTCGTTTAACTTTTTTTGCCAAAAGTAGTTGAGAAAAACTGAGAAACTACGCATTTTTCTCATTTATATGACTTTCGGACTAAAGTTATTTTCTTGAAATTGTGAATTTATATGCCATTTGAGAATGCCTGAAATAAGCAACACTCGGTTCTCAGTGTTTTAAAAAAATTTGATTTTCAACAAAAACTAAGCGCATTGTAAGTTTTAATATCTTTTTTTTTCAATTCACGTTTTGAAATAATGGATTAAAGAATGGAAAGAGTTAACGTCGGATGTTCTTAAAAACATAAAAACGCTAAGCTATTACGATGATGAGGATTTGACCTTAATTTCAACAATTATTTCCCATAGTTATTTGGTTTCATAAATTTGTAGACTGACAAATTTGATTGTACTCGAAGATTGGCCTTGTCAAAGACAGGCAATACATCAGATTAACTTTTAGTTAAAACTATCGAACCAATAAATTCACCAAATGATGATAAACTAAGAAATGAAACTTCCGAAAAATAAAAAATGTCGAAATAATCACTTTGATGTAATATTACATACATTTTCAAGACATAACGTTTGGAATTAAAAGTAAATTAATCAGCATTTGAGACATAAAGCATTTAATGGCACGCCTCACACCTTTGCAGTTCATGTGCATCCTCAGACGTTTATTCCTTTGGTGCTTGTGTCTTCATTTCAAACTTGGATTTTAAAGTCATTTTTATTGTGAAGAGTATTGTTAAAGAGTTTTGAGTACCCACACTGAAATAGTTCATACAAATCATATTTTTGTAGCAAATAATTTATTCAATAAAATAGTTCTTTTAAATAAAATGAATTAACTTTTTACGCGTATTTTATATCTCGAAATAATTTTAACATAATTCACACCAAATCTCCAAAATTTATTAAATAAATGCCCAAAACTTATGAAGTCGAGAAATGTAAATTAACAAGATTTGTATGTTCGCACCAAACCAACAAAAGAAAAAATATGTTAAACTTCGCACCGCAAGCAAGCGTTCAAGTTGGCCCTGGGTCCAATCAATATATTATCGCTACAGGTACAAGAAACTCCTAACAATGAAATGATGTTATTGTTGCGAATAATTAATTTTTGTTGAAAGATCAGCCTTTTTGGTGTTTATTGGTTAGATTTTTTATATAGTTTTTATCGAAAATATTTGTTAAAGAGTTTTAATGTGTTTTGATTGATTTTTTTTTATTTTTAGTTTTTTTAAATGATGATATCCTAAATACATTCATTGTTTCCTCAAAACTGAAATTTTTGAATAGTTTAACCTCATCATAATTCCATTAGTCCACTTTTGAATGCTTAAATAGAATATTTATAAAATAAGAAAATTTTTTTTTTATAGAAATTATCAAGTTTAGTTCAAGTGATTTTATTATTATTAAGATTTTTATAGCGCACAGTTATCAATTCAAGATTGCTTCAGAGGCGCTCAAGGTTTGAAAGAGATTATGACTGGGGTTGTTTATGATATAAGTGAGTTTTCAAAAGTTTGCGAAAGTTCATGAAAGAAGGCGATGAGCGCAAGTTAGAAGGAAGTGAATTCCACAGCCGTGGAGCCTGGTGAGAAAAAAAGCGACTAGTAAACAAGCCTGAAAAAACAGGTTGATGAAGCTGGAGACCAGAGTGCAAGGATCTGAGTGGTTGACGTGTGTGTCTGATTGACAAAAGATCAAAAAGATAAGCAGGTTGTTCAAGCTTGAAAGTGCATGCAATGAGCCAAAGTAATTTAAACTTGCATCTTTGGGAGACAGGTAGCCAGTGCAATCGATCAAGACAGTCGCTGGAAGAGCTGAAATAATCAGTTTGAAGAACCGTCTTGGCCGTGTGGTTTTGGAGGGCTTGAAGTTTGCATAAAAGATAGTTTGGCTGCCCGCAAAGGAGAGAATTACAGTAGTCCAATCTGGTAAGAACTAGTGAGATAAAGAGAGCATTAGCAGTGGAAAGAGGTAAGAATTTGCTTACTTTTTTATGGCATAGATATGGAAATTGGAAGATTGGATTATTTGAAAAATAAAGTGAGCAAAGTTCAAATTTGAATCTAAGGTAACACCTAAGATTTTGAGCTTGGAAGCTATAGGAAATGTGGTGCCGTCGAGAGTTACCACAGAAGAGAGATTGTATTTTGCTAGAAGACGAGAGCTGCCGACAAAAATCACCTCACTCTTAGTAGAGTTTAGTTTCAGTTGGCTTCGGGAAAACCAGGAGTTTAGAGCGAAGACAACTGGATAATTTAAGGAAAGTGGGGCTAGGATCTGGGTGAGAGACTCCGGTGAAAAGAGTGATGTCATCAGCGAACTGGTGAAAAAGCAAGTCGTACTGTACAATAATGCTACACATGGGTGATGTATAAAGAGAGAAGAGGATTGTTCCCAGAACGGAGCCCTGCGGCACGTCTGAGTTGAGCGATGTAAGAGAAGAAGAGAAATTGTCCATTTTAACGAACTGAGAACGTTGAGAAAGATAAGAGCAAAACCAAGAAAGAGCGAGATCAGAAATATTGAAGTGTCTATTCAAAATATCAATAAAGATATTGTGATCGAGAGTGTCAAAAGCAGCAGAAAGGTCTAGCGAAACCAAAACGGCCGCATGTCCAGTAGCGCAGATGTTGCGAAAACTATCAGTGATGCGTAAGAGTGTGGTTCCTGTTGAGTGGTGCTTGCGATATGCTGATTGGAAAGGATTGAAATTAGGAGATGATGAAACGTGAGAAGTTATTCCGGAATGAACGAGTCTTTCGATAATTTTTGAAATAGTGCTCAAGTTAGAAATAGGGCGGTAGTTCGAAGGAATGGTAGAGTCCAAATGCCTTTCTTAAGCAAAGGGAGAACTTGTGCTGTTTTAAAGGAGGCGGGGAATATTGCTTGTGAAAAAAACAAGTTGGTGAGTTTGGAAATTATTGGAGCAAAGAGGTGAGAAAAGCGTTTTAAAGTGGATGTGGGGATTAAGTCTAATGGAGATGATTTGTTAGGTAAAGAGCGTATTAGCCTACTCACTTCTTCAATACTGACAAATAAAAAATAAGAGAGTGGTATTCGATTGTCTGGTAGAATAGGGTCTGTGCAGCGCAAAATGGACGTTGGCAAAGATTTGTGAATAAAAGCGATTTTCTCTTTAAAAAAGCTACTAAAGGTATTCACAAGATTGATAGCTTCTGAAGAGTGCGTGGCGGAGAAGGAGGAGATCTATGTAGGATGGAGTTGGCAGTTTTCCAAAAAACTTTCGAGTTTGGTTTGACAGATGCAAGCATGTTGTTAAAATAATCAGCACGGGATTTAAAGATGAGAGCGCGAGCAATCTTCCGAGATTCCTTGAGGGCAGCAAGAAGACTGACTGGAACAGGCTTGGATGACCTTAACTATAAGGAAATTTTTATCTCAAGTTTTCGTCTTTTTTTTTGGCGGCAATGGCGTCAGTGGATAGCTTGTGATGGGAGTGACTGCTGGGGCGAAAGATGTGGGTGCGAAAAGGGGCATGGTGGTCGATAAGTGATTGAAAAGAGTTGTTCATTGTTGTAAGAAACTTTTCAACTGGAACATCAGTAAGATTAGTTAGTGTATTATGGATATGTCTGAGATCTTTCAATGTGACGAAAAAGACACTTTGGCTGTCAATGATTCAAAAAAAGAGTGGGACGGGGATTTAATGGCATCCAATCTAATGGAGTTTCTGGAAACTAGAGAAATATCTCCACCTCGTTTACCAATGGGTCGGTGTGAGTGCAAGACATGAAAGCCATGAGGCACAATGTCATATTTTGAGACATTGTCTGCGTTTTCAGGAATCCAAGTTTCTGTCAAAGCAATAATGTCAAGTTTAAGAGAAAGGATAGTATCGAGTATAATAGAAGATTTACTACGAGTAAACCTAGGATTGAGGAGAGCGAATTTAGTAGATAAAGGTACATTGTGGACTTTAGGATGAGAGGCTGACCGTCATTCCCAAGCCGTACGTCCCATCTTGAGTCGCACTTGTTGTCTATAAAGGGGACAAGAGGAGGATGTTGTGACGTGGTCATGGCAAGAGCGCTTTGATTTAAAGCAGGGAACACAAAAGGAAGGAGAGGTTTTAGGGCAGTTGTCAGACGAATGGTCTTTGCCGCAGTGCTCACATACTCTAGGATTTTGGCACTTAGATATGTTATGACCATAAGTCTGACAATTCAGACATCTAGTTGGATGGATGCGAGAGTGGAAAGAGAATCTACCAAAAGGGAGATGTACATTCTTGGACTTGTTCAGCATGGGGAAAACTTTGCTTGGAACTTGGATAAGCCAGTCACGAGTAGAAGGCTTTCGTGCGTTAGGCCTGTGCCTAAAGGCACGGAAAGCGCTGGAATCAACAAATGGAAAGGGGAGATTGAAAAAGGTTTCAAGTTCATCATTAGTAACCCATGTCGGTAGACCCAAGACGGTGATTGTTGGATTCAAAAGAACTGGGTCGTGGAGGCGTATGTTGGGAAGAGAAGAAAAGAAAAGTTTGGCGTCCTTGAGTGAAGCAGCAGTCAGCTTCCCAGACAACAGCATCAGTAGACTCTCGAACATTTTATGTTATGTAAGAAACAAAATCTTCATTATCTTTAAGTAGTAGAAGGATAATAAATTGAGAACTTGTAATCAATTATGAAACACGGTTTTCAAGTCTTTATATCAAACTCAACTTTCAGTTATATAAGTTTTATCATTCATTTTATCAAAAAGCTTGATAAATGGACGTTCAACAAAATAATAAAATAAAATAATAAAAACAAAATAATTTGAGAAAAACTCAAAACTGTTTTAATCGATACACTTTTTCATAAGTTTTCATAATATAAAAAAAAAAAATTTTTGAATCTTACAATGCATTTTTGAAAATTAAAGTTACATGACCACAAAGTATTAAAAATTTCTAGAACTGACCCAAAAATAGAGTGGGCACTATGAAGTTCCCATTGTACTATTTTTTCCAGAAAGTTCTAAAAAATCTAAACATGAAAATTTTTCTTTTTTGGTTAAATGTTTGAAAAGTGTTTTCCGAGACTCAAAAACGTCGGAAATGAGCTTGTAATAACCATGAAAGATAAAAACTGAAGCTCAAAAAGATAATGGAGATACAAAATTTTAATATTTATTTGCAGTACAAATCTTTGCAATTTAAATGAATCATCATAATTTTGGTAGATGATAATTTGTTGAAAATCTAAAAGCTAAGTACAATAAAAGACGAAGAACAAAATCAGGCGTTTATGATAACATAGCACTAACTGAGCAGAGGTTTCCCGTGGATCTGGTGTTCATGGAAGGCAAATCCATTTATGTTGGTGAGGCACAATCTGAGCAGAACGACCAAAAAACAGAACTTGTAGGTATGGAAAGTGGTTTCAGACATTTTTGGGAGGACTCTTAATGTTCCATCAATGTTAAGTTCATTGGTGTAGAATCACTTTATAAAGTTTCAATTGGTTCAATATTTGAGTTTTTTTTGGCAATTTTGTTCTTCTTTGTTTCCTAATTGCAATCATTTCAATTCAATTCTACAGCATTTTCGAGCACTTGTAGGAGTGATGTTGTTTTTGGATTTCTCAAAACCGTTTCATTGTTGCTTTTGAGCAGCTGAAATAA
>OZ038321.1:24398985-24416485 GCA_964035795.1 Pterobdella sp. o SKG-2022 | reverse complement strand
CAAAGAGTATAGGCCCAAAAACAGAACGTAATGAAGTAGGAATAAAAGAAAATCTACCTATTTAAAAAATGATTGCGCTTGGAGAAATAGGAATAAAACCAGGATAAAGCAATGCCAGAAATGTGAAAGTAGTCTTCAAGGATGTGCAGCATATTAGGATGACCGATGGTGTCGAAAGCTGCTGGAATATCTAAAAACACCAAGACCACCACAGACCAGGTAACACAGATATTAACATATTTCACTTGTTATTTCAGTTTTGTTTTTCACGGTTGCCATAAGGCTTCGTCACTTGAGTTTCAATTTTTTTTACATTAGACTTGTCGAAAAAATTGAAGCAATTAGTTATCATATTCGTCAGAATTAATATATAACCTTTTTGATATTCTAATAAAATTGGTTTTTTCGAATTTAAAATAATTTGAGCAATTCATAAAAGGTTTTAAAAAGAACAAATATTTAAAAAAATTTATCGAAGCAAATAATGTTTGGTGTTGAAAATATTTTTGTTAGTACATTATAAGTATCAATGTAAAACATAATTAACATTTATAACTCAACAAGAATGAACTAGGAACGAATATATTTTTTAATTGATAAAAAATCAATAAAATTTAATTTAATGTAATGAAGTAATATTCGAGCATATAATAAAAAAATTTTTATTCAACCATATTTTCAAAAACCAACTCAAATCGTAGTTCATTTTGAAACATTGAAACTGAAAATGTCACATTACTACTCTATATTAACTCTAGAAAGCTTATTAGTGAAAATTTTTCAAAAGCATTGCATGTTATGACCATAAAACAAAAGATAAATTCTGAATTTTATTAACATTTATATAAATGCTAGAAACTGGATGCCCCATTAATTGGAATATTAATTTTTGGTTTATCAATGTTTGATGGTGAAACATCATTGGATAAGTGGGCAGAGAGTGATGTACTAGGCATGGTGTAAAAAGAAAAAGCTTGCGAATGTCCAGTTTCTGAAGCAGGATTTTTTCGGTGCAGCCTAGCTAAAGTAACACTTTTCTTTTTCGTAGTAGGTATTGTTGTAACTTCATTTTCGTTGGTTTCTTTCACTTGCGAATCAAAGCTTTTGACAGATTTTTGAATGTAGGAAATGTTACTTCTAGCCCTTGACATACGCTTATACAAAAGCGAAAAACGATATGCGAGAACAACTATCATGATGACGATTCCGATAGTGAGAAGGATGGTCCAGACTACAAAGACAGCGAGAATCATGTTAAGTCGATTATCTGAATCTTCAAGCATTTTCATATTTTGTTGCATAATCTGGTTTGATTCCGAAAGGTCCTCTTGCAAAGCTGTAAAAAGTAACTTCAACATTTTATTATGAAGCATTATACTGATGTTCATGTTCCAGTAACCGGGATTGAAAATAAGAAAACAAAGATTAACTGCTTTTAAACATGGGAAGTTTGCTTTGCCATTATCAACTAGAAACAATCGGCAAGATAACTGACAACGATGTTAAAATAAAAGTCTGTCAAAATTTGCCACCTGAGTCTACTGTTATACAGGTTAAAAAAAAAAACATCCTCAAACTATAGGCCAAAATTTTAAACTTGTTCAACGTAGATGTTCGAAAAATTATGAATTATATCTCAAAAAAATAATTTCAAAAGTAAGAAATGTACATACCTGCCACACCAACTCCTATTCTTCCTCTATTACCTGTGAAACCAGTAGCACCCGCAGGTCCCGTATATCCTGTGTTTCCTATAGTTCCGGTGTAACCCGTTGCTCCAGTATAACCAAGTTGACCTACGATAGATGAGTATTTTGCAAAAATCAATTTTTTTGTTTGAATTTAATTACCGATGAATCCGGTACTGCCAGTATTTCCCTGAGCACCAGAATTACCCGGAACTCCAAATGGGCCTCTTTGTCCTGCGTTTCCGGGAAATCCTACAGGCCCTATTGGACCAGGAAGACCAGCTGGTCCTTGTACTCCAGAAAATCCACGATTTCCGGGTTGACCGGGATTACCTGGAAACCCTGGTATGCCATCAGGTCCTCGAGGCCCTAAAAATGAGAAAAATTCAAAAATATATGTTCTTGAGATAAAATTTAAAAAAATGGCTAACAAAAAATACCTGGCAGTCCAGGGAAACCTTCTTGACCAGGTTGACCAATAGGTCCATTGGGGCCAGATTCTCCATTTGGTCCAGAAGGACCATTTACACCATTTTGACCTCTCAACCCATCAGCCCCAGATGGACCTGGTTGTCCAGGAGATCCCGCTACTCCCTGTATACCTATCCCACCTGGCCTTCCAAGAGTTCCCGAAAAACCCCGAGGTCCAAGTTCCCCTGAAAATGCAAAAAGCGTGAAACAAATTTAAATAAAGATATTGAAATTAAGGCATATTTAAAAACTAACCGTTTTGTCCAATAGGACCGAGTGGTCCTCGCTGACCATCCACACCAGGAAATCCTGGAAGACCAGCTTCTCCTATATTTCCTAAAGGACCAGGAGCTCCAGTTGGACCTAGAGGACCAATTGGGCCAATGGGTCCAGGGGCGCCAAAAGGACCTAATGGACCAGGAGAACCGGGTCGACCATCTGGACCTTTAGGCCCTGGAGATCCAGGTGGTCCGATAGGTCCTTGAGGACCCGATGAGCCTTGAAGACCAATTGATCCTATGTTACCACTAGGTCCAATAGGTCCCAAAGGTCCTGGAGAACCACTGTTTCCAATATTTCCACGAGGACCTTGAGGACCTGGTTGACCGATTTCTCCGCTTAAACCAATTGGTCCTTGTAAGCCAGGCGATCCACTAAGACCTGGACTTCCTGGTAGACCAGCTAAGCCTTCAGACCCAGGTTCTCCAAGTGAACCTTTAATACCAACAGGTCCAGGAACACCTTGTGATCCAGGTTGACCTGCAGGACCAGAAGGACCTGGATTACCTTTTTCACCAGCCAAACCAGGCAACCCAATAATTCCTGGTTGACCAATATTTCCGACTGGACCAATATTACCTTTGGGTCCAGGTTGACCAGCTTGTCCAATTGGTCCTGGCTGACCTGCAAGTCCTATTGCACCTGTCGGACCTGGTAAACCATCGAAACCTGGTGCTCCTGGAATACCTGGCTGTCCTGCTTGCCCATTTAAGCCGTCTTCCCCTCGCGTACCTCGAGGACCAACTGAACCAACAGGTCCTATCGAACCCGATGGTCCTGGTTGACCTGGAGGTCCAGCTTCTCCAATATCACCTTTTAATCCTTTCAATCCTTGAATTCCGATTATTCCTGGAGATCCTGGAAGACCAGGATTTCCATTGGGACCAATAGGACCAGGTTGACCATCCATTCCTCTCAAACCTGGTGAACCCAGTTCTCCATTTGGTCCTTGATTACCAGGACCACCAGGGTTTCCAACTGTACCTGGATCTCCAGTGGGTCCTATAGAACCTGAAAGTCCAGGTGAGCCTGGTGAACCATTCGGTCCAGGAGAACCAACTAAACCGGGCAATCCAGGAGCTCCTTTATTACCTGAGTTTCCAGGTTGTCCTATTAGGCCTTTTTCACCTGGTTGTCCAGCTAGGCCTTGAACTCCTGGTTGACCAATTGAACCTATAGCACCTTGTGGACCTGGTGAACCAGGTGACCCAACACTACCTCTTTGCCCTGCGTCACCTCTGGGTCCTGGTTGTCCTGGAACACCACTGAACCCAGGAGCTCCTTCTAAACCAATAGAACCAGGACTTCCAATAGAGCCTCTTTGTCCAGCCGGTCCTACAAGACCAGGGAGTCCTATAAATGAATAAAGTGAATATATTTATGAAATTTGTCGAATGTTTTTTTATAAAATCATCATTTAAATTAAAAAATTTTATTTAAGTAAGAATATTATAAACCTGGTTGTCCAATTTGTCCTGATATTCCCCGTAAACCAAGCTGTCCTTCAGGTCCAACAGAACCGGTTCCAGGCAATCCAGGTGATCCTGGGTTTCCAGGTCGCCCAGGAAAACCAGGTTGACCAATAGGACCTGCATCTCCTCTGAGACCTTTTATTCCAGGCGAACCTCTAACACCATTTAGTCCTACTTGGCCACTCAAACCAACCTCGCCTATATTACCTTTTGGTCCAGGTTGTCCTAAAGAACCGGACGCACCATTTTCACCGGTTAAACCTTTAGGACCTTGAAATCCAATAGGTCCAGCTGATCCTGAATTTCCAGGACTACCAGGCAAACCGTTATCTCCTCTTGGTCCTGGAGCTCCAATAGGACCAATAGGTCCATTTTGTCCAGGAATTCCTTAAAAAAACAAAAAAAAATTTTAATCATCAATTGGACTTTAAATTCAAAAATAAAACAAAACACCGTATATTTTGCACCATTTTATGATGATATTAAACTTATCAAAAAATATAGCTTTTGAATTTAAATGAATATTAAAAACTTCTTATTTGACGTTTTGTGTTGCAAAATTTAGAATGCACACACCTTGAGCCCCAGGTTGTCCTTTGGGCCCAGCTAATCCATCAATTCCTCTTGGCCCTAGTTCTCCATTTTGACCCGAAAGTCCTGGGGCTCCAATAACGCCTCTGGAGCCAGGGGATCCACGTTGTCCAGAATCGCCTTTATGTATAAATTAATGAATGATTTTCGGAAAAAACTAAAAAGTACTGATTATCGAACCTGTGTCTCCAATAGGACCAGGATCACCTCTATCACCAGGACTTCCACTTGGGCCGTTAGTACCGGAAGGTCCAATTGAACCAGCTGGTCCTGCTAAACCAGGTAAGCCTGGAACTCCTGGTTGCCCTCTCGGACCAACAAGACCTGGAGATCCAGGTAGTCCTTTAGTGCCTTTATTACCTGGAGAACCTGGTTGTCCTGGGAATCCTCTGTCTCCAGGCTCACCAACTGATCCAGGTGTGCCTTCTGGGCCAACTACGCCAGATTGACCAATAGAACCTCTTGACCCATCCCCACCAGGCAAACCTTGAACTCCCGGAACACCCTGATTTCCATCTGGTCCTCTGAGTCCTGGAGATCCGAGAGGGCCAATAGACCCGACTGGACCAGCTAGACCTGGTTGACCACGAGCACCATTGTTTCCAGGAAGACCAGGTACTCCAAGTGTTCCTGGTTGACCTTTATTACCTTGTTGACCAGGTGCTCCAGAAAAACCAACAGGACCTGATGGTCCTAGTTCTCCAATAGGTCCGACAGAACCTATTTGTCCCGGATTTCCAACAATTCCTCTAACACCTTGTGATCCAGGAAAACCAACGCTTCCTAAAAAAAAATTTTTTTAAAGTTTCAAAAAAAAAACTATTATTATTCACCTGGCAGCCCCACATTTCCGGGCAGTCCATTCGATCCAGGTGATCCAGCTGCCCCAGGAAGACCAGTAAATCCAGGCTCTCCTCTAGCACCTAACTCTCCTAGAAGTCCAGAAACTCCCATTTGACCTGGCACACCTCTTACACCTTGAACTCCATCTGCGCCAGAAGCTCCTAAAGATCCTTTTTCTCCCTGCTCACCTGGTGCTCCAGGTAAACCCGATTCTCCTCTTGGTCCTTGTGGGCCAGGATCTCCTCGTTCACCAGCCAGCCCTGGCACTCCAGTGTTACCTATTTCTCCAGAAGTTCCAGCGGGTCCTGGTTGTCCTGAAAGTCCAGGCTGACCTATTTGTCCTGAATCTCCAGGTAATCCTTTTGGACCTTGTGAACCTGGAAGACCTGGTTGACCCGGTAAACCAATTTCCCCAGAGGGTCCTGGTTGACCTGGTTGTCCCCTTGAACCAGCGTCTCCAGAAGGTCCCGGGCTTCCTAATTGGCCAATATCACCTCTTTCCCCTGGTGAGCCAATTTGTCCTTTTTGACCTTGAGGTCCTGGACTTCCGGGCTCTCCTTGTTGACCACGCTCACCTCTGAATCCTTGATTAGCAGGAAGACCTGAAAAATTATACCTTGTTAGATGAAAGTATTTGAATACAATCACATATATTTAGTGAACAAATCTTATAAAATTTTGATGATAAAATAAGAATACATAGATAGAAAAATCATAAAATATTCTTGAAATAAAAAAAGTACTTTATTCTTTTATAAATAATAATTATCACGATGAATGTTAAAAAACGTTGTGCAAAAATATAAAATACTCAACCTGGATCTCCAATTGGTCCAACAACACCGAGGTCTCCCACTGGTCCTTTCGCACCACGGGGACCATTGTCACCAGGAATTCCTGGAGCTCCTCTTAAACCATTTGCACCCCTTAAACCAGAACTACCTGGTTGGCCAATTGGCCCAATATCTCCTGTATCACCTTGGAAACCTGGCAATCCTGGCTGGCCTGGAAAACCTATTTCACCTACTTGCCCTGGTTGACCGTTTTGGCCAGATAAGCCCCTCAATCCTGGATTTCCAGGCGATCCATTTTGGCCTCTTTCACCTGGTTGTCCTGGAACACCTCGAGGACCAATATTACCAGTTTGACCAGGACTTCCAGGTAAACCAGAATCACCTATTAAGCCTTTAGCTCCTGGGTTTCCTACCGGTCCAGTATCTCCCGGTATTCCCTGTTCCCCTACTAAGCCAGGTTGTCCAGCTACACCAGCTGGCCCTATAGGGCCTGCAGCTCCAACAGACCCTGGGCTGCCTACTGGTCCAGGTAAACCTATGCTTCCTGCTTGGCCTTGCTGACCTGGAGTTCCAGCCCCTCCAGGACTTCCCGTGTCTCCTGGCTGACCAGGTTGTCCTTGAGAACCAGCATTTCCATTATCACCTGGAAATCCTGGTAAACCCCTATCGCCTATTTCTCCCACATCTCCTCTGTCTCCAGGTTGGCCTGATGGTCCAGAAAGCCCAGTTGCTCCTAAAAAGATATTCAAAGTTATTGAGAAAAAGTTCAGAAAAAAAAATTATTTTTTTTGAACAGTCTTTATGCTAAATGTGAAATTAAGTTCATCAAAATCTAATTTCGAAAATAAATTAGGAATTTTCGCTCTCAATAACTTAATTTATTCTTAACCTTGTTGGCCTGGCAATCCATTTTGACCAGGCTGGCCTGGAGATCCTCGAACTCCTGGTAATCCTACTGAACCTACAGATCCTGGCTGTCCCGGTTGACCAGGCTGTCCTATAATTCCTCTATCTCCCGAAACACCTTTAGAACCTTGATTTCCTCTGTCACCAATATCACCACTTTCGCCTATAGATCCGGGACTTCCTGCTGGTCCTGGCTGACCTCGTGTTCCCTTAATACCTTGAAGACCAGGTAAACCAGGTTCACCGTTTTGACCTGGTGAGCCACTTTGACCATCAGGTCCTGGCAATCCCAATTCTCCAAGTTGTCCCATTGAGCCAGTGTCACCGGCATCTCCAGGTAAACCTGGTAAACCATTCGAGCCAATATTACCAGATTGACCTCTCTGACCTTTAGGTCCTGGTGATCCTTGAATTCCAGGTAGACCCCGAACACCTAAAAAAATTTAAAGTTTGATAATGAAAGTTTTTGCTAGCCCAAATCAAAAAAAAGAAAACGAAATTTAAGGTTTCCCAATTTGTTAAATACGATTTTTTTTGATTAATCAAAGCTTAAGTTATATATGAAAAGCATCGTTCTCCTATTTTACTTTCTATGGTATATAAACTTATAAATATTTATGTATTATTCTATTTTGATACTTTTATACTTAATTAATATTCATATTAGATTATACTGCCGTGAGCGTCCCAGCAGTCGGCTAATACACTTCTCCACTCAGCTCTATTAAGTGGGTTCGCATTTACCAAGCCAATACATAACATTACATAGCTATAATTTCTTATAAGCTTAATAATTATATAAGCAAGAAACTTTGAAGTCATGCCACTACGGGCATATTTGTAACTAATAAGTAAGATACTCGAAATTATATTCAATTAAAAAAAAAAATAGAAAAATTTACATTTTGAACAAAGCTTTTCGAAAACATATTTTCATCACCAGGTTCATTTAGATAAACTCAACTCAAATTTTCATAAAGCTTGGTTCAAAATAAAAACTTTTCCAGTATTTGTTTAAATTGAATATATTAGTATATGAAGTGTAACTCCGTTGCTAAAATCAATGAATTAACGAAAACAAATATACCAGGTTCTCCTGGAAAGCCATTTTGTCCAAGAGGGCCTGGCTGTCCAGCTTGTCCTGCTGTTCCAGGAAAACCAGGTTGTCCTATTTGACCTGTTGGACCAGTAGGACCAAGAGGTCCTTGAGGACCTTGAGGGCCAGCTTGACCTTTGGCTCCCCTGAGTCCACGTTGACCCGATGCCCCCGTATCTCCCATTTGTCCTTTATCACCTTGTTGACCAACAACACCATCTGAACCTCTCAAACCTGATTGTCCTGGCTGACCCGCAGAGCCTGGTTCACCAGGTTGACCTTGCGCCCCAGGAATTCCGGAAGTGCCTGGACTTCCTTTATTTCCTTGAACACCTTGTGAGCCCGGTAGTCCTATTTGTCCAATTGAACCCTTTATACCAGGTTGTCCAGGCAAACCAGGTCGGCCAGATGAGCCAGAATCACCTTGTTCCCCCTGAACTCCAGGTTCTCCAGCTAAACCACTAGCTCCCTGTGAACCAGGTTGCCCTATAGGACCTTTAGGTCCACGCAAACCTGCGTCTCCAAGTTGGCCAGATGGACCAGCTTGTCCAGTTCCTCCTTGTTGACCTTGAGGTCCGTTTTGACCCGGAGATCCTTGAAGACCTGGTTGGCCCTTTGATCCTTTTGTACCCGGAAAACCATTTTCACCAACACGTCCTGGATTCCCTATGTTGCCGACTGGACCTGTAGCTCCTCTAGTACCTGCAGCACCAACTGCTCCATTTTGTCCAGGTTGACCTTTTGTGCCCGGATTTCCTGGAGAACCTAAAAAGATCAAAATATACTCTGATATTTAGACTTTAAGTTGTTTACACAAAAATTACCTTGTGATCCAGCAATTCCTGGCGCTCCTGGTTCACCCTTCAGACCTGGTCTGCCAGTGTCTCCCTGCTCTCCATTCAAACCATTTGGTCCTAATTGGCCAGGTTGTCCAGGTTGACCAGGTTGACCAGGCGAACCTCTGTTACCTGGTTGCCCTGGTGAACCTGGCTGCCCTGCAAATCCTTGCTCTCCTGATAACCCTGGTTGACCTTGTATGCCTTGTTGTCCATCAGGTCCTGGTTGTCCGTTTGGACCAGGCAAACCTTCATCACCTATTGGTCCAATAGGTCCAGGTGCGCCAGATGGTCCTCTTTCTCCTCTCAAACCTTGTGAGCCAACTGGTCCCGAAGGACCTGAAGGTCCACGCTCTCCAGGCGCACCAGGACGCCCATTAAAACCTGGTTGACCTCTCAAACCAATTTCTCCTCTATTTCCTGGTTGACCTTGGTTACCTCTTTCTCCTTTGAATGATATATTGATAGGTATAGACAAAATTATTGAAACATTAAAAATTATTAATTACATATATTATTCATTATTAACAGACCTTGCTGTCCAAGAGGGCCACTAGGACCAATATTCCCTTTAGGTCCTGGTTCCCCTTTGGATCCTTGCAAACCTTTACTTCCTATTGCACCTTGTGAACCAGGTTGACCTGGAATTCCAATTGCCCCAGAATCTCCTTGAAAACCAATTGGTCCTGGAAGACCAGGGGATCCTATGGGGCCAATCGAGCCAATTTGACCCGTGAAACCTGTAGTTCCTATAGTTCCTGTATCCCCTTCTTCTCCAACAGCCCCTAATTCTCCTTGTTGTCCTCTTTGACCTGATGGTCCTCTCAAACCAGGTAATCCAATTTGACCTCGAACACCAGGATCGCCTTTTTCTCCAGACAAACCTCTCTCCCCGGAAAGCCCTGGTTGTCCTTGAACACCCGGAGAACCTATTTGTCCTGATGAACCTTTGGGCCCTTGTTGACCATTAGCACCATTAATACCAGGATTACCAGGCAAACCAGGCTGTCCAGGCTGGCCTTTATTTCCTGTTGGTCCTGGCAAACCAGGTAATCCAATTTGACCTACTGATCCAGGTACTCCTACTTCACCGGCATTTCCGATAGGTCCCGTGAATCCATTTTGTCCTGAGTTGAATAAAATTAATGATAAGGTGGCTATATAAAAAAAGTTTCCTTCGTGCTTATTAACGTAAAAAATATATTTTTCATCGAAAAAAGTTTTCAAATAACTTGAGAACTTACCCGGAAGACCTCTTGGACCAATGCTTCCTGGGTTTCCTCTATCACCAGATTCCCCTGCTGGTCCTTGAAGACCAAAAGGGCCCGGTAAACCAATAACACCTCTAAGTCCAGGAGCTCCATTGGGTCCAGGAGAACCCCGATCTCCTTGTTCACCAAAAAGACCCACATCACCTTGCTCTCCATTAGAACCACTAGGACCTTTTTCACCTCTTTGTCCTTTGTTGCCTGGAGGGCCAAGTGAGCCCGGATTACCTTGTTCTCCAGGAAGTCCAATATTTCCTTGTGTTCCTGGTTCTCCAGGTAATCCTGGTTGTCCTTTATCTCCAGCTTCTCCTGACTGACCAGGTTGACCTTTGACTCCTTGTAAACCTCGTTGGCCTGACTGACCTAATTGACCGGAAGAACCAGGTTGACCTCTAACTCCTGCAAGACCAGGTTGCCCTTGAGGTCCTGGCTGACCTCTCACTCCAGGTTGTCCTGCTGCTCCTTGATCTCCTGCAATTCCTTGTTGTCCTTTAGAGCCCGGAACACCAGCTTGTCCAGGCAAACCAAGTTCCCCTCTTTGCCCAGAAGTTCCAACTGGTCCAATTTGTCCAGGAACGCCAGGACTACCATCAATTCCTTTCACTCCTTTTTCACCTCTTGATCCTTGCGGTCCAGGCTGTCCTAATGAGCCGGCTGGTCCAGGTCTTCCTGGAATTCCAATGTCTCCGTTTGTTCCTGGCAAACCTATGGACCCTATGGGTCCTGCAACACCATTGTCTCCTGGTTGCCCTCTCAGTCCTGGCACTCCTTTTGAACCGTCTGATCCTGGAATTCCTCTTTGCCCCGGCAACCCGATCGTGCCTTGCAAACCTATTGATCCAGAAAAACCTTGATTTCCTACTGAGCCTTGAGGACCTGGAAGTCCTTCAAGTCCTTGCAAACCTATTCTACCTGGCAAACCTTTAGGACCAACTGCTCCAATTCTTCCGGGATTTCCAGGTAAGCCTCTTTGTCCAGCTTGTCCCACTAAACCAGGTTCTCCTTTGGAGCCACGATCTCCTGGTTCTCCCACTTGACCTTGCTGACCTGGTGCTCCTACTTCTCCAGGCTGTCCAATATTTCCTGTATCTCCTTGTGGACCTTTTATTCCGTCAGCTCCATTCAAACCGGGAAAACCTCTAACTCCAGGGTCTCCAACTAAACCTTTGTTTCCTGGAAATCCTCTATCTCCTTGGTCTCCATCTTGTCCTCTGATACCCACAGCTCCTGGAATGCCGGAAAGACCATTTGATCCTGGTTGGCCTTTAGAACCAGGAGGTCCAGGAGCTCCTGTAATTATAAAAGTTTTTAATCTTGTGAAAACGAAAATTTGAATATAAAAAAAATCATGCGGGAAAAAAAGTTGATATTGATTATAAAAAATTTTTCAATTTTAATTTTGATAAATTTAGCTTGAGGTTGAACTTATCAAAAATTTTAGCTTTTGATTATCAATAAATGCATGAAAAATACGTCAAACATGATGTTTTATGTAAAAACTATGAAAAATACGTGCAGTTTTTTCGAAAAGATTATGAAAAATTTTTGTTATATAACATAGAACTTTTGAAAATAGCATCACATACCTTTTGGCCCTTGAGTTCCAGTGTCACCTCTTTCGCCAAGAGAACCAGGCATACCTTGATCTCCTCTTTCACCAGAAACACCAGGTAATCCAACGGGTCCAGGAACTCCAACAAGTCCATTTGTTCCAGCATCCCCAATAATCCCTTTATTTCCTTGCAAACCGGGATCTCCAATTTGACCAGTTGAACCTTGATTACCTGGTTGCCCTGGCTGTCCTTTAGGACCTTGAGAACCTGCATTGCCAGGTTGCCCAGAAGCTCCTTGGGCTCCTTGTGGACCTTGCAATCCAATCTCCCCATCTAATCCAGGAGCACCGGGTGCTCCTCTGTTTCCAGAAATTCCGGGAACACCATTCGGCCCCACATTTCCAGGCAATCCAAGAAAACCTGGTTGACCTGGTTGCCCTGGTTGGCCAGTATCACCTCTTTCCCCGCGTTGCCCAGAGCTACCAGTATCACCTTCGAATAGAAATATTAGATATAAAAAGGTATGTAATTGTCAAACAATTTAAGTACCTCGAAAGCCAGGTTGTCCAGTCTGCCCGGGAGCTCCAGGATCTCCACTTAAGCCAGGTAAACCTATTTGACCTGACTCACCCACAGCACCCGGTTGACCAATAGATCCAGGAAACCCTTCCTCTCCAACTGCCCCAATATTACCTGGCTGACCAGGTTGTCCGTCTAATCCAGCAATTCCAGGTAAACCTCTTTGTCCTGGTGTTCCAGGAGTACCAGCATCCCCGTCAAGACCTACAAATCCTGTCGCTCCTTGCACTCCCGGATTTCCAAGTTGGCCTGGGCTTCCTCTAGCTCCATTTGGTCCTGGTTGTCCTACTGAACCTGGATTACCTGGGTTTCCTTTCGGTCCTTGAGGTCCTTTAGTCCCAGGTTGGCCAATTAAACCAGGCAAACCAGTATCTCCTCTTAAACCTTTCGAACCATCCTGACCCGGTTGTCCTTGCAATCCTGAAAGTCCGGGACTTCCACTAGGTCCTATGACTCCATTAGGACCAGGAAATCCATTAACGCCTGGTAACCCATTTTCACCAGGTTGACCAATCTGTCCTCCTACACCATTTTGACCAACTGGACCTTTTTGACCTTGAGGTCCAATAGGTCCTTGTTGACCAGCAGCTCCAGGCAAACCTCTATCTCCAGGTAAACCTCTTGGACCTTTTTGTCCAGTAGGCCCCCTTGCACCTCGATTGCCCTGAGAACCAGAAAGTCCTGGTTGTCCTGGATTTCCTTGCATTCCATCAAGTCCTCTATCACCTTTTAACCCATTTGCGCCAATAATTCCTGGTTGACCAATTGGTCCTTGAGGTCCGATTGCCCCATTAACTCCTCTGGCCCCAGGCTGTCCAGGTTGGCCTAAATTACCCGGTTGTCCATTCGAACCACCAGGTCCTTGTTGACCTTGCACACCTATATCTCCTTGCAAGCCAGGTGATCCGATTTGACCTTTGTTTCCTTGTTGGCCACTTTCACCAACAGCCCCATTTGGTCCTGGTTGACCCGTATTTCCCTGTTGCCCTGGATTTCCTGGTTGCCCAGTATCACCTACTTCACCAGGTTGTCCTAATTGTCCTGCAAGACCTGTATCTCCTTGAGCGCCATTAGCCCCATTTTGTCCTGGTCTGCCAACCGCTCCTTGTAGACCTTGGTCTCCTCTAAGACCTGGTTGACCTAAAGGTCCAGCAACACCTTAAAATTGTTTATCAGTATGTGATAAAACATGCTTCCAATCAAGATTTATAATCTTCAACTTGAAGTTTAATTTTAAATTAATTTTTAAAATTTGATTAATCTGAAATGTTCAGTCGAAACACTAACCTTGAGGTCCTTTTTGGCCAAAATCTCCTTCAAAACCGGTGTCTCCTCTATCTCCTTGATTCCCTCTTTCTCCTCGAGCTCCTTGTTGGCCATTTTGACCAGGTGAACCAGTATCGCCTCTCAAACCCTTACTTCCGGTTTGGCCAGGTTGTCCATTTCGCCCCGGCTGACCTGCATCACCTCTTTCTCCCGTTCTACCAGGTTGTCCCTTTTGACCTTGAAGACCTGGAATTCCATCATTTCCTCTCTGACCAGGAAAACCTATTTGACCAGGCTCTCCTGGGAAACCGTTGGCTCCGGGTTGTCCGATGACTCCTTGCAAACCCGGTGTTCCTTTATCTGAAAACAAAATTAAATATTGCAATTGATTTTTTTTCTATTTTTAATTTTTCACTTTATTGTATATATTTTTTATCAAATTCATTTTGCTGAAAGGTTGATATCCTGTCTTAACGGAAAATCACAAAAAATAAAAATAAAGAAAAATGAGTTCCAATGAAACAAAAAGAATTAAGAAGAGCACCGGCGATAGAAAAAACTTCATTCTTTGAATTCATAACTTTCTTTTTATTTTTAACTATATTCTTTGTATAGAATGGGAAGTTTTGAAATAATAATAAATAATTTTATATATTTTATTCTTTTTAATATATAACGCTGTTCACGCTTTAAGGAAGTCAAAGCATTTTGTTTAAATATATTCATTAGTTACCTGATGATGATATAGAATATATCGAAAAGCTTCGTCAAAATAAAACATTCAAATATTTGAGATTTTATGATTCACAATATTGTTATTCAAGATACTTTTTCGCGAAGTTTTGAGCAATTTTAGTTTATAATTTATAAAAATTATCGAAATATAAACATTAAATTTTAATGAATGATATTTTTTTAATGAATAATCTTTTTTTAATAAAAAAATTTAACTATCAGAATGAGATCATTTTTTAAATTTTCATGAAAAATGTGGCTTAAGTGTTTGCAAAAAAATTTATTAAATTTACTACGTCCAAAACTAGAGCTAAGAAATTTTTTAAAAATTGTCTCCAATTACATTTATTTTTGAACTGCATCATTTCGTTTGAAAAATTGTAATTTGATGTTAAAGGGTATTCTTTAATTAATGTTTCTTACTTCCTGGGGATCCAAGAGTTCCGGGTTCTCCAGAAGGACCATTGGTTCCTTTCAAACCAATTTGACCCTGCTCTCCAGGAAGGCCTTGTTGACCTGTGAAGCCAGCTGGTCCTGCTATTCCTGGTGAACCTGGTTCAAAATAAAGTCAAAAATTAAAATGAGAAAGTATTAAAAAAATGAATTTATACCATTTTCTCCATTCGGTCCAGGTAATCCTCTATTCCCTGGTTGGCCAGCTGGTCCAAGCGGGCCCGTATCTCCTTGCGAGCCAGGAAGACCATCTAGACCAGCTGGTCCAAGACTACCTGGTAGTCCTAACTCTCCAATATTTCCTTTTGGACCAGGTCGTCCAATAAAACCAATAGAACCTTCTAAGCCTGGGGCTCCTTTAAGACCGAGTTCTCCTCTCAAACCTGTAGCACCTGTGGCTCCTTGTGCTCCGGGTGCTCCAGGAACACCTTGCTCACCAACATTACCTATGATTCCAGGGTCACCAGGAAAACCTTTAGGACCTTTAATACCATTACTACCTGTTGGTCCTCTTTGTCCAGGATCTCCTTGCTCACCTTGCAAGCCATTTTGTCCGGGAAAACCTTGAAAAAAATGTATACAATTAATGCCAATTTCATATGCTCATTAAGTTTAACGTTTACCTTGTAAACCCGGGTTTCCAAGTGTTCCAGTATCTCCTCTAATTCCTATATTTCCGGGTTGACCACGCTCACCTTTTGAGCCAGGTTGCCCTATTTGTCCATTAGCACCTCTTTGACCAATGGCTCCCACAGGTCCAATGGGACCGGTAGCTCCTCGAATACCTTTATCTCCTTGTGTGCCTGGAATACCAGGAAAACCCGGAGTTCCAGGTGAACCAGGATTACCTGGTTGGCCTCTGATTCCAGTAATCCCAGATGATCCTTGATTTCCAGGTTCTCCATCTCTGCCCGGGTTTCCAGGTGCACCTCTACTACCAGCATTTCCTGGTTGACCAGCTTGTCCGAGATCTCCTTTTTCTCCTTGTGGACCTGGTCTACCAATTTGTCCTTTGGCTCCAGGTAGTCCGTTATCTCCAGGTAAACCCGGTAAACCTGGTTGACCCGTGGCTCCATCTGGTCCTCTGGAACCAATTTGTCCATCCAATCCAGTAGATCCTGTATCGCCTTGTAAACCATTCATTCCACTTGAGCCTGATTGTCCAGTAGCACCTTGTGTACCAGGTGCTCCTGTATCTCCAACATCTCCTTGATTTCCAGGAGAACCGGCATTTCCTGGTGTTCCAGGTGACCCAACTTCTCCAGGAAAACCTATAGCTCCAATAGTACCTGACTCACCTCTGTTTCCTTGAATACCAGGTTGGCCAATAAACCCCTGTTGTCCCGGACTCCCAGGTGAACCTTGTTCTCCTGGTGCTCCAACATTTCCAGAAGTACCGGGTTGACCTGTAGGTCCTTGAGGTCCTTTAGGACCAGGCAATCCGCTCAATCCTGGCAAACCCAAAGCACCTCTGTCTCCACGTTCACCTTTTGCACCATTCGCTCCAGGTGATCCTGTTTACAAAATGGAGAAACTTTAAATGTCAGATACTTATATGCTCAAACTGCCTAAAAAATAATAAATGCAAAGTTATTTGATTTTTTGTGTTTGAAATTTCAATTACCATTTATTCCAATTGATCCTGGGAAACCAGGAGCTCCAGTATCTCCTCTAATACCTTGAGATCCAGGTGTTCCTACCTCACCTTGATTTCCTGCTTGACCAATACTACCTCTTTGCCCAGGAAGACCAGGTGCACCTGGATTTCCAGGTTGTCCACTTACACCAGGTGAACCTCTATTTCCTTGTTCCCCTCTCAATCCAGCTTGACCTGGAGGTCCTGGTGATCCAGGTTGGCCTGTAGAACCTCTTTGACCTTGAACACCTTGTCGCCCTTGTGAACCTGGATTACCCACGGTTCCAGCTAAACCCCGATCTCCTCGAGGCCCTTGCAATCCTCTCGGTCCTTGAAAACCAGCAGGCCCCTTAGTCCCTTGGATGCCCATCTGACCCGGAGAACCTTGAGTGCCAATCAATCCTTTACTTCCAGCCGGTCCTTGCAAACCTGGATCACCTTGCTCTCCATCAAGTCCTTCTGAACCTGGTTCTCCAATTAATCCGTTTTCTCCTCTAGACCCTTTCTGTCCAGCAAGCCCAGAACTTCCTATAAAAAATTTAATTTTGAAAATTTATTCTAAATTATATTATATTTCTAATTAATTATATAAAAAAAATTAATTTTCTTGAATATTCGAAGTGATTAAATAATTATCTAACCAGGTGTTCCAGGATTTCCCACATCACCAGGCAATCCAGTAGCTCCAACAGGACCTGGAAAACCTTGTGATCCAACATTTCCATTAGGTCCTGGATTTCCAGATGGCCCAGCAATTCCGGAAAACCCAGTAAAACCAGTTGCTCCATTAATTCCAGCAAGACCAGGATTTCCTGGTTCACCAGCAGAACCAACTTCACCTTGTAACCCTGGAAAACCTTGTTGTCCCGGAGATCCTGGTTGACCTGTATCTCCCTGACTCCCATCCCTTCCAGATAGACCAGGAAGTCCAGGTTGACCTCGTTGGCCTAAAGATCCAATGGTTCCAGAAGGTCCTGTGAAAAATATTCATTTATTATATATTCTTATTTTATCATTCAAATGAATCTCACCTG
>OZ038321.1:24358985-24393985 GCA_964035795.1 Pterobdella sp. o SKG-2022 | reverse complement strand
TTCCAGATTGTCCAACAACTCCATTTGGACCTGGTTGTCCAGGTAAACCCATTTCTCCTGAGAGTCCAGGAGAACCTATATTTCCAATAGCTCCTGGTACTCCTGACAATCCAGGTTGGCCAATGTCACCACGTAATCCTTTCTGCCCATTGAGTCCAGACAAACCGGGTGCACCTTTGTTTCCAGGTTGTCCTTGAGCACCTGGCTGACCAAGAAATCCCGATTGTCCAGGTATGCCTTTCAATCCTTGGACACCTTGAATACCACTTTCCCCATTTGGTCCAGGATTACCTCGTGCACCAACAGGTCCGGGTTGTCCCACTTGACCTACAAAATTTTTTGAAATTATTGTAGTCATAACCTAATGAAATATTCCTCACAGCACCTGGATTTCCTGCAAGTCCGGTGTCTCCAGCAAAACCTCTTACACCAGGATTGCCAGGCAGACCATTTTGCCCAATTGAGCCAGGCTGACCATCGGCACCAGGGACTCCAGCTGACCCAGGCTGTCCAATATTTCCAGTATTTCCTTGGCTTCCTTGAAAACCTTTTTCACCTTGCAGACCAACAGCTCCTGGAAAACCAGGTGTTCCTGGTTCACCACTAGCACCTGTGTCTCCATTATTTCCTTTGAGACCCTGAATGCCTTGTAATCCTGGTGAGCCTGGCTGTCCCGGAACACCAGCAAAACCTGTAGCTCCCACTTGACCTTGTTGACCTGGAACTCCATTCACACCAAGAACACCAACTTGACCTGAAACCCCTGCAGGACCTGGTTGACCTAGAGACCCAGGAGAACCGTTTTGTCCTTGAGAACCAGGTTGTCCAATAACGCCTATTTGGATTTTTTTATAACTGAATTGAAACTCTAAAAATTTTTATTTTTCAAATAACTAAACTTTTCGTGTTTTTTTCCATAAATATTTAATGAGAAGTAACAAACCTTTTGGTCCACTAGGACCAGGTAATCCAATATTTCCAGTTGCTCCTTGTGGGCCAGAGATTCCTTGAGGTCCTTGCTCCCCTTGTTGGCCAGAAGTACCAGGATTACCAGAAGGTCCCCTATCTCCTGGAGCTCCACGAGGACCTTGGTTGCCAAGACTTCCATCATTACCAGAAATTCCAATTTCTCCGGATGATCCAGTATCTCCCTGTGCACCTTTTGGTCCTTGTACACCTTGTGGACCAGACAATCCTGGTTGACCAGGTTGTCCAGGTTGTCCTTGGAGACCTGGATCACCCGGTAAACCTTTAAGCCCAGGTTGTCCAATTGAACCAGCCTCTCCAGGTAAACCTTGAAGGCCATCAGATCCAGGTTGACCACTAGCACCCGTATCTCCTTGAGCACCTGGTTCACCTCTGGTACCAGCATTACCAAGAGACCCCGGTTGTCCTGAAAGACCAGGCTCTCCAACTAAACCTGGAAAACCTGGTAAGCCTTGTTCACCTATATAAAAATATGCGAGGTTGTAATATTTCGTCATCTTGAGCTGGAATATTTCAAGAATGTAATATTATAAAGTCTTAGCCCACAAAGAGTGAAAAATGGTAACATAAAAAACAAGGTTTTATAACATTATTACAGTAAAAAGAAATAAAAAAGCTTCATTCAGTAAAAAACATCTGAAACTTTTAAAAATGCAAAATTTTTAAAATACCTGCCAAACCAGGATTTCCAGGATTTCCCCTAAGCCCTTGATCCCCATTTTGGCCAGGCTGCCCCAAAGGCCCTGGGACACCCACTTGTCCTGGAGCACCTTGATTTCCAGCAGTTCCAATTCTACCGGGTAAACCGACAGGACCTTTTAAACCTAATGGCCCTTTGTTACCAAGAATTCCAGGATCTCCTGGTAAGCCTGGTTGCCCAAGAAGACCAGTTGCCCCTTGTTGTCCTTTATCTCCGGGACTCCCAGTGAATCCTTGTTCAGCTCTAGGTGGAGCTGGAGCCATAGGTCCAGGATCACCAACAGCTCCGGTAGCACCTTGTTCTCCTCTTAAACCTGGTTGACCTGAAGGTCCAGGTTGCCCATTCGAACCAGGTTGCCCATTTGTACCTTTTCAAAACAATAACTTCAACGTATGAGTATAATTAAAAAAAATAAAAACTTTTCTAAAATTGTTATAATCGTTTCATACCTGAAGCTCCTGTGAAACCGGTTGCTCCATTTACTCCTACAGGGCCAGCAAGACCAGTGTCACCTCTTTCTCCTACTTGTCCAAGAGTTCCCGGTTGTCCCGTATTTCCAGGTGAACCAGAAATTCCTATATCTCCAGCTTCGCCAGCTAAACCGGTATTACCTTGAGGTCCTGAAGCCCCAGTGAAACCTACTTCCCCTCTATTCCCTTGAAGACCCGGCAATCCAGGCTGCCCTTGCGTACCGGTTCTTCCCGGAAAACCTTTATTTCCAGTAGCACCAACTGATCCTGGCAAACCAGCTTCTCCTGGCAAACCTTTATTTCCTCTTGGACCTGAGGACCCAGTATCTCCTTGAAATCCTGGCTCTCCCTGTCTTCCACCAAAACCTCTTATTCCAACATCTCCAATCAAACCAGAGCTTCCTGGTTGGCCAAGTTGGCCTGGTTGACCAATAGGACCTATTTGTCCAGTATCTCCTGGAGACCCGGTAGGACCAACGTTACCGTTTTCTCCAGGTTGTCCAGTAGGTCCTGTATCTCCTCTGTCACCCAAAAAACCAGCTGAACCTCTATCTCCTTGTTCTCCTAGCGGTCCTGGTAAGCCCGTTGCACCTACCGGTCCAGAAAGCCCGGGAAAACCATTTTCCCCTGAAGAACCTTGTCTTCCTGGATTACCCGAGTTTCCTGGAAGTCCCGTGTCTCCTACCTCACCAGGTGCACCAGCTTGTCCTAGTACTCCTTGTAAACCTGTTAGACCTAGCGTACCTTTTAATCCTTTATTTCCAGGTTGTCCAGCAGGGCCAGGAAAACCTGCTAGTCCAGGCTGTCCTGAAGGCCCAGGAAGCCCATCAGACCCACGATCTCCAGGTTCTCCTTTAAAACCTGGTTGTCCTCTAGGACCCGGTGAGCCGGGCTGCCCATTTTCACCAGGTATTCCATTCTCTCCTTGCAAACCTTTTTAAAAAACTTTTATAGTATTTATTAATAAATAAATACAAGAAAAACATACCCGGTAGACCCATTTGACCAGGAGTGCCTTGGAAACCAGGATTCCCTCTCAAACCTGGATCTCCGGGAAGACCATTGAGACCTGGTTGCCCCTGATTACCAGGTTGTCCGGAAATTCCAGGTAATCCTGTATCTCCTCTCTGACCTGAAGACCCTGTATGACCTACGTTGCCTGTCGTTCCCGTATCTCCATCAAAACCTTTTAAGCCTGGACTACCTGGTATACCATTTGAACCAACTGGTCCTGTTGGTCCCTGAAAACCATTTAATCCGGGGAATCCTTGAATTCCTTGTTGACCGGTTAGACCTATGAAACCTTTGGTACCAGAACTACCTGTACTTCCTGTATCTCCTGCTACTCCTCGCGATCCTGGCTGACCATTAGGACCTCTTTGGCCTGGATTTCCATTTTCTCCAGACAAACCAGTAGCTCCCTGAGATCCCAAATTTCCAGCTGTACCAGGCTGTCCTTGGTTTCCTATCGGGCCTTTGTTTCCAGGCTGTCCATTATTTCCTAAGTGATTAAACGAATATGATAATTCAAAATAATTGTGTTTTTTGAAATTGAGCTTTTCTATTATTGAGATTTGATGGGGATTCAACAAAAATAAAAAGCTCTAAGCTTTTGATAAATTCTAAAATTTCTTGTGTAAAGTGTTGTATAAAGGATTTTTTCCAAAAGCCACAATAAAATGAATATAATTTTAGAACACTAGTTAGTTTATTAAGATACGAAGCTTTTCGTTATCAACGTAACATTTTCAAGTGTCGATACTTGAAAATGTTACGTTGATAACGAAAAGCTTCGTATCTTAATAAACTAACTAGTGTTCTGAAATTATGATTTTGTATAAATGTATCTAAAATATAAACTAACCGGGAGAACCAGGCAATCCTCTCGACCCTGTATCTCCATTTGGTCCTTTATTCCCTGGTTGACCGGCTAAACCTGGCAGGCCATTTGGTCCTGGCTGCCCATTCGGTCCTTCTAACCCAGGAATTCCGGGTTGACCTTGTAGGCCTGGATTTCCCGGAAAACCTGCTTCTCCAGGTATGCCCGGATTTCCAATGTCTCCAAGCACTCCAATAGAACCAGCTGTACCAGTTTGCCCTTTCGGACCTTTGGCTCCTTGAGGTCCAACGGCACCCACCAAGCCGGGTGAGCCCATAGTTCCTCGAGCTCCGGGATCTCCAAGTTGTCCTTTTTGGCCCGGCGGACCATTTAATCCTGGTGAACCAGTTTCTCCTTGCAGCCCTTTGGGACCCGGAAGACCGGAAGACCCTGGTTGTCCATTAATTCCTGGTCTTCCAACGGGACCTAAAAATACAAAATGAATTTCATATTGTTTTATAAAATTATACTTGGCAGTTACCTATGTTTCCAGAAAGACCAGTGTTTCCTGGCTGTCCTTGCGGGCCTCTATTTCCTTTGTTTCCTGTAGGACCCAACTGGCCTGTGTCACCCTGTTCCCCTGTTAGACCATTGGGACCAGGTTGGCCTTGATTACCTTGAGGACCTTGAGCTCCGTTTTGCCCTGGAATCCCGGGTGTTCCCTGTTGCCCAGGATTTCCGGGCGATCCTGGCTGTCCACTAGGACCTTGTTGACCAGCTTCTCCAGTAGGTCCTGAAGGTCCTGGTTGACCCGCTTGACCAGTGTTACCTTTCAAAAATCATCGTCCTATTATGTTTGTATACATCACTTGATGATGTGAGTTAGTGGCATTTTAATGTACTTTCAAAATAAATTTTTTCATATAAAATATTTACTTTAGGTTTGTAAAATGATGATATCACTATCGGAATATAGTAGCAACTACCAAAAGAACAAAAGTATAAAAAGTTGAACATTTTAAATTTCAATTCAAATAAAAAAATAATAGTTAAAAAAACCCGTTTTAGTTGCGAAATTCACCTAATCGTGCAACATTAAATGATCTATACATGTCTCTTATACATACCTTGATTGCCAGGAAGTCCTTGCTGACCAGGAAACCCTGCTTCTCCTTGTGTACCCGGCAGCCCTTTAGCACCAACTGGGCCCAAGCTGCCAGGTTGACCTTCAGGTCCTACAGGTCCTTGAGCTCCATTATCTCCAATTTCACCAATAGGACCTGGCTGACCCATGGGTCCTGCTGGACCAGGATCACCGAGTTGTCCTATAGATCCAGGTTGTCCTGGTTGTCCAGGTTGTCCGATTGCTCCAACGTTACCATTAACCCCTTTTAGATGAAAAATAATGGAAAAAATATATGTTAGAACAATTTCTCAACATTACCAGAAAGGCCTGGAAGTCCCGGAGCTCCTATCCGGCCTGGCGTTCCAGGAGATCCTTGCTGGCCTGGCTCACCAGTGAACCCTGTGATTCCTGTGGCTCCATTGACTCCCCTATCACCAGGAAGTCCTGTTTCACCCCTACTACCAGGTTGACCTGAAGGACCAGGACTTCCAATCACGCCTTGCAAGCCAGGTAAGCCATCAGCTCCACGTACTCCAGGTTGTCCAATGTTTCCAGGCAAGCCTAAACAATGATTGTAAACAAAATTATGAAAAAAAAAATAATTTATAAGTTACATTATAAATTAATGCATTAATTTAGAAAATATGGTTTTCAGATTTTTTTGTTTTTGCCTCACTCAATATACCCAAGTTGCCAAACTTACACTCAACGATTAGTTCCTACAAAACAAAATCATATTCATTGTTATATTTTCTAAATATTATCACTTTTATAAATTCGTGAAAGTTATAATGTATATAAAAGAGATTTGGGTAACGATTTGAATGATTTCTGTAATAAGAATTTGATTGCAGAAAGAAAAAGAACTGTTCCCGGTGACGGTTCTGCATGGCTGAATAAACGAATGTTTAGTGAAAAGCTGTGTTCATTAAACTTAGAGAAATGAAAACTTCTAATATCTAAGTCGGAAAATATATTTCTGGTTTTTTTTTCATAAAAACAGTTGGATACAAGAAGCCAGTGAAGTTCATCATTTTTCCCCAAACTTTTTCCAGTGTCAAATCTCGCCTTCACAGTTTTTCCTTTATTTAACCGGCTCTGGACTCTGCGCACTAAAAAAAACATATAAATAATTAACGAGAACTCACCCTGTTCTCCAGGATTTCCTGGTGTTCCAGTATCACCTGGTAGTCCATTTGAACCAGGCTCCCCAATGAATCCAGGATTTCCAGACAATCCATCGGAGCCGATAGCTCCAGGTTGACCAGCTAATCCTGGTTGCCCTGGTTGTCCATTTGCTCCTGGTTGGCCTATTGGTCCCAAACTACCAGTAGGCCCAGTGGCGCCAACTCTTCCTGGAACACCTCTAAAACCAGCTTGTCCAGGATCTCCTCTTGGTCCTATGAATTTAAAACAATAATGAAAAATTTTGGAATTTAAAAAATGAAATAAAACCTTGTGGCCCAGGTAATCCAAGTTGTCCATCAACACCAGGTTGTCCGTTTGGACCTTTGGATCCTGGAAACCCAAGTGAACCTTGTTGGCCGTTTGCTCCAGGAAAACCTGATAATCCATTTGACCCTTGGGATCCAGGTGTACCCGGAGACCCCAATATTCCTGGATTTCCTTTGTTACCTGGATTCCCGATGTTTCCAGGCTCTCCAGGCTGACCACTTGGTCCGGGTTGTCCAATTTGTCCTGAAGCACCTTGTTGGCCTTTGGATCCTTGAGGTCCTCTGGGCCCTGGAATTCCAATTGCTCCTGGTGAACCTGGTTGACCAACCCTTCCTTTTGGGCCTAATCCCCCGGGTACTCCTTATAAAATTTTAAAAAAGTAAACATAAAATTGATTATCCATCCTTCCTTATCTTAAAAATTATTGTTGCTAACCATTGTCTAAATTATTTTTGACAACGAAAACTTTATTAATAGAATAATACTACAATCGTCAAAAAAATAAATTATTGATTTCTACCTGAAAGTAATGAATAAAAAAAAAATTCATGATCAGTTTAAACCTTGCTGTCCATTAGCACCCCGATCTCCAAGCTCTCCTTTAGGTCCAGGTGATCCTTGAGGTCCTGCGTTACCCGGCAATCCAGGAGTTCCAATAGGTCCAGGTGGTCCAGAATCTCCTTGTTGTCCCTGAACACCCTGAGGTCCAGTGTCACCAGCAAGTCCTCTCACACCTGGTTGGCCCTGCAAGCCTGGAAAGCCACGAATTCCTGGAGCTCCTCTTTCACCTTATGAATTTGAAAACTCAGTATGCAGTATTGAAAATTATTTTAAATAAATAGATTTTTTATACCTAATAAACCTGGCGTTCCAGGTTGTCCTGGAAGACCTTGAAATCCCAAAGAACCCCTAGATCCTGGTAAACCTGGTTGACCCGGAAAACCTCTCTGCCCAGGATTTCCCGGCGATCCAATCGATCCAGGTAATCCTGGATTGCCAGTGTCTCCTTGAGAACCATCCAACCCTTGAATTCCCACAACACCAGATTGTCCTTGGAAGCCGCTTTCACCCGTGTCTCCTCTTGGGCCCTGTATACCTCGCTGTCCAGGCTGACCTGAAACACCTGGTTGTCCAAGTTGGCCTGGTGATCCTTCTAAACCTGGATTTCCTTGATTACCGGGATTCCCAATCGCACCTGGTTGGCCTGGTATTCAAAAAAATACTTTTGAATACAATTCTGGTTGACCAACTCAACCTGAAATTACAGTTCTGTGAACTCTTATTGGAAATTATAATAAACCTTGAGCTCCAGGATTTCCAGGTTCCCCCAAAGGTCCTCTAGGACCTTGCTCTCCATTTACACCAGGCTGGCCATTTAGACCTGGTGACCCAGCTGGACCTGGAAAACCTGGCGCACCTCTAAGTCCTTTAATTCCAGGCTGTCCTTGGTTTCCTGGAAGTCCAATATTTCCTGAAAACCCCAAATTTCCTTTAGGTCCGGTAACACCAGTGAAACCTTGCAAACCTTCACGTTTTCAAAAAATTTTCATATTAAGTGGATATAGCGTTTAAAATATATAAAACACAAACCTGGCTGTCCTTGAACTCCTGGATCTCCAATAAACCCTTTCTGACCTAATGGCCCCAAAGGCCCGGACACACCAGTAGCTCCAATTGCTCCGTTGGGACCAACAAATCCAGAAGCTCCTTGATTGCCAGGATTTCCTTGAAAACCTCTATCTCCAGGGAGTCCTTTGGAACCTGCTGGACCAGGTAAACCAGCCGAACCAATGAAACCAGGATTTCCTGGAGGACCAGAAAGCCCTTTCAATCCTGTTGTCCCTCCAGGACCTGGTTGACCAGATGGACCAGGGGAGCCACTAGGTCCAGTTGGACCCGTATCTCCTCTTTCCCCCGATTGTCCAGGAGAACCACTTTCACCTATTTAATGTACAAAAAATAAAATTTCAAAATTTTTTTCATACAATACAATGTACCTTGAACTCCTTGAGATCCGGGTTGACCATTCAAGCCCGGTAAACCTGACTGTCCAACCAATCCGGGTTGTCCAATTAGTCCGTTTGAACCGGGATTCCCAGAAAACCCTGTGTCTCCACTATCTCCTTGGGGACCTGGCAGACCAGGCTGACCTTGAATTCCACTAGGACCAGGTAAACCATCAGCTCCTCGAACGCCAGATATTCCCGGCAAGCCGGGTGAGCCAGAATTGCCACTTGGACCAGAGAATCCAGGTAAACCTGTGTTTCCTGGCGCACCTATAGAACCTGTATTTCCCGGAAGTCCTGGATTTCCTCTAGGACCTGGAGCTCCAATTGGTCCAGGTAAACCTACTTCTCCTATTTGACCCGTTGCTCCTTGAGGTCCTGCAAATCCTTGAGGTCCTACAGGCCCTGGATCTCCAACCTCACCAGGGGATCCCAAAAATCCAGGAGATCCTGGAAAACCTGGATTTCCTAACAAACCATTTTGACCAGGTTCACCTCTGAGACCTTTTTGGCCAGGATTTCCCCTACTACCAGGATTACCTGATGGCCCAGGAGATCCTATCGGACCTGTAAACCATAATCATATATATTATTCCGAGATATAGATATATACATATATATATCTTTTCAAAATTTATACAAAATTTTTTTGAACAATCTTCATTTGAATAATTTACTCAATAATGAATTAAATAATGCTCCACCTGGGTTTCCAGAAAATCCAGTGTCACCAGGCTCTCCTATTACTCCAGGAACTCCATCGAAACCTCGTTCTCCAGGAGAACCATTTGAACCCGAACTTCCTGTGAATCCAACATCCCCTGGTGATCCCTTGGGTCCTTGAGATCCCGGCTGTCCAGGTGAGCCTGGAGAACCTTGTAAACCTTGCAAACCTTGCAGCCCACTGCTTCCAGGCAACCCTGGCAAACCTGTCATTTAAAAAAAAACGTAAAAAATTGTTATGTGTTTGAAATGCTTGTAAAAAAAATATTTTTTAATCTTGAATTTCATATATCAATTCATGAAAATATTTAGAAGATATCTATTTTTCAAAAATTATACTAAAGTTTTTGATAAGTGAAACTATCATAATTTATTAGTTTTTTAACTAACCGTTTAGTCCGGGTTGGCCTATTGGTCCAGTAAAACCTTGAGGACCTTGATTCCCAGGCTGTCCAACAGCACCAGTGAATCCAGGTTGTCCTGGTTGCCCAGACGATCCCGTATCTCCAGCTTGTCCATTGATACCAGGATTTCCTGGAAACCCTGGTGAGCCAGAATCTCCTGGACTTCCAATGAGACCTTGAGCACCTGGAGGTCCTGGTTGTCCTATGTTACCAGGAGTACCTGGAACACCTGGTAACCCGATTGGGCCATTCAAACCTGGTGGTCCAGTATTCCCTCGACTCCCTTGAGGTCCAGAAGAACCAGGCTGTCCAGGATTACCTGAAAAGCCTGTAACCCCAGTCGCTCCTTGTGTTCCTGTCAATTATTTATATAATTGATATAACAAGAATCACGATTTTTTTATTACCTTTGACTCCAGTAGGCCCTCTTGTTCCTGGAGATCCAGGCGGTCCATCAGGTCCAATCGAACCTGGATTTCCAGGTAGCCCTGGCATTCCGGTATCTCCTTTTTGTCCTGGTAATCCTTGCTCGGCTCTTCCATCGGGTCCTGAAGGTCCTACTGGTCCTATTGCTCCAACGTCTCCAGAAAGACCCTTTTCGCCAGTAGGTCCAGCAGGACCTGTTGGACCCCTTGGTCCAAGAGGTCCTTGAGGTCCAGGAGACCCTGCTTGTCCACTTGGCCCTGCAGGTCCTTGTTGTCCCTGAAAGCCTGTTTCACCAGACAGACCTTGCAACCCTGGTGACCCTTTTTGTCCACTTTGACCAGTTTGGCCTTTTAAAAAGATTTCCCTAAGGTAAAATTCTTGCAACATAAAATTCATAAAGATGATCAAACTTTTGACTCAATAAAATAGTATTTGATTCTGAATACTTAATATAAGTACACAAATGAATCATAACCTGGTAGACCAGGCAATCCATCGAAACCCGTCTGTCCAGTATCACCTTGAAGTCCCTTGATGCCGTTCGGACCTCTAAAACCAGGACTTCCTGGTTGACCTAGAGTGCCAGGTTGACCGTTTTGTCCTCGTGGTCCTGCGACCCCAACTGTTCCAGGTTGTCCTGGAAAACCAGGTTGACCTGTATTACCCTGATTTCCTGGCTGGCCAATTGGTCCAGTATCTCCAGAAACTCCTTGTAAACCTGGACTTCCTAATTGACCGGGTAAGCCATTCAACCCTCTGAGACCAGGCTGACCAGGAAGCCCATCAGAACCTGATATAGAAAAGTATTTTCTGAAACAAGTCGAACAAAATATTTTTTTAACTAACCAGGATTTCCAGAGAGACCTGTGGCACCTTGAGAGCCGTTAGGTCCTGGATTACCAGGTGAACCATTCGGACCAACATTTCCTTGAGGTCCAGTGTCTCCTTGCTGTCCTCTATCTCCAGATGTTCCTTGTAACCCTGTTTGACCTGTGTTTCCTTGCGGGCCAGGCGCTCCTACTGAACCAGGTTGCCCAACAGGACCAACAGGTCCTGGAACACCGACAGGGCCTGTGAAAATTAATCAAACAATCGGATACTAACATTTAATTTTTGGATTTAATAAATACGACAAGATTCGAATCTTTTGAAATGCTCAGCTGAATTTTTTGAAACGAGGTTTGTAAAGTATTTAAAAGACTAAGTTTTCCGATATACTCAAGATTTCAGTTATCTGTTGTAATATCTATCGAAAAATTCAGTTTTTTTTTGAAATATTATAATCTCAGTGTTTTTGCTATTTTTTCGACAAAATTGAAAATGATATAAAACAAACCAGTGAACCCCTGGAAACCAGGAAATCCTCTTTGACCACTTGGTCCTTGTTGTCCTTTGGGTCCCACAGAACCAGCCTGTCCTAGAGACCCTGGAGCTCCATCATTTCCTGGTTGACCTGGAAGGCCTCGAAAACCATTGTCTCCTATTAAACCTTTAGGTCCTGGTAAACCTGGTTGGCCTGGCTGACCACGGAAACCTTGTTGACCGATAGGACCAGGAAGGCCATTTATTCCAGCAAAACCTTGCTCACCTGGCAAACCAGGTTGTCCTGAAAAGCCAAAACTACCAACAGGACCAGCATTCCCTGTTAGACCAGTAGCTCCTTGGAAGCCAGGAGAACCTGCAGGTCCTGGTTGCCCTGAAGCTCCGGTATTACCAAAAGAACCTTGCAAACCAGTGGAACCTACTGCACCAGTAGGTCCTGGAGCTCCAACTTGACCTGGTAAGCCCGGTCGCCCAATATCACCTGCTGATCCCGGTTGACCGGGAAGACCAATAGATCCAGGGTTTCCCCGAATTCCAATTTGTCCTTGACTTCCAGCAGGACCTTGGATTCCAGGTATTCCCCTAATTCCTGGTTGTCCAGAAGGACCATTTGGTCCGGGTTGACCAGGTGCCCCAACATTTCCAGGTGAGCCCAGTTCCCCAACTACACCAGGCTGTCCCTGAGGTCCCGCGTCTCCTTGCAGACCTTTTAAGCCTTGCTGTCCATTAGGACCTAGAATCGTTTAGATAATTCAGTTTTGAAAAGATATATTCAATTTTTTAAATACCTTGAGGGCCAGATGGTCCAATAGGACCCGGAGACCCTGTATCTCCAGACAAACCGTTCGGTCCAGTTGGTCCAGGAAGTCCAGCTGGTCCAACTTGGCCTGAGTTGCCTATAGATCCAGAAAGACCATTTAATCCTTGAAATCCTGCATCACCGGGTGAGCCAGGTAGCCCTGGGAAACCTTTCGGTCCCTGGTTTCCAGGTTGTCCAGGTAGACCAGGCTGTCCTCTAGGTCCATTAAATCCTGCTTGTCCTGGTAAACCAGGAAAACCTGTTGCTCCGATTCCACCGGTGGATCCTTGCTGCCCTGGTTGACCAGGAAGTCCGGGTGGCCCTAGATTACCAAGAGGCCCTGGTGGTCCTAAATTGCCAGCAGGTCCACTCGGTCCTGAAGGACCAGGTTGACCTTGAGGTCCAGTAAATCCGGCTTGACCTCTTGGCCCTAAAAAAAAGTTATAAACATTTCAAATTTCTGTGAAAGCTCGTGTTTTTTTCTTATTTACCCGGTTGCCCTGTGTTTCCTGATGGTCCCGAAAAGCCTGTATCACCACGATCTCCGTCTCTTCCCGGAGGTCCTGAAGGTCCTACAGGTCCTGGTGGTCCTGAATCACCTGCAACCCCCGGATTCCCTTGTGCACCTGTAAAACCAACACCTCCTTGTTGACCTTGTTGACCTGGTTGACCCGGCTGACCTATTGAACCACTCGGTCCTGTAGATCCTGTGAACCCTGTGTCTCCACCTAAGCCTCGGAGTCCTGAAATATATTTTGAAGAACGTTTCAACAATTATTTGTCAAGGTAATTAAACTTTCTATTAAATTTAATTTTTTGATAATTTTTATAAACAAACCTTGTTGTCCTCTTGAGCCTGGTTGTCCGATATTTCCTTGTGAACCTGTATCACCTTGTGAACCTTTGGAGCCTACAGACCCTGGTAAACCTGAAAACCCTGGCGAACCATTGAGTCCTCTCGGGCCTTCTTGACCTGGAAAACCAGGTTGTCCTTGTTGACCACTTTGGCCACTTTGTCCTTGAGGTCCTGAAAACCCTGTAGCCCCTGTATACCCTTGATTTCCCTGAATTCCACTCAGCCCTGCAGCCCCTGGCGCTCCTAAGGGGCCTATAGGCCCTTGAGGTCCTCGTTCGCCAACATTACCAGACGGACCTGGTTGACCAGGTGGCCCAGTTGGTCCAGGAGAGCCAGGAAAGCCTGAAGCGATTTGTTAAAATTTTAACGTTGTAGAAGTTAAAATTTTTGAATATTCTTATTTCATTCACACTCTTCAATAATGAAACACGATTTGAATTTTTTATATCGTGGTGATAAAATAATTGTCAATCTTTATAGAGTTGTTGGCTTGTTTAGTTAATAGGGTAGACAATAAAAAATGAAAACATGATATAAAAAATCAGTATGCGTTGAACATTGATTGTGCGTACTGGAACCATTGAAAAGGGCTATGAGGAGAAAGAAAAGAAGAAATAATTAGGCATGTAAACTTCTCATAAATAAAATTAAAAATTCAATTAAACATCTATAAAAGTTAGTAACTTTAATCAAAATTGCAATTAAAAAGTTTTCGAAATAACTAGATTTATCAAAACTTAAAAATGTACCTGCTTCTCCTGGACCTCCTGGTTGTCCTTCTGGCCCAGGAAAACCTGGTGATCCATCAGGTCCTCTGTTACCATTTCGGCCAGTCGGTCCAGCATTTCCTGGTTCTCCAGGTGCACCTCGCAAACCTGTGTCTCCAGGTGAACCTGTATCCCCAACCTCACCAGGCCTCCCCAATCCCCCTTGAACACCTGCTGAACCAGCTTGTCCAGAAGAACCAGGTGAACCAGGTGCTCCAGGTTGTCCTTTTCAAATCAAATTCAAGTGAACTAGATGATGAGAATTATTATTTTGATTAAAGAATTAGGTAGTTAATATAATAATATAACTAATCACAAAAGTTTAAATTTTTATAAATGAGAAAGTTTCAATTAAAAAAATTAACATCAGATTTTGATTGAAAAATTTCATGCATCACTATACCTTAAAACCGTTGTTTATTTAAATCAATTTTTATTTTGTTACCTGGGAATCCTACGTTTCCAACAGGTCCAGGAGATCCAGGCTGTCCCGGAAGTCCGGGTTGACCCAAAGAACCAGGACTTCCTGTGTTTCCTTGTGGCCCAGGAGCACCTGATAGTCCAGGCAAACCAGCAAAACCAGTGTTTCCATCAAGGCCTGCAGGACCAGGATCACCTGGAACCATATTGTCATATGAATAATAATAATAATAATAATAATAATGAATGAATTTTGAGAATATTTACAAGTGTAAAATGTTATATAAAATTCTATGAAAATTATTCAAACAAACCTTTTTGTCCTGCAGCTCCGCTTTGGCCAGCAGGTCCAGGTGGACCAGGTGGTCCAAGAGGACCTAAAAGTCCAGGAGGTCCTGGAAGCCCAGGTATTCCTGGTTGTCCAACAAATCCGGTTAAACCTTGCTGTCCTGGCACTCCTTGGTTTCCTTGAAGCCCGCTTGGTCCAGGGGATCCAGTGTTTCCTTGTAAACCTGGTAAGCCTTTATTTCCAAGAGATCCAGGGTTTCCAGGCTGTCCTTGAACTCCTAAGAAACCAGTAGCTCCTGCGGGACCTGGAAGGCCGGTGGATCCAGGGTTTCCGGGGGATCCTCTGGGTCCAGATGGACCAAACAAACCAGGTTGTCCATCGGGTCCTCGATTACCTCTAGGTCCATCTGGCCCAGGATTTCCTTGTCTTCCATCGTTCCCAGGAAGACCATTTACACCAGGTTGACCAGGTGGGCCTGGAAGTCCTGGTGAACCTAAATTCCCTTGACTACCTGGTCTTCCCAAAGGTCCTGATGCACCAGTATCTCCCGGCGGACCTGGAGGGCCTTGAAAACCTTGAGGTCCTTGTAACCCCGTTCTCCCAGGTAAACCAGGCGATCCTGGCAGACCATTAATCCCTTGAGTTTGTAAAAATTTCATTAATAATAAACTTAAATTTTATAATGCTTGGTTATTTTGAATTTTTCACAACCATCTGTTCCAGGTAATCCAATTTGTCCTGGCACTCCTGGAAATCCTAGTTGGCCATTGTTTCCTGCTCGTCCTGGAATGCCAGGGTTGCCAGGAAGTCCCGGAGTACCCACTCCTCCTGGAGTCCCCACTGGTCCAACAGCTCCTGGTCTTCCTATTATTTTTGTTTTATCTAAAATTCTTCAGAGTTTCTGAATAGCTGTTACCTTTTGGTGCACTACGTTTGCAAGTGAATTCAAGAATGAGATTTCTCTTGGCATTCGAAACTAGATTTAAGAAATCTGTACTCCAAAGTCTGAGCACTTCATCAGGAGAAGAAGCTACTTGTGTCATCTCAACAAAACCTTCAAAACATTTTTTGTAAATTAACATTTTAAATTAACTAAATACTGTCACACCTGGGGTATTTCTAGAGGGCGTGACGACCGCTCCGATTATACGGATCCCATTCAGTTTGACCCTGTTTGCAGCAATGGTTGAGCGCCTCTCGTCATCAGATTGTCCATCAGTTATAACGATTATTGCCTGAATAGTGTAACTTTCATTATGTTAACTAATTAACTTTTCACAATTGAAACTGAAAATTTGAATAAGATTTACAGTTATCAAGTGATAAAATGTTTGATTCATTTGAGATCCATGAACAATGCAAAAGAATGAAGTTCGTGAAAACAATGAAAACTTTTCAAACCTTCGAGGCAACAGGCCGGCCTGAACGCGCAAACTCGCTGAAAGCAAGATCCAATGCTTGGCTCAGGTTCGTGGAACCGCCCATGAATTGTAGGTTCTCTACTTGATTCATCAAAGTGTTTTTATCCGATGTCAATGAAGTTATCACCTTTGATTTTTATTTCAGTTTTAAACCATCATTTTAAAAATGAAATTATATCAAGTTTATATTTTCAAATTATGTTTTAAAAATTTTCAGATATTTTTCAATTAGTTAAAATATATTCAACTAATGCAATCTAAAAACTTTTTTGTCCAATCCATGCTAGCATGGAAACGGACGCAAAACGATGATGAAACTTATAAAAACCTGTGCATTGGATGAATACCGGATCAAACCGAAATGAACAACATCCCTTTCAACCTTTAGTTCACGGATTATGGAATTGGAAAAGGTTTTCAGACGAGCCCAATCTTCAGGCCTGATGCTGCTACTCGAATCAAGCATCAATATGATGTCTTGGCGCGTGAAACATTTCTGCTCCAATGCTAGAGAGGTTAGAATGGAGAAAACATGAATATTCATTTTATAGGATAATTTCAACAAGTCATTAGAATGATGTTGAAAAATCGGTTTTTGAATTTTTATTTTCGCAGAATTCTTATTTTTTTATGCATAATAAAAAAAATTTTTTTTATTTGATAAAAATTTCATATTATTTAATGAAAACCCCCACTTAAGCATTTTGCATCCTCGTCTAAGTAATAGTCCTGTTGGCAGACTGAGCATTTGTTAGGTTGTTGGCACTGGAGGCAGTTTTCGATATTGCATGGAACTAAAAAAATTATATCTAATATTCAATAATTAAATTTTGAAATATATCGAATACATCAAAAGATTTTGAAATTCAAAGTTATAATTAGCATAACGCTTGATCACTATGATCTGAACTTAATTTTTTATTATATGAAACCAGGATTGATAAAAGAAACCAATCACTTGTAATGAAAGTTAACAAAAAACAGAAAAATACTCTTAAATAGATTATCAAAATTCAAAATAAATTGAAGTTTTATAAATTATATTTATTTTCATAAGCATTCACCTTGAGTTAAAACGGTTGTAAGGCTGATATAAATGAAGAAAAGTGAAAATAAGTTCTGTTTAGCACCAGCAAAGAAAACAGGAAGTGAGCTTAAAACAAACCACTCCATGCTCACTGCAAAGATGATACAATGTGGTAAATAATGTTTCCAGTTGTGAGGTACTTATGACAATGTATGGCTTTAAAAACCTTAAATAGCATATCCTTAAAAACTGAAGCAGTAGTGTCACCTGGTGGATATGATGTTTATAAATGAGATGGTTTTCAAAGAACGTTTAAGCTCTCTGTTGAGAAGTGAATCTTTAGAATAAAACTAATTTTTAATTTATTTATAAGGCATTCTTCAATTGAGGGCTCTATGAAATTACTCCTTACTTATTTAATTTTTCAAATACAACCAATAAATCCAAAATTTATGCATAGTCGAGAACTACATGAAAAAATAAAAAATTTTGAGAATGAAATCATAAAAAATTAAACTAAAACTGTTTGAGAATATTTAATCATTGCGTATAAATAATAGAAACAAACACTATGGTTTATTGAGAAACTTATTACTCGAAGCTTTTCGTAAGAATATCTCACATTATCTAGTATGATAATGTATGATATTCTTACGAAAAGCTTCGTGTTTTCAATAAACTATAGTGCTTGTTTCTACTATATTGATTTCAGCTATTTTACGTCAACATATAAATAAATTTTTTTTTTGAAATTAAAAAATATAAGAAAACACATTATTCAACATATCCAAAATTTAATTTTAATTTTACATAGTGATTGAAAAAGCCCATATCAATACAATAAAACTGAAGTTTTTGAAAATTTTTATCAAGACATGAAGTTTCTTGTGTGCCACTCTTAAAATATCACATGTTTTAAAAGTACCTTGACAAATTTTTCAGAATCAGTATTTTTTGACAAAAGATATCAATAATCAATAATCTTAAAATCACATACTGTAAAGCGATTTAACAAACAAACTTTATTTGATTACTTCTTATTGTGTAATTATATATTTATAAATCAGACTTTGAAACGATTTAAAAAATGATTTTAAATCTTGGTTAATTATTTTTGATTGTGATTTTTTAGAGACTCTTATGTATCTTTTTTTATCTTATTTGAATAACTTTTTATTTTCAATTTTATATGAGAAATTTTCGATACATCTATTTAAAAAAAAATGTTGATTGTAGTATTATTTTTTTTAATGATTAATAAAATTATTATTTTTATCATGCTCTTTCTTACTGTTATTCATTTAAAAAATCATAATGTTTTTCACAATGGGATGTCGTTATTTCACCCAAAGAATAAACTGCGGCAATAAATGAAGACTCGATTTCTCACAATAGATAGCTCGTTATATTGAATAACCTTTTTCATTAGGTATGTAGGAGTTGAAATTCTACCAAGGTAATAAATCAAAAAAATTTTATGAGTTTTGTGCCTAGTTCATAAGTTTATATTAAATGATGCAATAGGTTTGAATCAGTAAATTTTTTAGGCATCATATTCAAGCTTGTTCGTATATTTTTTTGATTGAAGAATACAAAAATAGAAAAACTCAGTGTGAATAAGATTCATTAAGAATGAATAACCATCAGCTAATTAAGCCTACGAATAATATACACTGGTAAAGTAACATATATTTGCTAAAATAGTTCTACCTTATTGAAAAAATGCCTATTTTCAAGCAATGAACACATTCGCTTACTAATTTATATGTTCAAAATAGTTTAAAACTAGGTTTGCTGCAGAGGCGCTTCAATATATAAAAATTTGAAATTAGTGAGTTTTGAATACGGGTTAGTATTAAGAAATTTTCGAGTGAAACTAATGGGTGTAAGTTGAGTGAACAAAAGTTCCAAAAGCGGCGTGAAAAGAAAACTAATTTAAAAAATCGCTGACACAGAATATATGAATTCCGAGTAGTCCACAAAGTTTTGTGGTGACCGTATAAAAAGACGAGGGACGTGTTCGAACCCTTGATAAAGCCAAAGTAAATTGACCCGCATAGCTTAGTTGGTAGAGCATTAGAATAATTATCTTAAGTTACCCGGTTCGATCCCACGTGGACCGACAATTAAATACACAAGGAATAGCGCCCTGTGAAACATCTGTTAAGCTAGCGAAACCCCAAAATGGAGCGACAATAATCTAAAAATAAAATTTGAACTATGAACTTCAAAAAAATGCAAATTTTTTCATAAGAATGAGAAAACCTGCAGTCATAGTTTGCCACCCGCAGTTGAAAGCTTTGCTAAAAAAAATCTGTAAAAATTAAGGAAAAAAGCTGGAAAAATTCTTGCGCTTCTTCATGGTTTGAAAAAAAACCCAGAAGATCTTATGCTCTGAGAGATAACGGAATAAAATTAAGATAGGAATCTGGATAATCTGAAATCCGGCTCTGTGAGAGGAATACCGCTGAGATTTACCACAGAAAAAAGATTATATTCAGAAAAAACGTGATTCCGGTTTATATTCTAAGTGTTAATCACTTTAGCATGGAAATTTTAGTGTGTTTTATCAATTTTACTGATATTTTAATTATGTGAGCTACTGACAAACATCTTCTTTATATAACTTACCCTGGAATTCTTGAGTGACGACTTGTACCTTTGATATCTGTTAGTTCATATTTTCAACTTTTAAACCCGAAATTCAAATTTGATCTCTAAAACAAAATATTTTGAGTTGTTATAAAAATAAAAAATATATTGACTCAAAAAAAACTTGGTTATGAAATGTTTCCAGCTAGTTATACAATTATAATCTTCAAAATATCTAATGTTAAACATTCATTAGCCTAATCATTTTTTTATATATTTACTTTATTATTTTATATCAAATTTTCCTTGTGGAATTGCTTGACATTTAATCAATCGTTTGAAATTATTTTAAATTGAATTTAATTTTTAATTAATAATAACAGCTAAAATACTAAAAGTTATCTTGCAAATAAACTTTTTAAAAGTTTGATGAACACCTTTTGCATATATTTATAAACAAAATTAAAAACTAACTTTTTCAACTTCAAAATCAAGTAAAAAAGCTCGAAATATTATTAAGCTCTGCAAATTAGCAAAGCACTGCTCAAAGCTTGTTCTTTTGTCTTTTATGCGTTTCTACTTCTTTTTTTTACTGCCTTAGCTTATAGAAGACTTTCTAAGTCTTTTAGATGTATATTTTAACTGATTATTGTTTAATAATAATTGCTTGATTGTCTAGACCTATATTATCATTATTCTTTACGCGTATATCGCAGCGTTAAACGCATGTTTTATGAAGTCTTCATGAAGCCTAAACTCATTCAATAAATTCCACCCAATATAACTAATATTTTTTATATTTTTAATTTTGTTCATATAATTGATTTGTTTGAATATATTTTCAGTTATATGATGTTATGAAATAAAACACAACTATAACTATGGATTAAACTATAGTTATTTAATAAAGCAAGCAAGATATATTTTGAATGTACCTTATGGTCATAAAAACAATAGAGCTTTGTGGTTTCAATGTCATTACAAAAGATTTCTAATTAAAAGATATAACTTCATAATACAACCTACACGCATACATGCATTCTTACCTCTTCAATAGGTAATCAATCAGACCTATGAAGGCAACAGATAAATAGTCATTCTTTTTAAAAATATTCTATACAAGCAGTATCTTGGGCCGTGCTTCATGTCTCAATTGTGTGAAAAAAAATCGATTAGTTTAACCTTGTTTTTTTAATTAAAAATGTATTTAAATATGAAGTTTTATTCTAATGCTTTCAGCCAAATGTTAACATTCAAATGAAAACACTTTTTATTGACAATAAAGCACCTGGAATGGAGTGTGTCTTAATTGGTGTATTTAAATGCTCCACTAAAGCTAAAATTCAAAATATTAAAAATACTACTTGTGTAACTAAGATTTTCGCTATGCACAATTTCATTATAAATCATTGTTAGAAAAGTTTAAGTAAAATATACTTCTAGCGTTTGAAGTTTTTTGGAAATTTCTTTAAATTGAAGTTATTTTATCAATATCAAGCATGTCCTTGCTGTTATACGCACATATATTATCTTACGTATGTATCATATATTATGTTATATAAACAATGTTCATATGATATCTATTATGACATTGAACATTAGTTGAAAAATTAATATGCCTATTTTAATAATCATCTTTAAAAATATCTATTGTTCATCTCTAATCAAGCGGAAAATAATTATTTCATTACACATTTTATTGTGTTTTATAGATACTTCATGTCTGTCAAACACAATAATCAAATATTATTATATTTTTTATTGAGCATTTTGTAATTAAAATTTAAAGCATGGTTTTTATAGCTCAGTACATATTTATATGTAATGAAATTCTTTTGAAAAGTAAAATTTGTATAAAAATTGTTTAAAAATCCATAAATTTTTAATACATGTTTCATAAGTTATATATATTATTTGTTAAAAAAAACTAAAATTAATTTGAATATTTATATTAAAAGCATTTTTCTGAAAAATTTATTTATTCACACATGAAGTAATTCAGAATTATAAATTTACTTTATTTTTTTATATATATTTGAAAGTAATTAATGGAATTCATCGAAACATCAAACCTTCATCCTTTGAAAACTTTTGCAAAGGTTATATATGTTAAAGTGGCCTTGAAGACTTAATCAGTTTCATGTCACTATAATAATATTCGTTATTTGTTTGTTTCATGAGTAGAATATAAATTCAGTACAAATTATACTTTTTCATAAACTTTTCTTATTAAAACTCAGTATTTAATCCAAAAATTGTATTTTTTAAAATTTAAAATTTTTCCAAGCTTTTATACATTTTAAAAGTTTATCGGGAATACTACTTTCGATTGAATTCGTAAAAATTATAATTTAATTGAAAAATATTTTATAATCAATTTTAATTTTAAAAATTGTTTATGAACTAAAAAAACAAATTAATTAAAAAATACTTTAAAATAAAATTTACTTTCTTTGGTCTAGTTTGAACAGAATCTTCACTGCAACAAAAATAAAGTTGATTTATTTGGTGTAACTTTTTAATCACATTAATTATAATATAATGCCTCAAAAATTGAAGCTTGACATGAATCAGTTTGAAAGTACTTTTAATAGTGATTGGGCACTAAAAGTTATATACGAAACGAAAATCTACGCCATTCTTTTTGCCATATCATATATTACTTTCAGTAAAAGTGCCGACATTTTGAGGAAAAACAAAAAAATACACAATTTAAAGTATAGACTCATTATATGGAATTTGTTTGTGGGCATCTTCAACTTTTACGGAGCTAGATATTACATCCCAGAGCTAAAAGAAATCATTCAAAACAGAGGGTTAATTTATTCTGTTTGTAATAGTGAGTTTTTTGTAAAAGATCCAACCGCATTATGGACTTTTTTGTATGCCGCATCAAAAATTTTGGAACTAGGCGACACCATGTTTTTGATTTTGATGAGAAAGCCATTAACATTTATACATATCTATTCCCACACATTCAACTTTCTTTACACATGGTTCAATTATGGAAATTTTGTTTCGACGGCTCTATGGTATGGATCTGTAGGCTACTTAATAAATGGTTTCAAATATTTATATTTTTCAATTTTGTATCTTGATTTCATTTACGTTCCAAAAGTATTCAAAAAACTAATTACTTCATTGAATTTTTTTAAAATTGTTTTTGAAATGTCTTTAATGATGCTGGTTATTTTGCTTAATATAACACAATTAAGAAATACGATATCGTGTGGAGGTAACCTTAACACTGCTATTATTGGATTCTTTTTCTATTTTAGTTCATTATGTCTAGCATTTAAACATTCATTTAATATAACATCATCTAAGAAAATTGATAAAAAATTAAATTGATAGTTTCATTATCAAGTCTTTTTTATGTTTAAAATAACAATTTCCGAATAAAAAATCATTTAAGAAATGTTTTTTAAAATAATTTATTTCCTTATATTGTATATTTGCTGAATTGTTGGAAACTTTGTTAATAATTTTATGAATAATATATGGGAACAATGCATGAATATATATAAAAATAAATACACTTTTGTCACTTTGAAAGATTTTCCCAAACGGTTTCAGCTTTTATTTAAAAATGTATAATTAAATTTCGTCTGCGTCAAAATATAGTTAAGTTTTTTAATGCATATTCGTTTAGTTTATGATAAATTTGTTTTATGGACATTTGTTAATCAAACAATTATTCAGTATTTCGTTATAAGAGCTATCGAAAAGTGTAGCTTATTTTGAAAATGAATGCTTCTTAAAACCTAATCATCTTGACGTAAAAAATCAAAATGTATTAAAAAACATTGTGAATAACTAGCTTCCGGAATTTGAATTATGAAAACATAATAAAATGTTGAATTCTTATCAGGTGAATAATCTGATATAAAAAATATAAAGGGAAGCTTCGTGTTAATAAAAAACTTATAATTTCATCTAAGTTTTTAAAAAAACATTGTAGGATCTTAGTAATTTTGAATTAATTAAAATTTATTTGAAAAAAATTCTATATCATTCTCTTTAATGAATTATGATAAGGTTCAATTTATTATTATTCTTTTGTAAGGCGCGCAGTTTCAAAACTAGGTTTGCTGCAGAGGCGAATGTGTAGCCAAAAGAAGTAGGGCTGAAAAATACGGCTATAAATTATATTTTTAAACGCCTGTAAAAATAATTAAAGAAAGCTGAAAGACGCAGCTTAAATAAGGATAATTCCATAAATGAGGGGCGATATGCAAAAAAGAGTTAGGAGAGACAGGCTAATGCAGGCCTAAACCAGAGTTCGAAGACCTGAGAGACTCATGAGTCTGTCTGATAGAAAAAAGCTTTTATAAGTAAGCCGGCTGATTAAAATATAGAATATTAGTGGTGAGCCACAGTAACTTAAACTGGGCTCTTAGTGCGACTGGCAACCAATGAAGGCGATTGAGGCAAACACGAGATGAAGAATAGTAATCGGCTTGAAGAAAAGTTTTGGCAGTGCGACTTTGATGAAATTGCAACTATGTTAGCTTTACTGAAATTATTCTCCTTGATCTGTAATCACTTTTCAATGATTAACTATATATATATTTATAAAATTTCATAATAACTTCACTAATGAATAATGATTTAGTTGAAAATATCGAAAACTTCAATGTTTTGATAAAACAATGAATGTATCTAATATTTCCTCATTTGAAGATTAAAAAATCAAGAAGATTCTTAAGATTTCTTTAACAAAATTACCTCGTTATGATAATACCTTGGGTGTTACTTATTCCTACAACCAATCACAAGTGCAACAATTTGAATTTCTAGGTCATTGTTTCAAAGAAGTACTTGACTATAATACGAAGTTTATTATTATTATGTATTTTGGCACTACTCAGACAGTATGGTGATTAAGTCATGCACACGTAAGTAAGATAGTAGATAAATAATTTTTATAATAATTTTAAACAGTAGTTGCCCAAATAAAATGTTTTGGGAAACATACAACTTTAATTTTTTTTCAGTTTTTTCAATAAATACTTTATATATTAAAAGCACCTCAACCATCATTTGGACAAAAATAAAAAAAAAATAGAAAATAACCAATTCAGGCTATAAATACAACTAAGCTAAATCGAAAACATTATCAACAACTTTACAAACAAAAAACTTATGAGCTTCTATACAAAAATCAAAATACATTCCCAAACACACCTCAAGAAAGATGGAACAATATCAAAAAACTATGTAATCTAGCTGGATCAGCAATACTGGGCCATCAAGTCAAAAATAATAAATCAGATAACCAAGAACTTATAAAATTAACAAAAATCAATTAAAAGTTAACAGCAGATATAGAGGCATGCCAAAAAAATCTATAAAAATTAATAAAATACATGAAAGACGAATAATAAGAAAACAAATATATAAAATTCTAAAAACTGAAGAACAAAATAAAATGGACAAATAACTAGAAGAAATTGAAAAACACAAAATTGATTCCAACAAGTAACACCATGCCATGAGACAATTGCAAAAACTCAAAAAAAAACTTCCATTAATTATTCATGATGATAATGAAAACATTGTCAACTCACCTGAAGAACAAGCAAATACAATCAGAAACCACTTTGAAAAAATACTTGCACCAAATGAGAAGAACTATGAGAAAAAAATATACACTTCTTGCCCTATGAGCATACCTTTCACAACTGAAGAAATAGCCGATGCAACAAAAGGCATGAAAAATGGAAAAAGCACAGGTATTGACAATATAAAAAACGAACTAATAAAATATGCAACAAAAGAAATATATAAAGAAATAACAGACATTTTCAACGAAATGGCAAACACAGGAGAAATACCATTAGAAATTAAAACTGGTATTCTCACCCCATTACAAAAAACCAGGAAAAAAAAGAAGCTCTGTTGAAAACCTAAAACCTATTGTACTGCTATATACAATCGAAAAAATTCTCGCCATATGTTTAATCAAACGCTGTTGGTTGAGACTAAAAAACAAGATTCCACAAGACCAGGCCGCATAACAACCCGGCCGAAGCACAACCGAGCACGTTTTCGCTGTTAAGCAGCTAGCGGAAAAAGCGATACAATCAAGCAACTACAAAATATATATTTTAATGCTTGATATCTCAAAAGCCATTGATACAGTTAACAGAAAGTTGCTACTTGACCAGCTTGAAAAAGTATTATTGGAGCCGTATGAAATTTTTTTATAAATGAAACAACGCTAAAAATCAAAGTTGACAAGCCCCTCAGTGAAAAAATCCAAACCAACACAGGGTTCATTCAAGGAAACTGCCTAAACGCCACATTGTTCATATTATATCTCGCCTCATGCCTTAATAGTCCACAAGCAAAAATAAATCGCAACAATGAAAAATTCAATATTGAACCTAAATACGCAGATGGCATCACCTGGATTACAACCCCAAAACAACACATAGAAAATGCCAAGTCAAAAATACTAATCAATACCGTTAGTTTAATACAACCTTGAAATAAATATAAAAAAATCTGAAGAATATTCAATCCCTAGCATTACTCATCTTAAAAATGAAAAAAAAGTAAAATCCTAGGAAGCTACATACACAACAACACTGAAATAGAAAACAGAAAAATACAAACAATAAACACAATAAAAAAGCACAACTATATCTTTACCAGTAAAAAAATAAATAAAGACCACATGATACGGATCTTCAAAGCATACGCAGAAAATTTTTTTCTATACAGCAGCGAGATATGGGTATTAACACAAACCCAAGAAGATAAGATAGATGCGTTTCATAGAAGACTCCCAAGACAAATAATTGATATTCGTTGGCCTAAAACTATTTCAAACATCGACATATAAAATATCAAAAATAGACACACCATGAAGCTCGACAATAAAACAAAGACGCCTCAACTGGTTAGGGCATCTGATGAGACTCCCAGAGGAAACTCCTGCATGCAAGGCTTTAGAGGAAGTAAAGACCTGAAAAAAAAGCGAGAAAGACCCCCTTTTACATGGTGGAAGACTATCTTAAGAGACACAAACTTAAACTTAGAACAAATAGAAAAAATGTTTCAAGACAGGAAAATATGGAGAAAATTTGTTAAAAACGTGATGCCTATAAACATAGGATAAACACGAACATATATATATTTCAATAGCAATAAAAAAATTTATATTCAAAGTTAATTTTAGAAACTAAAGCCAATATATATAAAATAAAAATTAGAACATTTTAAACAAAAAAAAAATTTCAGTTTTTTTTATACATGTAATAGATTAGGAAAATTTGATTAAATTAAACAAAACTTCTCTTTGTTAGGTAAACGTTGATTTCCTACTTCCTCTATGAGCGATAATCTAAGTTTTGATTAGTTTTCTTATGATTGTTTTCAAACTTAATTTAATTATAATAATAACTTCTTTTTTACTATAGTTATTTTTGATGTTTAAAGATTGAAGAAGATGGATTACGTTGAACAACTTGAAAAATCTTTCAACTCAACTCAAGCTCGCGAGTGGACGGAGAACAATAAACATTACACATTCTTAATAAGTTTTGTTTATGTGGTTTTGACGTATGGAGGCCGATATCTCATGACCAATAGAAAACCAATGAATTTGAAGTATTTTCTGTTCGCGTGGAACTTGTTCTTAGCAATCTTCAGCATCTTAGGAGCAGTGCGAGTTTATTCGGAATTTGTTAAATCAATTGAGAAGAGCTTCACTTATTCAATTTGTGAAATAGATTTTTATGACAGTGAACGTACTGCACTCTGGGCATTTTTGTTTGCCTTCTCAAAAATAATTGAATTAGGTGACACTTCATTCTTGGTTCTTCGAAAACGTCCAATCATATTTCTTCATGTTTATCATCATGTTACGGTTATGATTTACTGTGCCTATTCTTATGCTGATTTTTTGTCATCTGGACGTTGGTATGGTGCAATGAATTACTTCATTCACTCTATCATGTATGCCTATTATGCCTTTGCTGCCTTGAAATTGTTCAGAATTCCTAGATTAATCAACATCAGCATCACGAGTCTGCAGATTTTACAGATGATTGCTGGGCTTGTGATAACCATGGTGGTGATAAAGTTCAAGTTTGATGAGGTACCCTGTCATCAAAGTTTGAGTAATGCTATAATGGTTTGGTTAATGTATTTCAGTTACTTTGTTCTTTTCTTCCAGTACTTCACAAAAACATATTGCTCACAAAGTAAGCAGATAACTAAATCAAAAGCATCATAAATGAATATCTTTCTAGGATAATTTGTTTCATTATTTTGAATTCCTTATCAATGAATGTGTTTCTATATGGTTTCACCATTAATGGGTTCATTTTGATATTTTTGCTGGCTACAAGTTAGTTATGTGGTTAGGGCTAGTGTTTTGTTAATTTTGATTAGATGAACTTATAAGTCATGTTAGTGAGTTTTTTTTTTTTTTGCCTTAAACTTGAAATAGAACATCATTAATCTTGATTGAGTGTTTTTTAGTTTTTGATGAGTATGAACTTAAGATTATAAATAATGAGTAAAAATGAATAAGTCATTGTAGTCTTGTTTATCAGAATTCTTGTTTTTATTATTTTTTGCTTAAATTGACTTTTTTACTGCTTGTTATTTAAACATGCATATTTATTATGTTTGAATGAAATAATTTGAAAATAAAACTGCTTTATATGTTTTTTATTTTAATTTTTGGATTGCTTAATTTGTCTTGAGCTTGTTTGTCATTCAATTTATCATTCTATAAACAATCAGATAATTTTATAAAGCATTCTCAAAATATTTTCATATGAACTTCCAGTGAATATTAAAAACAGCTTAAAATCTCATCATTATATACTTTTAATATGGTTGCTTCTTTTAAATTCATTTGTTATAAATTACCTAGCAATAGTATTCTCGTTTTTTTCCTTTCACTCGTTTATTATTTTCAAAAATTTGTTTTCACATAGTAGTTAAAGTGCATCTGCTCGCCAATTTGAGTGTTTCGGGGTTACTTATTCTTATTAAATCTTTAATGAAAAATGTGATATAAAATATTATATAATCACAACCTTTGTTTTCATGTATTATCATTATTTTTTCGAATAATCGTAACTTGATACCCATAAAACTTTGATCAGTAACTTGGTTCTTAATTAAATATCCAAAAATTTTATGTTTAAATAGTTTGAAATGATTATGACCACGTTATAAATCAGGCTAAAGTTTTGATCTTATCGATCCACCTATGCGGTCTCCGCGAGACGCATGTTCGTGTTTTCAAACAGAAAACATCTAAATCAATATTATTATAATATTCATTCAAGATTAGATTTGCATTATCTGAGTTGAATTATAATATTTATTCAAGATTGGATTTTCATTATCGCTTCAACATTTATGCATATATAGATGGGTGTCAAATTTCGTTGTGTTCTATGCATCAAAAGTTTATATCATATGATTATGGTTTAGGGTCTATTACACCAAAAAATGACTTTGAAATAAGAATGAATTTTCATATAGATTTTCATAAGTTCTTTGAAGTGTTTAAATCGATACATCAAGGCTAGAGCAGAAACCACGTGGCGTTTTTACTAGTCCATTTTAAAGAGCATAGTAAGACTAAAAATCTTCCAATGGTACCTTCCAGATGATTTTTCAACATTTGAAACCAGTCAATAATTTGCATAAAATAAATAGTGACGTTTGACCTAAACAAGAATATCGTCTTCTAACAATACCAATAAAAAACAGCTTCCATTTAAATAAGTTACTAAAATTCATTATAAAAAGCCACATGTGGAATCCTTAAAGTCTAAGCGATATAAAATGGAAAATACTGAAGGTAAGTCAGATTTCAATGCTCTACGTTTCAAGTATGCCAGGTTCATTTTACATGTAAGTCATCGCACAAGGTTCATAAAGACTATGAATAATTTCTCTTTATTAATCTAAACTAACTATATTTATAAAATTCTGAAATGATCAAAATTATATCAAGAAAAAAACAGGTTATAAAATATAACTGAAGCTCAATAATTTTTATTTATGCTAAAACGGTAACCTAATACTCTAGTTCACGAGATCTTGATGATGTCTTTTGCACAATAAAATAACTTCAATTTTGAATAACATAAAATTTACTATTCATTAATGGTATTGTTGAAAATGTGCACCAGACCGCATTTCTCAACTGTTAACTCAGCTGTTTAGAATTAATTTATCAAAAAGATTTTAAATACTCAAAACATCAGGTATCACTTGATGATATGATGTCTCATGATAAATTGTTTAATAATCTGTTTAACTAAACACAGGCCACCACCCAATCAACTGAGTTTAAAGTGGTTTTATATTTAACGTACATAAGAAAGATAGATCGTGTTCAAATTTATAAAATTGTGTTTAACTTTTAGCTAGATATGATTAATCAGGTAGAAGATGGGATTGATAATTTAAAAAAAGAACACAACCACACTTTCAAAGAAACAGACTTGAAAAAAAAGTATAAGCAATTTTATTTTAAGCAATTAATATGTTATTTTGTAATGTACATTTATGATGAAACGTTAGATTGATCTTTTATAATGAAGCTGAGTTTTTAGAAAATTTTAGCTTTGTTTCCAATAAATGTATTTGACTATTATATGTTTTGAAATTGCACATACCAAATATTATGTTTAAAATTAAAAAAAAAATTGTTCCAGAGTCAAAGAATACATCAAGCTCACAAATATATATTTAGAAACTATATCAAAGTTAACAAAGGTTAATCATATTGAATTCTATTTATTTCATATTTTTTAATTTCCATAAATGTAAAGTTTCTCTTTTTAATAAGAACCAAATGCTATTTTGGGGATTTTTCTGATTTGGCATAAATGATATGAATAACAAAAACGATGATTAAATTTAATTTTGAAATTGACAAAAATTTTTCTGAAGTGGGCATTGTCAAGCATTTGAAAACTCGCTCAACGTGTTAGCCCACGACTAAAATAGTGAGAATATAACAGAAAAGCGTTCATATGTTTTCAACGAAGCTTTCCGATTTATAATAAACTAATGATGCTTTTATTATAAATCGAAAAGCTTCGTTATAAACTTGTGAACGACATTGTGTTATATTTCGACACTTGAAGATTTTTTGATGAAAGTTTTAAGATATTTTCAAGGATATACTTTTAGCAGTGTTTTATACCTTTTACCAAAACATAATCTTTGAAAATTTCTATAGACCTATTTGTGAGTGGAATATTAGATATGGTAGAATAAAAGGTTTTGATACTATATTATGGTTCAAAGCTTTTCGATTTCCAAATAATCATCATCATTCAGTTGAGACAGAAACAAATCGATATAGTGATGTAGTATGATTCATCATGAAAGGTTGATATCATGATGAAGGCTAAAATCAAAATGGAAGCATGCAATTTTAAAATAATTGAAGTGGATAGATGAGTGGTGTGTGACTTAAATAATAAATGAGTAACATTAGCACAAAGTTGATAATATTATATGACTATTGAAGGTATGGTCTTTACGTTATTTTATTCTTGAATAAAGCTTGTTTTTTGCGTCAATCTGGTCATTCAGGAGTGGTTTCAGAAATTCGATCTTATAGGCATCTAATATTTTTCATCTCCGATTATCTGTTAGCACTTTATCTATGGTTTTCCGCCTAAAAGAGGTTTTCTTTGATTCAGACTTTCCTTTAGAATACTCATGTTCACTCCATCGAAATGTGACATGCTTCTTCGTTTCACCACACTACACCACCATATTGGTCTGTTCTTGTCTCAACTACCTCATGATGGGGTTTTTTAAATCTAAAAGTACCGTAATAACCTTTTAAAACCTTTGTGTTTTCTTTTATCATATTATTCATAGTTATTTCGCTACTTTAATCAATTAATACACTTCCTCAAAAAAAATGAAATAGACTTCTTTTTTTTTAAATTTTTTTCAATTTTAATAAAGTACACTAAGTGCGTTTGAGTTCACCGTTACTTTTATTCAGGACGACAACATAGATAAGCGAGAAAAGTTTTCAAAACGAAAGAAGTTTTTGCAAAAAAAACTAATTAACCTCAAGGTAAATGTGTTGAAATTTAAAAACTGATTAGACATTGGAATCCAATTCTTGAAGCCATTTATCATTGAATGTAGATAAAGTAAAAAAACAATCAATATAAAATCAAATAATATTTAATAGAAAAAGTTAGAAGACGTAATACAAACCACGAAAACTCCTCCAAAATTATCTAATTCAAAAAACAAAAAAAGAAAAAGACTATGTAGCGAAAAAAAAGATTATTTGGAAAAGTGTGCGGATAAACCTACCATGTCTATCAAACAAAGCAAAAAAAAAGAGAAAAATTTTAAAAAACTTTCAAAATCGATTTCTAGGGCTCCAGTTAGTAGCAAAAAACATGACGACACAGATTTGAGTGCTAAAACAATAGATGATAAACAGACAAAAAAAATCAAAAAATCAAAAAATAATATCAAAGAAAAACTCAGTACAGAGAAAATGTTGTTTTTTTATAAAAATCAAGTTGGTGTTGAACCAAAAAATGTAAGATCATCGTTTCGAACTAGTTCTCTTATGAGAAACAAATTAAAGAACTCCTATAAATTTTTTCCCAACAAAAGTAAAATGCCTTCATATAAACGTGAGTCGTATTTGAGAAATGAAAAAAATGAAAACAAACTGAAATGTAGGTCACCATCCAAAAAAAGATTTTTAAACAGCACCTCAAAAGATATATCAAACAATAAAGGATCGAAGTTTCTTTTAAATTCTTTCGAAAAACCAAAGAAGCCTTCACGCAAAGAAAAGGACCACGAAAAGAACAAAAAATTAGGTAAAACCAAAAATTACAAACATGAAATGGAAAAAGTAACTTTTAATAAAAAGCATAAAGAAAATAAAATGTTTTCTGAAACAACGTCTCCTCCGTTTGAGACCATATTTCATACGGCTTTGCCTGTCAACGCAAAGAGGTTATCAGACATTTTGACTGCAACGACCTGCAGGATGAAAAACGTTCCCGTAGCACCAGCTCAGCTGTTCCAAGGTTGCCAGTTGTTTTCCCACTCATCTTCGTAAATTAAGTTGTTTTTTTAATGAAAAATTTGTTTGATAATTTTATTGAAACATAATTATCATTGGATAATAAGTAGACTCCAGAAACACCGAACTAAGGACGAGACTACGTGCCTCCAATAAGGCATCTGATAAAGAAGATAACCACGGTATTATTTTTTTCAAATTTATCAACTTCTTATTCTAATTATTTACGCAAAACATTATACTACTGCAAGTAATTCTGATATGATAGAAGTACTAAAATATTTTTTTATAAAAAAAATTGATAATAAAATATAAAAATGATAAAAACCTCGATAGTATGAACAAAAATATTAATAGGAACTAAAAGTACTACATAAATAACGTTGTCACAATTACTGCAAAGATTCTATTATAGAAGTTTTTCTGTCTTTCAATAAATAAATTGATAGATTCTTCAGTTTTAATAGTTTCTTTAAAATGGTATAATTGTTACATAAAATTTTTCTGAAAAGTTCTCTAGCAAGGTGAACTTGATTGTAATAAAAATAAATCTTAATAAAGATATTTATATCGAAAATTTGTGTTGTCAGTGTTCACATTGCTGTTATGCAAACAATTATTTTTATTCTGAAAGCTTTTTCTCATCAAAAAAAGGACATTTACTCACATTTTTTCACTTTCATTCATTCAGACCATATTATACTATTATACCATATTATATTATATTCATACCATATTATTGAAAGTACTTTAGCCAGTGTCTAAAAAATACAAAAAATAAATGGCAGAAGTTTGTTCATTTGTGCAGAAATCCTAAGTCAATCAATAGCTTTTTTCATTGAAATATATTCAATTTTTTTGACATAAAGTGAATTTACAGTTGCTCTCAAAAAATTCAAACAAGCTGCCAAGCATGCTTCATCAAACAACTTGGTGGACACTTATGAAAGTAATTGCATTTTTAATTTTATTTTAAGTAACTACTGTTTTATTATAACCAAATTTACACAAAATACATCCCATGAACCTTTTCCAAAACTGATTTAGAACAAAAATCAAGGTTTTCAAAAGGATTAAAAGGTATGAATCAAAATTAATACATATTCAAAGATTGTTTGTGATAAAATAGGAAAAAAAAAATATGTTGTATTTTACCACATTATTTGTAGGCTGATACTGATATTTATTTGGCAGTTTCCCTCTTCAGAGACCTCAAAATTTATTCATTAATAAGTGCATTAGCTATTGCTTATCGTTTACATTGATTTATAACATGAATCCTGTGGAATATATTCTGAGAGTTTTCTATTGTTCAATTGTTTCGAAATAATGAAATAAAATGAGAAAATTTTTTTGAAACTTTTCTCGATTTGAATTTCATGTGATTTCACAGTTGTTTAAACTTTAACACAGGACTAGAGTTTAAAACGCATTCACCTTCACAAGGTGACTGAATTCATTTTTGAAACAAAAATTTTATTAAAAAAAACTTCAAAACTCAAAATATTCAGTACATCTAAGTAAAAAAGTGTATATCAATGACATAATGGCCATAAATATATTTGAATTTGTTAGATATTATAAACCATTTAATATAAATATTTTTTTGTTTTTTTTACTATGACACTTTAAAGTTTAGAAAAACAGATTGAAAAAAATTCCCTATAAGCAATTGATCTATTAAAAAAGTTGAAGAGAATTATGATTGAAAATTTCAACGTTTAACAACATTGTTTTGTGAGAATAAAAAATCCAATCTAAACATTTTGAAGAACGCCTATTGAATGAAAAGAGAAAAAGAGGTGAAATCATATATTAAAAATCAATGTCTAAATAAAACAACTTAATTGCTAAATTTAAAATATTGAATAGAGTTTTAAGATAGTATTTTTAACAAAGCTTTTGAAGCCTTCGACCATAGAGCTGAACCATGGAAACCAAGGAATTCCGGTTCTTCAAGTAATTTAAGTTCATAAAATACAATACTCTAATTTAATTAGTTTGGTCAAGTTTAATAGGTTTGAATAAAATTGAATTTTTATGAATTGACCTTTAGGTTTTATAATTGATATTTGGCATGAACTTTTTATAAGTAAATATTTTAATAATCTTACTTGAAGAGGAGAAACGAGATTAAATTATACTTAATGATAAAAAAATTCTAAATTTCATTAGCATATTTTTCTTTAAAAATTACTTAAATTTTCATTCTATTCAGAGCCATTGAAGAAATCAGCTTTAGGTAATTTATAGATGTTGATTTTATCAACTTAAGGCCCAACGTTTTTGAACATTTAAAAATTTTTAAATGTATTCGATACATA